>OX451735.1:188460188-189660188 GCA_948472305.1 Vicia faba | reverse complement strand
AATATTTCCTTATTTGGCTAGGCACGAATTATTGAGTATAAAACATGCACAAAAAGATTTAAAACTTTAGGTTAACATTTTTCATATATTTAATTTGATTTAAATGAATTAATATAAATAAAAATTCAAATAAATAAATAAAAAATGAAGAAATACTTCCCTTTGGGCCAAGTGGTCGTGCACATGCCATGGATGATGAATTGTGGAAGAAAAATGGGCCCATTAGCAATTTTAGGTCATTTGAATCAATGTTGACTTTTCAAAATATCCAACAATTTCCCAACTTCCACAAGGCATAACTTGCTCAATTTTTAAGATTTTCTCATGTTCTTGGACATTTAGGAAAGTTATTTGAGTCCTCTAACCAATGCCTTTGGTCCCATGTCATTTTGATTTACCAATCTCAAGTTATGGTCTTTGACTTAAAGTCCCTTTTTGTTGACTTTTGAAAATGACCTATAATGTTGAAATTGATAACTTTTTGTGAGAGCATTTCTTGGACTTGAAGTATGAAGATGAGTTGTAGGAAATATCTTTCTCTTCAAAATGAGCTTTGGATGCAATTTTTCTGATAATCCATGTGAAAGTTATGCCCTGGTCAATTTCAGTTGACTTTTTCAACTGTCCAAATAAGGAAACTTTTGCATCTTGATGATTTCTGAGCCAAATTTTGAGAATCATGATCAAGCATTGATCAAATGATGTTTGTGGCTTCAAAATGATATGTTGATCAAAAATTTGAACTTTTGACTGTCAAATGACCATTTTGCCCCTACAGTTGACTGTAGTGCAATTTAGGGTTTTGACTGTGCAATTTTGAGCTGTAGGCCTTGAAACTTGATATGAGGATGCTTGACCATGTTTATAGGCATGTGAGACTTGATTTTACCTTTGAAGACTTCATTTTCTTGATCAGAACACAAACCCTAGTTTTGACTGCTTAGGAGACCCTTGCACTGTGCAACCCTTGGGGAATTTTGCAGCTTTGATTTGGCAATTTCTTGAAGGATATGGGAGGGCAAATTTTGGGGTACAACAGATGTTATGATGTTTATGATGTTATGTACAAGTAAATATATACAAACAAAACAAACAAGTCCTTAGGTTTAGGCTTGCATGGAGTCTCATAGGTAAATACCCTCTTGAAGTTTAGTTGGCTCAAACCTGTCCTAGTAATAGTAACCGGGTTCTAAGGAGCTCAATATCACTGGTTTGTTTTCTCGGGCATTGTTTCAGCGCAAGCCTCTTTAATGGCGATCGAAATATCCCAAAAAATCAAACCTCAATGAGTGTAGTATCGAGGATCTACCAACTTTGGACTGCACCAAAGCCGATCATCTCACTACGTCCTAATGGCCAAGTTAGTCAAGTAAAGGTTCTAAAGTCAATTAGTGATTTATGACATCACTCAGCGGCCCCGTATTCTCCTTGACTGCTCAAGGGCTACCGGTACCCACAAATATGTCACACTAACGTAGCTATTACTTAGACCATGTCGGTATACCCCGCACAGTTTCCACAATGTATTGCTACTTACCTATAAGGTATCCCAAATCCGGGTAGAGGATTTAAGCCCAAACAAGGAACCAAAATGTAAAGCAAGCAAGTCAAACAATGAAAGCAAATAAATGTGATCTTAGCCCTAAGGTAACCCCACTTTAAGAACCTACCTGTGATCGGTGGATCTGGAACTGGCGACTCTGCTGGGGAGAGAGATGCTTTGTTGAGTGTTGATGATAACTTGCTGTGGATACCATCGTTATATTGGAAGTGTTAATGGACTTCGCTGGGGATAAGAAAGAACTAAGTTGACGACGACCTTTCTGTGGCTTTTGGCTGAGGATAACCCAGTTATATCCTGTTAAGGAAATAACTCTTTGAATAAAGTCGGGCGACGCGTTCGTGCTCTTGCGAGGATAAGCTTCCAGAATCTACTGGGGATAAGCTTACTGCTTGGGGAGATGGATTTCAACTTCTTGGGGAAACTGGATTGGATTCTCCTGGGGAAGTTTTGAGATGTATCGGGGGAAGTGACACCACTGAATGTTTGATATACCGCCGGGGAACAATCTTTAGACCAAGACTGCCGGGGATGCTTGTTAAGAATATATGCTGCTGGGGAATGTTGACATCTGCTGGAGGATACCCAACTTCCTTAAGTTTTGATAACTTTGCTTGAGGAGAGTGCACTGACTTGCTGACTTACTCTCTGGGGAATTGGGATATCTGGTTATGTTCTTTAGCTGAAGGATAGAACAATTAGATTGCTTAGACAACTCTTTATTGCCCCTGTTTCTAATGTTACCTGTAATTAATCCTTTGTTTCGTATGCAAATATTTATGAGCTAGCAAATTATTGTCAATGCATATATCACAAGTTGAACCTTGGACGTTCTTCGCAAAACAAAACAGAAAAAGAAAAAACAATTGGCACTTTTAACTGAAAAGTATATTTGTATTGATTTTTGAATGGCCCGAAAATAGGCGTTTTGTGTACAAGAGGCTGACGTCCTAGTAAGAGAACGCCGCCGAACAAAAGAGTTTATACAAATTTTGTACAAAAGAAAATAAAACAGCTGTGTGAAATGAATGATCCCACTGGGTTTCGACTCTTCTATTGCCGTTATATCTCCGAGCGTCTCATCACTTGATAACCTAAACGAAGATGAAGTTGACTGATCGATGCCGTCTGAACTTGATGTAGATACCGGATTCTGGATGCAAAGTGATCAATGAGACATAGTATTACGCTTTTATCCCTAATTTTTGCCTGGACCGCCCTTTCGGGTTTTCAGTCCACCGGGATACCCATTTTTGCCCAAGCCGCCTTTTCAGGTTTTCGACTTGCCGGGTGTACAGATTTTTTTCATTTCATCCCTTCATTTTGCCCGAACCCTTTTGGTTCGACGGGAAGCCCTAATTTTTGCCTAGGCATGTCAGCCTAGCGGGTCTTTTTATGCGTAGTATCTTTTTACTATGTCTGCATTGGCGGGGTGAGGAAGGTCGTCACCATCCATGTTGGTTAGAATCATGTCTCCTCCTGAGAACACATGTTTAACCACAAATGGCCCTTCGTACGTAGGGGTCCATTTGCCCCTTGGATCACTCTGAGGAAGGATGATTCGCTTGATTACCAGATCCCCAACTTGATACTCCTGTGGTCTGACCTTTTTGTTAAATGCCCTGATCATCCGTTTCTGATACGTCTGACCATGACAGATAGCAGCAAGTCTCTTTTCATCAATGAGGTTGAGCTGATCAAGTCGTGTCTGGATCCAATCATCCTCATTCAGGTTTGCATCCTTCATTATCCGGAGAGATGGTATTTGCACTTCGATCGGTAAGACTGCCTCCATACCATAAACCAAAGAGAAAGGAGTTATCCCGGTTGACGTCCTAGCTGAGGTACGGTACCCATGTAGAGCGAACGGTAACATCTCGTGCCAATCTTTATAGGTCACTGTCATCTTCTGCACGATTTTCTTGATATTTTTATTTGCTGCTTCTACAGCCCCATTCATCTTCGGTCTGTAAGGAGAAGAATTATGGTGCTGTATTTTGAACTGTTCGCAGAGCTCAGTGATCATCTTGTTATTCAGATTGGTACCGTTATCTGTAATAATTCTCTCAGGGACGCCGTATCGACAGATCAGGTTATGCCGAATGAACCGTGCCACAACAGTCTTGGTTACCGTAGCATAGGATGCTGCTTCGACCCATTTTGTAAAGTAATCAATCGCTACAAGGATGAAGCGATGCCCGTTAGATGCCGTAGGTCTGATCTCACCAATCATGTCAATGCCCCACATTGCAAAAGGCCAAGGTGCGGTCAGAACATTCAGGGGAACTGGAGGAACATGCACCTTGTCTGCATAAATCTGACACTTATGGCATGTCCTGGAATGTTGGTAGCAGTCAGCTTCCATTGTGGACCAGTAATATCCTGCCCGAAGGATCTTCTTCGCCATAGTGTGCCCACTGGAATGTGTACCAAAGGTCCCTTCATGCATCTCTTCCATGATCCTTTCTGCTTCAGTCTTATCCACACAACGCAGTAAGGTTGAATCATGGTTTCGCTTGTACAAGATGCCGTTGCTAAGGAAGAACTTTGCTGCGAACCTTCTCAGGAACTTCTTATCATTGACGGAGGCACCCTCAGGGTATTCCTGAGTTTCCAGATATCTCTTCACCTCATGGTACCAAGGCTTCTCAGTCACCACCTCAGTCTCGAGATCACAACAGTATGCCGGTTCGTCCAATTTCCAAATGATGATCCAGGGAGCCTCATTATCCCACTTGACTTTGAACATAGAAGAGATCGTAGCTAACGCGTCCGCTAACTGATTCTCCTCTCTCGGGAAATGTTCAAAGGTTATCTCTGTGAAGTGGGGGATCATTGTCAACACACATTCTTTGTAAGGAATAAGATTCGGATGTTTCGTATCCCACTCGCCTTTGATCTGGTTGATCACGAGAGAGGAATCTCCGAAGACACTCAGAAACTTGATCCTTAAGTCAATTGCAGCTTTGAGTCCCATGATGCACGCCTCATACTCCGCCATGTTGTTGGTGCAGTTGAAACATAGCCGGGCAGTGAGTGGAGTATGAGTGCCTTGAGGGGATATGATCACAGCGCCGATACCATTACCCAAAGCATTGGAGGCTCCGTCAAAGTGCATAGACCATCGGGATCCTTCCTCAAGTCCTTCATCTGGTCCAGGTACTTCACAATCAGTTACTATCATGATGCTTTCATCTGGAAACTCGAAGTTCATCGACTGATAGTCATCTACGGCCTGATGTGCCAAGTGGTCTGCCAATACACTTCCCTTGATGGCTTTCTGGGTTGTGTACTGAATGTCGTATTCTGTCAGGATCATTTGCCATCTTGCAATTCTTCCAGACAGAGCAGGCTTTTCGAATATGTACTTTATAGGATCCATCTTTGAGATCAACAAGGTAGTGTGAGTCAGCATATACTGTCTCAGCCGGCGAGCAGCCCATACCAAAGCGCAGCAAGTTTTCTCAAACAGTGAGTATCGAGTCTCACAGTCGGTAAACTTTTTGCTGAGGTAATAAATGGCATGCTCTTTTCGGCCAGACTCGTCATGCTGCCCCAGCACACACCCCATTGAGTTGTCAAGTACTGTCAGGTAAAGTATCATAGGTCTCCCTTCAACCGGTGGCATAAGGATGGGTGGTTCTTGGAGATACTCTTTGATTCTGTCAAAAGCAGCCTGACATTCATCATTCCAACGTACTACCTGATCTTTCTTCAGTAGCTTGAAGATTGGCTCACAGGTAGCAGTTAGGTGTGAGATGAACCGAGCAATATAATTCAGGCGTCCTAAAAAGCCTCTGACTTCCTTCTCTGTTCTAGGAACTGGCATCTCTTGAATAGCTTTAACCTTGGCAGGGTCCACTTGAATACCCTTGTCGCTTACAACGAAGCCTAGCAACTTCCCAGATCTTACCCCGAAGGTGCACTTGTTCGGGTTCAACCTCAGCTTGTACAATTTCAGACGGTCAAACAGTTTCTGCAGATGATCAAGGTGTTCTTCCTCAGTTTGGGACCTTGCGATCATGTCGTCAACATACACTTCTATCTCATGATGGATCATATCATGAAATAAAGCAACCATGGCATGTTGGTAGGTTGCCCCAGCGTTCTTTAGTCCAAAAGGCATGACCTTGTAGCAGAAGGTGCCCCACTGAGTAACAAATGTAGTCTTTTCCATGTCTTCAGGAGCCATCTTGATCTGATTGTAGCCTGAAAAACCATCCATGAAAGAGAACACCTTATGCTGAGCTGTATTATCAACAAGGACATCAATGTGAGGTAGAGGGAAGTAATCTTTGGGGCTGGCCCTGTTCAGATCCCTGTAATCGACACACATTCTGACCTTACCGTCCTTCTTAAGTACCGGCACCACATTAGCAACCCACTGAGGGTAAGAAGTCACTGCAAGAAACCCGGCATCAAACTGCTTCATAACCTCGGCTTTAATCTTCTCAGACATCTCTGGACGCATACGACGGACCTTTTGCTTAACCGGAGGGCAATCTTCCTTAGTTGGCAAGTGATGGACCACAATATCGGTATCCAACCCAGGCATGTCTTCGTAGGACCAGGCAAAGATCTCCATATAATCATACAGCATTTGAGTCAACCGTTGCTTCACGCTGAGCTCTAGGTTGGCACCAATCTTTACCTCTTTCCTGTCTGCCTCAGTACCCAAGTTTATTGTTTCCACTGGCTCTTCATGGGGTTGAATTGCCCTCTCCTCTTGAAGTAACAGTCTTGCAAGCTCGCCAGGTACTTCGCAATCATCTTCACCTTCGTCTTCGGCTAAGTTGATCGGATTTTCGAAGTCATAACTGGCAGTAGCAGAGTCGTTACCAGTGAGATCCGGAGTGGATTGAAACCTGTATGAGTGAGTGTGTGTAAATACAGCTGTTTTGCAATATGTAAAGAAAGGAAAGAAAAGGAGCGCAAAATTTGAAATGTGAAAAACGTCCAATGCTTTTATTTATGATATATGACAGTGACAAACAAAAGCCCTCATAAATAAGACCAAGGTGCCCCGGGTAAGACACCGGGCCATACAGTTATTGTTTATTACAAATCCAAAACAAAGAAGTTCATTACTGGGGAACAAAAGTTATGGGTGTAAAGTCTTTAGCAGTCCAGTTGGTCAATCCACCCTCAGTCGTCGGGTAGATCCAGCTATCGAACTCTGACTCCTCCACTTCGTCTTCCTCTCCAATAGCATTCACTCCTGAGTAGGTGATGAGCACAAGAGGTCTTCCAATTCTCGCCTTGCGCACAGCTTTCTGAGCCTCCGTAGTGAAACCCAGCCCAAACTTGTTAGTCTTAGGAGTAAGATCAGGGAGCTTGCCCCAGTTTGCACATTCACCTCTTTCGATCACAGCCCGGGCGTCCTTTAGGGAGGCCATCTTCAAAGGAGAAACCTCTTCAACCACTGCTTCTGCTGCTGCCAAAGTTTGTGGCACCTCCTCAAAATGTTGAAAGGGGGTCTCAATGAACTCCCCATCCATTTCCACGTACCTGAAGGAGTTGAGGTGGCTGACCATGTATTCCTCTTCCCCTTACACTGTTACAATCTTCCCCCTGACCGGGTACTTGAGCTTCTGATGCAACGTGGAGGTCACAGCTCCAGCCTTGTGGATCCACGGGCGACCCAACAAACAAGAATAGGATGGACGGATGTCCATCACATAGAATTTTGAATCGAAGACCTGTGACCCAACCCTGATTGGGATGTCCACCTCACCATGTACCATTCTTTTGGACCCGTCAAAGGCCCGGACAACAATGTTACTTGGCTTGAGCTCTAGACCCTCACAGTCCAGCCTATCCAGAGCCTTGTTGGGCAGCACGTTTAATGAGGAACTAGTGTCAACCAGCACATGAGCAAGAGTAGTGCCCCTGCATTCAATGGAGACATGTAGGGCATCATTATGGTTCTTCCCTTTTGCTGTCAGATCGGCATCAGAGAAACCCAGGCCATTATCAGCGGTTAGGTTGGCCACACAGTCGGTGAACAGGTCAGCAGACGTCTCTTGGGGTACGTGGGCTGTCTTTAAGAAAGCAATCAGAGCCTTGGCATGGGCCTCTGAACACAGCAGCAGTGACAACATGGAGATTTTGGAGGGGGTGTGCCCCAGCTGTTCTACGATGTTGAAATCACTTTTCTTTATTATCTTGAGGATTTCTTCCATTTCCTGCCTGGAAGCCTCAACAATGGTCTTCGGTGCCTCCGTCCGGGCAGGCACATCAGCAGCAATCCCCTTGCCCCGAGGATCAGATGGCTCGGCAGCAGGGGTGGAAACTTGGTCAGGCGGTGAAACAGGCACACTGGCAGGTGTGATGATCAAAGGCCTCTGAATTACCGGGGGAGCAATGTCTGGTGAAAACAGTCTTCCACTACGAGTGACCTTAGCAGGCCCAGTGATGTTGGAGACACCAGTATCAATGTTGAACTCTTGTTTCACACCCAGAACGTAAACATCTGCCCCATAGTGCCATGGGACAGCCTTATCAGACTTGTAGGGGATGGGTCCCGGAACAGTAATGGTGATGGGAGCAATCTTGTGAACCGGCAAAATTTGGACAGGCTTCTTCGAAGGAGCCTTGGAAGGGTTGTTGAAGATGGTAACAATTGAAACTTCTTCAACGGGAGCAGCAGGAACAGCAGTCTTTCTGAACAAAATCTCTCTACTATCCATCAGGTTTTGGACGCCTGACTTCAGCAAAGCACAACCAGTAGGGGAAGCAACACATAGAGGGCAACCCTTGCTACATCCCGGAAATAAACCGGCTAGCAACAGGTTCCTCTTGACCGTCAGCAGCGGAGTAGCAACATCATCCACCGAAGCTACATATAAATCCTCCTCAACAGCATTCACTCCATGCTGGGGCATGGGAGCGGTTACAACATTCGGCCTCTCGGGCGCCTCAAACTGTATCTCCTTGGCGTCAATAAGGTCCTGAACCTTATTCTTTAGGGTCCAACAGTCATCTGTACTATGCCCCGGGCTATCAGAATGATAAGCACAACGAGCATTCGGATTGTACTTAGGAGATGTAGTATTGGGAAACTTCGGAGCCTCCCTGACAGTCACTAAATTGGTGGATAGCAACTGTGGCAGGATCTGTGATAAGGTCATGCTCAAGCGGGTAAACTCTCTCCGGGGTCTTTCAGCCCTTTGAGGATTGGTCGGCCGAGGAGCGGCAGCAGGCTTGGCAATCATTACCGCACTGACAGATTGGCGGCGCTCAGGTCATTCTGGTCTCCGGGAGCTATATACAGCACTAGCCTCCTTTTTGAAGGGTTTCTTTTCAGCATTGGAGGAGGCAACCTTCTGTATCTTCCCCGATTTTATACCGGCCTCGATCCTCTCACCAGTCAGGATCAGATCGGTAAACCCAGCAGAGGAATTACCAATGAGATGATTGAAAAATGGACCAGATAGGGTCCCCAAAAACATATCCACCAGCTCCCGGTCCGTCAACGGTGGCTGCACCCTGCCAGCCAGATCCCTCCATTTCTGGGCGTACTCCTTAAAACCTTCACCCGACCCTAGCGACATACCCTGGAGCTGGGTACGCGTAGGAGCGAGGTCGGAATTATATTGATACTGCTTGTAAAAAGCAGTGGCCAGATCCTCCCAGTTACGAATGTTGATTCCATCCAGCTGATAGAACCATTCGAGGTGAGTCCCTGAAAGACTCTCCTGGAAGAAGTGGATCCAAAGGTTCCTGTCTGTTGTGTAAGGCTGGATCTTCCTTACATAAGAACGGAGGTGCATCTTGGGACATGAAGCCCCGTCATACTTCACAGAGGCAGGTGCCTTGAACTTGTGTGGAATCACCACCCCAGTAGATAACCCCAAGTCTCCGAAATCCAGTCCAGGCACACGCTGAACTTCCATAGCTTTTAATCTGTCCTCCAGCTGCTTGTACCGGTCGTCAGCAGGAGGGTACTGTTCGTCGTTGAAGTCTGTTTCAGTATCAGAGACCACAGGAGTAGGGACCTCCCTTTCTTGGTGACTACCTTCCCCCACAGATGGAGTAGTCCTCTCAGCCTCATTTTGCAAGGTGTTCCCGAGTCTGCGCCCAGTGTTAAATAGCACAGTCCTCCTCTTCTTCTTATTCTTCTTCAGAAGCATGGTCTTCAACTCTTGTTGACCCTGAGCCAAACCCTTGATCAGTTCTTGAAATTGAGCGTTCTGCGCCTGAAGAGCCTTGATAGATGCCTCGGTTGATGATTCAGGGTTCATGATGCTGAAATAAACAGCGAAGAACAGTCAGCAGCCTGAAAAGAAGAGTACATGTGATGCATATGATGAATGATATGTGTTTATGCAATGCATTCAAGAGTTCGAAAATTCAAATTTGTTGCAGACAAAAAGGAACACACGTTATTATTAAGAAAATAATTGTTCAGTACATTAAAGCCTCATAGGCAAACATTACAAAGCAGATCAGTCCCAAAAGACACTACGCATCCTCTTCGGAGCAATATAGGTATTGAGATTCCTTTCCTCGTGCAGTAGGCGGGTGAGCTCCAGGACCTTTTTCTCACTGGCATGTAGATTGGTTTCCAGAGAATTCCGCTCTTCCTTAAGCTGGATCCAACTCTTATGCATCTCTTCCCAGGACGTGGGCATGTCAGGATGTTGAATGGTGTAGGACACCCCTCCTTCCAAGTCTGGCTCTTTGATCACGGGGAGAACATGAGGATATGGCATTACCAGCTTCTGGGAACGGGCTCGTACCCATTTGAGATAAGGCTCCAATGGGATGGAGTTCCTGTGCCCCAGGGTCTTGCTGTCTATTTTGCTGGGCATCCTCCAAGCTTTGATAAATTTCTGGCAAAGTCCTTGCGTATCCTTGTCGAAGTCAAAAACTATGTCAGGAATTAACATCTCATGAGGGCCATCTTTCCGAGCATAACCAAACTGTCTCCAAGCCAGGCATGGGTTGTAAGTAATACCTCCTCTGATTCCAAGTAAAGGAACATTAGGGTACTCCCCACAACGATCAATGATAGTGACATCCTCTCTGGACCGAGAACACCAATGTATATCTGCATGTGTAAGAGTCATCAACCGTTGTGACCACCTCAAACCTCGCTCATTCTTCAAAACCGATTGTGGAAGGTGCGAAATAAACCACCTTCCTAGGAGGGGAGTGCAGCACATAAGAACACCCCTTTTTCTCATGGTTCGAGTGTAACATGAGTGAAGGATGTCCCCCAGCAACGTAGGTATAGGATTCCTGGACATGAAGACCTTGACAGCACTGATATCTATAAGCTGATCTGGTTTAGGGAACAACACCAACCCATAGACAAGGAGGGCTACAACTTCTTCAAAGGCTTGTAGGTCAAGGGAATTCCAACACTCTTGGGCCTTCTCAAACAGAAACTTTGCCAAGAATCCTTTGACACCATTTCTGGCTTCCCAATGCCCCTTGATGTCAGATGGTTGTAGGCATAATGCTTTAGCTACTTCTTCAAGTTTTGGTTCCTTTTCCGTACCGTTGTAGGGTAGTTGATTGAGAATGGGAATCTTCAGAAGCTGGGAAAACTCTTCTAGAGTAGGCACCAGCTGATAATCCGGGAAAGTAAAACAGTGATGCAGAAGGTCAAAGAATTGGAAAAGGACCTTTACCATCTCTTCCTCAATATTGGTATTGACCAGGCTGATGAGTCTACCATGCCTTTCACTGAATGACGAGTTCTCGGGAATCCTGGATGTAAGCTCCTTAAGCTGAGGAGGGACCCTTATAAGGTTGATCTGAATTGTCTTTCTGCGGATAGTTTCCATGTCCTACAAAACAAGAACAAAGATGAAGATTCGAACCCCTGAAATGGTTAGTGGATGCATATGATGCTGTATGATGTCATGATGCTATGATTAAACACACCACAAATATTTACAAAGGCAAACATGTAAGGCACACAAGTCACACAAGACAAGCCCTTAGAGTTCAGGCCAGCATGGGGTCTGGGTATTACCCTCTTGAAGTTGGTGGGCTCAACCTGTCCTATTAGAAGTAACCGGGTTCTAAGGATCTCAATATCATTGGATTGCTTTCATTGTTCATCGTTTCGATTTAGCCACTGACTGGCGATCAAAATATCCCAAGAAAACAACCCTCAATCGAGTGTAGTATCGAGTATCAACCGACTTTGGAGTACACCAAAGTAGTTATCTCACTACCCTAAAGAGGCCAAGATGGTTCAATTAAGGTTCCTAAGGTCTGTTGATGCTTCAAGACACCACGCGGAGGCCCCGTACTCTCCTTGATTGAACTCAAGGGTTACCGGTACACACCAAAGTGCCACATCAACGTAGCAGACTGCTTCAACCATGTCGGTATACCCCACACAGTTCCCTCACAGCCTTGTTGCTACTTTCTAAGAAGGTATCCCCAGATCCGGGTTAGGATCTATAGAACTCCCAAGACAGTCCCACAATTTAAAGCAAACAAATCAAAGCAATTGAAAACACAGTGATCTTAGTCCTAAGGTACACCTCACTTTATAAGTGTCCCCAGCAGAGTCGCCAGTTCTGTGATCGGTGGATCTGGAACTGACTGTTTTTAAGCTGGTTTCGCGAAATGTCGCGGAAGCAAGAGTCGCCACCGTCTTTTATTTTCTCCAAATGGAAAGGACAAAAGCACAGAAAAATTCCTTATAGAGATTGCTCTCGGTTCGGGAGGTAGATTATAGAAAGGGAAGGTGTTAGCACCCTTTCTATCCATGGTTATCCATGGGCTCTTAGATACTTGCTCATTGTGTTTTCAAAATGTTTGTTTGCTTTTCAAGGTGAGTGGGTTTTGAAAAAAGTTTCGTTTGAAAAATCTCTAAGTAACTCTTGTATATGTCCTCAAGAGTGTATGAAAAATTTGTTTGAAAACTTTTAGAAAGTGTAGGTGTGAAAAGTATTTTGTTTGTTTTTGAAAAGAGCAAGTATCTATGAGAATCTACCTACCCTAAGGAATTCGTCTGTGTAATTGTCCTTAAGGTAATGCTATCCCACCATTGAGAGGTAGGTAGCACCACCGTTGGAGGTGTTCGGGTCAATTCGAGGTTCGGGACATGGTGATCACCGGAGCAATAGGAAGACACCTTAGAAGCTACCCTCATGCCAGGTTCCCGGATCATGAGGACTTACTAAGACATCTTCTACTCGACGATCACCTTTCGAGGGGCAAGGCAACAGTGAGGCGTACCATAGGGGTGGTGTGTGAATTGTGTGTCATTTTCAGTTTATTGTTTGCCTTGTCATGCATTGGTGATCTACGCTTTGATTTTATTTTTGGGCATTCATTCTTTCATGTTATTGTTTAACAGTTAAAGGTGCGGGAATTTAAAGTGCGGAAAAGATAAAAGGTCCTACGCTATTACAAAGGCGCGGGTCTACAACGCCAAATTAGTCCAGACCCGATTTAAAATAAAGTGCAGAAAATAAATGTCTAATAGCTATTACAGGGCTTTGGAACAAGTACATTATATTCACAAAAGAAATAAATAAAACGCGCGAACAAAAACGTAATCGAATGCGAGGGCGTTGAACCCTTTAAAGGAATTAAAATAAAATAGAATAATTAAATTAAATAAAAGGAAAGAACTTGTTTTTTATGTTTTTTGTATCTATGACATTAAAGAAAAAAAATTAAATTAATTAAAAGTCAAATAATTAATTCTAATTCTAATTGTTTTTAATTTATTAAAGAAAATGCATTAAAGTTAAAACCTAGAATTAAAACTAAATTAATTATAAAATTTATTTACAAAATTAATGGTTGATGATATTTATAATAAAATATTTAATTAATTAAAAAAAGGTGAAAAGTGTTAAAGATCTATTTTTATTGTTTTTTTTTTGTTATTGTGAAAAAAGAAATAAATTAACAACCTAAAATTAAATCTAAATTAATTAAGGGATTTATTTACAAAATTAATACTAAAATAAAATATTTATTATTTTATTCTTTTTTCTGATTTTTTATGATGTTTTGTGTTTTTTTATGAAAATATAATTAAATTAATTAAACAAGCAAAAATAAAAAATAAAGAAAGTTAAGAATTTGCAAACCAAGGGGGGTGGTAGTCCCCAACATGGAGGTACAGCCCAAGCATTTGAGCCCATTAAGGATTTGGCCTTATTGACTTTCCAGGTAGTGTGCTGGCGCGTTGACTAGGGTTTGTGGTGTTTCTCAATTCTGAGCCTTTGATTTGATTCCAATATGCACGTGGATGATTTGATCTGGAGGGTGTATGGTGCGTCTTGATGTTGGACCTGCATATGATCATAAATTGCAAAATAATATTGAGACAATGAAGACCTGGGACTCGAACCCAGGTCAGGAATGTTGCTACCACTATGCCTTGCCAGCTGAACCAATTGCGCGCATTTGATTAATAAACAACTAATAAACATTATAAAAGAAAACAAGAATGTTAGTGGGTCTGCGCGCGAATTTTCAAAAGAGCCAATCATGGCCAGCCACGAGTTCATCTTCTCCATTGTTTTCGTTTTCCTGAAAATACAATAAACATGGCAACGGTTTTTTACGCGTTTTCTTAGGCATGCTACTAGAAAATAGCGATTAGCCCTACGACGCTCATAAATTGAGCGCGAGGGTTCCATGGTCTCCGTCCACATGCGCTGATCACAACCATGGCACTGTGGTGTTCTAATTTTGCTTTGTCTTAAAACCCCTAATTCGAAATTCTGCAAACCCTAAAAATCATCAATGGCGAAATCGTATACAAGGCATAAAAACACAATTAGACACATGGGTTAGCTTCAGAATAGCATGAGGAATGTAAATCAACAATTAAAACTTGCAATGAACGCATGAATGAGGATGCACGATCATGGATTTTTTTCTGTACAGGGGCGGTTCATGTTACCAATTCCGGGCGTTTTGATGAGCGTTTGTGATTGGAAAACGTTCAGTAGTGCTTGAGGAAGCTAATGAGATAGGTTTTGAGACTTGAATCGCCTTGCAAAGGTGTTTTCAGATTTGAGTTTCTTGCAAAAAATTTCAAGTTTGATTTGAGCAATAGGGCGCAGCTTCTGTCTAATTTTGTTGTGTATCATCTGTATATACCCTAGGCAATGTGTTTGGATGAGAGTTATGGCCAATAATGCCTTGCATTGATGTTTAGGATTTTCACATAAACCTCCATTATCACACTTTCCATTTTTTGCCTTATTTTGAATTCTTGCCTTATTTGAGCCTTAGCACAAAAATGGTCTAGACTTAATGGTAGTTCAAGGCTAGTTAAGGCCAAATATTTCATTTAATCAAACTTTTTGATTTTTTCTTGATTTTAAAAGATTTAAACTTAATTAAATCCAATAAAATCAATTAAAAATGAAAAAATTAATTAAAAAATATGAAATAAAAGGTGGGACACGTGGGAAGCATGGCCAAGTTAATTCAAGTGGAAAAAGTGGGCCCCTTTTGTCAAAAATGAGATTTCAAGGATAAATGATTTTGGCCATTTCACAAAAATTTCCCAACTTCTCCAATGCATAACTTGCTCAATTTTTAAGCTTTGCTCATGTTCTTGGACATTTTAGAAAGGTCTTGAAGTCCTCTAACCAATGTCTTTGGTCCCATGTCATTTTGATTTACCAATCTCACGTTATGGCCTTTGACTTAAAGTCCCTTTTTGTTGACTTTTGAAAATGACCTATAATTTTGAAATTGATAACTTTTTGTGAGAGCATTCCTTGGACTTGAAGTATGAAGATGAGTTGTAGGAAATATCTTTCTCTTCAAAATTAGCTTTGGATGGAATTTTTCTGATGATCCATGTGAAAGTTATGCCCTGGTCAATTTCAGTTGACTTTTTCAGCTGTCCAAATAAGGAAACTTTTGCATCTTGATGATTTTTGTGCCAAGCTTTGAGAATCATGATCAAGCATTGATCAAATGATGTTTGTGGCTTCAAAATGAGATGTTGACCAAAAATTTGAACTTTTGACTGTCAAATGACCATTTTGCCCCTACAATTGACTGTAGTGCAATTAGGGTTTTGACTGTGCAATTTTGTGCTGAAAGTCTTGAAACTTGGTATGAGGATGCTTGACCATATTTGTAGGCATGTGAGACTTGATTGGGCCCTTTGAAACTTCATTTTCTTGATCAGAACAAAAACCCTATTTTTGCCTGCTTAGGAGGCCCTTGACTGTGCCACCCTTGGGGAGATTTTGAAGCTTGACTTAGCAATTCTTTGAAGAATATGGGAGGGAAAATTTTGCGGTACAACACTACCCAACAGAGTCTCCAGTTCTGTGATACAATGGGAGAACTAACTTGGTGTTTTGCGTTTGATCGCAAATGTTGCGGTTAGCAAGAGTCGCCACCGACTTTTCTTTTATCCAAAAGAAAAGGTGAAAAAGCACAAGAAAGACCTTTGAGATTGTTTCTTGAGTTCGGGGGGTAGATTATGAAAAGGGAAGGTGTTTTGGACTGGGTCGAGCTGGCCCAAAAGCAAGGATGAAGGCCCAATCCAAACGGCCTTGCAGGGGGTCGCACCGACCAAGAAGCCATAGCTGTGCCCGACACTCTCCGCTAGTACGACATCCTCGACTTCATGCAGTCCAGCTCGACCTCAGCTCGAGCGCCCCTCGTAGGGAAGACTCTGAACACTACACCATCACCTGGATCCCGAAAAGACCGCGTCCTCGTCCGTCCGTACTTCTCGCAGAACATCCAGGAAGAAGACCACGTGCGGGTCCCCACTACACACGTAGAACCTGGCAGTTCCTTCATTGGGCCAAACCTACCCGACCCAATGAAGGGACCTTAGCCCAGCGCTGGGGGCTATAAATACCCTCTGTTCCCAGAGGGTCAGGTATTCATTCTCTTACCCATACTCATACTTTTTGCCTGCTCGTACTCCCACTTACTTTAGCATCAGAGTGCCTTGCAGGTACCCCCCCATCCCGTTCAACTTCAGCTCAGAGCCAGTCGTGACGGTCCAAGTCTGATCCGGTAAGATCAGTGGCGCCGTCTGTGGGAAACTAGCTTCCCCGTCTTGCAAAAACTCAAAGACCAAAGCTCAACTTAACTACCACCGTCATGGATGATCAAGCTCGTGATGAAATAAATGTCCGCGTCGTCGACACCAACAACGGCCCCGCGGACAAAAACGGACATCTTGACAACACCGACAACCCCGCTCATAACACCATCCCGGTGTCAACTGCCCCCGGACCTTCAACCCACCGCGACGGATCTACCGCTTCATCTTCCTCGGTCCCTCCGCCACTCGGTGAAGACGATGCGGCTCTCGCGAACTATCAGGCCGCGCAGTTTCAGGAAGTCCCCGTCCCCGCCGGGGCGGATGGCACAACCCGAGCGCTGTTCGCCGCGATCAATCAGACAAACTACCTCATCTTCGCCCAAGGGGAAAGATTGAGGGCACTTGAAGACGATCGAAGACCCCCGAGGAGGCACTGGAGGCCCCAGACTCCACCTCCTCGAGTGACTGAAGTCCACTTCCCATCTCCCCCGCGGAGACATTACAGAGATACCTCTCGAAGCCCGTCGCCCCGCCCAACAGGGAGACGACCCCCTTTGGAGAGGCAGCCCATCATCAAAGCCGGAGGACGCGGCCGCGCCCCCGCAAGACAGGAAAGAAGACACTCCGGAGACGGGCATGGAAGAATCAATCAACAAGCACCACGCTCGAGAGATACCCAGCACGACCAGGACCGTCGTGCCCGACAGTATTACAGGTCCCCATCCCTGTCCCCGGAACGGAGCGACGAGGACGACCCCCGCGGTCCCCTGTCGCAAGCTATCATGGAGGCGCCCATCCCCCCGGGCATGGAGAAGCCTCCACACTTGAAGGAATATGATGGAGTCGCGGACCCGATCGACCATATAGACGGGTTCAAAGCTATGCTGCACTATCACAACGTCGGGGGGCCCATCAAATGCCGGCTGTTCCCCACGACCCTCAGGAAGGCGGCAATGGACTGGTACAAAGGACTCGCCCCGGGGTCAATCACCTCGTGGCGGAAACTGAAGAACCAGTTCATCAGTTCATTCACAGCATCTCGGCGACACCCAAAGACCGAGGCGGCTCTCGAGGACATCATCCAGAGACAGGATGAAACCTTGAGAGAGTTCATCAATCGCTTAAACCGCGAAGCCATACAGGTCCCCTGCGCGGACCATATGAAGAGATATCTGCTGGAGAGGGGGCTCCTCCCCGGCATGGAGTTCAGAAAGGTCGTGGGCATCGAGCCACCCAGAACATTCGATGCCCTCCTCGAAAAGGCCCGGGCATACATGGACTAAGAGGAGAGAGAGGCGGCCAACCGGGCCCGAGACTCCAGGACTCGCGGGTCCAACAGCAACTTGCGCCAGGAAGCTCCTCCTCCTCGACGCACCGGGGAGAAAAGAAAAGAAGACAGACCCCGGGAAGTCCGAGAGCAATGGGGACCCTCATGGCGTTTTACCGAGTACACTCCGCTCACAGCTTTCCGCGAGCACATTTTGGTGGAGTGTGCCAGCACGGACTTCAAGGACGGAGGCGTCAAACGTCCCCGACCTGCTCCCGCCAAGCCCAGAGCAGAAAAGAACAAATATTGTCAGTACCATAGGAGACATGGTCATCTGACTGAGGATTGCGTCCACCTCAAGGACGCCATTGAAACCCTCATCAAGGGGGGAAGGCTTGCACAATACCGGCGAAACGACGCTCCTCACTGCGATGCCTGAGAGATAGGAGAGCCGGAGGAAGATGCCCGACCATCTGACGAGTCGGTCCCCATCTAGACCGCCTTCTCTGTAACCAGACCCGAGGACTTTGACGTCCCCGAACACCTGCAGAAGCCGCTCACAACACACAGCAGGTGGGAATATTTCCCCTCCGCCATGGTCATCAACGGTGGAGGATTCAACGACTTGACCATTAATTCGGTGAAGAGGAAGCTGGATGAGTTGGTCGATGCGGCACCCCCGCAAACAGTGACATTTGAAAAGGTGAAGGGCAGGTCAGAACCCATCACCTTCTATCTAGAAGAGCTCCCCGGGGGAGCCCCTAACGCGGTCATCCCCTTACTGATAAGGGCGAGAATGGCCAACTTCGATGTGCATCGCATCCTCGTCGATGAAGGAAGTTCCGTCGACGTAATGTACAGCCAATTGTTCCGAACTCTACAGCTGGACGACTCACATCTCTTGCCATATGTAGGGTCGGACTTACAGGGTTTCAACGGCTCGACCTCCAAACCTTGGGGATATGTCGAGCTCTTGGTTACATTCGGCGAGGGAACAGCGACAAGACAGGTCAAAGTACGCTTCCTCATCATCGACTGCCCGTCCCTCTACAACTGCATCCTGGGAAGACCAACATTGGCAGAACTGACAGCGGTGCCCTCCACCGTCCACCTGAAGATGAAATTCTACACCAAAAGGGCACGAGTAACTACTATCCAAGGAGACCTAGCCGCTGCTCGGAGGTGTTTCAACGCTGCATCTAAGGGACGCGACACCGTCGATGTAGGGACGAGGCCCGCTAAAAGGACATGACAGGAGCCCGACAAGCAAGAGTCCATCAAGGAAGAAGTCTAGAAAGCTCCACCAAAGGTCGACTCTATAGCTCTGGACGCTCATTTCGACCAGGACGAACCTCCCAACGGCGAGCAAGTTCCACTCCGACCAATACCGGACGGGGATTTTGAGCTCGTCCCCCTCGGCACAGACCCGAGCAAAGGAGTAAAGATTGGCAAGGATCTCCCCGACCTGGAAAGGAAGCAAATCAAGGCCTGCTTGTGCGAGAATACTGACCTGTTCGCCTGGAGCGCCGCGGAGATGCCCGGACTCGACCCTGAGGTCGCCTGTCACCACCTCGCCATAGATCCCGCTGCTAGGGCTGTAGTACAACGTAGGCGTAGGCAGTCTCCAGAGAAAACGGAGGCTGCTGAAAAAGCTGTAAAAGACCTCCTAGAGGCAAATTTTATTTCTGAAGCCCGGTATTCCACCTGGCTGTCAAACGTTGTACTTGTTAAAAAGAATAATGGAAAATGGAGGATGTGTGTTGACTATACCGATCTCAACCGGGCTTGCCCAAAAGATGCCTTCCCTTTACCGAACATAGACATGCTGGTCGACAACTCGACCGGCTACAAAACGTTGTCATTCATGGATGCTTACTCGGTCTATAACCAAATCCCGATGGTCGTGGGAGACAAACACTGCACGGCTTTCATGACCAGCTCGGGCAACTATTACTACAACGTAATGCCCTTCGGACTAAAAAACGCCGGGGCAACTTACCAACGCATGATGAACAAGGTTTTCCACAATCAGATTGGGGACATGCTCGAGGTTTACATGGATGACATGATCGTCAAATCCAGAGCAGACACCGACCATGCAGCACACCTCAAGGCAGTCTTCGCCCAAGCGAGATAAAGCAAAATGAGATTCAATCCCGAGAAATGCACGTTCGGAGTCAAGGCAAGAAAATTCCTCGGGTTCTACCTAAAAGAACGAGGAATCGAAGCCAACCCCGACAAGTGTCGAGCGTTCTCCGACTTCCCGACACCGACCTCGAAGAGGTCGATACAAGTCATGAACGGCATGCTCACAGCGTTGTCCTGTTTCGTCGCGAGGTCCGCTCAGCACGCCCTCCCCTTCTTCAAACTCCTTCGTAAAGAAGCAGCCTTTGAATGGAACAAGTGTGAACAGGCACTACACCACCTAAAGCAAAGTTTATCTCAACCGCCCGTATTATCTCGACCGACCGACGGGGAACCATTATTCCTATACTTGGCCGTCTCAAACGAAGCCGTCAGCGCGACTCTCATCCGCGAAACTGTTGACGGGCAGAAGCCCGTTTATTTCACGAGCAAGGCCATACAAGGACCTAAGAGCAGGTACCAACAGATAGAAAAAGTAGCTCTAGCCCTCGTCAATGCAGCGAGGAGACTCAGACACTATTTTCTGGCCCACACAATCATCGTACGAACCGACCAACCAGTGAGGCAACTCCTGGGTCGGCCCGACATGGCGGGCAGAATGTTGAAATGGTCATTGGAGCTCTCCGAATTCGACATTCAGTACGAGAGTAGGAAAGCCCTGAAAGCACAAGCCCTGGCCGACTTTGTCGCGGAAATGACCGCTCGTGACCCACCCGCTGGGAAGGAACACAAATGGACCATCTTCATCGACGGGGCCTCCAGCTCTTCCGGAAGTGGCGCGAGAATCCTCCTAGAGAACGAGGAAGACGTAGTGGTCAAACACTCGTTAGCTCTCTCCTTCCCGACGTCGAACAACCAAGCAGAATACGAGGCCCTTCTCGCAGGATTGAGGCTAGCCGAGGACCTGGGAGCCCGCGAAATACAAATCTACACAGACTCCCAACTCGTTGACTCCCAAGTCCAGGGGAGTTACCAGGCCAAGAACGACATCCTCGTCGAATACTTAAACTTAGTCAAAAAATACATGACAAAGTTTGAACGAGCAGAAATCTCACATGTCCCCCGCGAGCAAAACACAAGGGCAGACATACTGTCCAAACTCGCGAGCACGAGAAAGAAGGGCGGAAACAAATCCGTCATACAAGAATCCTTAGCACGCCCGAGAATCGAAAGATCCCCGACACCAGTCGAAGTCCACGCCATAGGAGATGCCTCGTCCTGGATGACCCCGGTGTACAATTTCCTGACGAAAGGCGAACTACCCTCGAACCAGACTGATGCAACCACCACAAAGCGACGAGCATGCTCGTACGTGGTGCTCGAGCGAAAATTATACCGCCGAGGATTCTCCATCCCCCTCCTGAAGTGCATCGATGAATCCACAGTCCCCGAGGTACTGCGGGAGTAACATGAGGGGATCAATGCCCAGCACATGGGCGGTAAATCCCTGGCGAGGAAAGCCCTTCGAGCGAGGTATTATTGGCCGACGATGCAGCAGGACACCAAGGAACACGTCAAGAGGTGCGACAAATGCCAGAGGCACGGGGACATGCACCTCGCCCCCCCTCACGAACTGAGTATACTGTCATCACCGTGGTTGTTCGCATGGTGGGGTATGGATATCCTCGGTCCCTTCGTGCAAGGGACTTATCAAAATAAATTCCTCATCGTGGTCGTGGATTACTTCACGAAATGGATCGAGGCCGAGGCTCTCGCGAAGATCACCTCGCATAACATCCTCCATTTCTACAAGAGAAACATCCTCGCCGGATTTGGAATCCCGAGGGCACTGGTGACCGACAACGGCACCCAATTCACCGACCACGGGTTCCAGGACTTCGTCACCAAACTAGGAACAAAACAACACTTCACCTCGGTCGAACACCCTCAAACCAACGGGTAAGCCGAAGCCGCGAACAGAGTCATTCTCCGAGGACTCAAACGTCGACTCGGCGAAGCAAAGAGGGGTTGGGTCGAGGAGCTGCACAACGTCTTGTGGGCATACCGCACCACGCGCCACTCAACGATGGGCGAAACCCCCTTCCGATTAACATACGACACCGAGGCCGTCATCCCGGTGGAAATCAGGGAACCCTCCAGACGGACAGAGAATCCCCTTGACAAAGAAATGAACGATGAGGAACTCAGGGACGAACTCGACTTAGTCGAGGAAATCCGATCGGGGGCGGCCCTACGTGAAGCCACCTTGAAACAACGAGTGGCTCTGCGCCACAACGACAAGGTCATTAAACGTGAGTTCGAAATCGGCAGTCTGGTGTTACGAAGGAACCAGAAAGACTCCCGCGAAGGGAAATTAGCCGCGAACTGGGAAGGGCCTTATCGCGTCCACGGCACCACTGGTACCGAGGCATATTACCTCAAGCAACTAGACAGAGAATCACTACCACGACCCTAGAACACTGCTAAACTAAAGCAGTACTATATTTAAAAACCATTAACACGAAGGACCCTCGACCGTTGACACCCGCGTCCAGCCAACGAGGAAAAACGTCTGACCCCGTAGAAAGGCCAAGGTACAGGCCCGACCTACGCCCAAACAGCATAACGTCCTTCAAAAGACGAGTATGAACGAGAGTGCCCGACGTGGACACCTCAATCGAGCTCCACCGTCGAAGTACCTGTAGGGAAGAACACCTAGCTCGCGATGGGCAGTTCACGCTGCGGGTGAACAACTTCGATCCGGGTCATGTACCCGAACAAGCGGCTTCGCTCCGCATGCCCGACGAATCTCGAAGAACGTCGGGCCATCCAAAAGGGTCGAAAAAGAAATCTCTCCTCGAGGTCATCACTTAGGCGAATTTGGCCACCAAATAGAAAGCCGAGCACGGGCACGACCCGAACAAAAGACTTAGGCAAATTTGCCAACAAAGTCACAACCACACACGGGCAAGACTCGGGGCCATAACTTAGGACAATTTTAGCGCAAAAATGTTAAAACACAAACACGGGCAAACAATCAAAAGTCGAAACAAACATTCATTCGAAAAGCCCGTGGGCAACAAAACAAATAGAGATAAACCGACCAAGAAGGCCGACGATGTTCAAGAATTACAAAGAACGGGCACGCAGGCCCAAAAAGTAAAATTTGAACGGGCACGCAGGCCCTAAAACAAACATCAATAAAGGCGCGCAGGCCCTATTAGAATCTCACAGCTAGACTTCCCCGGAGCTATCACCACCGACAATAGGAGACTCGGGCGGGGGCACGACCTGGCCGTCGATGATCTGAGACATGTAACCCGCTCCTTCAGTATTCAGATCGGGATTCAGCAGGGCGAGCTGGCTAACCGCGGCCTCAAAGCCATCCGCCAAAGCACCAACGCAATCCGCCTCGAGGAGTTGGATGCAAGCAACCAGTTCCGACCGACTTCGCAAAGGAGCTGTCTCCTCCGACTCATCCTCGGCAGGGAGCATGGCGGCCTTTAGTTCCTCGACCTCTTTGGCGAGCCGCCCGTTGTCAGCCTCCAAGCGTTCCCGATCCTCACGGAAGTACTCCCTCTCCTCGGCAATCTTCCTTGAGTTCTCTTTCTCCGCCGCCAGCAGCTCAGCTTGCTCGCGGAACATCTCCTCGGAGCGCTCCAGGGCAGCCTTCAACTTTCGTGAACTCGAAGTAATGGCAGCTTTCTCCTGTTCCAGCTCCTTGATGCGATCAGAATCTGCCCCCTCCTCGGCCAGCACAACGGCCATCTTGGCCATCTTGACCAGCCCGGCCAGATGCCTCCTCCGACTCTCCTTACTCAGCCGCCTAATGATATCAGCTTCATCAGCACTCATGGACAAGGGAAATCCCTCGAAGAAACCCTCCTCTTTAAAACAAGGGGGCAACCCGAAGGACCTCACCGCACTAGAGTCCTCGCCGACCTTCGGTTGGCTCTCCACCTGATTCCTCTTCCTTGGTATCAGGTCAGTATGTGGCTCGACATCCTGAGCGTCTGGGGACCCTCCAGAAGCAGCGCCCGGGCTAGTTGGCGGGCCCATCCTCATCGCCTGAGGAGCTCGCACCATTCTCTTGTTAACCTTCTTATCATGTGTCAGCTTCAGGAGCCTCTCCTTTCGTCCGGCCATCAGACCTGCATAAAAGAATCCCGGGTTAGTGACGAGCAAATAAACAAGCGAAGAAAATCAAACAAAACGAAAAAAGTAAAAGACCTAGCAGGTTCTTGGCCTGCCCGAAGGACTGGCATTCCACGAGCGCCTTCGTATCGATAGGTCGGGCCTCAAAAGTCGGATAACCATCTTCGTCAAGAATATCCTTCCCCTTCCTCGTGGTCCACCGGGAGGGGAAGAAACTATCGACATATCGGCAAAGGGTGCCATAAGCCTCCTCGTCTTCGGTGCTCATCCCACCCGCGGGCGTATGGTAGTGCCCGGTGTCGTGCTCGTAGTGACGCGAGGTCCAATGCAAAGGGAATTTGGCCACACGCCCTAACACTGGGCGTCCCTCGTCGTCCAAAAGAGCCTCCCCGTGATTGTCGGTCACAACCGTTTCTTCCTCGTATACAGACTCTAAACCCGTTTTGGTAACCGGCCGCACGATGTACCACTTGTCCTTGAAGCCCCAGACAGAATCCATGTACATCCTAAACAGTCTCTTCGACTGTTTCAGGGAAACCCAACTGTGCCTGCCTCCCCGGGACTGGCGCTGTAAATGGAAGACGCGGAAGAAGAGAGGTATGGTCGCCCCAATCTTTAAGAAGAGACACGTCAGTTTGAACGCCCGGAGGAAAGCGATCGAGTTGGGGTGAAGCTGTGACGGGGCCAGTTCCAGATGACTAAAGACCCCGACCTGAAAATCGCTAAAGGGGAGCTGTAGTCCAAGGTCCTTGAAAGCAATCTCATACATGGGGAACCCGTACTCGGGGAACTCCGAGCAGATCCGCGCGGTAAGAGTCGGTCGAGTGACAACGAAGTTCTTCTGGAAACCGGGCTGACTACCGCCCTGCTCGATGATGGTATACGCACTTCGACTGCGTCGACTATAGACAGAAGCGATCCCTCTGGGCTCGGCGCCCACCCATTCCAGCAGAGGATCATCGATGGTATCAACCAAATTCACATTCTCCTCGGTACTTTGGTCCTCCGCCTCAGTGTGCCCCGAGGAACACGGTTCGTCCGCCATTGTTACCTACAAAGCACAGGAAACCGGTCAATTGAGGAGCAAATCCACACGCTCTCCATAACGGACGAGAAGAAGGGCACGACAAACCGAGTCACTCTATGCACGACTAAAAAAGTTGGTGTTTTGAACAAAAAGAGCAGAGTCACCTCCCCGACTCCCAGATACCACGACAAGTCCTCCTACAGATCGCCTAAATAGGCCAACATCTCGGCCACTCACGAATATGTCGACCTAGGCTATGAACATGGCAAGCAATATCATAAATCCTATAACTAGAGCTATGAGTTTACCGGGCACTACCACGAATTAGGTGCCCTGAATCATGAAGACCCCGGGCAGCACTGCGAGTCAAATACCTAAACTATGCATTTACCGGGCACAAACATGCGTTTGCCGGGCATAAACACGGATTTGCCGAGCCAAATACAAATCTACCGGGGCTAATCCCAGGCGTACAGTCTCTAACGTCTAAAACAATGAAAAATATCATACATCACAGAGGAAAAGCAAAGGGGACAAGACGCTTACTTGAAATCTGGAAAGAGGTGCGATGGCGGAAAAGGGAATCAGCGGCGGAGAACACGGCGGTCCTATGAATATCTGGGAAGAACAGTAGCAGCAGAGGCAGAGGAAGGAGAAGAAGCGCGAAGAGGGAAAACATGTTCTGGGGCCCAAGGACCCTATTTATAGTGATGACGTGGAATACAAAACGTCACCCCGGGGAACCACAGACTTCCCTCCTCAACGCACAGCTCCCCTAGGCAATGATGACCCTATCTTTAATAGGGTGGCGGAACAGTTCCCAAGAGATGCCTCGTGTGCTCAACAAACGCAGCCCGTCGAGAGTTCCCCGAGCACTCCTCGAAAGGAATCATCTCACGGGCGCGACACAGGGGAAACTCCTCGAGTAACCACGGGGAACTACATCTCTTGTCCGGGCACGGGACCCCACGACGGAGGCGACCTAAGATCAAGTCATGGCTCCTACTCCAGGAACCACGACTTGGGGGGCTCCTGTTCTGGACTGGGACGGGTTGGCCCAAAAGCAAGGATGAAGGCCCAATCCAAACGGCCTTGTAGGGGGTCGTGCCGACCAAGAAGCCATAGCCGTGCCCGACACTCTCTGCTAGTACGACATCCTCGACTTCATGCAGTCCAGCTCGACCTCAGCTCGAGCACCCCTCGTAGGGCAGACTCTGACCACTACACCATCACCTGGATCCCGAAAAGACCGTATCCTCGTCCGTCCGTACTTCTCGCAGAACATCCAGGAAGGAGACCACGTGCGGGTTCCCACTACACACGTAGAACCTGGCAGTTCCTTCATTGGGCCAAACCTGCCCGGCCCAATGAAGGGACCTTGGCCCAGCGCTGGGGGCTATAAATACCCTTTGTTCCCAGAGGGTCAGGTATTCATTCTCTTATCCATACTCATACTTTTTTCCTGCTCGTACTCCCACTTACTTTAGCATCGGAGTACCTTACAGGTACCCCCCCCCATCTCGTTCAACTTCAGCTTGGAGCCAGTCGTGACGGTCCAAGTCTGATCCGGTAAGATCATAAGGTATTAGTACCCTTTTCATCCACGGTTTTCCATGGGCTCTTAGTTACCTGCTAGATCACTTGCTTTTGTTTGAAAATGTGCTTCGTGTGGTTTTTGAAAGTATTTTAAAAAGACGCCATTGTTTAGGCAAACTTTGTAATGATTCTTGTTCGTAAGAATGTATACAAAGTGTTGAGCTTTTAAAAAATGTTTCAAGTTTGGAAAATGTTTTGAAAGTGTTGGTGTTTGTTTTTGAAAATTGCAAGGATGTTTTTGTTTTGAAATGGATCAAGTAACTAGGAACAATCTACCTACTCAAAAGTCTTTCATGTTTATTTCCTCTTTCCTTTGACATTGTTATCTTACCATTGGTTTAGTAAGTAACCCTATCTTTGGGTGTAAAAGGAACGGGCATGGGTCATCGTATAACCATGATTAGCAATGTTGCAAGATATCTTAGCATTTTATTTAGGGACTAAGATCATTTTGAAAGGCAACATAGATAGCGTCATCGAGGGACTATGATCTTGTATTTCGCTTGTTTTTGCTAAGATATCTTACATGCGTAGTATGGTCATTTTTGTAAGGCAACCAAGTGAGTTTACCCTAGAGGTGCAAAGTGTGCAAGTGTATATTTTCATGCTTGATTTATCTTTGATTAGGGTTTGCTAATTTATCGATTTAGTCTTTCCATACAAATCCTAATCACTAACATTTATATATAAAGCATTAAATTAAGAAAAAATGAAAATACTAAGCTATTACATCAATAGGGGAGGGGTGTACAAATTTACAAATGAGGATTTTGCAATAAAATTAAATCTAATTAACTATTACAACCATATTGAATATTGTACAAAAATTGAAATGGACTTGTTTTGTTTGTTTTAAGAAATTAATTTACTTAAGAAAATATTTTGATCTTTTTGTTCTAAAAGAAACGAAATAAAACATGTGAATATGAAATATTTTTGGTGTTTTTGGTTATTAAAAGCAAAAAATAAGATAAACAAGAAAATGGAGTTAGAATCAGCACATTGCTGAAACGAGGAGGAACATAAGCTCTGACTTTGATACGCTGCAAGAGAGAAAATGTTAGTAGGCAAGCAGAAGGTCAGAGAGTCTGGGCCTGGGTACACCAAGTTCTGAGGTTACTGGGAATAAAGGATGATCTATAAGTTCTGATTATTGAAGGGGTTCAGAAGTTATAGTGTAGTTGGGAACCTAGAAGTTCCTACATCACTGGCAAGTTAGAAGTTCTGGCCATTTGAGAGAGTGAGGTGGAAATGTTGTTGGGTAAGGTTGTTTAGAAGTTCTTATTTAGGAATATTATTTGCCAGATAAATGGGTGGAAAATGCCAATAAATAAACCTAAAAAGAGATGCTTCTGGGGCTAGAACCCATGACCCTTAGTACTAATGTCTTATGCACGCGCTTTCTACTACTGAGGTGGTTGTACATCCAGTATTAGAAGCAAAGGCATTAACATATAACATAAAGTAAGTTCTGATGATGAGCTTCACCTCTTTCTCCATGCTAATTAGAACATCTGCAACTTAGTCATTTCTCAACAGAACAGAAAACACAAACATAGAAATTATGGCAGGTTTTCCATCATGGTTTCAGAAGCACAAAAAAATATCAAGACTGTAAATCAGAAACAAACATGTATCTGCTAATCCTAATTTCCTTAGGAAATTCTGAACTCGTATTCTCCCTATTTAGGCAGAAAAATACATGAAACTTCAGAATATGTACAGCATCAGAATAAAGATGTCAACATTGTGTTTTTTAACATACAAGCCTAACAATGCTTAAGTGATATGATAAGGGTTAGCAGAAGCTTACCTTGTCGGTGAAAAATGTTCTGGGGGTTGGGCCTGGTTCTGACTGCTTGTGATATTCTGATCAACTTCCTCACGTATTCAGCAGGCTGGAACAGCCTTTGGCTTGGTTTGTGAATGGTGAATGGATAATTTGGTCAAGAAACACTTGAGAGAAGTTGGAGTTTGAATACAAGAATAAAAAACTAGCAGGTTTTGTATTTGTGTTTGCAGTTTAGGATTTTTTGGAAATTTTAGCAGGGTTTCAAAGTTTTTCTCCTCCAATTTTTCTTCCGGCCTCATAGTTGTCAATGGAGTTCAATTTATAGGCAAGAACTTTGTATCTTGGAGAAGTCAAAAGTACAGCCATCATACACTAGGCGCTGACTTGTTCTTGAAGCAAGTTCAAACAAGTAAGGTTAACAGCTTTTAGTCGTGCCTAAGTGTTGCACCCCAAAATTTACCCTCTTGATTTAGGCTTATGTTTCATCATGAATATCATATTACATTGCATTCATACATTGTGATGGGATCAAAGCACTTTGGTTGCCAAGTCTTCCTCAAGCCTTGAAGGTTATTTTGCATGGGCAAGTTGCTCAAGAAATATCTTACCATCCAAATCTTTGGATCTTTTGAGCTCAAAGGTTTTGGCATATTTCAAGATGTTTTTACCCATCTCTTTAGATTCATCAGCCAAATTAGGGTTTGCTTGAGCAAGGTTGTTGGACAATGTACAAGACTTGATTTAGGGAGCTACAACATTTCTTTGATATTTGAAAGATCTTTGTACAAGGATTTGGTCAAGATGCCCAGAGGATTTGAAGTTTTGAAGATGATTCATCAGTCTCCTAATATGTTGACCAAAATTAGAGTTTGGGATTTCATCAAGATTTCTTGAGAATTTTGAAGTGAAATTTTGCACATGGCCTTTATATGTTTGGAAGACCATATGTTTAAAGTTTTAATCATCAATTTTGAAGGGAAGTGGATCAATTGATTCAGAGGGGGAAAATGGTCATTTTGGTCAAAATCAGTCAAAGTCAAGGCTGACCAAGTGAATTTTTGGCCAACCATCAATTCAAGGATGTAATTTTCATATTTCAAGTCCATTTTGGTCATTGGATCAAAGAGATTGAAGTTTGGGTTGAAACTTGTTCTTGAAGAAACCCTAAAAGTTACTAATTTTGGAAAATAAAGACCTAATTTCAAAAATTCATATTTTATTCATCTTTGATCACAAAAATACAAATGAAATATGCTTGGAAAGCTAAGAGATTGATATTTCACCTCCTTTTGGTCTCATATTCAAATTGGCAAGGAATCAAGAGTTATGGTCTTTTGAAGTTACAAAATTATAGGTCATTTTTCAAAATTAGTGAATTTCAAGCCAAATTTTGAGAACCTTAATTGACTCAATTGCGAAAACTCAAAACTAGGGGATTGTATATCTTTTCAAGACCTTTCCAAATTGTGCTCATTTGTGCCAAAATTCAAAAGTATGAGCAAGTTATGAGTTTTGGAATTTTGTAGCATTTTAGTGAAATTTGGCAAAAGTGCAAAATGGCCATTTCTTGCAAACTCAAGTTTTAGCCATTCCTCTTGCTTCTAATCGAGCCCATTGGTAATTTGTGACATGATGAGGCCCATTACACTCACTATTTCGTGCCCATGTGCTTCATGAACTTGCTTGAATCAAAAATGCAAAACTTGCTCAAAATGGCCAATTCACCAACACTAGCTTAATGCAAGGATTTAAGTCCTAATCTTGTTGCTAATCTCTTCCTGGGGACAAATGGATTAAAAGGCACGCAAAAATCAAGCCAACACATGGGGGATTTGAAGGCTGTATGTGCATACTTAATTTTGGCCAAAAAAAGATTTCTTTGATTCCAAGAGCTTTCAGCGCGAAAAACCTATCCTACCCTCCTCTTGATGCTCTATATAATGAGAAGCAAGCCTCAGTGAGAAGGGTTCGTGCCTCATTTCATCAATCAAAGTCAAAAACTCCATAGCTTGTGGCTCTGCATTTTTCTTCGATTCTTCCATCTCCCTTGCGCGTTTTGGCCAATTCTTCTTGCATTCTCTTCTCCAAGTGATAAGGATTGTAGATCGAGGCTTGGATTGCAATTGGAGTGAAGGAGACAGTAGATCTATTTTCTCTCAAAGGTTTGAATTCTCAACTTTGAATTCTGATTTCTAGCCATGCCTCGTGTGATTTAAGTTCATAATCATGTTGTTTGAAGTCTATGGAATGATTATAAAGCTTTATATCGTTTAATTTGATGAATTATCCATGATTGGATGTTCTGAAACTCGTGATTCAGAGTGATTTTGTTCATATACAAGACTTGATTGTAGACAGTGTGGTTGATGATTCGACTTGATTCCAATTGCAATTTGTAGTATGAAATGCTAGCTTTGATTTGCCTTTGATTTCATGAAAAATGATGCAAAATTGAGCATGTTATGTTGATATGAAAGTGAGCCCTAAGCCTGAGAAGATGCGCGCGTTTTGAACCATCCGGAGGTTGAAGATGATGTGGTGGCACATCATGATTGGTCTGTTTGAATTTTTTGGTTTATTTGAATTTTTGTTTTATAAATTGATTTCCATGATTTTATTTCTTGCTCAAAAATGATTGGAAAATTCTGAAAATATTATCATAAATTCAAAATAATATTTTTGACTTTGTGTATTTTTTTGATAATTTTTGAAATTATTTTGATTGGTCCAAAAATTGTTAGGTTTAATTAATTAATTGATCAAAGTTTATTTTTATTTTAATAGTCCAATTGATCTAAAAAATCCATAAAAAATATTCTAGACTCACAAAATAATGTGAAAATTGATTCTGACTTTGGTTCATCATTTTTCTTATTTTTGATTAAAAATTTAATTTCAAAAGGTTATTTGTAATATTTGTTTGTTTTTTTTTATTTTTAATACTTCTATTAATTCAAAAATTCCAAAAAAAATAATGTAATCTTGTTTTTAATCATAGAATCTGAAAATATTTTTTTTTAAAGAATTTTATGATTTTTGGTTAAGGTTTACATTTTTTTCCCTTAAATAATAATTCAATTATTAATTGTTTTTACTTTAATATTTTCCTTTAAATCCAAAAATTCCACAAAAATTCAGGGATGTGTGTTATTAGCCCTAATATTTTAATATAGTTTTTGTTGGGCATTTTTCTGACTTTTTGATTTAAATACTATTTTGATATGTGAATATTTGTTATTTGCATAATTGTTTGAATTTAATTTCTTTTCTTGACTTTTCCTAATTCAAAAAAATATGAAAAAAATATTTTTTATGACATTTAGGGTTTCTTGATATTTTGCATGACCTTGGTTTGATTTGTTTGGGTTTTGATCCTATTTAATTAATATTTAGGATTAAAAGTCAAAATTTAGGGTTTTTGTTGCTTATGGTGCAAGTTTCACATTCAAAACCTTTGTGCCTTGGATTTTATTGGGAATTAAGGTCTTGTTTATGGTTCATGAATGTGTTGGGGATTTGAAAACCATTTTTCTTAAATTATTTGACTTGGTTTGACATTTTTCCACAAATTATTTTGAAAATTTGTCTAGTTTGGTAGTTTTGCCAACTAGTCTTGAACTTTGAACTTCATTTGGCCTCTTCCTCAATCATTCATGAACTTAGGGCTTGCATTCTGACTTTGATACCTTTCAAGGATGTTAATTTGTTTTTGGTTTGAATTATGGACCATTATTTCTATTTTTGATGTAATTTTGAAGTGAAGGTACCCAATTGAGTTTGCTTATCTTGTTGCAATTTGTTTGATGGCCAATGAACTTGAGTGAGGCCTATAATTGGGAACCTAATGATCATGTTGGTTCTGACTTTTCCATGTTAGCTCAAGCCATTTCACTTGTAAACTTCATGTTTGAATATTTTGAACCACCTAATGCATTATGTAGGTTTCATTTCTTATTGTGTTCATGAAGTTGTGTTTAAATTAGCTATACATGATTAAAATATGTTTGCTACTTAACTTTATGGTTCTTGTTCATAATATTCTCAAGCTCTTATGATCCTTGATTGACACTCAATTGTCAATTCAACATGGTGATAGGAAAGAGCAACATTCCTTTGTTTCTTTTGACCTAATCTGTGCATATGCTTGTCTCCTCTTGCTTATGATGTCTAATATTTGGTAATTTCCACCATGTTATTCTCACTTCTTCACCTTTTGGAATACTAACTTGGTTGTTAAATATGCTAGATACTCTGAGAAAGTTGCCACTTTTGGATTGAGGCTTTTGTGTTCCACTTTATTTGTGGAACACAATTTATTATATTGACATTGTTTTTGTGTTTGGCATGCTTGATGGTTTATGCAGGATACATATATCTATGATTGTGAATTCCATACATTGCCCATGGGATTTGTTCATATCTGATAATTTGCTTATATCTTGATGGTGCAATTGCTGACTCAATTTGTCTACTGATGCCAGCTTGCTTGAAGTTTCTCTGGGTTTCTTTTATTCTTGCTTGATTGTTACAGATAGTTATCTGTTTGGTATTATACTACCTCCTTTCTCTCATTTTCATTTTTCATAATTCTCTGACTGCATGATGGGACCTCTGTTGCTGATATATGTCAGGAGGCCCTCTGGTTTTTTTGTCTAATTTTATGTGTTGTCTTTATTTGTTGATCGATGATTCACTCAATTTAGACATTGAGATCACGACTTCGCTCTCATTGCATGTTCCCTATAGGATGTTTATTGCTTTTCTTCTTTAATTGTTGATCGATGAGTCACTCAATTTAGACATTGAGATCACGACTTCGCTCTCATTGCATGTTCCCTATAGGATGTTTATTGCTTTTCTTCTTTAATTGTTGATCGATGAGTCACTCAATTTAGACATTGAGATCACGACTTCGCTCTCATTGCATGTTCCCTAAAGGATGTTTATTGCTTTTCTTCTTTATTTGTTGATCGATGAGTCACTCAATTTAGACATTGAGATCACGACTTCGCTCTCATTACATGTTCCCTATAGGATAGTTTTTTTAAGCTCCCTCTAACAGGTGAACATAGGATAGGATTCTCCTTTATCCTCAACCTTATGGTCAACCATTGTATGATAACACTAGGGATAGCATTAGGTTAGTTTTCCCTTAGTTGTTTTTCCTTTCTATGCATTCTGCATCTTAAAACAAAATCTGTTTTCTTGGCAAATCATAAAACACTTCTAATAAACTCAAACCCTTCTTCAAGGTAAAAGATACAAATCATTCTTATTTGTTTGTGCGCCTCTTGGTTTTGTTTTTAAACTTGTTTTAGCCGATGTTTCTCCATCGCACATTTGTTTGAAGCCGATGTCTCGCCATCGCACATGCTTGTTATCCTACTTTGATTCTCAATATCATTGTTAGGCGTGATGTTTTGTCATCTGTTTTATCGATGTTTCGCCATCTTTGCCATGATATCTTATTATCTTGAAGTCGATGTCTCGCCATCGCACATGCTTGTTATCCTACTTTGATTCTCAATATCATTGTTAGGCGTGATGTTTTGTCATATGTTTTATAGATGTTTCGCCATCTTTGCCATGATATCTTGTTATCTTGAAGCCGATGTCTCTCCATCGCACATGCTTGTTATCCTACTTTGATTTTCAATATCATTGTTAGGCGTGATGTTTTGTCATCTGTTTTATCGATGTTTTGCCATATTTTCCATGATATCTTGTTATCTTGAAGTCGATGTCTCGCCATCGCACATGATTGTTATCCTATATTGATTCTCAATATCGTTGTTAGGTGTGATGTTTTGTCATCCGTTTTATTGATGTTTCACCATCTTTGCCATGATATCTTGTTATCTTGAAGCCGATGTTTCGCCGTTGCACATGTTTGTTATCCTACATTGATTCTCAATATCATTGTTAGGTGTGATGTTTTGTCCTCCAATTTATTGATGTTTCGTCATCTTTGCCATGATATTTTTGTTATTTTTAAGTCGATGTTTCGCCATCGCACATTTGTTTGAAGTCGGTGTTTCGCCATTGCACATGTTTGATTATCTAACTTTGATTCTCAATGTCAATGTTAGGTGTGTTATTTTACCATTTGATGTTTCGCCATCTTTGACATGTTACTATGTTATTATTTAGTCGATGTTTAACCATCTCATTTGTTTGTCATTTCATTCGATGTTTTGCCATCTTGATTGTTTTTGTTGTCTTAATTAAAAAACACAAACCAACCAAAACACATAAGCCGAACTACGGATGCTCTGATTCCTTAAAAGGGATACGTAGGCATTGGGGTAGGGCCCAACCGAGCACAACTTTTATTTTCCCTACATTGTTTTCTTTTTCTTTCGCATGCATTCCCTTTTCAGTTGTAAGCCATAGACATAAGATTTTACCACACCCATTTAGATTAGACAACAAGAGTGGATACCATAGAGTACTACGGGCGTGTGGGGTGCTAACACCTTCCCCTCGTGTAACGGACTCCCTTACCCGACCTCTCGGTCGAAAGACCGTGATTTCTCCCTTTTCAGGTTTTCTCGATGTTTACCTTTCCCTTTCGGTGGGATAAAAGACGTTCGGTGGCGACTTCATTGATGTTTCATTAACATCCAGATGACAGGTCTCGGCCGCGTAGTTTCACTAAGCTGGATTTGTAAGCATGAATTAAGGAAAAGTACCCTCAGGCAAAATCAAAGCATGGGCCCAACATAAACTTGTACAACAGTTTGCTTTTCAAGGACATCAATGGTACTTCTATCTCACACGTAGGGAAATCCTTTGAATAAAAACTTAAAAGTGGTTGTGAGCATTAAATGATGATGAAATTTATCAAACTAGAAATCATGCGCTATGATATTGTGCATCATAGCTTAGATTTGGGCCAGAAGTTCAGCATCAGCGCAACTTAGAACAAAACATCCAACTTCTGATCCTTTAATCTTTTCGCTCCAGCATGTCCTGAAGGAGTTCTCAGACTTTTCTGAAAGTTTGTAACATGCTTTGTAGACTTTCTTTGAATTACTTTTGCAAACTCTGGCTGAACGTTTGTGAAAACTGGCCCAGAAGTTCTAACCAAAATCTGTCTTGAAAGTGTCCAGAATCTGCTGAGTGTTTTAGTTTCATGGGCGTGTCTTTGACCACTTATAACTTGAAATCCCAGTATTTCTAGGAGAAATTCCGTTCTGCAATATTTTAGGTCTTATTGAGATTAAAAACTCTTGTGTTAGAAATTCTTCCAGAATCAGCTTGCATCATGGTGATAATCTGATCAGAAGTTCTGAGCTTGTCATATTTCTTAAACACTTAGAAAACACTTAGAATTTTGACTTTTGAATTTCTTGATGAAACAAACTTCATATTTCAACATGTCTTGATTAAATATGATTCTTGAAACTTGATTTTAATCAAAAGTCAAAGTTTGACTTTTCAGTGTACAAATGACCATTTTGCCCTTGTGCCAATTCCAAGTCTAAATTGATGTGTCAGTACTGCAAACTTGATGCCATAGAAGACCTTGTGAGAGAATCCTTGAGAAACGAGAGGGAAAATTTTGGGGTACAACACACACACACACTCTTGGAGGTCCTCTTCCACTCCGAATCTCATTGCCAATGACTCTACTATGCCAAATATGATTTCGAACATCCAATTAACCAAGTCGAAGACGAAGGCGAGGAAGATTGTGAAATGCCGGAAGAACTAGCCATACTTCTAATGCAAGAGGAAAAATCTATTCAGCCGCATGAAGAGTCAGTTGAAGTCATCAACCTAGGTACCGAGACAGACAAGAAAGAGGTCAAGATTGGCGCCAACCTAGAAAGCAGTGTCAAAAGCAGATTGGTCCAGATATTGCATGATTATGTGGAAGTGTTTGCTTGGTCGTATGAAGATATGTCAGGGTTGGATACCGATATTGTAGTTCATTGTCTGCCAACAAAGGAAGATTGTACTCCTGTAAAACAAAAAGTTCATCGTATGCGGCCTGACATGTCTGAAAAGATAAAAGCTGAAGTGATAAAACAATTGGATGCATGATTCCTAGCTGTGACATCTTATCCCTAATGGGTTACGAATGTGGTTCCAGTGCCAAAGAAATACGGAAAGGTCCGTATGTGCGTATATTATAGGGATCTGAATAGGGCAAGCCCTAAAGATAACTTCCCTCTACCTCATATTGACGTCTTAGTCGATAACACCACCCAACATAAAGTCTTATCTTTCATGAATGGTTTCTCCGGCTATAATAAAATTAAGATGACTCCTAAAGACATGGAGAAGACCACATTTGTTACGCAATGGGACACCTTTTGTTACAAGGTCATGCCATTTGAACTAAAGAATGCAGGGGCAACATATCAAAGGGATATGGTGGCGTTGTTTCATGATATGATCCATCATGAAATAGAGGTATATGTGGATGATATGATTGCAAGGTCACAAACTGAAGAGGAGCATCTCAATCACCTATACAAGCTATTCTAGAGGCTGGAAAAGTACAAGTTGAGGTTGAACCCCAATAAGTTCACATTCGGAGTAAGATCTGGAAAACTTCTAGATTTCGTTGTCAGTGGTAAAGGCATCGAAGTTGATCCTGCAAAGGTAAAAGCCATTCAAGAAATGCATGTTCCCATTCTGAAAAGGAGGTTAGAGGATTCTTGGGTTGTCTTAACTACATCACCCGCTTCATATCTCACTTAACTGCTACTTGTGAGCCAATCTTCAAACTCTTGAAGAAAGACCAAGTAGTCAGATGGAATGATGAATGTCAAGCTGCCTTCGACAAAATCAAGGAATATCTACAAGAACCCCCTATCCTCATGCCTCCAGTTGAAGGAAGACCCTTGATCATGTACTTGATTGTACTAGAGAATTCTATGGGGTGTGTGTTGGGCCAACATGACGAGTCTGGTTGAAAAGAGCATGCTATTTACTACATGAGCAAAAAGTTTACCGACTGTGAAACCAGATATTCACTGATTGAGGAAACTTGTTGCGCTCTGGCATGGACTGCTCGTCGGCTAAGACATTATATGTTGACTTATACCACTCTATTGATTTTTAAGATGGACCCCATCAAGTACATCTTCGAGAAACTTGCTCTTTCCGTATGGATAGCTAGATGGCAGATGATTTTGACTGAGTACGATATCCAATACATAACACAAAAGACCATCAAAGGAAGTGTATTGGCAGATCATCTGGCCCATCAAGCTTTTGATGATTATCAGTCTATAAACTTTGACTTCCTGAATGAGAATATCATGCTAGTGACCGACTGCACGAAACTTGGACTTTATGACGGACCTGAACAAGGATCCCTGTGGACTATGGTTTTCGATGGGGCTTCCAACTCTTTGGGTCACGGAATTGGTGCTGTGATAATCTCCCCTGAAGGTTGCCACACTCCTTTCACCACTAGATTATGCTTCGATTGTACGAACAACATGGCCGAGTACGAAGCATGCATCTTAGGTCTAAAGGCTGCCATTGATTTAAGGATCAAACATCTGAATGTATTCGAAGAATCCACTCTAGTTATTAGCCAAGTAAAAGGAGATTAGGACACTAAACATCCTAATCTTATCCCTTACAAAGAGCTTGTGCTATCTATGATTCCATACTTCAAAGAAATCACCTTTGAACACTTCCCTAGAGAATAAAATCTGTTAGCCAATGCTTTAGCCATGATGTCTTTTATGTTCAAAGTCAAATGGGACAACGAAGCTCCTATGATTACAATTGAGAGGTTCGAAGAACCTGCACACTGCTACGAGCTTGACACTGATGCCGAGAAGCCATGGTACCATGAGGTGAAAATATACCTTGAAGCACAAGAGTATCCCAAAGGAGCTTCCATCAATGACAGAAAATTCTTACGAAGATTCTCAGCCAAATTCTTCCTAAGCAATGGATTACTGTACAAACACAACCATGATTCTACTCTACTTCGGTGTGTGGACAAGAAGGAGGAAGAGGAAATCATGGAAGACATGCATGATGGTCTCTTTGGGACTCATTCTAGAAAACATACTATGGCCAAGAAAATCCTAAGAGCTGGTTACTATTGGTCAACAATGGAGACTGATTGCCACCACCACTCAAAGACTTGCCACAAGTTCCAAATCTATGCTGACAAGGTCCATGTGCCTCCCTTTCCTCTAAACGTCATGACTGATCTGTGGCCATTTGCAATGTGGGGCATTGACATGATTGGAGAGATCAAATCCACTGCCTCTAATGGACATCGCTTCATTCTTGTCGCTATCGATTATTTCACCAAATGGGTTGAAGACGCCTCATTTGCCTCAGTCACCAAGAACGTGGTATCCAGATTCATCAAACATAATCTCATCTGCCGCTACGGTATCCCCGAAAGGATTATCACTGACAAAGGGACCAATCTCAACAATGCTATGATTACCAAACTTTACAATCAGTTCAAAATCAAGCATCACAATTCTTCTCCTTATAGACCTAAAATGAATGACACAGTGGAAGCAGCCAACAAAAACATTAAGAAGATTGTGCAGAAGATGGTAGTAACATACAAAGACTGGCATGAGATGTTACCGTTTGCTCTTCATGGCTACCGTACTTCAGCTCGGACATCAACTGGGGCAACTCCCTTTTATTTGGTCTATAGCATGGAAGTTGTCCTGCCAGTGGAAGTTCAGATTCCCTCACTAAGGATTATGAATGAAGCAGGCCTAGGCGAAGATGAATGGATTCAGACAAGATTGGATTAGTTGAACTTGATTAATGAAAAGCGACTGACAACTGTTTGTCATGGTCAGATGTACAAAAAACACATGATCAAGGCTTTCAACAAAAAGAAGGCCTCGAGTATATCAAGCTGGTGACTTGGTGATAAAGCGCATCATTCTTCCACAAGGCGACCCCAGAGGCAAATGGACTCCCACTTGCGACGGGCCATTTATTATCAAGAAAGTTTTCTCTGGTGGTGCCATGATGCTGACTACTATGGACGGTGAAGATTTCTCACATTCAGTGAACACGGACATAGTTAAAAAATATTTCGCATAAGAGACCCGTTAGGTTGGCACACATAGGCAGGATAAGGGCATCCCGGCAAACCAAAGGTTTGGGCAAAAATTAGGGATATATGCAAAAGATTGTACATCCGACAAGTCAAAAACCCGAAAGGGCGACTTGGGAAAAATGGATATCCTGGTGGGCTGAAAACCCGAAAAGGCGGTCCAGGCAAAAGTTAAGGATTAAAAGCATATGACTATGTCCCGTGGAACCGCCACAATCGACTTTATTACCAAGGTCCGAGTTCAAACGGTCCAAGATCAATCCAATCAACTTCTGTCAACGGCAAGGGACGTTTGAAGACATTGGGGCAATAGTAGAGTTGGAACACAATGATATCAATTCCACATGGTTATTATCTTTGTTTTCAATTTTGTTTTCCTTTCGACAATTTCCTCTTACTAGGATCTCCGTCTCTTTGTACAAAAACGCCTATTCATGGGAAAAATATCAATACAAATATACTTTGAAGTGTAAACTTTCTATTTTGTTTTGAATGCAAAGATGTCCAATGACTAAAGTTGAACGGGCATATGCATATGAACATAATTAAAACTATTTAGCATATGCGTCCTGCCAAGTGATTGTTGAGGTGAAAAATATTTGTGAGATGGAATATTTAATAAGATTTAACAAGTGATTATTTTCATTTCTAGGGTTTTCTCTCAGAGTGAAAAGAAGGAAAAATGTGGGAGAGTGGTTGCGAATGCGAACGAAGGAACGAAGGTTTCAAATGAAGGAAGGAACTAGAATCTAGAGGAAACGAAACGAGACAAGTGTTTTCTGAAACGAAAAGAGGAAGGAAAATCTATTGGTAAGTCTAATATTCCGCCTCTTTTAAATTTAGGGCTTAATGGGTTTTCATTTTATTCGGTTTAATGTGTGGCGTTTAATGTATAATATTCATTTTTTGTCCACCACAAAAGTTCATTAGTAGATGATGAGTTTTCTAATTATGAAGGATTAGTTTCTCAGCTGAGATGTGATGCAGATAAGTAGAGCTATTTTGAAGTTAGGCACATTGAAATTCTGGAGATAAATTCTCTGTCAAATTGCAAGAGCATATATGCTCATGTAGGAAATGGCAGCTTACAACATTGACATGTGCTCATGCCATATCTTCCATGAAGAGAAGAACTTTAGGATAGAGGAATACATTTTTTATATTTACAAAAAAACAAATATCAGGAGGTGTACAAGCATGTTATTTATCATGTTAATATCTCTAACCTCTGGGAAAGGACAAACTATCCTGATGTGCAACCGCTTGTCTTCAGAAAAATGCCAGGTAACCCACAAATTTTTTTGGAGCTAGGAGAAATTATTGACTCTGATCATAAAATGAGGAGGATAATATTATATGTTAAATGCACTAGGTGCAACAAATATGGTCATAACAAGGCAACCTGTAAGGTTCTACCTCATGAAAGTCAAGACTAGTCTACTCATGCAACTCAAGCTCAACTTCAGCCAAGTCAATCATAGACGACTCAAGCTTAATCTTAGCCTAGCCAAACTCAAGAAACTCATACAAGTGGATCAAGACATGCTAAGGCAAGTTGTTCAAGACCTTCTAAAGCTAGTGGATCAAGACCTGCTAAGGCAAGTGGACCAAGTCTTTCTAAGGCACTTGAACCAAGACATGTTGTCAAGAAGTTGAGCATAAGGAGACCAACCAGAAGTGTTGGATCGTCAGGTCTTACACCCAAGTTAAGTGCAATAAGGAATGTCTTAGGCTTTATCACTAGGCTCAATTCATCTCAAACAAACAAGAAGACAAATTAGATTTCTTTTGAAACTCTGTTTTGGTTTAGGATTATTTTAATATTAAGTTATATATCTTTTGAAACTTTGTTATGATATATTGTATTATCTTTTTGATATATTGGGTTATTTTTTTTATATGTTTTCTATCTTTTGATAATGTCCTTTATATATTTGCAATTTAATAAATGAAGTTTAATATTTTATCATTCTATTTTTAATGATTATTGTTTATTAATACAAGAATTTTTACTAATTATTATTTACTGATTCAATAATGATGCATCCAATAAAAGAATGATGCATCGTATTCAACTAAAATGATGTCAAATTGATATTAAAAATAACCCATATGTATACCATAAACATATTTAGTATGTCAAATTGATGTTCAAATCAAATAAGAAACATATTTGGTCTGTCAAGTTAATGTCAATTTGTTGGAACATGTCCATGTTTCAATATGTTGAATTTAAAAATTTCTCAAGTCCCACATTGTTAGAATATTTTTTGGTTGAAAAAAAACCATTTAGTCCTACATTGCTCATGTGAGAAATATTAACTATCCTACTTCACTATATAAGGAGTGCATATGTTTCATTCCAAATCACACAAAAAACTATTCTATTAGTTTTTCCTTCCTCACTCTCATAACTCTGCGTCTCTCGAATTGTCGAAGCGCCATCTTCTTCCCCTTTCTTCCTACTCGTTGAATTTTCCGAGTATTTTCTTGAATTCTCTTTAGAGAATTATGTTAATTTCTCCTCATTTGAGTTGAGAAATTTTCAAGTTTAATCTTTTGGATTCTCTTTGGAGAATTATTTGAATTTCTCTTTGTTGGAGAAATTATTATGAGTGGTCAGATGACCATTATTAATTTCTCTTTGGAGAATTATTTGAATTTCTCTTTGTTGGAGAAATTATTATGAGTGGTCAAATGACCATTATTAATTTCTCTTTGGAGAATTATTTGAGTTTCTTTTTGTTTAAGAAATTATTATGACTGGTCTTTGTACCAGATACTACGAGTGGTGTTGATACCATATTTGAATGGTCTTGTACCATCAGAGGGTGTATTTTTAGACCGATTATCTATCATGCAAGTAGTAATCGTACAGTATAGAACTAGGTTGTTTTATCCTGGAGGCGGCGCGGTAGTTTGACTGCTTTGCATAATTTTTGAGCAGTGCCGCGAAACGTCTTAAAGAGAGCGACCTAGTCCGCGACTCAACCTGGTAATTTCTTCGGTGGCAAATATTTTAAAATCCAAAAACCAACACAATTTGATGTACAAAAAAGGATATACTACAAACATGTATTAACAGGTAAAGATTAACATATATTATAGGGGTAGGGATGGGATGAATAGTGTAAAGTGTAAGGTGCAAAGTAGAGAACTCCATGTTTGATGGCTTTGGTCCATTCTGTGTCTAAGAGCATGTTTATAAGTACAAAAATGGTTTAAAAAATCAAATGGTCCTTTATTTTCTTGTTATAGTGTGTAATTCTTGTAATTGGGGTACGATTGGTTTTTTTAGGTTTTGTTAGGAAATTTGAAAAGAAAGAGATGTAAGAACATTTTGAAAAAAAAAAAGACAAAATAAAGTAGAAAGAATTGAGATATTTGAAAGGAGAGAATTTTGAGAATTTTGTTTTTATATAGTAAAAAATATCTATATTTTAAGAGAATTCAAAATTTATATTTGAATAGTATTTTAGAGGGCATGATAACAAGCTCAATATACAAACATGTTTATATATGTGTGAGAACACCACAATATCTTTGCTATATACACTGTATTTAATGTCATTTTGTCTTTTATATAAATTTATTTTAAATAAAATTTAAAAGTTGAAATAAAATTTACTTATAAAATATCAAGACTCAATCAAATTTAAAGTATAACTTTTTTATTATATATTTATATTTTATATAAAAAATATTAATTCTAACGATAAATATGCTTCACCTATTTTAGAAATAATATCTGCCCTGAAACTTGATATGAAAATCGAAAATAAGTTCTCGTAAATAAATATATTTGTAAATATAAAGTTTATTTTAGAAAAATCTTAATTATTGTTTATATGTTAGGTTCTTAAATTTTGAGCTAGTTATAAAAAAATAAGTTGTCCATTTATTTATTTTTGTTCCAAAAGTTTAACATAAAAGCTGTGTCTATTTTTTCTGTTTTTAATAGAGAATAATTAGTTTAATTTAAAATCGCAAGGAACTTGAAAGGAAAAAAGTATAATTTGGGCTCCAAATATAATGGGCCCCGTTACATGTTTTAAAGCCCAAACAAAAAAAGTTGAGAAAAATAAAACATTCGTCGCCTGAGAGATTCGAACTCTCGCGGGGAAACCCCATGTACTTAGCAGGCACACGCCTTAACCACTCGGCCAAAGCGACGATTTGTTACATGTTTGATCTAAACGTTATAAATAAGTTATAATTTTGGTTATTCTATTTTTACCAATTTTCCAAATTGATTTCTTGTGTCTAAAAAAAGACCATACTCAAATTGTTGCTACCAGGTTCTAACATGAGGTGTTTTTTTGTCTTATTTTTATTCCTAATGTTAATTAATTAATACTTTCGTTTAATTATTATATATATTTCAAAAAAGAAAATCAAAGTATAATTTACTTTATATTGATGAAACTTAACCTTTGACCCATGTCATGCACAAATTTGTTAATTTTTTTAAAATATAATAAGGATACATATTAAAATCAAAGTTATCTTAATGCGTTCTTCAAATATATTTGAATCTTACAAAAACATTTATTTTGTTTTTAATGGATTTCAAAATATTTAATAATTTTTTGTTCTTTCTTCGACAATTGAAAATAAACTAACTTTTTTTAAATTAATTAAGGAGGACGTTACTACATTTGTTATATTAAACTTTTTTTTTTATTCATAATTTCACTCAATCAAAAACAATACATATAAAATTACACTGCTTGAAAAAATTCATGAAAAAAAGAAATAAGCAATACAATAAATTAAGTTCAATATATCTAAGGCGTTATTTACTGTGCTCACGTGAAAATTCTTTTTTTTACTATTTTTTTAATAGATTTGTGAGAGTTTTAAACTCTATAAAATAATTTTATTATTTTTTATTTTTTATTAAAAAATATATATTATTCATTATTATTTTATAGAGATTTTTATTTTTTTGGAATTAATAGCCTCTATTATATATAAAAAAAGATAAAAAATCGTCGAAATCATATAATTATTCTTGTGAGAGACCTAAGGTAGACATAGCCATGCTCTAAGGGTATGGCGGGCTTTTAAGCCTCAAAATATATAAACATTAGCATAAGTAAATTATAACTAAATAATAGTCCATTGTCTCCTTTAGCTTAGTGAGTAAGAGATTTTCGTTTTATGTTTGGAGTCCTATGTTTCAAGTATGTTGTTGGTGGAAATCTATTAAATATCTATTATGAATTTCTATCAATGATGAACAAGATTGATATCACCACACGACGACAATGAATTGTGAAAAAGAAAAGAAAGAAGACATTATTTTCTGAAGAATTTCTCTTTGCCCACAAACTGTGGAAAACTTTATTAATCACTTGCAACTGTAAATTCTGTGATTACAATGAATTGACTTAATTACAAAATTAGGAGTTACTCCCTCTATTTATAGATTTAGGTTAGATTGCTTCTGTTGTACCCTAAATTTTGCCCCTAACTTTTTCAGTCGCACTTTCATACCATATTTTATCATTCAGTCACAATCATTAATAAATAGATTCATTCATCACATTTGCATCATATCTTTAAGTTTTCTCTTGTGTTGTTGACTAACTTCTACTCAAAATGCAAAAAAATATTTGTCTTTGTCTTTGCATATTTGTGTTTTGTAGGTACCGAATCGAAGCATATGGCAAATAAGGTTTTCCGGTATCATTTTCCTAAAATCTCTATTTGCAAAGAAAAAGAATTAAAATTTTTCATTTTTTTCACTGATGCAATCGATTGCTCTTAGAGTGCAATCGATTGCACATAGTGCATTTTGTGCCATTTTTGGGAAAAAAAAGACACTGTGCAAATCGATTTGCACTTTAGTGCAATCGATTGCACATCGTGAAAATTTGAAAAAAATAAACAATTTTTAAACTTTTCAAATTTTTGGCTCCAATTTTTCTTCATTTTTGAAAGATGTATCATTAATTCAAATTTTAGTGTCAATCTTTCATTTTTAAGAAGAATTATCATTAATTCAAATTTTGGCTCTAATATTTGAAAGAATTATCATTAATTCAAATTTTGGCTCCAAGAATCAATTACCAAATTACCACTAATCCCAATCCTAAACTCTATAAATAGAGCCTCATTTTATTCAAATTTCAAGCTTTTGATAGCCAAATCCACCTTGCTAAAAAATCTCTCAATTCTCTCCATCTACCAAATTCACTCAAAGCTCCATTTTCAAAAAGTTAGTAAGCTTTGCATTGAAGCTTACTAATCTTTGAGCTAAATCTTCATCCAAACACTTTTTCTCCATCAATTCTCTACATCCAAGCTTGGTCAATTGATTCTTGTGGTTGAATTGAAGCAAATTCTTGAAGTTGTTTTGATAATTCTCTAGATCTACCTTTGGTAAGTTGGATAATTCATCTTTCACAATGTGATCTCTTGGTGATCTTTGGGATTGATTCTTTGAGCATTATTTTGTGATTTCAATGGTGTTATTTTCTCATAATTTGATGGAATTTTCATGCTCAATTGGATCCTTGATCATAAGGTGTTTGATGGAAAGTTTGAACAAGAAATTAGCCTTTAAAAATGTTGTTTTTGCTACTGCAATTGTGTGCAATCGATTTGCACTGTAGTGCAATCGATTGCACAGAAGCAATTTCACGCAGATTTTTGAAAACTGTACTGTGTAAATCGATTTACACAATAGTTCAATCGATTTACACAGGGACATAATGCACTTTTTTGCCTTGTTTTGGGGAAGCTTTGATCCAAAATGCTTTTTCTACTCACTCCTTTTGATTGTTGGTTTGGATTGCAATTTTAAATGTCCAATTTGTCTTTAAACTCAATGGACTTTGTGATGTAGATGAAGTTGGATAAATGTTCATCAATTCAAATCTACCTAAGAGTGAATTATTTAATTCATTTTTGGTGCTTTGGATTAATGATATGTTTAGTGCTTTAATCCATCTAGAGGAGTGGTTAAATTTAAAGATGAAAGAATTTTGAAATGGTGATCCAAATTAGCTTATCATTCCCCTCCCTCTTCATCTTATCCCTTTCTTTTTTAATTGTGCTACATGTTAAGGGATGATGGTCTCTATATCATTTATCCAAACATGAAGTACATAGATTGCTATTGACCGGCCTCAAAATAGGTGCGACTTCTACATAAGTCCACTTACGATTGCTTAACATAGCGCTAAATTTTGTCCCGATTCGGATAAATGATCATTCGTGGCCCAAACTTATGATTTCAAGCTCAAGTATGTTAATTTGATCTCTTAGATCCAATAACCTTGAGATTCATTGTGTGGAGGCTTTGGTTCTACCAATCCTCTAATGGATCTACAACACCTTTGGTCAACGCGGATCACTTAAACATCGTTGATCATTACATGTTGCCTTGTGAGAATTCCAAAATGGATGATATACTTGACAAAAAGAAAATGCAACTTGTTGTGTGGAGGCTTTGGTTCTACCAATCCTCTAATGAGTTCCAAATGCAAGTTTCAAGATGGTCATCTAACTAACCACTAATTACTAACAATTAACTTTACTTTACGCTTTTATTTTCATGCTTTATGTACCATTTACTTTTAGCATTTTACATTTCATGCTATTTTAATCTTTGCTCACTTGAGCATTTACTTTTATGTCATTTTTATTTTGCTCACTTGAGCTTTTCTTTCTTTTTAAAGACACCTAATAATCAACATGAATCATAAAAATCATTAATGGTACTTGGACTACATGGTTATTATCCTTTGCATTATGGAGTGATGGACTTCTTTGACTTAGGATTAGAGACCTTGGCCTATCTTGGAGACTTTATGACTTTATTTGATATTTTGTCTGGAGTTCTTGAGGTTTACCTCAAGACATTGGGTTGTTTGTTTGTTTTGTGTGCAGATTATTGTGATTACATACTTTGTTTGTAATATGGAATTCACCCGTATACAGTCGTTACTCTGCCCAATTTTTACGAAGACTAAATACACTTGAAGTTTGATTCTCTCAAGAGGTCTAGTATCTTTGCTTGCTTGGTTTCAATCCAAAGAATGAGAATTCTACATTGACTTATAATGTCAAGTATCGGCTTCATGTTTGTTAGACGGTTCTCTTCCTTAGCTTTTACCTTATGCTTTAGGATAGTCCCTTCATCTCCTCCCATCTTCTTTAATTTTAAAAACCTTCTCATCTTCTTTCAAAATCTTCTTTGTTTTTAAACTCGAACTGCTTTCATAATAAACCTCGACTTTGTCGAGTGCCTTTTCTTTTAAAACTTATTTTCTTTAAACAAACTTCAATTCATTTAATCATACTTTGACATTTCTTTCAAAATTAACAAAACACTTAAACTCATTCAAACTCTTTTGTGCGCCCAAGCACCTTTTCCATTCAAAACTTTTTTTCAAGGTGAGACATGATTCATTGATAGTCGAGCAACATTCTCCTATCCCTATGGTTATAAAGGTGTCGACTTTTCCACTTGAGTACTAGAGGCGTTCTCAAACCCTCACTCTTGTTGACGCAGGGTCCATCTTTCTTACACCTTGTGGGCGTTAGTCGAGATTTCTCTCCTAACAATGACGACTTGTCTCCTTGTTTAAAAACAATCAACAAACAAGTCTTCTCTAGATGAACTACGTGTACCCTGATCCCCTATTGCACGAAAGGTGGTACGTAGGCACTAAAGGTTCGCAACTGCGGCGGGTGCAAAAATCATAAAAATATTTCTTTTCTCACCTCCACCATCCATTTTATATACAACACATTTTTATAGCCAAAATATACAGATTTTTCCAAAGAGGTTCCTATGGAGTACCGTAGATGTTTAGGGTTCTAATACCTTCCCTTTGCATAACCAACCCCCTTACCTTGAATCTTTCCCCCTCTTTTTGGGTTATTCGTTCTTTTCCCATTCCTTTGGAAACAATAAAGCGCGGTGGCAATTTTTATTTTGATTTGTATAAAGTCTAGTCAATCCAATGGCTTAGTCTTGCACATTTCTACCGCTACAGGAAAAATGGCGACTTCACTGGGGAAAGATTGACCTTTTGCTGGTCCATCCCTAAGTGGGTTAAACCTATCTTTGTTTATATCTGTATATGTGCTATTGTTGCTTATGTGTTATATTTTGTATATATGTTTATCTGGATTTTCCTGGTTTACAGGGTGCTTGGGGATTTCTTATAAGTCCTATACCCGGACTAGGGCAAACTTTAAGATAGGACGGGCGATATAGTCATGTTAACTTTGAGGGAGTAATCCCAAAAAAGGAGGAATGAGATCCCCCACTCAGTGGAGGCCCCTTTGACTGTAGTGTCGTTTACCGAGTAATCGGGAAGACGTATTGCTTTCGACCTGGGAGCCTGCCGAAGCTGAGGATCATAGATTACCTAACCCATCTTGGCCTTTTAGGTTTAGTGCGGAAGCTATGACGGAGTAATCCGGAAGTAGTTGTCACACGATACTACACTCGGACGAGTTTTTCCTGAGAATATTACTAATTACCGAGTTAATCGGGACGTTGGTAATATCCGAAGGAAGGATGTAGACTCTGGGAACCTCTTAGAACCTTGTTCGGCAGGTGATAACCGTTAGTCCATACCTTGTGGGTTGTACCTTTGACTCCAGACTCGTGACTCTGAACCATGTGATCCTGTTACTGTACAGTGAATTGCATAACATTGCATATCATTTGCATCATTTGCATCATTCTACATACATACAGGTTGTTCAGGATCTTATTCCTAGTTGCTTCTTCCTTCCAGTTAGTCGTCTACCGTCAAGTTGATTCCTCAACACAACTACGGGACTAGAGCTACTGTTAGATTGAGAATGGAAAACCAAGAACAACACAACATGGAAGTCAGAATGGAAATCGACGAGTTGAAGTCAGGCATGGCCAAACTTACTGAGATGATGCAAGTCCTAATTTCCAGAGGAGAGCCACCTCTAAGGACTGTGATATCTGAAATCCCAACTGCTGTTGTTGACACTCAACCTATCCAGCATACATCTACTGCATGGCCAGAGTTTGGGTTACCTCAGAATTACTCTCCACCTGTTGTAATTACTTCAATGGTTGGTCAGTCTTCCCGACCAGTCTTTTCAGCTCCAGTTTTCACTGAATCTCAGCCAATCATTCATACTGCTTCTCGTCAACCTGCTGCACAAGCTGCTTTTGGGAATCCTCTATGCACAAGCTGCTTTTGGGAATCCTCTCTTTGAGCACCATGCTGCCAGTCCTCGAAGTGTGAGTCAAGGAGACTTCAGTGAGTTTGAAGATTTCAAATAACAGTATCAAACTTTGGAGAAGAGACTCGGAGCTATGGAAGGAAATGAGTTCTTCAGTGTTGATGCTAACAATATGTGCTTGGTTTCTGATCTGGTTATGCCTGCAAAGTTCAAGACTCCCGAGTTTGAGAAATATAAGGGGCACACTTGTCCAATAAGTCATTTGGTGATGTACTTTTGAAAGATGTCTGCTTACACAAAGAATGACAAGCTGCTTATCCATTGTTTCCAAGACAGTCTGAGTGGAGCTTCATTGAAATGGTATATGGGACTTGAGAAAGGTCGTATACAATGCTTCCAAGATCTTGTTGATGCCTTCATAAAGCAATATAAATACAACCTTGACATGGAACCTGATCGTCGCCGATTACAAAATATGTTTCAGAATGAGAAAGAATCTTTCAAGGAGTATGCTCAACGATGGAGATAACTGGCATCTCAAGTTGAACCACCTCTGGCAGAGAAAGAGTTAACTGGTTTGTTCATGGATACTTTGTCCCCTTTCTTTTGGGAGAAGATGATTGGTAGTGTGTCCTCCAGCTTCACAGACCTGGTGACTATTGGCCAGAGATTAGAAGAAGGAATCAAGAATGGTAAAGTGTCTAAAGCTGCTGAATCTTCTAATGGTGCAAAGAAATACCTTGGGAACTTTCAAAAAAAGAAAGAGGTAGAAGCCAATGTTGTCTCGACTGAGAGAAAAGGACCTCGCCATAGGCCTCAATATACTGATCAATCACAAGTAGCGGCTGCTACTCCTGCGGTCAATGCAAAACCAGTTCATGTCCCTCAACGACAAAATATTGCGCAGAATCAGAATCGGAATAAGGCTCAGTTTAATCCCATCCCTATGACGTACACTGAATTATACCATGCATTGGTACATAAGGGATTGATTACGACTAGGCCTTTGATTCCTCGAAATCCCCCTCCATCCGGGTTCAGATCTGACCTTCACTGTGAATTTCATCAGGGAGCTGCCGGCCATGATTTAGAGAGCTGCTATGCTTTGAAAAACAAAGTGCAAGAATTGGTGAAAGCAAATATTCTCACTTTCAAGGAGGCAGGTCCTAATGTCATCAACAATCCTTTGCCAAAACAAAGTGGCTGAAGACTGAGTCGGGATACCCTCAAGTCACCTCCTAAAGCCAGTGTTTCAGACAGGACAACTCATCCTTGTTAATTATTAGTCACTAGGCCATGTTTCTTTCTGTTTGCATTTGTCCCTTGTTTATGTTAAAATTGTTGCTTTCAAATTCTGTTTGTACTTTCATGTTAATTCTAATGAAATGAGCATTGCAATATTTTGATTCAAATCATTTTTTATTTACTGCTTTCAAATATATTTCTCTTGTTTACTCCCTTTATCAAGATTTTGTTTATGCAAAGATTTGAGGGAGGATGATGAAAACGAAATACCCATAATTGTTGCTGGTATGCTTTCGAATAAAACTTTGCTGAGGATATATAGGCATTGTTTCAACTCCCAAACACTGGAGAAATAAGGAAGTTAATCCCTCGTTCACCCCCTTTGAGCCTAGAAGTTGGAGTTTCTTTCTATACAGAAAAACCCACAATCTTAACCCAGGGATGGGTAGTTCTCAGTTAATCTGGTTGTGCATTCAATTACAAGAGAAATCATGCAAGACACCTTTCAACAAAGGTCGCGATCAAGCTTTCCTTTGCACACAGTAAGAAGTGTCAAAGATGCTCTCAAACAAAAAATGACGAAGATGGTTCCCCGTAATCATTGAGCAAGGCAGTCATTATCTTTCCAAAAAAAGGAAAAATGAAAATAAAAATCAACAGAAAAATCCCGCAAAGTCAAAACCTATGAAGGAGACTTAGGCAAAAAACTGGGGCATCCCACTGACTGTAATCTCAAATGAAACAGTTCAGGAAAAAACTGGGGCATCCTGCTGACTGTAATCTCAAATGAAACAGTTCAGGCAAAAGTTGGGAATAATAAATTCAATCATAAGAGGTCTTCAAATCCTCAAAATTCTCCATCAGAATTGACAAAAGTCCTCAAAACAGCAAAAATATGTAAGAAGAAATGACTGTCATTCTCAAAATTCCTTAGCTTCTGAACCATCTTCATTATTACCATCAGTGCAATTCCAAAATCTCTTAGAACCTGAATGCATATTTTGGATTAACTGAACGTAGGGCTGAAGAACATCACGAAGATTGGGTTGGATACAAATAAACTTTGAGCCTTTATCCTTTATTTCTTAAACAGTGAACCCGACCACGTTACAACCCTTAAAAGACCTAATTGAAGCCAGGTTTCTTTTGAAAGCATACTACAGCAAGGTTGCGTAAACTGACTCCTATGATCTTTTGCGAATCATTTGTTTTGGTTTCATACCTTTGTTTTCACTTTAAAAGTATAAACCACTATGTTTTAACCAGTGATGCATTTTCTATACACCAATAACATCATTTCAAAAATGATTTTGGATTCAAAACTTTTGCATGAACTTTGCATTAAAATTACCATGTTTGGGTAAACAATTTTGCTTGCAAACAAGCTTTCCTTGTCAAGGAATTTCAAACAATTGAGAAACTTGGTCAGTGACCCTATCAGGGGCAAGTATCTTCCAGATCCAGTTGCGAATCAGTTCAAGATTTACTGCTCAGTGCAAGTTTTCTCAAATTTGGTTTGCCAGAAGATCATTTTCAAGACTCTTGCTGGGGCATTCCATTTCAACAAACATTTCAAGAACTGAAGCCATGATCTGTTTATCTCCAATAGTCATTTCAGAGCTGAAGCCGTGATCAACTTATTTCCAGCAACTTTCGATTGAAGCCATGATCAGTTTATCTTCAACAGTCATCTAATCTGAGATAAGTCCCCAAGCAGCTCTCCATATCCTTCTTCAGAAGATCATCAGTTCAACACAGCTTTCAAGTGTGACAAATTTGGGCGCAAATTTTTTTTCTCTTCTTTCCAATCAAATTTGGCAGAGTTCTCCGTGTTGAGGAATCAAACTTCCAAACTATTCTCCATAAAAGAATCAAACTCCATTGTCATAAACGTCAGAATTACATGCATAAATCATTCACATATGATGCATAACAAAATTCACACATAATGCATAATAAGAGTGTTTCATCCTCATTTACATTTTTCGAGGTCTTGTTGCAGTTGACATGTCACCTTGAGATCAAAGTCCAACTTACTTGGCACCTACCAAAGCAAACGTCAGTTTGAGTTGTTTCTCTTTTTTCATTCAAAGCCAGTATTGGATGTTGTGATCTTTTCTCTCATCTAAAGCCAGTATTAGACGTTGAGTTTTCCCTTCATTCAAAGCCATTATTGAATGTCAAGATCTCTTTCACTCATTCAAAGCCAGTATTGGATGTTGTGATCTTTTCTCTCGTCTAAAGCCAGTATTAGACGTTGAGTTTTCCCTTCATTCAAAGCCAGTATTGAATGTCAAGATCTCTTTCACTCATTCAAAGCCAATATTGGATGTTGTGATCTTTTCTCTCGTCTAAAGCCAGTATTAGACGTTGAGCTTTTCTTTCATTCAAAGCCAGTATTGAATGTCAGGATCTTTTGTTTCCATCCAAAGCCAGTATTGGATATTGTGACCGTTTCTCTCGTCTAAAGCCATTATTAGACGTTGAGTTTTCCCTTCATTCAAAGCCAATATGGGATGTCGTGTTTCTTTTTCGTTCAACGCCTTTCCTGGAAGACTCTGATGTAGCTTCAGATTTGGTCTCATCCCACATATAATGTTCTTCTAGATGCTTCTGATTGCCTTTTCCAGAGAGTTGCTCGCCTCACTCAATGCCATTCTTGGGTGTCGCTGCTTGCCTTCTCGAGTTTTATCTCTTTTTTCCAAGTATCGCTGGTGTGATCGGTGGATCTGGAACTGACTGTTTAACGCTGGTTCGCGAAATGTCGCGGAAGCAAGAGTCGCCACCGTCTTTTATTTTCTCCAAATGGAAAGGACAAAAGCACATAAAAATTCCTTAAAGAGATTGCTCTCGGTTCGGGAGGTAGGTTATAGAAAGGGAAGGTGTTAGCACCCTTTCTATCCATGGTTATCCATGGGCTCTTAGATACTTGCTCACTTGTGTTTTCAAAAATGGTTTGTTTGCTTTTCAATTGTGGGTTTTAAAAAAGTTTCTTTGAAAATTCCAGTTCGACTCTTGTATCAGTCCTCAAGAGTGTTTGAAAAATTGCTTTCGAAAGCTTTTTGAAAATGTGTTGGTGTGAAAAGTATTTTTTTGAGTTGTTTTGAAGTTTAGAGCAAGTATCTAGAGTCGTCTACCTACCCTAAGGAATTCGTCTGTGTAAATGTCCTTTAAAGTAGTGCCATCCCACCATTGAGAGGTAGGTAGCACCACCGTTGGAGGTGTTCGGGTCAATTCGAGGTTCGGGACATGGTGATCACCAGAGCAATGGGAAGGCACCTTAGAAGCTACCCTCATGCCAGGTTCCCGGATCATGAGGACTTACTAAGACATCCTCTACTCGACGATCACCTTTCGAGGCAAGGCAATAGTGAGGCGTACCCTAGGGGTGGTGTGTGATTCGTATGTCGTTTTCATTTATTTTTGTCTTATTCATGTCATGGGTGATCTACACGTTTGTTTTTATTTTATCATTCATTCTTGCATGCCATTATTAACAGTTAAAAAAGAGATGCAGAAATTAAAAGTTCTAAACTATTACAAAGGCGCGGGTCCACACCGCCAAAATTTCCAGAACCCGATTTGACAGAAAATAAATAAAGAAATAAAATAAAGTGCGAAATATAAATGTTACATGGCTTTGGGAGAGGTACATAAATATTAAAAGAAAAATAAATAAATACGCGAATTAAAACTTTAAATTGAAACGAGGGCGTTGGACCCTTTTTAATGGAATTAAATTAAATTGTTAAATTAATTGAATTAAAGAAAAGAAGTTATTTTTGGTATTTTTGTATTTTATGAGTTTTAATGAAAAAGATTAAATGAAATTAAAATTAAATTAGCCCTAATTCTATAGCTTTTATTTATTAAGACAAAATATTAAAGTTAAACCTAAATTAACCTAATTAATTACATGGAATTTTGATTTATAAAAATAAATAATATTTTAATAATTAATTATTATGAAAGAAAAGAAAAAAGGATAAAAATTACTACAAACCCTAATTCTACCAAGTTTTAAATTGATTAAGAAAAATATTAAAATTTAACCCTAGATTAAAACTAATTAATTAACAAAGGTTTTATTTACAAAATATTGAAATATTAAACAAAAATACTATTTTTTTGTCTTTTTCTGATTTTATATTGTTTTTTATATTTTTTACGAAAATAATTAAATTAAAGAATTAATTAAAATAAAGACAATAATTGAAAATAATACCAAAATAATGAAAAGGAATAATGCAAACCTAGGGGGTTCTGCCCCTAATTTGGAGGTGTATATCAGCATTTTTAGGCCCAATAAGTTCTGGCCTCGTTGACTTCTATGCCAGCGTGTATGTGTGTTGACCAACGATCATGGTGCTCCTCTGATCAGAGCCAATGGATCAATCTCTGTGGGCGCGTGGCAATCTGGATCAAGGGGTGTATGGTGTTCCTTAACGTTGAACCTGCACAGAATGTCAATTGAAAAAATAATATTGGAAAGGGCGGGGACCTGGGGCTCGAACCCAGGTCCTGATGATTACCAGCCTTACGCCTTACCACTGAGCTATTCAACGCGCTTTTATTATACAATATGAAACAAATCATATAACATAAACACAATGGCCAATGGGAAATTTAGCGCGAAATTCAAATAGACCAATCACTGAGTGCCACTGAGTCATCTTCTTCGTCCCTGTGTTTCATCTGAAAAACAAAAAAAATGACCAAATACAAAAAATAGCGATTAGAGATTCTTGGCTCATAAATTAGGCGCGATATATGGAATTGATTGGCCATGGTCTTCTGGTTCTAATGGTCCAAGCCTCATGTCCCAATTTTTCCTGAACTGGGAAACCCTAATTCACAGTTTTGAAAACCCTAGGTCTTGTTCATGGCGAAATCGCGTGTAGTGCACAAAAACACAATTAAATTATATAGTTAGCATGAGAATCATATAATGAACACAAATCAAGCATCAAAAATTATGAAAACTGCATGAGTCGAGATGCAAGAGTGTCAAATATTTTATGTACAGGGTGAGATCGTTCTCACGTTTCTTGGTGTCAAAGCTTATGGTTTTGATCTGTATACGTTCCTTGAAGCCTCAAGAACACGACGGAATCAGTGTTGTGGCTTGAATCGACCTAGAAATTGGTTTTCAGATTTGAGTTTTTTTGAGAAAATTCAAGTTTGTTCTTGGCCTTTTTTGCGCAGCTGGGAGCTTGTTCTGAATAGGGTTGGCATATGTATATATGTATGAATGATTTAGGTCAAAGAAAACAACCAAAAACCTTGGCATTCATGACTTTCAAGATTTGATTTTCAAAGATCTTTTCAAATATTTTTTCATGCTATTTTGGCTTCAATCATATCCAATCACTTCAATTCCTTCCATATTTGATTGTACACGAAATATTGATCCTATTTTATGCACAAAGAGATTCAAAAGATTAGGTTTAGTATTTTTCATGTATTTTATTTAATTAAATGAATTATTAATAATAAAAAATCCAAATAAATAAATAAAAAATGATAAAAACTTCCCTTTGGGACAAATGGTCGTGCACATGCCTTGGATGATGAATTGTGGAAGAAAAAGAGGCCCATTAGCATTTTTAGGTCATTTGAATCAATGTTGACTTTTCAAAATATCCAAAAATTCCCCAACTTCCACAAGGCATAACTTGCTCAATTTTTAAGCCTTGCTCATGTTCTTGGACATTTTGGAAAGGTCTTTGAGTCCTCTAACCAATGTCTTTGGTCCCATGTCATTTTGATTTACCAATATCAAGTTATGGCCTTTGACTTAAAGTCCTTTTTTGTTGACTTTTGAAAATGACCTATAATGTTGAAATTGATAACTTTTTGTGAGAACATTTCTTGGACTTGAAGTATGAAGAGGAGTTGTAGGAAATGTCTTTATATTCAAAATGAGCTTTGGATGGAATTTTTCTGATAATCCATGTGAAAGTTATGCCCTGGTCAATTTACAGTTGACTTTTTCAACTGTCCAAATATGGAAACTTTTGCATCTTGATGATTTTTGAGCCAAGCTTTGAGAATCATGATCAAGCATTGATCAAATGATGTTTGTGGCTTCAAAATGAGATGTTGACCAAAAATTTGGATTTTTGACTGTCAAATGACCATTTTGCCCCTATAGTTGACTGTAGTGCAATTAGGGTTTTGACTGTGCAATTTTGTGCTGAAAGTCTTAAAACTTGGTATGAGGATGCTTGACCATATTTGTAGGCATATGGGACTTGATTGGACCCTTGGAAACTTCATTTTCTTTGTCAGAACCAAAACCCTAATTTTGACTGTTTAGGAGGCCCTTGAACTGTGCAACCCTTGGGGAACTTTTTTGAACCTTTGACTTGGCAAATTTTGAAGAATATGGGAGGTAAAATTTTGGGGTACAACAGCTGGTTACTCTTTGTCACCCTGACCGATATCCAGAAGTATCTTGTTGTTCCCCGACGTGTCTTTCCACGTCATTTCATCTGAACTACCATAAGTTTCCAATTTCAAGTCTTTCCATATTTCCACAGAGTCTGTCTCATCTCATACATCATTCAAAAAATATATATCAAAAAACAGTCCATGCATTCATTCATAACATATGTTATCATCTCATCGCATCAGGGACAAAATTCAGGTCTGTTTGTATTTAATTACTTTCTGCCTATCTGGCTAAAAGATAATTAAATAGGGGCAGCTGTTGTACTCTAAATTTTGCCCCTAACTTTTTCAGTCGCACTTTCATACCATATTTTATCATTTAGTCACAATCATTAATAAATAGCTTCATTCATCACATTTGCATCCTATCTTTAAGTTTTCTCTTGTGTTGTTGACTAACTTCTACTCAAAATGCAAAAAAATATTTGTCTTTGTCTTTGCATATTTGTGTTTTGTAGGTACCGAGTCGAAGCATATGGAAAATAAGGTTTTCCGGTATCATTTTCCTAAAATCTCTATTTGCAAAGAAAAAGAATTAAAATTTTTCATTTTTTTTCACTGATGCAATCGATTGCTCTTAGAGTGCAATCGATTGCACATAGTGCATTTTGCGCCATTTTTGAAGAAAAAAAAAGACACTGTGCAAATCGATTTGCACTATAGTGCAATCGATTGCACAGCGTGAAAATTTGAAAAAAATAAACAATTTTTAAACTTGTCAAATTTTTGGCTCCAATTTTTCTTCATTTTTGAAAGATGTATCATTAATTCAAATTTTAGTGCCAATCTTTCATTTTTAAGAAGAATTATCATTAATTCAAATTTTGGCTCTAATATTTGAAAGAATTATCATTAATTCAAATTTTGGCTCCAAGAATCAATTACCAAATTACCACTAATCCCAATCCTAAACTCTATAAATAGAGCCCTCATTTCATTTAAATTTCAAGCTTTTGATAGCCAAATCCACCTTGCTAAAAAATCTCTCAATTCTCTCCATCTACCAAATTCACTCAAAGCTCCATTTTCAAAAAGTTAGTAAGTTTTGCATTGAAGCTTACTAATCTTTGAGCTAAACCTTCATCCAAACACTTTTTCTCCATCAATTCTCTACATCCAAGCTTGGTCAATTGATTCTTGTGGTTGAATTGAAGCAAATTCTTGAAGTTGTTTTGATAATTCTCTAGATCTACCTTTGGTAAGTTGGATAATTCATCTTTCACAATGTGATCTCTTGGTGATCTTTGGGATTGATTCTTTGAGCATTATTTTGTGATTTCAATGGTGTTATTTTCTCATAATTTGATGGAATTTTCGTGCTCAATTGGATCCTTGATCATAAGGTGTTTGATGGAAAGTTTGAACAAGAAATTGGCCTTTAAAAATGTTGTTTTTGCTACTGCAACTGTGTGCAATCGATTTGCACTGTAGTGCAATCGATTGCACAGAAGCAATTTCACGCAGATTTTTGAAAACTGTACTGTGTAAATTGATTTACACAATAGTTCAATCGATTTACACAGGGACAAAATGCACTTTTTTGCCTTGTTTTGGGGCAGCTTTGATCCAAAATGCTTTTTCTACTCACTCCTTTTGATTGTTGGTTTGGATTGCAATTTTAAATGTCCAATTTGTCTTTAAACTCAATGGACTTTGTGATGTAGATGAAGTTGGATAAATGTTCATCAATTCAAATCTACCTAAGAGTGAATTATTTAATTCATTTTTGGTGCTTTGGATTAATGATATGTTTAGTGCTTTAATCCATCTAGCGGAGTGGTTGAATTTAAAGATGAAAGAATTTTGAAATGGTGATCCAAATTAGCTTATCATTCCCCTCCCTCTTCATCTTATCCCTTTCTTTTTTAATTGTGCTACATGTTAAGGGATGATGGTCTCTATATCATTTATCCAAACATGAAGTACATAGATTGCTATTGACCGGCCTCAAAATAGGTGCGACTTCTACATAAGTCCACTTACGATTGCTTAACACAGCGCTAAATTTTGTCCCGATTTAGATAAATGATCATTCGTGGCCCAAACTTATGATTGCAAGCCCAAGTATGTTAATTTGATCTCTTTGATCCAATAACCTTGAGATTCATTGTGTGGAGGCTTTGGTTCTACCAATCCTCTAATGGATCTACAACACCTTTGGTCAACGCGGATCACTTAAACATCGTTGATCATTACATGTTGCCTTGTGAGAATTCCAAAATGGATGATATACTTGACAAAAAGCAAATGCAACTTGTTGTGTAGAGGCTTTGGTTCTACCAATCCTCTAATGAGTTCCAAATGCAAGTTTCAAGATGGTCATCCAACTAACCATTAATTACTAACAATTAACTTTACTTTACGCTTTTATTTTCATGCTTTATGTACCATTTACTTTTAGCATTTTACATTTCATGCTATTTTCATCTTTGCTCACTTGAGCATTTACTTTTATGTCATTTTTATTTTGCTCACTTGAGCTTTTCTTTCTTTTTAAAGACACCTAATAATCAACATGAATCATAAAAATCATTAATGATACTTGGACTACATGGTTACTATCCTTTGCATTATGGAATGATGGACTTCTTGGACTTAGGATTAGAGACCTTGGCCTATATTGGAGACTTTATGACTTTATTTGATATTTTGTCTGGAGTTCTTGAGGTTTACCTCAAGACATTGGGTTGTTTGTTTGTTTTGTATGCAGGTTATTGTGATTACATACTTTGTTTGTAATCTGGAATTCACCCGTATACAGCCGTTACTCTGCCCAATTTTTGCGAAGACTAAATACACTTGAAGTTTGATTCTCTCAAGATGTCTAGTATCTTTGCTTGCTTGGTTTCAATCCAAAGAATTGGAATTCTACATTGACTTATAATGTCAAGTATCGGCTTCATGTTGGTTAGACGGTTCTCTTCCTTAGCTTTTACCTTATACTTTAGGATAGTCCCTTCATCTCCTCCCATCTTCTTTAATTTTAAAAACCTTCTCATTTTATTTCAAAATCTTCTTTGTTTTTAAACTCGAACCGCTTTCATAATAAACCTCGACTTTGTCGAGTGCCTTTTCTTTTAAAACTTATTTTCTTTAAACAAACTTCAATTCATTTAATCATACTTTGACATTTCTTTCAAAATTAACAAAACACTTTAACTCATTCAAACTCTTTTGTGCGCCCAAGCACCTTTTCCATTCAAAACTTTTTTTCAAGGTGAGACATGATTCATTGATAGTCGAGCAATATTCTCCTATCCCTATGGTTATAAAGGTGTCGACTTTTCCACTTGAGTACTAGAGGCGTTCTCAAACCCTCACTCTTGTTGACACAGGGTCCATCTCTCTTACACCTTGTGGGCGTTAGTCGAGATTTCTCTCCTAACAATGACGACTTGTCTCCTTGTTTAAAAACAATCAACAAACAAGTCTTTTCTAGATGAACTATGTGTACCCTGATCTCTTATTGCACGAAAGGTGGTACGTAGGCACTAAAGGTTCGCAACCGCGGCGGGTGCAAAAATCATAAAAATATTTCTTTTCTCACCTCCACCATCCATTTTATATACAACACATTTTTATATCCAAAATATACAAATTTTTCCAAAGAGGTTCCTGCGGAGTACCGTAGATGTTTAGGGTGCTAATACCTTCCCTTTGCATAACCAACCCCCTTACCTTGAATCTTTCCCCCTCTTTTTGGGTTATTCGTTCTTTTCCCATTACTTTGGAAACAATAAAGCGCGATGGCGATTTTTATTTTGATTTGTATAAAGTCTAGTCAATCCAATGGCTTAGTCTTGCACATTTCTACCGCTACAACTCCATAAGCCAAAGCCCAAAACTATAAAAGCCAAAAATACTTATTTTGGTACTAAATCAAATCTATCTATTTTATATCTAAATCAAATTTATCTAAATCTAAAACCAATCAAATCTGTGTGTAGCTTGCTTTGATCCACAAGCTCTTCAATTGGGCAACTTCCCTTCGACACACACACTGTTTCGACACAATCGAATTACAATTTAACACATCACATAATTCATTGTGTCTAAACTATCTATATTCATCATGGTTTTTAGTCATCTGAATACTTCGACCTGCACTCCCTTCGTCATGATATATGCAATCTGATTCTCAGTTCTGCAGTGTTCCAAATTCATCTTCACATCTTCTACCTGCTCTCGAAGATAGTGGAACCTCATTTCGATGTGCTTGATTCGACCATATGCTATCGGGTTCTTCGCCAGATTGATAGCTGACATGTTATCGATCTTCATGGTAATTGCTCTACGATCTTTCCCTGTTATCTCTTCTACCAAGTTCACCATCCAAATTGTTTGACATGCACAAAGAGAAGCATCTACGTATTCTGCTTTGTATGATGATAATGCCACTACTGGTTCCTCTCTTGAACTTCAAGCAACTGGTGTACCACCTAACATAAACACATATCCTATTATTGATTTTCGATCTTCAACATCACTACACCAACTCAAATCAGTGTATCCAACTAACTTGCATTCTTTTCCTTTATCAGCTATAGGAAACAAAATGCCATAGTCGAGAGTTCCTTTGAGATACCTTAGTATCCTCTTCACCGTTACTAGATGTGATACCTTTGGCTTCTGCATGAATCTACTTACCATACCTACACTATATGCTAAGTCAGGCCTTGTATGACAAATATATCTCAATGACCCAATAAGTCTTCTGTATTGGGTTGGGTCGACATCATCTTCATCTGCATCTTTCGAAAGTTATAGTCTTGGTTCTGCAGGTGTCGAAGTTGAGTTGTATTCTTCCATCTCAAATCTCTTGAGAATATCTCCTGCATATCTTCTTTGATGCATCATCAAAGCTCTCTCACTCTTGTAGAATTCGATGCCAAGGAAATATGAAATCTCACCCAGATCAGACATTTTGAATTACTTACTGAGATCACTTTTGAAGTCTTTGATCTCACTTTTGCAACTACCTGTTATCAACAAATCATCGACATAAAGACATAGTAAAAGCAATTCACTATTGCTTCTTATTACATATACTCCATGTTTAGTTGTGCACTTCACAAATTCCTTCTCCCTTAGGAAACTATCAATTTTCTTATTCCAAGCTCTTGGAGCTTGTTTCAATTCATACAGGTGTTGGCTCCTAAATTCGACACTCTTGTTTCATTAATGTCATCCATTAAAACTGAAGGATGTTTTCAACTAACTAGGTCCGTCGAAATGCCCATCGAAAGATGGCAAGGTACTTAGAAGATTTCTTCCAAGGGAGAAGTTGGTTGCCTTCGATGTCGAAGGTGTTTCTCGTCGAAGATGCTTCTCGACGAAAGTGTTCGATGGTTCAGAGTGGAACAGTTTGAAATTCAAGCGTTTGGAGGGAAAACGGTTTCCAGCGGTTACCAAGTGCAACGTGCAAAGATCTGGAGCGTCGAACATTGAGAACGTGCCAAGTGGACTCATCTCGAAGCAGTGTAACTGCCCGACGGTTACTTGGGATGTTTTAGTATAAATAGTAGTAGTCATGTAGTTTCTCGCGTGTGTTCACAATTCTATACAAAGTCACTCATATAGATTCGAGTACCCAGCGTGTGAGAAAGAATTGTTGAGAAATGTATGTGTGAAACACCAACTTTATTAATCAAAGTCATTTACTTTTCCAGAAATTTACTTGCTTTTCTCTTTACATTCCTGTCGAAGCCTTTCATTTAAAGCCTTATTTATTTTACCAAGTCCTTTCTTCATGCAATTTACTTAAAGCCTCTTTATTTTATTGTCACTTAACCCATAGCCAATTTAATCAAAACTTCAAAATCAACCTATGTCCTAGGATCAATCTGATCGATCCTGCGAGTAACCAAATAAGTAACCATTTGGAGGATCAGCGGTTGTTTACCAAACACCAAGGTAAACAAATTGGCACACCCAGTGGGACTGTGTGTTGATTGTTGAAAATAATCTCATCTCTTCGAGGAGTGTTGTATGTTATTGAGAAGTGGTAGAATATACACTAACGATAACGATACTGCCAGAAGAAGGGAAGAGATGGCGAATCCGCCAAACAATAACGAAATCCCACAAACGAATGTGGGAGCAACGGTTAGTACGACCGTAAGTGAAGCGACAACTGTTGGTTCGACACCAGCAGTAACGGTCACAGCAACGGGGCCATTACTTTCGTTCACAGGCCCCAGAGCGCCTTTGGGAACTCCCCCACCAAGGGGAAATTTAGGCACAAGGCCTTTTGTTCCCCCAGGATTTATGCCACTCTATGGTATGCTAACTTCTGAATTGGCTAGCCTGACGAATGCTACGTCCACTTTTTCAGACCCTTTTGTGAGTGCCTCTTCGCCACTCCAAGGTTCTGGAGTAGGCATGGCGAATAGAAATAGGACCCAACTCTTAGGAGGAACGTCCCAAGTAGCCCATGGCCTTACAAATGCCTCGACAGCAGTCTTGAGGCAACAAATGGACGAAAGCAACCATGATATGGTGCAAATGTTGGCACAAACTTTGAGTACAGTGCTAAACCCTCTAATACAGAACACTACTCAATCGAATCAGCAAGTGACAGCGCAAATGACGCGTTTGGCTGATTTCTTTGGAGTACCCCAACCTATTCGACAGCCCCAAAGGGCGCAAATAAGGGGAAACCAGGGGATATTCTTAGAGGAAGAAACCACCATCAATCAGGCTCACCAGCCTGTCGAAGAAAACCTTAGGGCACGATTGGAGCAACCCGTCGAGGAACCTAGGGTAATAACTCCAGAGGTAAGGTTAGTTAACAGAAACCAAAATGCTGACGAAGTAGTTCAGCATGTCCAATACCAAAACATGGGTTTGGAAAATAATCTGGCAACCATGATCGAAAGGATCATGACTCAGAATGGGATGAACTTGGGCTTTCGAAGGCCCAACTTTACATCTCCGTTGTCAGAGTACGTGTTACAGACAGACTTACCTCCTAGATGCAAAGTCCCCAAATTTACTAAGTTCTCTGGGGACACGACAGAATCTACTGTCGAGCATGTAGCGAGATACTTGATCGAAGCAGGTGACATTTCGAATAACGAAAACCTGAGGATCAAGTACTTCCCAAGTTCTTTAACAAAGAACGCTTTTACTTGGTTTACAACTCTTCCCTCCAATTCGATCCATCATTGGACCCAGTTGGAAAGATTGTTCCATGAACAATTCTACATGGGGCAAACCAAGATAAGCCTGAAAGAATTGGCCAGTGTGAAGAGACGTTTCACTGAACCTATAGACGAATATCTAAATAGGTTTAGGTTGCTCAAGGCGAGATGTTTTACACAAGTGCCAGAACATGAATTAGTCGAAATAGCCGCAGGCGGTTTAGATTATTCCATTAGGAAGAAGCTAGACACCCAATACCTGAGAGACATGGCCCAACTGGCTGATAGAGTTCGACAAGTAGAACGCCTCAAAGCTGAAAAAGCAAAGGCAACGAAAACTCACAAGAGAGAGAGGATAGCGTACGTTGAGATGGATGACGAAGATCCGGAATCCTTCGACGATACTTTAGCTGTCGAAGAAGGAGAAGTCGATTTAGCGGAATTGAAACAAGGGCCACCATACTCTTGTAAACTGTTAGTCCCCTCAAGTGGGAAAAATCCCATTGGTCCAGATAGGACCAACGATAGGTTCCCTAAAAAGACTTATAGTTTTGACATCACAAAATGTGATGAAATATTCGACTTGCTTGTTAAAGATGGCCAAATGATAGTACCCCCAGGGGTAAAAGTGCCTCCTCTTGATCAAAGAAAGAAGAGAGGTTTTTGCAAATATCATAATTTTTTGGGCCATAAAACTTCTCAATGTTTTCTTTTCAGGAATCTTGTACAAGACGCTATCGAAGAAGGGAGGTTGAAGTTTGCTGACAAAACCCCCATGGCTGTCGACTCAAATCCATTGCAGGCTGAAGCCCACTATGCTGAGCCCTCTGAGGTGAACGTGATAGAAGCAACCAGGAGCCAGTCGAAGAAGCCAGGAATCACAATGGTCGAAGTCTCAAAGGACCATATCAACATGCCAATCTTTGGCAGTTTTTCTGGAAATTTATCCAGGAAGACAATTGAAGCAGTCCAGAAAGCGGTCGAAAGCCCGAAGTTGGAGGCCGCTGAAGCACAAAAAACTGGACCAAAACCCAGTTCCCACTTGGCCACAGTTCAAGGCCAGACGGAGAATCTGGAGATACAAATGAAGCAGTTAACTCTTGCTAACAAAGATACGGTGAATATCAACATGGTCGAACTTTCTGACCCTAAAGCATCAGAAGAGGCCATGAGGCAAGAACAAGCTAATAAGACTACTTTCCCTCGGGAAAATGAAAATCTGGCAGATTTTCTACAAAGATGAAAAAGAAATCAGAGGTGATGCTGTGTCCAAGATGCAGTTCGATCTTTGACAAAAAGGCTGCTGAGCACATTCAAGGCGTAAGAGCAGCGAATAAGAGAAGGGAAAATGTTGATCTTCGACATGATCCCAGAAGAGCCTCCCAAAGAGGTTCAAACCAAGAAAAGAGGCCATTGACTTTTAGGCCTCCCACAAATGTGCCAGTAGATACTTGGTACAAAACCTCTGGTCGAAAAAGGCCAAGTGAGGAGAGATGGCACTCTTTTGACGTGCCAAGGGGTTCATCTTTAACTCAAAAGAAAGAGCCTCAGGTTGCTGCACCTAAGGTTGCACAAGTGTCCAGCAACTACAAAGGTAAAAATCCCATGTCTCGATCTCAATGGAGGAGATACCGAAGGAGACGAAAAGCTGAAAGGGAGGCTGCCAACGAACCAAAGGCAGAAACCAGTTCGAATGTTCCTCAAAGGAAGCAAAGGAAACCTCTAGAAAGAGAGTCAGTAACCAACAGGCTAGTTTGGCCCAACCAAAGTGAAGTCGAAGACGAAGACGATTCTAAGTCTGATGATACTTTGGACATAATGGTGAATATAGTCTCAGTGCTGCCCAGAGAATTCAACCGACAGGTGGAAGTCGAAGTAAGTGACTGGGAAGTGGAGCAGGAAATGGCCAAACATAGGCCAGTGTGCTATTTTGTCATGGACAATGGCACCACTGAGGAACAAAATGGGTTCTTCGAGCCACCTACAGAGGCGATGAAGAATCACCTCAAGCCTTTATTCATAAGGGCTAAACTCGAAGAAACTACTGTGAATAAAATATTGGTGGATTGTGGGGCAACCATCAACATTATTCCTCACTCTATGCTAAGGAAAATTGGCAAAAGGGATGAGGACATTAAGCCTCACAACATGGTCTTGTCGAACTATGAGGGCGGCATAGGGACCACTATGGGAGTGATCCAGCTAGATATCAAAGTAGGGTCTATCCTTCGACCAACAATGTTCATGGTCATATCGGCCAAACCTAACTACAATCTTTTGTTGGGCCGTGAATGGATTCATGGTCTTGGAGCTGTGCCATCATCAATGCACCAGAGGCTGCTCCTATGGCGTCTAGATGGGATGGTCGAAAACATAGAGGCAGATCAAAGTTATTACCTAGGAGAAGTGAATCACCTGGGGTTGGCAGATTTCGACAAGAACTTGGCCCACATAGGGCCATGTCCAACACCTGACTTCGACATGGCGCCAGCGCCAAACACTTTTTGTTCCCTATACCTGCATCCTGAGCATGGTTTCAAATGGGACAGAGAAGACTTGTCCCACATAGACTTCAGTGGGTTAACTGATATCCAACCAACTGGTTGGGGAAGTGAATTCAGTGATAATGACTGAGTCACAATCTTTGAAACGAATTTCGGCTTATGTAGCCGAAACTAAGATGATAACGGCTCTCGAAGGCGAAGTGAAGTACATGGCCACACAGGCCAATGATCAACAGTTATCTGCTGCAGGTCCAGGAAAGGATTTCGATCCAAAACCCCCTGATATCATGCAAGAAGAAATGCAGGAACAGAGGCTCGACGCCATCTATGACGATGAGCCTTTGGGCTTCGAAAAGGACCCCTTGGCGAACAACATTAAAATGTTAGCGCAAGATCCTTTAGAAGAAATCAAATTAGGCGAAGGGTCAGAGAAAAGGCCAACTTACATCAGCGCCAAAATTGATCCAGAACTTAGGTTGGAAGTAATCCAATTGCTGAAAGAGTTCAAAGACTGTTTTGTATGGGATTATGACGAAATGCCTGGTCTCGACAGAGGATTGGTAGAACTTCAGTTGCCAATCAAACCTGGGAAGAAGCCAATCAAGCAAAATCCAAGGCGCTTCGCTCCAGAAATACTGTCGAAGATCAAAACGGAAGTCGAAAGACTTCTGAAATGCAAATTCATACGCGTTACAAGGTATGTCGAATGGATTGCAAACATTGTGCCAGTAATTAAGAAAAATGGTACATTAAGGGTGTGCATAGATTTCAGAGATTTGAATGCTGCTACACCCAAAGATGAATATCCTATGCCTGTGGCGGAAATGCTAGTCGATTCTGCCGCTGGCTATGAATACCTGAGTATGCTCGATGGTTATTCAGGATATAATCAAATATTCATTGCTGAAGAGGATGTGTCGAAAACAGCTTTTCGATGCCCTGGGCCTTAGGCACTTACGAATGGGTAGTGATGCCTTTTGGCCTAAAGAACGCTGGGGCAACATACCAGCGAGCAATGAATACTATCTTCCATGATTTTATTAACACTTTTATGCAAGTATATATTGATGACATTGTTATAAAATCTGTTTCCAAGAAGAATCATATCGACCACCTTCGACAATCATTCGAAAGAATGAGAGAACATGGTCTGAAGATGAACCCTTTGAAGTGTGCGTTCTGTGTGAAAGCTGGAGATTTCTTGGGCTTCGTTGTCCACAAGAAAGGAATCGAAATCAACCAGAACAAGACGAAGGCGATTCTGGAAGCGAAAGCGCCATCGAATAAGAAGGAACTGCAATCCCTGTTAGGCAAGATAAATTTCTTAAGGAGATTCATATCTAATCTAAGTGGGAAAGCTCAGGCCTTTTCACCCTTACTTCGACTGAATAAAGAGGGGTTCGAATGGGGGCAAGAGCAACAAGAAGCCTTCGACAAAATCAAAGGGTACCTCACTAAGCCACCTATTTTGGTGCCTCCTTGTAGCAATAGGAGTATGAGATTGTACATAGCTGCATCCGACAAAACTTTGGGAAGCATGTTAGCCCAAGAGGATGAGAATAGAGTCGAAAGACCCATTTACTATCTCAGTAGAGTTTTGAACGATGCAGAAACTAGATATAGTGAAGTTGAAAAATTGTGTCTATGTCTATATTTCTCTTGTACAAAACTCAAGCAATATATAAAACCAGTTGATGTGTATGTTTCGTCTCATTTTGATGTTTTCAAGTATATGTTGTCGAAACCTATCTTGCATAGTCGAATTGGCAAGTGGGCATTAGCATTAACTGAATACTCCTTGACCTTTATGCCTCTTAAGGCAGTAAAGGGACAAGTGGTTGCAGACTTTATAGTCGACCACTCAATTCAAGTTGAGGATATTAATTATGTGGAGATAGAGCCTTGGAAATTCTACTTCGATGGTTCCAGCCATAAAGATGGAACAGGGGTAGGAGTCTTGATTATTTCTCCAGATAAAATTCCAACAACATTCAAGTACAAAATATCAGGTTCTTGTTCGAACAATGAGGCTGAGTATGAAGCTCTAATTACTGGCCTTGAGATATTGTTGGAATTGGGGGCAACTCGAGTCGAAATAATGGGAGACTCAGAGTTAGTCCTTAAGCAAGTCACAAAGGAATATAAATGCATAAGAGAGAATCTCATTATGTACTTTGTGATAGCAAATCGTTTATTGAAAAAATTTGAAACGATCAATATTCGACACATACCCAGAGTCGAAAATCAAATAGCCAACGACTTGGCACAGATTGCATCTGGGTATAAGATTTCAAAAACGAGATTACAAAGAGCAATCGAAGTTCGAGAAAAGATAAAAGCAACTTGTCTATCACCAACAGACTTGGAATCGACGAGACTAGGATATGCTGATCAAAGTAACTTCGAAATTTCGTTCATAGATAATTTGTCAGAGCAAGATTGGAGGAAACCCATTGTGGACTATCTTCAAAACCCAGGAGCTTCGACAGAACGAAAAACAAAATACAGGGCGTTGAGTTATGTACTCATGGGTAATGAGTTATTCAAGAAGACGCCTGAAGGGGTATTGCTGAAATGTTTAAGTGAAACTGAAGCATACATAGCCCTTTCGACTACGCACGCTGGAGCATGTGGGGCTCATCAAGCAGGCCATAAGATGAAATGGTTGTTGTTTCGACAAGGACTGTATTGGCCCACTATGCTGAAAGATTGTGTTGAGTTCGCCAAAGGTTGTCAAGAGTGTCAAGTCCATACAGGCATCCAACATGTACCAGCAAGCGAACTTCACTCGATAGTGAAGCCTTGGCCCTTTAGAGGGTGGGCGTTGGATCTCATTGGGGAGATTCGACCAGCATCATCAAAGAGTCAGAAATACATACTGGTAGGCATTGATTATTTTACTAAGTGGATCGAAGCCATCCCTTTAGTCAATGTATACCAAGAAAATGTCATTGAATTTATTCAAAAGAACATTATATTTAGGTATGGAATCCCTGAGACTATAACTACTGATCAAGGATCAATTTTCACTGGTCGAAAGATGCAGGAATTTGCTCAGGAAACAGGTTTCAAACTCCTAACATCAACGCCTTATTATGCACAGGCAAATGGTCAAGTCGAAGCAGCCAACAAAGTGGTGATTGGCTTGATAAAGAAACATGTTGGGAAGAAACCAAAGAATTGGCATAAGACGTTGGACCAGATTCTGTGGGCTTGTCGAACGTCCCCAAAAGAAGCCACAGGTACAACACCATATAGGCTAACTTTTGGCCATGATGCAGTGTTGCCAGCAGAAATTTGTCTTCAATCTGCAAGGGTTCAGAGGCATTATGATATTCCCTCTGAGATTTATTGGAACATGATGTTAGACGAACTGGTGGATTTAGACGAAGAGAGATTGCGCGCTCTTGACCTACTCAGGCTTCAGAAGAAAAGAGTAGAAGACTCTTATAATAAGAAGGTAAAACCGAAGGTATTTTTGCCTGAAGAACTAGTTTGGAAGGTAATTCTTCCCATGGATCGAAGGGATCGAAGCATGGGGAAATGGTCACCCAAATGGGAAGGACCATTCAGAGTTATCCAAACTTTTTCTGGTGGAGCCTATGAAGTCGAAGAGTTAGGTGAAGATAAAAGGCTCTTGAGAGTAAATGGTAAATATTTGAAAAAATACAAACCTACACTCCAAGAGATAAAAATAAAATAACAAGACTAAATTAACCATAAAAAGCCAAAATGGAAATTTTTTATAAATTTAGCCAAGATGGCAATGTTGTCGAATATTGATTACAAAATATGGTTACAAAAGCTGAATCAATCAGAAGGGAACAGAGTCCTTGAGTCGGAGGTATTTGACCTGCTGCAGCTCCAATCTTTTCTTGCACCAGGCATTCTCCTGCACAAGCTTGGCAATCTGAGCGTCGAAGCCTTGGGCCTTCTCAGCAAATTCCAGGCCTTGTTTGATTTCAGTTTGACTCTCGGTGTCTGGGATGGTCGAAAGAAGTTCCTCCTTGCGTTTAGTGTTGGCATTTATCTTAGCCTCTATTTCTTCGATTTGTGCCCTGAAGGAAGCATTCTCTCGATCGATGGCATCGACTTCTTCCTGCGTAGATGCTTTTTGCTTCGACAACTCCGCAATTCGAGAAGTCGTCTCCGAAACAGCAGTCCATGCAGAAGAACTTTTGCCATACAACACCTCAAGCTGACTATTAAAGCCCCTTTGGCGCCTATAATCTGCTGAGACTTGATCAATCATGGAGTGTAACTCCATGATCAAGCCTGAAACTTCTGGAGCTACAACTAACAAGTCGACAGCATTCAGAACATCCCTCAAGTATGACGGAGCAGTGGGGTCCCCCTCTAAAGCCTTCATCAAGTCCTTCTTGAAAAACTGGGCCTTAACCTTCGCCAAAGCTTCATCGAGAGGAGAGGTTTTAGTGGACTTCCCCGACAGGGTAGGAACCTCCTGACTGGCATCAGACGAACTCTTGCTCTCGATGATTGCGTTGAGATAGCTAACAGGGTCAGTTTGTTTCAAGAGTTCTAAGTCCTCTTTCGACCTGTGCTTCGTTGAGGTAACAGCCCTTGCAACAGCATTGTCTTGGGTTTGAGGCTGTTGAGTGATGGGTGCCTCGACTTGATTCCCTTCGACTCGGACTGGGGCAGTACCAGCGTCATCTTGGTGCCCTTCACCAGCGTCACTTTGGTGCCCTTCGCCAGTGTCACCTTGGTTCTCTTCGCCAGCAGCACCTTGGTTTTCTTCGCCAGCATTGCCTTGGTCCCCTTCTTCACAATTCTCTTCCGACAGATCCACCACCTGAACCTCTTCTGGCTGTTGTTCTTCCGTTTGAGGATCCTCTGCTGGTTTTTCTACCGTCTCAGCATTGGCCTCATTTATTTCAGTATGGGCTTCGTCATTTTCCAAGCCCTTTTCTTGTGGCCTGCTGAGTTCAGCAGACTCCAGTGTTTCAGAGGTCCTTGGCGGCGAACTTTCAGTGGTGTCCTGAAAAAGGAAAGAAGAAGAATCTTCAGAAATCGAAAGAGACATGATCGAATGCAGGTACCTGCACCTAAGTTACAAAAAGATCTAAGAGATTACCTGTAAATTAGCTTCAGCCCCAGGGCTGGAATTGTCGCTTTCGACAGGCTTATTGAGAAGAACGTTTAACTCCTCCTCCGTTGGCTCCTCAATGATCACTGGAGGTGGCCTGGGCTTTCTTCCAGCAACCTTGATTCTAATTGTTCGACCCTCAGGAGCAAGAGCAGGAGCATCCTTCGTCAGCTTTCTCCTTTTTAGAGGAGCAGGGGGAGAATCACCTTCTTCATCGCTCCCAGATTCGACCACCAGTGTTGGCCGTTTCTTGGGCGAAGGTGCCTAAAAAACCAATGGGAATTCGATTTAGCAATTGCATCGAAAGTCAAGAATCGAAAACCAGAAGAAAATAATGAAAGTCTGGTTACCGATACAGAAGGCTTCTTCGAAGGGCCTTCCCCCTGTTGGTTGGTTATGGTCTTCGCCGGCGCTGTAGTCTTCGCCGGCGGTGGAGGTTTTGTTGAGGGGCCTCCTCCCTGTTGACTTTCTGCAGCCTTCTTGGCTACAGGCTTTCGAACAACTGAAAGCAAATAAAATAGTTAACAAGCTAGCAGTCGAAAGAGAAAGACAAAGTAATGTGAAAGGATGAACTTACATTTCTTTATTTTGTCCAACACAAGGACAAAAGATTTCTGAAGCTCATCCACGAAGTCCTTCTCGTCGAAAAACTCCTCAGCGTAATAACTTTTCCACCACTCCTCGAAGGATGGTGAGCAAAGAAAGTTGAGCTGGTAGTCAAACAACGAGAGAACTGTTCGACCAGCATATCTTCCGATATGCTTAATGGCAGCTTCTTCGGTGTAATCATTGCAGAAGTACAACATAGACTTCTCTCTTGGAAAAATTGGAGAAGGTAGGGTTTGAATAATACCAAACTGGCGAGATACCAGGTTTGGTTGGTATGCAATCAGACTCAAGTGAGTCTTAGAGCTCCTGAATCGAAGAGGCATGATCCTTGGTGTGAGGAACGCCTCCCACAGTATTGTATGTTCGTCAACATTAGGACCACTCGACGTCCTTGGATGTGGCCTTGTGAACCATGCTGGGCCTACCTTCCGTCGAGAAAACGGAGCCATAGTCGAAGCAAACTCTTTCCTTCGAGCAAACATCAGAACGAAGTTGGTGAAAGTTTGCTGAAACTCCAATCCATCTTCCATAGGCGTCAACAGAGCCAGTCTGGTTCCTTCGACGCGTATGTTCGCTATCTCTGGAGTCTGTTCATTTATTTGAACTTTCTTAGGCAAGAAAGATTCGAAGGTGGCATTGAGCCACAGTTGGAGCAGCCAAAAAGGTCCAGCAAGTAGCAAACTGGCCCTGTTCTCGATAATTTTTAGAAGAGTTGCCCCATTACTAATCGAATCATAGAGGCTGGCCAAAATCAATTCTACCAAACAGATATTTTGGCCATGATGGAGTTGAGTGGCGAGAGTGACCATCTTCTTGGTCACCTGTAAGGACTTCGAGCAAAATACAAAGCGAGTCAGCCATAAGGCTAGAAACGCTATGTGTTCGACATCCGACACAGCATCTGTCGACCTGTCGTGATAATGATTGATGAATGTGGTGTATGTTGGTTTGGTGTCAGAGAATCCAATTTGGTCCTCCGACATCTCCTCCGGATCGAAGTAGTCCCCGGTGGGTCGAAGGCCAGTGATAGCGGCCACATCGAAGAGTGTAGGAGTCAGCATCCCACAGGGAAGATGGAAAGTAAAGTGGGAGTAGTCCCAGAAAAGTAGAGAAGCTATCAACATCTCCGGAGAATAGTTCAAACCTGTCTTCGACAGCATCACCAGGTCGAAAATCCCCATATCTTTCCAGATTGAAGCTTGGCGTTTCTCCATCTTTTCCAGCCAAGCAACGTAATCAGGAGTAAGGCTAGGGCCAGACCTGAAGGCCCTAACACCTCTGTTGAAGAAACGGAGGTCGATTTTTTCATGCGCAGGGTCTTCATTGTCCTCTGCGTCTTTCTTGGCGCATGCAACCGGTTTGAGTTTCTCAACTACCGGAAAATAACTCTTGATCTTCATGGCCTCAGCAATACTTGGATACAAGGGGCCAGACATAGCAAAGATCTGGTTGGAGTATCCAACCGGGATCATAAGGTGGTGTGAGTAAGCGTCACGGACGGCGATGTCCAAGGGTTCAGGGACCCTTCGTTGGCCCGTAGAAGTTACTACTGGAGCGGTGACGAAAACCTTAGGTTTGGCGTTTCCTGATGGTACGGTAGCGCTAGGAGCATTAGAACCAGATGCCATTGTTAATGATGAGGTTGAAGACGAAGTGAAGGAGAAAAGGTTTGCAAAGATGACAAGCTTGTGTGAAAATAGAGAAGTTTGAAGGCTAGATGGCGTAAAAAGTCCCACAATGGGGTACTTACTGCTATTTATAGTAGTGGGGGAAAATCCCCAAAACCGAGGACATTAAATGCCATTTAATGTTGCAGGAGATAGTGGGACGCGTGGCATCCCCCTGTTGTTTTAGCCGTTCTGCAGAAATAGAGAGACGCAGCGTGCGTCCTCGTTTTTGGGAATTATCATAATGACAAATTCTGAAATGACGTTTGGTACTGCACGCCGTACTGAAATGACGTCTTAGGTACGGATAAATGATGGTTTTCTTGGGATTGCCAGTGGTTGGTAGAAGACAACAAAAAAGTGCACACTTTAATTTGTGGCTAAGCGTGAAAAGACAGGTGTCGAATGGCGTTTCAAAGAATGCCTTTTTCTTTCAAGAGTCGAAATAAGGCATTCTTGGGGGGCAATTTGTTGGCTCCTAAATTCGACACTCTTGTTTCATTAATGTCATCCATTAAAACTGAAGGATGTTTTCGACTAACTAGGTCCGTCGAAATGCCCATCGAAAGATGGCAAGGTACTTAGAAGATTTCTTCCAAGGGAGAAGTTGGTTGCCTTCGATGTCGAAGGTGTTTCTCGTCGAAGATGCTTCTCGACGAAAGTGTTCGATGGTTCAGAGTGGAACAGTTTGAAATTCAAGCGTTTGGAGGGAAAACGGTTTCCAGCGGTTACCAAGTGCAACGTGCAAAGATCTGGAGCGTCGAACGTTGAGAACGTGCCAAGTGGACTCATCTCGAAGCAGTGTAACTGCCCGACGGTTACTTGGGATGTTTTAGTATAAATAGTAGTAGTCATGTAGTTTCTCGCGTGTGTTCATAATTCTATACAAAGTCACTCATATAGATTCGAGTACCCAGCGTGTGAGAAAGAATTGTTGAGAAATGTATGTGTGAAACACCAACTTTATTAATCAAAGTCATTTACTTTTCCAGAAATTTACTTGCTTTTCTCTTTACATTCTTGTCGAAGCCTTTCATTTAAAGCCTTATTTATTTTACCAAGTCCTTTCTTCATGCAATTTACTTAAAGCCTCTTTATTTTATTGTCACTTAACCCATAGCCAATTTAATCAAAACTTCAAAATCAACCTATGTCCTAGGATCAATCTGATCGATCCTGCGAGTAACCAAATAAGTAACCATTTGGAGGATCAGCGGTTGTTTACCAAACACCAAGGTAAACAACAGGGCTTTATGCAACCTGTACACCTTTCTCTCTTCGTCATGTTTCACAAACCCAAATGGTTGTTAAACATAAACATCTTCATCTAAGGGTCCATTCAGGAATTCACACTTCACGTCCATCTGACATATGTGCCATCTATTTATTTCTGCTAGACCAACAACCAACCTGATTATTTCGATCCTAGCAACAGGTGCAAAAACTTCATCAAAGTCTATTCCTTCTTTCTGTAGAAATCCTTTCGCCACAAGCGTTACTTTGTGTCGAGTTAATTCCCCCTTGGAATTCATTTTCACTTTATATACCCACTTGACATTAATTTCCTTCTTTCCTTGAGGCAATTCGACAAGTGACCAAGTGTTGTTGTCTTCAATAGACTTCACTTCTTCATTCATTGCTTTCACCCACTTTGAATCCTTCAATGCTTGAGCTGCATTGACAGGTTCGACATCTTCATAGAAAGCATAATGTACCAACTCACCTTCATTATCTATCACATCATCTGATGTAATCACACAATCTTACAATCTTGCAGGCATGCATCTTGTTCTTTGAGGTCTGCTTGTATTTGGTTGATCTATAACTGTTGGTTCCTCTTGTCGAACTTCTCTTTTGAATTGAGTTTCTGGTTCTTCAAGTATGATTCCCACTTAATCTTTCTTGACATTTTCATTCCAATTCCATTCTTTAAGCTCATCTATGATCACGTCCCTGCTGATCACAATCTGCTTGTTCACTGGGTCAAACAACTTGTAACCTCCTGTCGAATGATATCCAACTAGAATCATTTGACTCAACTTGTCATCAAGTTTTCTTCTCAACTGATCTGGAACATATCTATGTGAAATAGATCCAAATACCTTCAGATGACTCAAGCTAGGCTTCACACCAGACCAACATTCTTCTGGAGTAATTCCTTCTAGCTTCTTCGTAGGACATATGTTCAAAATGTATGTTGCAGTCGACACAGCTTCACCCTAAAACTCTTTAGGTAAATTCTTGCCTTTAAACATACTTCTCACCATATTCATGAAGGTTCAATTCTTCCTTTATGCAGTTCCATTATGCTGTGGAGTATAGGGTGGCACTACCTCATGCATAATCCCTTCCTTTTCACATAACCTGTCGAAGTCTTTCAACACATACTCTCCACCACCATCAGTTCTCAAAACTTTGAGTTTCCGACCACTTTGTCTTTTGACCATATGCTTAAACTTGGCAAATGCCTCGGTCACTTTGCTTTTCTTCTTGATCAGGTAAGTCCATAGATTTCGACTAAAATCATCTATGAATGTAACAAACTATTTGTTACCTCTCATCGAATCCACCTGGATTGGTCCACATACATCAGAGTATATGACTTCAAGAATAACCTACGACCTGCTTCATGCATCCTTGCTGAAGCTATTCTTGTGTTGCTTCGCCTGCACACATTCCTCACATACCTCGTTTGGAATGTCGATTTCTGGCAATCAAGAAAGCTAATGATCTAACCACATTAGAAGTTACAACATTGTTTGGTAAGCTTCAAGAACATGAGCAAGAGCTCACAAATCTAAATAAGCATGAAAAGAAAGAGAAGAAAGAAAAGTTGAGGGACACAGAAGAAGTCAATCGCGTTAAGGGCTTCAAGTTCCAAGTCTTCCACCATATATTCGTGTGGAAGCAACTCAAGTGATGGAGATGAGATTCTGGATGAAGATTTGGGTTTATTCGTAAGGAAGTACAATAGATATCTTCGGAAGAATGAAATCCAACATTCGGATAAGAATCTCGTTTACTATAGAAGGCAAGCTAAGCCAAACAAACATTTTGAAAGCAAGATAGATAAGTCAAAAGGATCTTGTTACAATTGTGGGAAACCCTATCATTACAAACCATATTGTCCCTTGTTCAAGAAAGACAAAGTAAGAGACAAGTTTCAAAAGAAGCCAAACAAAGCTAGAAGAGCTTACATTGCTTGGGATAGTGATAATGATTCATCAAGCAAAGATAACTCTAGTGATGAAGAGGAAATGGAAAACTTGTGTCTTATGGCGCATCACAAAAAGAAAAATAATGTAAGTCATTTTAAATATGATTATGTTGATGATATGTCTTATATTAAATTACTAAATTCCTTTAATACTCTACATCATGAGGCTAAGGAAGCTTTCAAACGCTTAGACTCAAATAAAAAGATTTTCAAATAACTTGAGCATAAAATTTCCAAATTCGAAAAGGAGTTGGAAACTCTTAAGGGATCCTTGATAGAGATTATCAAAGACAAAGATGAAATTGACAAGACCTCTTGGCAAAATTGACATGGTTATGAAACTTGTCACATTTGACAAAGAGAGACTAAAGTTCTTAAAGCCAAATTAGACAAGGCTTTACAATCCAAAGTTAAATTTGCTATTGATAGATCAAACTTTAGAAAAAGCATGATTAATCCCTATAAAAAATATTCTTATCAAATATGAGATCTATCAAGCAAAAGTAACTCCTATCAAGACCCAACTTGTCTATATTGTTGCAATGAAGGACACACCATTAAAAAATGTCGATTTAGAAGATTATTGGTACCTAAAGGAATTTTCAAATGATCTCCCAAATGAAACTCATGTTTCACTCACACACAAGGACCCAATAAAAATTGGGTATCTATTTCCCTTGTTTGATTTTGTTGGTGGAATGTCTTGAGACTACGAAGAGAAGATGGTTTCTCGACAGTGGGTGCTCAAGATATATGACGGGTGACATTTCCCTATTCTTTGACTTTGTAGCTAAGAAGAAGGGCTTTGTAACCTATGGTGATAACTTTGAGTATCCTAATCATGTTTACAAACTAAAACGTGCTTTATATGGTCTCAAACAATCCCCTAGGGCTTGGTATGAACGCCTTAGCAAGTTTTTGTTAGAACAAGGATTCTCAAGGAGAAAGGTCGATACAAATCTTTTCATTAAGCGCCAAGGAAAACATTCAATTTTAGTACAAGTTTATGTAGATGATATTATATTTAGATCTATTAATATATCCTTGGTCAAGGAGTCCTCTAAGTTGATGCAGGGAGAATTTGAAATGAGTATGATGGGTGAACTAAAGTACTTCCTTGGGCTTCAAATAAATCAACTCGAGGAAGGGAATTTTGTGAGTCAAACCAAGTATTTTCAAGACCTATTAAAGAGGTTCGGTATGGAAAAATCAAAGATCATTGACACTCTAATGCCTACCGCGGTTAATCTTGATCATGACAAACATGGTAAGTTGGTTGATGTAAAAAGGTATAGAGGTATGATCGGTTCCCTTCTTTACCTTACCGCTTCTTGTCCCGACATTATGTTTAGTGTATGTATGTGTGTTAGGTATCAATCATGCCCTCAAGGAGTCACATTTAAAAGCCGTTAAACTCATACTTAGGTATCTTTGTGGTACTATTAGGTATGGGCTATGGTTCTCCAAGGGTAGTGATTGCTCTTTGGTTGATTATTCCGATTCCGACTTTGCTGGTTGCAAGTTGGATAGGAAAATTACTAGTGGTACGTGTCACTTATTTTCAAATTCCTTAGTAATTTCGCATAGCAAGAAACAAGTTTTGGTTGCCTTTTCAGCTGCCGAGACGGAACATGTCGCAGCAGGTAATTGTTGTGCCCGAATTTTGTGGCTCAAACAACAACAACTTGATTTTAATGTCAAACTCAATCATATTCTAATCTTTTGTGACAACACTAGTGCCATTAACCTAACCAAAAACCCGGTTTTACATTCACGCATAAAACATATTGAGATTAAGCATCACTTCCTTAAGGATCATGTAGAAAAAGGTGACGTCGTATTTGAGCATGTTGGTAGCACTAATTAACTTGCAGATATTTTCACAAAACCTCTTTCGACCGAGACTTTCTTTCACATTCGTAGGGAACTTGGTGTTCTCGATATTTCGGATAGGTTGCAACTACATTAGTTGCATTAATCTTATTTATACTTATACTCTCATGAATTATCTACACTCTTGTAATAATTTATTTATGAGGACAAAATGTCATCCCGTATCATATAGGTAATATCATTCTAACTCTAACTCTACTCTTGATAACTCAAAGTGGTAAACTTGTAAATTTGTCCTTGATTTGTGCTTTTCAATTTTTGTGATATGTGATCTATGTTGAGGTGGTTATTTCTATTTTATTGTGTCTTAAAATTCATGAATATTTGAAAATTTGAAAAATAGGCCTGCTTGGGTCGACTTATGGCTAGGGACCATTGACGCATACTGGAACCTGTGTTTCTCAAAATTAAGAGTCTATGCATCAACAATGACATGTGTAGGTCGACGCATCGCGCAATATTTTAACCAATGACTTTAGGATTTCTGTGTGACATTTGTGTTTTATCTTTTCATCTCTGCTCATTCACTCTCATTACTCTATTTACCCCCAAAACCTTCTCAAAAACCCTAAAAGCATCTTTTACCCAAAAGTCTCAAACTCCTCAAGCTTCCTTCCATGGCTTCATCAAGACCTACAAAAAGAAGATTGGTAAAAGGAAGTTCCTCTTATCAACAAAATCTTGATCCGGTAACTGCTTTGTCTCTACTTTCTAATGATTTGGTTGAATCTTATTCAAAGAACTTTAGTAAAAGAAAAATAGTTAAGCAATTTGTAGTGTACAAGCAAACCCTAAATAGGTTAAATCTGCCACATGTTGTTGAGTTGTTAAGATTTCAGAAAATCAGTGTCTTTTTGGAATGTGATACTGCGTATAATGAAGAGTTGATTTGGACAGAGTTTGAATTGTTTCCTCCAAGTTTGGTTGCCATAAAAATCACTGATACTGATAACTTTGAGGGATATGAATTTAAGTTTGCTCTTAATTTTATGCTGAAACATCCATACTCTGAAAGGGTTGTGAATAGCACCTTATTTCCAAAGTCTGTCACAGCGGGTGCATTGAAACCGCTTGACCATATTCTGTAGTGGATTGTGTCTCGCACCATTCTCCCTAAGAGGGGTGGATACTCAAGGGTTAATCAGCCGGAGGTGCACTTGATATATGCTATCAAAAACAAAATGAGGATCAATTGGCCTTACTACATTGTGAGTAGAATGTATAGTCTGAAAGATTTAGGTAGAGGAACAATGTTGGGCTATGATTCCTTTATTCAACATGTTCTCAACAAGGCATCTATTGTTGTTCTGGGTCTTCCCTTAGTTGGATTATCAACTAATCAAGAACTCACTCAGAAAACATCGACTATGATGGGTCACCAGTGGGATGTAAGTCAGCAAAGGTATAGATACATGGTAAGAAGTAATAATGTGTGCTTGCAGGAAGGAGATGTTAGTGATGAGGAACATGATGTAGACACTGAGCAAGGTGATAATGTTGCTGAAATGGATGAAGATGAAGTGCAGGGTGGAAACAATGCTACCATTTTAAACTTGCTTGAGTCTATGTGTCTTCAACAGGAGGATAATTCTTCGCTTGTAAATGAGAGACTTGCTACTCTATCAAACCGTGTCAGGGTACACGGTGAACAATTTTTCGCATACTCTACCATTTAAGATCAATGATAAAATACTTTGTATGGGATGATGGAGTCTCAAGCGAACAACTTCACCAACTTCACCAACAATTTCATGCAACACTTCCCTCTCAACCAACCATTAAATCCACCACCACAAGGAGTAAATGAGAGTGATGAAAGTTGATGTTTTCTTTGGTCTTGTACTTTGCTATTTTCATGAACTTAAGCTAGTACTTGTTGTTTAATTATTTTTAGATTATGACTTACTTTGTGTTTTCTCTCTTTGAACACCGGTTTGTAACTAAACTATGTGGTTGGTGTCTATTTATGTTTTCTTTTCCTTTATGCCTTTCTCTAACATCTCTTTATGTGATTGTTTGTTAGAGTTATTGATTTCCAAAGTAGATAATGGTCTAACCTTACTTGTATTAATTATTGTTATTTTTAACCTATTTCTTTTCCTCTTTTTTATGTTGTCAAAGGGGGAGAAGCATATGGAAGCCAAGAACAGATGATATGGAAGCCGTAACGAAAGGGTGCACAAAGATAGGGGGAGAAATCTTTGAGATCAAGATTCCAATACTTTGTACTAAGGATAAGTTTTTCCATCATAAAAAAGGGGGAGTATGTGAGGGCAATGTTCCTTCAATAAGGGTTTCAATGATGTCAAAACTTTCCACTATATGTTGGAAATGTTGCTAGATGATTTGGAGAACAAGGTGCATGAAAAGTGTTCAAGAATTGGTATTTTTGGAAATTTACATGCTGTGAGTCGACTCAAAGAAAGCTTAGGTCGACGCATGATTGAAAGTTGCTCCTTTGGGAAGTCTCGGGTTTGCTCACGTCGACTATGTGGTAGACTCATCTTGGAAGTAATGTTTAGGAACTATGCATCGACGCATAACCCTGGAGCGGTTTACGCATGGATCTTGCACTTTGTCATGAGGCACTTTCGGGAATGCTCAGGTCGAGTCGCTCTTCTGCATAGGTCGACAAATGGATAGTGTATATTGTCATATGGTACTTTCAGTAATGCTCAGATCGATTTACCCTTCTGCATAGGTCGACGCATGGATCATTCACATTATCATATGGCACTTTCAGGAATGCTCGGGTCGAGTCACCCTTCTGCATAGGTCGATCATTCGCTCATTAAAGCTTATTCAGTCTGTTAGTTGGGTCTTGACTTTAGATAACATATATAATGTTATTTGGTTCTATCATTTTGTTTTTAACAAGAAAAGTGAAATAGATACACAAGGTACTCATGATCTTCAACCTCTCACTCATCCATTGACAACTACACATAATAATTTTTGTCAATCAAGGTGAGGAGCGTGTGTTGATAACGTCTGAAGTAGAAGATTGCAATCTTGTTCGGGTTGAGTAATTGTGGGTTTTTCTTGAATAAAATCTGAGGGTTTTGTCCTCCAAGATCATTGGGATTTGGGGTTATTTGACAATTCTTTGCTTCATCAAATTCAACCGTGCTTAAGGGATTGAGGAACCGTGGGTTCGCTCGACAAGGTAGCTACAATCGAAAGATTTTGAAGGAAGAATTGGGGTCATCATCTTGCGACCAAATCAGCCGAGCAGAGGGTTTGATAAATGGTTTGGGTTCTCAACAAGGTATCTACAATCAGGGGTTTTTCGAAGATTGGTGACATACTTGGCTCAAATCGAATCAAGGGAAGAGAGGAGCTTAGTTTTCAATTCAAGTTATTGGGTTTGAATTGTGGTGACTATTTTTTATCTCTTGTATAAACTTTGCAATCATAATAGCAATTATCCTAATTCTATATTTTAGAATTAGGGGAAGACGTACCCCATGCGAGGATAACAGGGGGAACTGCCTAAACAAATCGCATGTCATTTTTCTTTCTCGTCTTTTACCATTTATTTGTTATAATCTATATATTTTCTCTTGTGGTTCCAACTGTCTAGATTTGTGGTGTAATAGAACTATTACTAAGAACTATAGTAATCACTTTGATTTCTATAATTGATTTCAACACTACAAATTAAGATAGATTGGACTTGGTGTGATTACGCACACCAAGTGTTCGATAAAAGTCCAAAAGTGCAAATTTGTGAGTTTTCTTTTCAACAATTCATTGGAAGTAATTGAAAATAGTTAAAGAGTATAAGTGATCTATTATAATTAAATTAAGTGTTAATAATTCTCATCGATTCATTCCATTCGGTTTTACGCATATCCGGTCTTTTCAATAGAGGATCGTTTTTAGACGAGTGCATCTGGGTAGTTTTCACTGCGTTTCAAAATTTGTTTAAAAACTCATTTTAAAATTCAAGTATCTATTCAACCCTCCCTTCTAGATACATCCTATCGTCTAACACCCAGAGACAACAATTACAGCCTCGATAGTTGAGCTAAGAGCAATGGTCGGAGTAGAAGTAGCAGTCGTCGGAGAAAGTGCCACAACCTAAATACCTTGAGCATTAAAAAGGTCGAAGAACACCCGTAACTTGTCCATGTTATCCGCAAAATGAAATCACACAAGTGATGCGGTGTATTCGTAAGTGTACGAATCGCGTCAGAGTAATATAAGATATTATCAATCCACAGAGACCAATCGTCAATCTATCGTTTCCTATTGTTACGGTGTTTAGCCAAGTCAATATTAAACAGGAATTGAGCATGCAAGAAAGTAAAGTGCGGAAAAATAAACTTCAGATATAAAAGCAGGGTCGAATGTAATTCACATAGGCAGATGATATTTGCAATGCTTCGGAATAGAACTACTTATAGGGCAATATTTTCTACTAAAGAAAATAACTAATTTAACAGGAACTGTCGCTTTCGCGTAATTAAAACCGAGTTTACTCTCTAATTAGACCTTCTTATCATCACTTATAAAAAGGCGCGCATTGCGTTAAAGTAATAAACCTATTTTTAAGAAATAAAGTACTTGACCAAGTTAAAAAGTATTTTGATCTGGAATTTCTAATAAAAAGGGGACCTAACTTTAACCCTATAAATGCGTCCGAAAATAGTTTCAAAATTGATTTCTTTGATAATAAAAATCCCTAACTAACCGGACAAAGCGCTTTCGCTTCCTTTGACCAGTTAGAACTAACCGAGTTTAACAAAGGGTTGGACATCTTTCGATCTTACCCAACAACAATAAAGTACAGAAAACTCGTATTAAAAACCAAAATAGCCCATAAGCATTTCTATTGACACGTTATTTGGAATATCGATCTAACTAGATTCCTTACATTCTAGCCCAGTAAGGTTCAGCCTGACATGGGAATGTAAACAGACATGTTAAAATAAATCATGCGAGAAAGTAAATAATTTAAAGTACGGTGCGGGAAATAAACAAAGTAAAAAGCAGTGCAGAAAATAAACAAAGTAAAAGCATGTGCGGGAAATAAACAAAGTAAAAGCAGGTGCGGGAAATATACATAGAAACTGCTCTAAACGGGGAGGTTTTAAATCTGGTACAAATTGGAAGTAAAATGCGACTGGAAATAAACAGCAGTTGAAAATAAATGTGGCAGGATAAACTTCTGCCAAAGTCCTCCAAAATCGATTACATACTCAATCAACAGTGCAATAATTCCCCGATGTGAAGAATTATCGCTTTACAATGGTGAAATTATATGGCTTAAGTTCGCAACTATGGTTGGATCAAGTTTGCAACTAAGCTTGAGTGAACTGAAATGAAATCATGAACTTCTATTTATAGAGGATGAAGAATCATGAAATCACAGGAATTCCCCCAACTCCTTTTGGGGGGGAAAACATCGTTCAAAGGTTACGCCCTCCATGGAGGTCATGGCGCCCGCCATGAGTGTAAATGAAAGGAAGTGGGGAACGTGGCAGTTGAGGTTAGCAGGAGGTGGTCCACGTCATGGCCTACCTTATGGCTGGCGCCATGGTGGATGCCATGAGTGCAAATTTGACCTAAACTCCTGTTTTTCAGCCTATTTTCCTTCATTTCTTTAGGGGAGCTCTGGATAATTGAAATATCTGAAAAGGAAACAAAAGATAGGCATAATACGAGAAAACAATAATAAAAAACCTAAATAACATGTGAAATCAGAGTAAAAAACAAGTGTAAAGTAAGTGTTATCAAATTCTCCCACACTTAAACCTTTGCTTGTCCTCAAGCAAAAACTCTAAATAGATTAAGAAGAAAAACGGTGTTAGTGAACAAGTTGGGCTACAAGGGGCCTCTGGAGTTAAAACAGGAATGTATTGATAGGTACTGACTGATTCAAACCAAGGATATCATAGTGACACTCTTCCGTAAAACAGACATAAGCTTCGTTCTTTTACGAACCAATCCATATCATGCCACTATGCTTAGGCCTATATTTTTCCTTTTTTTCAAATCCTTTTTCATTCAGGCGCAATCACATTAAGCCCGTTATTCGCACATGCTCATAGTAAAGTGACCGGGTAGTGATTCTGATCATAAAACGCAGGGCTCTGGTACAAAAAGTTGGTGTAACCCCTTTTATTGATCCATTTATAGTTCCGGGGGATCGGATCGTAATCCACCCTACCAAGTTCAGCACCAGATACCTCTGAACCAACTAAAGATGGGTAAAAAATATTCTTTTTCTTTTTCTTCTTCTTTTGCTTTTGCTTTTGCTTTATTTTTCAACATACAACTTTTGTTGAGTTAAATGACTTTGTGAGGGTCACCTATCCCGGGGTTGTAGTTTATAATAAGAACATAGCATATAGATCATTGACTTCTCATCGGTCCCCTACGTTGAGCATGCTTAGACCAGAGCTGACTGCTAGGATAAACTATTCAAGGATTTAATAATGAAAATTTTAAGGCCACGACATAGGGGGTATCAGGATCTAATTCCTAAATTTATGAAGCTTAAGGTGTAAAAATGATGCCGATGCTTCAAAAGGGCTTTCCCAAGTCACACTACATCCTATCTCAACCAGGTCTTATAGCCCAACTAAGTTCAAAACACAGTGTTTTTCTTATAACAAATTTTTGGTTAGGCTCAAGAAATGGGGGAGTGGACATACACTAGACCATACAGATATAGATGACTCGTCAAACACATGTATTATTTTGAAAAGAAAGAAAACAAGCAAACTAAAGAAAATAAAGAAGTAAAATAACGAGAAGGAAAATGCAGGAAAGGAAAAATAAAGCGAGAAAAAATAAAGCGAGAAAAATAGAGCGAGTAAATCTCCTCCCACACTTAAATCGAACATTGTCCCCAATGTTACGAAATAAGATAAGGAAAGAGTCACATGGTAAAGTACTAAGGCTGGCTGGGTCCCTCGCCATCCTGTTGTGAATGTTTAGGATGACGGGATCGGCTGCGATGACGACTGCTCTGAGAAGCCTCGAACTGGTCGAATCTGGCGGACAAGGAAATCTGTGAACTCTGAATCTCGCGAAGGTTACCTAAAAGGGAACCTTGAGTGGCCTCCATGAGGGCGGAGTTCCTATGAAATTGAGCTTGTTGCCTATGTTGCTCGCGGTATATCACCAATTGAGATTCCATAAGACTTTGAAAAGAGCGGTTCGTCTACTGTCGTGACGCCTCCATAAAACTCATGTTATCTGCCAGCTGTTGTTGGATGGTAGAAAGTAAACCATCTCTTCTCTCCTCCTGGGCTAGCTAGTCACGCCACATCTCTTCAGTGGTGTAGAATCCAGGAGCCGTACCTAAAAAAGTGTTAGAAGTAAAAGGTGCAGTGTGTGCGAGTGAAGCATGGTGGGGGGAAACAAGTGGTGCATGAGGTTCATCCCTCTGCTCGTATTCTTCATCAGTCTCGTGTCCGTCCCCAAGTGGAACATTAGGAGGTAATAGACCTGTAAAAGGTGGAGCATCTAGATTGTAGGTCCAGTTCCTCGCAATTCGTGCATCAGTACGTCTAGTGCAAGGGAGAATGATTGATGGGATAGCGACACCCCTAACCATAAGTTCAAAGCCCCCCACTCTCTATGTCCCTAGTCATGAAATATCCAACTGGTAGCTCGGGTATAACATCAGGTGTGGTCTGGAAGCCTAGCAAGCCGCCAAACTCCCTCTGGGTAAAACAATATTCTATCCTGAATAGTCTGAAAGTGAGATATCCATCATGGCCATTATAGGGCTCAAACTCGAATCAACTGAGGAATTCTAAGGTGAGGTTCCTGTAGGTCACATTTAGGTCATCTGCATACTCGTCCCACTTTAGATGGTTGCATAGATACTTGATACTGGCTTCAAAGCCAAGAGCTTCCATGCAAATATGGTATGGATATCTGGTCAGTGCCATGGGTTGCTGTGAAAGGACCGTATAGCGTTGTCTCTGAGTGTCATCTCGGAAGGAAACATGATGTCATCGAAATGCTCCATCCTGAAAAATGTAGTTAGCAAAGACGGCTAGCAGGTGATGCCTGAAATCATAAACTTTGCAACTGTTAGTATAAAGATAAAAATAAAATTTGATAAAGTAAAAAGTAAATAAATGCAAAAAATAAAAATAAACCCATGGGTTGCCTCCCATGCAGTGCTTGTTTAACGTCGTTAGCTTGACGAGTAAACTTCATATATTGGAAAATGGTACTGGTGGATAAATCAGAGTGTGGCTGGAGTAGTTGATGGGAATGTCACCTCATTTGTAGTGCTTCAACCTCTGCCCATTGACGATGAATGGGCTACAAGAATTGCTCTTGATCTCGACTACTCTAGATCTTAGGATTCTAGAGACCTCAAAAGGACCAGTACATCTTGAACGTAGCTTGCCAGGAAAAAGTCGCAACCTGGAATTGAAAAGGAGAACAAGGTCGCCAATATTGAAATATTTATTTACAATTCTTTTTCCATGCCAAGTTTTGGTTCTTTCTTTATATATTATAGAATTCTCATAGGAAGACTGGCGGAATTCCTCCAATTTATGAATGTCAAGGATGCGCTTTTCACCAGCAGTCAAATATTCTAAATTCAGGGTCTTAATGGTCCAATAGGCTTTATGCTCTAACTCGAAGGATAAATGACAAGATTTTCCATAGACTAATTGGTAAGGGGTTGTTCCAATAGGGGTTTTAAAAGCTGTTCTCTAGGCCCGTAGTGCTTCATATAGCTTACGAGACCAATCTTTTCTGGAAATTGAAACGGTTTTTTCTAAGATTTGATTAATCTCCCTGTTAAACACTTCTACTTGGCCCTTAGTCTATGGATGATAAGGTGTTGCTACTCTGTGCTTTACTCCATACTTACTCAAGAGCTTACCAAAGATTCTGGATATGAAATGTGATCCTCCATCACTTATAACGAGACGGGGTGTTCCAAACCTCGGAAAATGATATTCTTAAATAACTTGACTACCACTCTTATGTCGTTTGTGGGTGATACAATAGCCTAAATCCATTTAGACACGTAGTCCATAGCTACCAAAATGTACCTATTTCCCATTGAAGGTGGAAATGGTCCCATAAAGTCTATACCCCAAATATCAAAGAGTTCAACTTCATGGATATTCCTCATTGGCATCTCGTCACATCTTGATATGTTCCCGGTGCGTTGGCATCAGTCGCACTTGATAATGTAGGCATGAACATCGCGCCATAAATTTGGCCAATAGAGGTTTGCTTGAAGAATCTTGGCGTGCGTTTTAGATATACCTGCATGTCCATCATAAGATGCAGAATGACAGAGGCTGCTGATGTCTTCTATTTCCTCTTCTGGGATGCAACGCCTGAAAATATTATCTATTCCTCTCTTGAATAAGAGTGGTTCATCCCAGTAGAAATGTTTAACATCTTTGAAGAACTTCTTTTTCTGTTGGTAATTTAGATCAGGGGGTATGATATCTACAGCTAGGTAGTTTACAAAATCAGCGTACCAAGGTACGCTCTTCATTACTGAAATTTTTTCAAAATCTTTATCTCTGTAAGGCTCGAAATCATCAGTCTTAGCTATAAGTTTGTCATAGGTGAAATCATCATTTATAGGAAATAAGTCAGGTTTTAAGTGTTCTAATCTAGAGAGGTGGTCAGCGACAACATTCTTTGTGCCTTTCTTATCCTTAATGTCTAGATCAAACTCTTGGAGTAACAGGATCCATCTAAGTAATCTAAGTTTAGCGTCCTTTTTATTTAATAGATAACGTATGGCAGCATGATCAGTGTAAACAATGATCTTTGCTCCAACTAGGTAGGACCTAAACTTATCTATCGCAAAAATTACTGCCAGTAATTCTTTCTCTATTGTTGCATAGTTGAGGTTGGAGGTATCTAGAGTTCTACTAGAATAATATATAACATGTAATTTCTTGTCTTTTCGTTGTCCTAGAACAGCACCAACTGCATAATCGCTGGCATCGCACATGATTTCAAAAGGTTATGTCCAATCTGGGGGTTGCATGATCGGAGCTGAAATCAGTGCTTGTTTAAAAAATTTAAAAGCTTCAAGATATTTCTCGTCAAAAAAAAAATTCAACGTCCTTCATTAGAATATTAGTCAAAGGTTTTGTTATTTTAGAGAAGTCTTTTATAAAACACCGATAAAAACCAACATGTCCAAGAAAACTTCTAATCTCCCTAATGGTTTTAGGTGGGCTGAGGTTTTCTATAACTTCAATTTTGGCTCTATCGACCTCAATGCCTCTTTCGGAGACAATGTGTCCTAATACTAAACCTTCATTAACCATAAAATGGCATTTTCCCAGTTTAGCACTAGGTTCACCTCTACGCATCTTTCAAGGATTTTTTCGAGGTTGGAGAGACAATCTTTAAAATTGAATCCCCACACCGAGAAATCGTCCATGAAAACTTCCATTTTTCCATCTAGGTAATCTGCAAATATAGACATCATACAACGTTGAAAAGTGGCAGGGGCATTAGAGTCCGAAGGGCATTCGTCTATAGGCGAACGTTCCATAAGGACAGGTGAAAGTTGTTTTCTCTTGATCCTCAGGGTGAATAGGTATTTGTAAAAATCTTGGGTATCCATCTAGATAACAAAAGTGCGAGTGTCTGGCTAGACGTTCGAGCATTTGATCTATAAATGGAAGAGGGAAATGATCCTTCCTGGCTGCTTTGTTTAATTTTCTATAATCTATACACATACACCAACCTCCTTCTGTTCATTTAGCAATATGCTCACCTTTCTCATTTTCTATGACTGTGATGCCTCCTTTCTTTGGCACCACATGCACAAGGTTCACCCAATTACTATCTGATATTTGGTAAATTATACCAGCCTCTAGTAACTTAAGAACTTCTCTTTTAACAACATCGCTCATTATAGGGTTTATTCTTCTTTGATGTTCTCTTGAGGGTTTTGAGTTTTCCTATAACAAGATCCAGTGCATGCACACCGGTGGACTTATTCCTTTTAAATCAGAGATGTTATACCCTAAAGTTGAGGGATATTTTCGTAAGATCTCTAAGAGTTAAGTTGTCTCGTCTTGACTTAAAATAGCGTTAACTATAACAGGACGATTCATCTCTTTATCTAAGAATTCGTATCTGAGGTTCTTGGGAAGTTCCTTCAGTTCTAAAGATGGTTTCAAAGGGCAAGGCATGGGATCGGGAGTAAGCGATAAACATTCATAGAGGTCGTCATTGATGTAAGGTTCTAAACTTTTAAATCCATCGTCCTCCATAATGGGGGTCGAAGGTAACTTGATATTTTTGTTAGATTCCTCTCGCTTAAGTTCCAATATACACTCGTCAATGATGTCGATGGCATAACATGCATCTCATATGACTGGTGCTATTAAGAACTTTGAAAGAATAAATTCTCTCTTTTCATCACCCACCTCAAATGTTAATTTTCCTTTCTTAACGTCAATTATGGCTCCGGCTGTTGATAGGAATGGCCTACCTAAGAGGATTGGGATTTCTTCGTCTTCTTTAATATCCATAACCACGAAATCAGTTGGGATATATAGCTGACCGATCTTAACTGGTATGTCTTCAAGTATGCCTATAGGATACTTAACTGATCTATCATCCATCTGGAGAGACATTTTAGTCGGCTGCAATTCTCCTAAGTTTAACCTTCTATAAACTGCTAAAGGCATAAGGCTGACGCTAGCTCCTAGATCTAAGAAGGCTTTGTCAATAGTATGATTTCCTAAGATACAAGGAATGGAAAAACTTCCCGGATCCTTTTCTTTCTTGGTAAGTTTATTTTCTGAAATAAAATTGCATTCAATAGGTTTAGGATCATCAAGTCTACACTTGTTGGTCAGGATGTCTTTTAGGAATTTAGCATAAGATGGTATCTGAGTGATGGCTTCGGTGAAAGGAATCTCTACATGGAGTTTTTCTATAACTTTAACGAATCTCTGGTATTGATTGTCAGGTTTGGTTTGTTTAAGTCTTTGCGGAAGTGGGACTGGGGGTTTGTACAGGGGTGGTGATTTATTAGTTTTATCTTTTAATTCTGGTTCTTTTTGCTTTTCGGGTTCCTCTGGTTCCTCCACTTGGTCTGTAGGTAAAACATTTGTCTTAGGTTGTGAGGGTGTACTCATGGATGGATTCTTGGGTCCATCGTAAGTAGTCTCACTTCCTAAGGAAATGGCATTAGCTTGCCCTTTAGGATTTGGTTGAGTTTGTCCAGGGAATTATCCTCTAGGTGTAGTTTATGGGGCTTGTGTTTGGGCTATCTGCGAGATCTGGGTTTCAAGCATCTTGTTATGCGTAATCATCTGATCAACCTTAGTTCCTAATTGCGTGATTAGTTTGTTTAAGTGAATATTCTTATTTAGGAACTCTTTGTTTTGCTAGATTTGAGCTGAAATGAAATTTTCCATGATTTTCTCAAGGTTTGGTTTGGGTGCCACAACTTGCATAGGTTGATTTGGTTTTTGGGCTTGGAAACTTGTAGGTCTCAGAGGTGCAGAGTTTTTTACTGGGCTATTGTTTTTATAAGAAAAGTTTGGGTGATTCCTCCATCCGGGGTTGTAAGTGTTTGAAAATGGGTTTCCTTGGGTGTAGTTTACTTGGTCTGAGCAAGGCTCATTCAACAAGTTACATTCCGCAGGTTGATGTCCTTGGGTCCCACAGAGTTCGCATTCTGAAGCTACTGTGGCTACAGTATTAGGGTTTTGAGACATGTTTTGAACTTTTAAGGCAAGAGCGTCCATTTTAACTTGCATCATGTCTAGAGAACTTATCTCATGTTTTCCTCCTTGGGCTCCTTTTTCTCTACCGTAGCTCGTTCTGTTGCCCATTGGTAATTGTTGTACCCCAAAATTTGCCCTCCTATTTTTCCACAAGAAAACACAGCTTCGGGTTTTCCCTGACTTTTCAAATTGGCGTAAGAATCAGTCAAACAGACTTTTTCTTATCAGTCTATCCAAATTAGGGTTTTCATGGCTCTGGAACAGTTCAAGCAGATTGCTAGGGTTTGGTTGAGTTGGCTCAGGTGTTGATCAGGCAGGCGCTTCTTTGACATTTAATCAAGAATTTGGGTTTTGTGCGCGCATTCTCAGAAAGAATTAATTCTACAGTTCTTTTCAGTTTACTCTGGGAGATGAGCCGAGGCATTTGATTTGAGTTTGCAGTGTTGGATTTAATCAGTAAAAAAAGGACATGTGGACGTTTGTTGTTTAGCTGTGCAATGCTTTGATTATTCGGAGCACCAGACGTTTATTGATTATTTATCATTTTTGAGTTAGAATAGCTGGGATTTACTTCCAGTTATTATAATTTAATAAATATGAATAATTAAATAAACAATTAAAAGGAATATCAATAAAAAGACTTTTATTTATTTTTAATTATTTGTACAATTGTTATTTAAATACAATAATTATTTACAAGTATTTATAATAATATTTGTTACAATGATTAAAAATGAAATAAAATTGCATCCTAAGTTTCCTAAGTCTTCGTCTACTATTTGCTGCTCCCCATTGCTCAATTGACTTTATCTGCAAAAACAAGAAAAGAAAAGAAGTCAATGCAGATCAAATAAAAAAAGGGCAGACAAATATTTTAAAAAATCATCATTAAAAGTAACTGGCCGGAATCAGTTGTTCACCCTCTCTGCAAATCACAAGATTGCTCTTGGTTCACAAAGAGGGATAGAAATATGCTTGCAATAAAATATGAAATGCACAAAGTTACAATTGCACAAATTCAAAATTGTCAACAAGCTGCATAATTCCAAAAAATTGTCAACCAAAGTTTTCAAACTGAATAACCAAGTACAAAGGCAAACTAAACTGTCCAGAATTGCCAAACAAACTACAAAGTCACAATTTCAAACTAAGCCAAAGCTGTCAAAAGTTATCCAAGAGATATAGAAAGATATCAAGCTATCCACGAGTACAAAAAGCTGTCAACAATGTGCAGGAAATATGGGATATGCAAAGCAAAACCAAAGTGCAAGCAAGGTATTCAAAGATACATCACTTTCCAAGGCCAGTCACCTTTTCAGAGAAAAAGTACAGTAAGCAATATAATATGCTTTTAATCTGTAAAGAGAGAGAAGAGAGAGGGAAGTAGCTTACAGACTTGAGGCTTAGGCTTAAGATATAAACAAACTTATCAGAACATAGCAAAGGGGAGGCAGAAAATAACACAAAGCAAAAAAGCCATAAACTGATATAGAGCAAACAGCCTGCCTCCATAAGCTTCAAACACTTCAAAACCTGTTTCAACACCAAGCTCACTACAAACTGAAGCCTTAACCTGCTTGAGTCATAAGCACAAGCCTTAAGCCAAGACCTGTTTCATCAATACAAGCAGCTAGCCTCAAACAGAAGCCTAAACCTGCATTAAACCTGAAGCTTGTAAACCTGTCCAAGCCTAAACCTGTCCAAGCACAAACCAGAAGCACATCAAGCTTCAAGCCTAACCTGCATCAAAGCCATACCAAAAATAACCTGTCCAAGCCTAAACCTGTCCAAGCCTAAACCTGTTCAAGCCTAAACCTGCATAAGCCTTAATCCGTAACAAACAAAAGTCATAGCCTAACCATACAAACCTGTCATAACAGCCAACCAACAACATCAATATTTCCCAGATTCAGAAGCAAAATAGACAAAGTATCCAACATATCCAAACAACACCCTCAGAATAATTTCATCATAGGGTTCAACAATACTCATAAACATCATCAAGGCAATACTCAAAATCAGCATATCAAGCATATCAGAGGGCCATCAAGCAAGCATACAGAAGCAAGCAAAAGAGAAGAGGAAAAGAAAGTTGTGCTAGGGTTTTCAGAGCTATCATCATAAAACAACACAAAAGCAAATACGAGTACCAGGGAAGGCCACATAGCAAAAGCCAGCGCATCATCTCCCCTCGCCTCCGGCCGCCCTAGGGCGCCACCGTCCTCCTCTGTCTCCAACAAAGGTAGTATTTCTTCTCCCTCCTTTCACACCTCATGTGAACAACAATACATAAAAATCAGAACAAATAATGACATGCAAGGATAGAAATCTAAAAACCCTAAAGCGTCCAAAATTAGTTACCTTTCTTTCCGTCATTAACTGAACGACTGTGAGGAGAGGAAGACGGAAGCGGCGCCTGGTAGCCTAAGGTTGGAGGGGGATCAACGGCCTTGGTTTGAGAAAGTGAAGAGTGACGAAGCAAAAACGAAGTGAACGGCGCCTCTGTATTGCCTAACCCTAATCCAGAATGACACAAAATCAAGGAAACCCTAAACAAACTTGTGAAACGAGCACATGGGCCTTGCCCTATCCAGATAGCCTTAAGACCATTTCAGATTTGGCATACCCCCTTATTCTTAACTCTGTCTACATTTTTTATTGGGCCCAGCTAACCCCCCTTCAAGCCCATTTACCTTTTTTTATACTAATGCTCTTTTATTTTCTTTTTATAACATAATTTGTTTTTTTTTGTAAATAAAATAATATGTTAAACTCTTTTTATATAAATTTTTCTTAAAATACTTTTTTATTAGTATAATTAAAAATACATAGTAATATTTTATTTTAAGTTAAATAAAACTTTTGTACATAATCCACAAATATCCAAAAATAAATAAATAATTTTTCTTTAAAACTTTTGTTTAATTAATCTTATACAAGTTTAGTAAACATTAACCAAAACATAAAGATAACAAAATACTTAATTTTGCATTAAGTTAACATTTTTATCATTTGTAAATATTCACATACACTTACACAAATACATTTGCCTATCTTTTATTCTTGTACATTGATACATTGACATTGAGATTGATTCGATTTGGTTGTAAATATATTTGGACACTACTCACCTAATAAGTCTCATCCCCATTTGTAAATATTTGTACCCCCACTCCCGGATACTTATTTGTAATAGCGTAGACTTTAAATTCCCGGAATTTATCGCTTTCAAATATACCATGGTTAGACCTAGGGTTTGTATGTAAATAAAATCAACCGCTAGATAACCTAAATACAAGACAAATGCATGACAATCAATACACCATTCACACTTGCACCCCTAGGGTAATCCCGCTTGTTGCCTTCCAAAATGGGCCATGCTTGTACGTTGAGTTTCTTTGGCAAAACAAAATAATTCAAATGATCATAGTCCCTCGATGACGCTTTCGAAAGTTGCCTAATCAAAATGATCATAGTCCCTTAAAGCAAAATTGCCAAAGACACTTGGCACCATTGCATTCATGGTCCATACGATGACCCGCGCCCGTCCCGTTCACATCCTAACACAAGATTGTCTACCAAATACAATGGTGGAACAATACTGTTAAAAGGGTTAAAATATAGGAAAAATCTTTGAGTAAATTTAGGGGTAGACAACTCTTAGTTACTTGATCAAACTTGCAAAACACACTTGCCTACTTTTCAAAATCCACTCCACAAACACTTTCAAAAACATTTGAAATATCTTTTCGAAAAGACAAACACCTTTGTAAAACATTCGAGTAAAGAATTGTTACAACGGTTGCCTAGACAAGGCATCTTTTTCAAAACATTTTCAAACACACACACACACACCACAATTTCAAGCAATTGAAAATCAAAGGCAAGTGATCTAAAACAAGTAACTAAGAGCCCATGGATAACCATGGATGAAAAGGGTGCTAATACCTTCCCTTTTCATAATCTACCCCCCGAACCCACGAAACATCTCAAAAGGTTTTTCCTGTGCTTTTTAACCTTTCCTTTAGGATAAAATAAAAAGTCGATGGCGACTCTTGCTAAACCGAACAAGTGCAAAAACAAACGCAAAACTCAAGTCAGTTCTCCCACCGTATCACAGTAATGGTTTTGGGCCATGTCCTCAATGAGAGCGCAAGCTTCTAGGTAAGGTTTATTCATCAATGTGCCACCAGCGGCAACATCGATAGACATCTTCGTGTTGTAATGGAGTCCATTATAGAAGGTGTGGATGATTAGCCATTGTTCTAGGCCATGGTGTAGACAGGCTCTTAACAAGTCCTTATATATCTCCCATGCTTCAAAAAGTGATTCTCCCAGGTTTTGGTTAAATCTAGTGATCTGGTTTCTAAGGACAGCAGTTTTGCTGGGCGGAAAATATCTTGCGAGAAATACTCTCCTAAGGTCTTCCCAGGTTGTTATTGAATTGGATGGAAGGGAATCCAACCAATCTCGTGCTTTATCTCTGAGGGAAAAGGGGAATAATCTTAGTTGTATTGCCTCAGGCGAAGCACCATTGCATTTTAAAGTGTCTTCTAATTGTATAAAAGTTTTTAAGTGTTGATTCGGGTTCTCAGTAGCGAGACCACCGAATTGGTTTTGTTGCACCAATTGTAGCAATGAGGGTTTTAGTTCGAAATCATTTGTGGTTATAGCTGGGTTTACGATACTTGAACTAGGTTCCTCATCTGACGGTTGGGCAATTCCTTAAGGGGTCTTTGGTTACGATTCTCGGCCATAGTTTTTCTAATTCTATGGAGAAAATGGATGTACTATTCAGGTTCCGCTAAAGGATTGAATAAGGTTCCGGTGCTGCGAGATCTTCGCATTAACCGAATTGTAAAACTTAGTCTAGACGGTGCGACTATAGGGTGCGAAATTTGACGAAATTGATCCCCGACAACGGCGCCAAAAACTTGATGCGGTATATTCGCAAGTGTACGAATCGCGTCAGAGTAATATAAAAGATTATTGATCCACAGAGACCAATTGTCAATCTATTATTTCCTATTGTTACGGTGTTTAGCTAAGTCAATATTAAACAGGGAATTGAGCATGCAAGAAAGTAAAGTGCGGCGAAATAAACTTCAGATATAAAAGCAGGGTCGAATGTAATTCACATAGTCAGATGATATTCGTAATGCTTCGGAATAGAACTACTTATAGGGAAATTTTCTACTAAAGAAAAGAACTAATTTAATAGGAATTGTCACTTTCGCGTAATAAGAACCGAGTTTACTCTCTAATCAGACCTTCTTATCATCACTTATAAAAAGGCGCGCATTGCGTTAAAGTAATAAACCTATTTTTAAGAAATAAAGTACTTGACCAAGTTGAAAAGTATTTTGATCTGGAATTTCTAATAAAAAGGGGACCTAACTTTAACCCTATAAACGCGTCCGAAAATAGTTTCAAAATTGATTTCTTTGATAATAAAAATCCCTAACTAACCGGACAAAGCGCTTTCGCTTCCTTTGACCAGTTAGAACTAACCGAGTTTAACAAAGGGTTGGACGACTTTCGATCTTACCCAACAATAATAAAGTACAGAAAACTCGTATTAAAAACCAAAATAGCCCATAAGAATTTCTATTGACACATTATTTGGAATATCAATCTAACTAGATTCCTTACATTCTAGCCCAGTAAGGTTCAGCCTGACATGGGAATGTAAACAAACATGTTAAAATAAATCATGCGAGAAAGTAAATAATTTAAAGTGTGGTGCGGGAAATAAACAAAGTAAAAGCAGTGCATAAAATAAACAAAGTAAAAGCATGTGCGGAAAATAAACAAAGTAAAAGCAGGTGCGGGAAATATAAATAGAAACCTGCTCCAAACGGGGAGGTTTTAAATATGGTACAAACTGGAAGTAAAATGCGACTGGAAATAAACAGCAGTTGAAAATAAATGTGGCAGGATAAACTTCTGTCGAAGTGCTCCAAACTCGATTACAGACTCAATCAACAGTGCAATAATTCCCCGATGTGAAGAATTATCGCTTTACAATGGTGAAATTATATGGCTTAAGTTCGCAACTATGGTTGGATCAAGTTTGCAACTAAGCTTGGGTGAATTGAAATGAAATCAGGAACTTCTATTTATAGAGGATGAAGAATGCAGGAAATCACAGGAATGCCCCCCAACTCCTTTGGGGGAGGGGAAATCGTCCAAAGGTGGCGCCCGCCATGGAGGCTATGGCGTCCTCCATGAGTGTAAATGAAAGGAAGTGGCGAACGTGGCAGTTGAGGTCAGCAGGAAGTGGTCCACGTCATGGCCTACCCTATGGCTGGCGCCATGGTGGACACCATGAGTGCAAATTTGACCTAAACTCCTGTTTTTCAGCCTGTTTTCCTTCATTTCTTCAGGGGAGCTCTGGATAATTGAAATACCTGAAAAGGAAACAAAAGATAGGCATAATACGAGAAAACAATAATAAAAAACCTAAATAACATGTGAAATTAGAGTAAAAAACAAGTGTAAAGTAAGTGTTATCAACAAGTTAAAAAATTGAAAAACTAAAGGACTTTGTCCTCTCCAAAAATCTCTCTTTTGCCATTCTGGCTGACCGCACTCAAGATGGTGTAAGTTATAATCCTCTTCTTCCTCAAATTGGTAGAAGGAACTTCACTAGGGTCAAACCCTTCTTTCTATCCAGGCGCTTGGAATTGAAAATGTAGACCCTTTTTCATCACCACCTTTTCAGGGGAAAAAGAACCTAGATGGGTGCGATGATAATAATAGACGTCCCGACAGAAGTTAGCTGAGGACCAGTACTTTGAAAACACGTCCTTACATAAGTGAGGATATTCATCAAGGGAGTAGTAAAAGGTGATACATGCATATGACATAAGGGGTTTAACCAGCAAGACACGCCTCAGAAAAAATATCCCTAGTCCCAAATGAAAGGGTCGAACCAATGATCATCCCGGTAGAAGCTAATGAACCTTTAGTAGTGGTAATTATCCTGAGAGGTGTGAACTAGGTAGAACAAGTTGAAGAAAAACCCAAGTGAAGACCTTCAAGACTTATGCTCTATACACAATGGAACACATTCCTATAGGCTCAAGACCTCAGAAGCAACTGGGAAGGAGCAATTTTTAAATGTTTCAGGACGATCATTTCAAAATCAGAGAAAGGAAGCTGCAATCCTATCCTTGTGAACAGACACTCATAGAGTGGAACTGTGCAATCGTCCACGGAACTGCATATCCTCTTTTTCGAGCTCACATGAAGAATCAACCAATCATACGGATCGTCAACCCAAATGCCAACAACCTCTATCGCTGCCTTAATATTCAAAATGGACGGAGTACCTTCCATCTCGGGAGCCTTTGTCAATAATATGGTCAGCAATAAGCCTTTTTCTTAGGGGGTGATCCATTTCAGCGTAGTGCTTGAACCAATACAAAAAAGATGTGAAATCATTTACCTTTTTTTATAATAAAACTCTTAGAGTTATAGTGATATTTGTAGCACTAAAAGTATAATTTGATTCATGTGAATAAAAATATAACTCAAAATGACATCTTAAGTTGCACTTATTTGTTTTTTTGCTTTATCTATTTTTTTTTTTGGTGAAGAGAGTCATACTCTTTATTTAGATGTTAATTTATGAATTTCTCTTTAAATATGATAATTTTTTATCTCAATTAACATAACACTTTTTAAAGGATGAGATTGGTCCCTTTTAAATTAATCGATCGCAAAGTTGGATATCAAAATTTTCAAAATAAAATAAAATGACATAATACTTTTTAGATTTGATTTGATAGTAAATTTTGAAATGTATATGGACTCATAATTGGACTATGATTTAAGTGTTATATTTGTTATATTAACCTCGAATCCATACGAAAGAGTTACAATACTCTAACTAAAGACTACTTTTACTATGCCTCTATATAGAGTTGAGATATAAAATTGATGTCTTGACACATTTCACATGTTATAATTTTAAAGATGATGTTGTCTTGACACATTTAACATGTTATAATTTTAAACATGATGTTGGTAAAAAATTTAACTAAAACCTAAAATTTTCCTTTTTGTTTTCTTTCATTATTTCTCTTAATCTTGTAAAAAAATATTTTCATCTTTATCTCTACCTTTTTTCAGTGACAATATATAGAGAGCTTGAAAAAAATAAAATTATATAATTGAAAGGAATGCAATCCAATGATTATCAAGTTTACTTTCAATAGCAAAAAAAGAAAAGAAAAAGACACTCAATATATATAGAAAGTGATGTGTCAAATAGGGGTGGAGAACGTTTCGATTCGGTTCGGGTTCAAACCATTGAACCGAGCCAAACCACGGGTGAGAAGTGCGGGCCCAACTTCCGACCGTTTTGTCATTCAATTTTTTTGGATTGGATTTAACTCGGTTTGGTTAGCAAAATCGGTTTTTTTTGTAGCATTTTATTGGGCCGTATCAAAATTTCGGCCCAAATTTAAAATCAATTGATTTCTTTTTTTACAATTTAAGTTAGTCATATTAATTATTGGGCCAGTTTAAAATTATTGTCCACCTTAAATCATTAATTTTTCATTTTAACACATCTCAAACTTTGTAATTGAATTATTTTCACTCAGCTTTCATATTTCATTTAATATATTTTCATTAAAAACAAAATTATATTAAATATTGATTAAGCCTAAACTTAAAATTATTTTAAAAAAACATTAAAAAAACATAGTTAATAAAACATAGTATTTAATGATATTCAAATCTATATATAATGTTATACATTCAAATTTGAGAGCATTCATATTGTGTGAGATTAATCTTGTTATGTCCAATATTTATGATTTGTCCATAATTTCTCCAACTGGATTCATGCAAAACCTGTGATAAGTTGTCACCACCTTAATGATTAAAAGTAAAAAATTAAACGAAAGTGATGATAGTACAATAACTACAATTCAACTAATAAATCAATGAGTAAAATTCAAATTTAATAAATAGTAAACAATTACCACAATTTTAATGCTATTTAAGTTTAATTAAAATTTTAAATTAAAACTCATAAATTCGATATATTAAAACTATACTAATTTCTTATAATCAATATTTGATTTGACTCTAACATTAAAACTCATAAACTTAAAATTAATCATCCATAAACAAACATAAAAACATTTTTATACATAAAACCAATAATGTTTATTTTGCTTAGTTTTACCCTTAACATATTTAAAAACATGATTATACTAAAACTCTAAATAATTTCCTATAATCAATATTTGATTTGCCTCGAAACATTAAAAGTAATAAACTCTCAAATTTATTCATAAAACACATAAATAGGAATAAATGATTAACCAGCAAAAAAATGAAACATTTTTATTGGCTTAACATAAAACTAATAATGTTGATTTTACATAATTTTACTATCATTCAACTCTAAAACTAAATGAAGAAATAAAATATTTTATAAGTAATTAAAATAAGCTAAAATAAAAGTAAAATAAAGGAATGGAGAGTTTGATTTTACCTGAACAAGTCAGTCATGAAATGTAGAGAAGTTTGACTAGATCGTTGATGATTTCTTCAACTTGAAGAGATGAATCTTTGTAGTAGTTTATGAGAAAGCTATTATATTCTACTATAAAAGAAATAGTTAGGAAGAGTTGTGGTGAAAAATAAAACATTCATACATTATGTTTAACATCATGATAAACAAAGAAATGTATACTAACCTCAGCCAAATCATACATAGAGGATCTTCAGATTAAATAAGTGCAAAAGTGAAAATGGAAGACATAATTCACTAGCTTCATGTTATCATCAATAATTAAAAAACAATTATTATTTGTTCAACAAGAGAGTCCAAAGTTGTTGCAAAATAACATGTTAGAAATTTAAACATATAATTCCACATCCACCAACAAACAAACTACTGTGAAAAAAGGAAAGATTTTTTTTTTTTAATTGTCATGGAATGAGACTTCAACTAGGTATAATTATACCTTTATCCACGTAAGAAATTATTAGGTCGAATCGATGACTAGGCCATTCTCTTTAATATGTTTCGTAGTACTATTCACCATTATACAAAGTAGTTGAACTACTATACCGCCTCTAGGATAAAACAACTCAGTTCTATAATGTATAAATATTGGCGCAAATAATCATGTTTTAGAGAAAATTACGCAAATAACCATGTTTCAGAAAACCCCACGAGGGAAGAGTCATCTCAATTGGCGCCTACACCTTATTTTAAAGGGGATGCGCCATCTCACTTGGCGCCTAGGCGTGAAATTTGTGCCCTAAGTCAAGTGAGATGGCGCCTTAGTGCAATGGGGAGGCGATTTTTCGCGTTTTTTATTTTAAATGTGGTATGTCACGTAAACGATATAGGATCACGAAAATTCGACTTTTTATTTACACAATATAATTACACAAAACGATTACATAAAAAAATACAAAATAATCAGTGGTCCTTCAAAACCCGGTAACGACTCGCGGTTCCGCATCCCCGTCCTCGCCTTTCCCGTGGTGGGTTTCGTCCCGTTTTCTGTTGTGACAGGGTCGATGGCCCAGCAAAGTCAATGCGTTCCAGATCCATGAAATCGGTCAGATCTCCATATCTAGAAGATCTGTTTTGGTACAGTTGATTACCCATACCCTCAAAGTTTGGTCGTGTTGGTGATGGATGGGGTTCTATGGTTGCTCTATAGCACTGGTCGTCTGAGTACGAGGGGTAGAAAGGAAATGAATCCTGGGGTGTTTGGTATTGAGAATGTTGGGTGCTTTGGTGATGTGGTGGTTAATGGTAAGTTGGGTCGGTTGGTTCATAATCTTCGGAAAATCCCAGATAAGGGCTAAGGTTAGATGTTGAGGGGCCCATATTGGGATATGTAGAAGACTGAAATTGTGTGCGGGGCATGCGGGTGTATTGGTATTGTGATTGAAATTATGGTTGAGTGTGAGGCATATGGAGGTATTGGTATTTAGGTGGTGATTGTGGTTGGTTGTGTGGCATGTGGGTGTAATCGTATTGTGGTGGTGATTGTGGTTGGGTGTTTGTGATTCTGTTTCGTCGGGGAGGTTGGTGGGAGGTTGATGTGTGTTAGGTTTGTTGTTGGGGAAATGAGAGTTTTGCCCATTGTGTTCGTGGGTCAACTAAATACCTTGGATGAGACACGTGCATTTCTGGGGTACTAATCGATCTGTACTAAGCTAAATATTGATCTATGTGTCGCATATTACCATGGTTGAGGAAAACTGGGAATTGCAAGACATGTCGGTGACGCCTCTTCCACATCTTACACCATTCTGGAGCAAAATCTTTCCAGTTGGTAAGACCCCATTGGGCGTCGACCCTTTTGAGATGCCACGGGGACAAACAAGTTGGATCGCAGGGTATCTCTTGATGCATTCCAAACTGCATCTTGACACGGCCGCTGTGGTGCATCTCCACAACATTGAACCGTATGATTACAGTCTTTGCGCTCCAAATTGCTGCATCCTCGGAGTTTGGTTCATGGTCCAAACCCAAATATGGTCTCCATACAAATTGCGGATAAAATTAAATCAGCTTAATGAAAACGTAATAAATAAATAATTTAAAAGTAGAAAAGTTGAAAGGTTGACGTACATCATCCGGGCCTAGGTGATCCAATAGATTGCGATATAGAGCGACATTGAATCTTGGATTTTTGCCGTAATCCATACCCCTCACGCAGTACCTAAAGGAATTGAAAAATATTTTATTTTTATCATATATTCGGTGAAGAGATGAATAATAATAAATGATATAAGTTAATGACTTACTTTGTTGCGTATGGGAAAACGAATGCGTTGTTGTTGACGGGGTTTAGGGACTCCATTCTCCACCAACCCCAGGCTTGAAGTAAAAAAGCGCATCCATAAAAGGTACATTTTTCCTTGATTGCATTTTTACACAAGGAACTGTATAGATGGGCTAAAACAGCAGAACCCCAACTATACTTTCTAGTTTTTTCAAAGTCTCTAAGTAAACGGTTGGCATAACCCTCCTTCTACGCATGTCTATTGCATTAGACATATCGTCCAAAATTTCATGAGGGAGATCAAAGACGAAGCTCTTAGGAAAGCCGTTATGAATGCAGGGTATGCATTGACATAACCTACGTTCAAATATTATCGCAACGAGATCCGATTGTTAAATCCGGATGCCGGTAGGTGGATCGATAACATTCCGGTTGAGAAATGGACTGGGTCATACGATAATGGACAATGATGAGGCCACATGACAACAAATCTGATTGAATCCATGAACAGGGTATTCAAAGGCATACGAAAACTCCCAGTAACTGCTTTGGTTAAATCAACATATTTTAGGATGGCTTTGTTGTTTGCCAAAAGAGGTGAAATATGGAATGTTGTGTTCCAATCGGGACAACTATGGAGTGAAAGTTGCATAAAGTATATTAAGGCAGAAAGTGTCAAAGCCAACACCCATCTGGTTATACGGTTCGACCGACACAGCCACAACTTCATTCTCAAAGAGACAATCAACCACAACGAGGGGCTGCCAAGACAAGAGTATAGGGTTATACTACCTTCTCGTTGGTGCGATTGTGGCAAGTTTCAAGCCTTTCGTATGCCTTGCTCTCATGTCATTTCTGCGTGTGCCTATAGTCATCAAGACGCATTACAACTTCTGTCTCCCATTTACAAGTCTGAAACCTTGCTCAACATATACAACAACAACTTCCCTTTGGTAGAAAAATCTGATTATTGGCCTGCATACAATGGCGAAATAGTATGGCACAATGACCAAATGCGAAGAAATAAAAAGGGTCATCCCAAAAGCAAGCGCATCACAACTGAAATGAACTCCCTTGACAAGCTGGAAAGAAAGTGTGGTTTATGTCGTCAAGTCGGACACAATCGTAAAAATTGTCCGACTAGGGCTACTAGCTCAACCACATAAAAATTGTATTACATAACATCTTTACTTTTTTAAGTTATAAACATTACAATTTTTTATTAAGAGAATTTGTTACAACAAACCTTACGCGAACAACAAATAAAACACAATAAACCGTCTATGAAATTACAACCGTTAAAACAATTTCATCTGACCCATGCATCATCAACATTACGTCGCTGTCTGTTTTGACTTCCTCCAACCAAAAATTATGTCTTCCTGTCGCAAGTGAGGTGACTGTTCTTCTTCGCTAGATCCTTCTAATTTGTTCCCCGTCCTCGATGTCTCCCTCTAGCCATCGCATCAACTCTCTCTTCAGACGCTCCATGGAGTGAATGTGCCAAAATTTCATTTTCATTGGAGGTTTGGTGGCTGGGAAAATAACGTAACTATCTCTGGTAAAAATCATGGGCGATGTCATGACGCAAATAACAAAAAAAAAAATAAGAAGACAGTACGAGAAAGTTTGAAGAATGATGGAGAAATGGAGGAATTATTTAAAAAAAATTCATTTTGCCCTAGGAGCCAAGTGAGATGGCGCCTCCTCTCACTTTTAGAGTGCATGCGCCATCTCACTTGGCTAAAATAGAGTGCATGCGTCAAGTAAGATTGAGCCTAGGGAAAATGGGCCAGTGCATGTGTCATCTCACTTGGCTCCTCCCTTGTGGGGTTTTCTGAAACATGGTTATTTGCAAAAATTTCTCCGAAACATGGTTATTTGTGAATTTTTTTTCAATACCTGGTTATTGCAAAAAAAAAATCACAAATATTACTTACACGGTAAATAATTGATTTAGAAATACACTTTCTGATGGTACTAAGACCATTCGAATATGGTATAAATACCACTATAGTATATGATATAACTGCCAGTTGTAATAATTTGTCAAACCAAGAGAAATTTCAATAAATCTCCAAAGAGAATTCAATGATGATCATTTGACCACTCAAAAGGATTTCTCAAACAAAGAGAAATTTGAATAATTCTCTAAAGAGAATAAAAAAATTATACTTATAATTTATCAACTTAAATGAGGAGAAATTAACATTATTCTCTAAAGAGAATTCAAGAAAGTACTCAGAAAAACGAGTAGAAAGAAAATGGGAGAAGTTGGCGCTTCAATAATTCGAAAGACGCGAAGTTATAAAAGTTAAGAAGGAAAAACTAATAAATAATTTTTGTTGTATTTTAGAATGAAACATGTGCAATCTCTATATAGTGAAGTAAGCTAGCCAAATAATGTATTCTAAACAATGTGGGACTTAGAACTTTTTTCAATTAACACACAATCATAAAAAAATTTCTAACAATGTGAGACTTAATTTTTTTTTAAATTCATCATATTAGAACTTGGACATGTTCCAACAAGAAAATTTATCTGCTATTTGAAAGTATATATATATATATATATATATATATATATATATATATATATATATATATATATATATATATATATATATATATATATATATATATATATATATATATATATATATATATATATATATATATATATATATATATATATATATATATATATATATATATATATATATATATATATATATATATATATATATATATTTGACATTATTTTTTATTCTCTTGAACCTGTAAAACCAGAGAAGGGTGATGGAAATAGAGAAAGGTGAAAATTATAGTGATGTTGTTGTTCTTTCTAATATTTGGGAGATCGATAGGGTTGAAGAGATGAGAGGGGAGGGAGCGGTAGTATAAATAAATATAAATAAGAAGTATCTATTTTTAATATAATAAAATACATTACTACCAAAATTATTTTCACTACGCCAAAAAAGACCTAAGAAAGCGTTTTCTTGCCCTTTAGCAACACTTAAAAGCGCTGCCTATGGTGGTGCTACCGTAAGTATAGACAACGCTTTTTTTACGCAAAAGCGGTGCCATATGTATTCTTTAGCAGCGCTTTTCCCTGGAAAATCGCTTTCTAAGGTAGGCCTCTAGCAACGCTTTTTCCTGAAAAAACGCTTTCTATTGACCCCCTTTAGACAGCACTTTCAAAAGCGCTGTCTAATGTATTTTTTAAGGCATCTTTAGGCAGCGCTTTTCTAGGAAAAACGCTTTCTAAAGTAGGCGTTTAGCAACGCTTTTTCCTAAAAAGCGCTTTCGTTGTTTACATAAATTTAAGCATTTTTTATGTAAAAACGATGCGTATTCTTTCTTTTTTAGAAGGCATATTTTTGGGAATAATCCCATAAATCTGTACTTCAAGCCTTACATTTCAACGACCTTTTATTTCAACAAAGAAGCAGTTACATACAAAAAATGCATTATATACCATTATATATCAAAATATAAACACCATTATAATTCAATTCACATGTTTGCTACTAAGTAGGAGGTGGATGCACTATAATAAGGACAAATTTATGACTATTTCGAACAACAAACTCCAAGAATTTCGTATAAAGGTGATAGTACTCAAGTACAACAAAACCTTCTATTCGAATCCGCTTATATATGATATGTGCCAAATTCATTTCAGCCTGAAATCGCCAAAATCCGACGAGCGGACGGTCCTGGTCCTGCAAATAAGGTATGAACAGAACAACACGGTCAATGAAACTAACTTGGGTCCAACATAATTAAAATTTTTCATACCACTTTTCAACTTCCAATACCTTATATGATTCTTTTCTGAATAAAGTATTCACACAATTCCTCCTTGATTTCTTTCAATTGATTTTTTGTGTAATGAGCACACTTGTATTCATCGAAGTACTACATAACAAAACATAATATGCATGATTTAGTTCAAAGTAATAAATTATATGAAATATCCAATAAATATTAAAATAAATCCTAAGTTATAAATCCATACCATGATTGGAATCTCTATTTGATTCAAAAGAAGGATTTCTTTCATAAACCTTAAAACAAAGTATCCGCAACCTATATTGTTACGCTGTTGAGCACACTACATAGAAAAACAAATAAGACCCTATTATAAGCAAAATTGTGAAAAGTAATGTACCTCCACTTTGATCCATGTAATGTTGCTTGATCTAGACCGTGATACTCGAGCTTCTCTTTGAGAGCGGAATACTTGTATTGATCTAACAAAATAAAAAAGTATATTTAGAACAATCTCACAGAAATAATTAAATATACAAATACACACGAATATTTAGAACAATATCACTTACGTATCAATCATTAACTTTATATCTGGATAATTTGTCTATTCACCATCTACCGAATTCAGGTAATACACCACTTCCTTGAAAGGATCAATAGCAACCAACAACCCGTGATGTCTATAAATTAAAACAAAAGTTTAGATGAAAATCTTTAACACAAAAGATACAAAGATTAGAATGAACTTAGAATGAAGTACTAACCCCACAGGAATCGTATTATACGGTGAAAGATACAAGCTTTCTGTACTGCTAGCCATGAATCTCTCAACTAAGTGATTTCTTATTGAATCTGGATCCTGAACAATTGACGCTCCGTTGACACGGGAGGCAGACACGAAATGGAATCTGTTTGACAATTGATTCTCGCGCATCAATTTTTCATACAAGAACCTTAAATAAAAACATAATAAACATTAGACTATTTTCATTGAAATGTGTAAAAAAAATTTCGACTAATTAAATAATAGATTGATCGCATTATCGAATGTATGAGTGTACAACACTGTTTCCTAATTCTGTATGCTGAAAAATTTGTTCCATTTCCTCTTTTGTAATTGTTTCGAAGTAAGAAAAACCAAATATACCTTCCTCCATATCCATTTGACGAATAACACCATTCATAAAATATGATGTTCCCACAAGTGTTCCAAGACACATCTGGAATCGAGGTACAAAAGGTTTTCTTGCCCCGGTTCTTGAAAGATCATTTTTCTTGTTGGATACGCTACTAAATTTATGGCTCACTTGTTGTGACCGTTGAGCAGGTACCTAAAAATCATATAACTTAGGTAAATTATAAAATCATGCAGTTTTTGAATTCGGATCATATAATTAACACTTTAAACGTACCTCTTTTTGTGATGCAATAGACTCGCCGTGCCGCAAAATCTCTTTATCCTTAAATGCGAGTTTTGTAGGAGTCTGAGATTAACATGTAATAAAAATGTACGTAATGATTCAGAATTTAAACTTGAATACTAAAAGATTCATAATGGTTTTCAACATACCTCATCATCTATGAAAATGAGGTCTGACGGCCATGCGACAAATGATCCTATTGTATCTCGTAGCAATGTTGTCTCTGAAATAATGTCAGGTACTAGTAGCAACGCATCCAGATCTAATGCAACATCAACCGATACTTTCAGATGTCCATCAGAGAGCGGTCTATGGTGAAGTAAATCTCCCAAAGTGTTATGCACTTTTTCCTTGCCAACTAAGCGATAAGTCGGTAACGATAAGTATAGCTGACAAGATGAAATACCCTAAACCAATAATAAATATGTTACTGTTAATGTGTATATATGTCAATTAAAATAAATGTGCTAGTTTAATTTCATAATAACATATATAATTACGTCGGAAAATTTATTTTGACAATTGATACTAGCTTTGTCACTAGTTTCTTTTGCCTCTGAACTGTACTTTTGCGCTATATCTCTCTCTCTATCCTGTTGCAATTCACGGACTTACGCCTTTAATTCCTCCAACGTTTGCATCACTTCTTGATTGCTAGGATTTATTTTTCTTGGATGCTTATACAAGGAAGATGGAGTCATACCATGTTCGTTACCCCTCACCCGACCGGGATACTCAGCAACATTTAGTGCACAACTAAGTACGCTTCTGTTATCCTGGTCCTCATCTGTGGTTACCGATTGAGATAGAGTCTCTTGAAATTCATTTACATATATATCGAAAATTATTAGTAGAGACAAAAAATTTAAGTATATACTAATAAACTTTTGATTTACTTAAAGACACAATGTTATACTTACACATTCATCATAAATATGTTGAACATCTTCCCTAACAACTCCATCCTTGCCCACACGAGCTTCCTTTCATAAAACATGCGTCGGAAGTGATGTTTCATCACTTTTCGTCTCCTCTAACTACGCATTGACACAAATCATAAGATCATTAATTATAACACATTGAGACAATTAATAAGACCGTAGCATTTATATATACCTACAATTTTTTGCTGTAAGCACGCATATCCCAAACGCCCTTTTCTGTATGGATACGTGAGTGTTAATGCTCTCTCGCGATTTGTGTCACTCACTTTCTTGAATTTCTCATTTTCTATTCGTTTGGATACAAATTCATTCCATTCTTCGGGTCCAACAAAGTTGCTATACTTCATTGGACGATCCTCTTTAACAAGATTTCCTTGCTCATCCTTAAGAAATTTGTTTGTTAAAAAAGTTCTCCATCCTCTGTGTCTTTTTCTGGCCACTTGAAGACAATACTTTTTCGGTTATCTTCAATGTTAAAAGACCTCTACGAAAAAACATACACATTATAGTGTGTTAGTATAAGTAATTTAAAGACATTACCATGTGATGTTGATTAAGGGAACAAATATTAAACATACATATAAGACATTCCCAAGCCTTACTTAGTTATGGACTAAAATAACAAAAATATTATACTTTAAAGCTAAATCATATGGTACTTGTATATCAGTTCAAATTTTGTCTTTGTAGGAATCCAAATCTTTATTAGTCCATTTATCAAAGGTGATTGGAACGTGCATACGAGCAAGTGTATCAATGTAGCTTGTCAACTTTGCACCATTAGGATCGATTAGTTGATTATCATCATTCCAATATACATCATATTTTACTCCTTTACCTCTATCAAGAATGATTTTTCTCATAATAGTGATGTCTCGTGTAATTTCTCCCTCTGATGTCTTATCTGGAGCATTTGTATCTTGTGAGTTTTCTTGATTACTAGTCATTGACCTGTAATAAAGAAAACAATAAAAATGAAATGACAAATATAAAAATCCACTAAGGAAATATAAAAAAATGAAATGCTCATCCATCATAGCAGTTCATTCAATTGGTTTTATACTAATTAAGCTAAACAAAAACGTTAACTTCAACTTCTTAACAAACTTCTTAACAGCAAGAACAACAGCAAGAACAATGAAGAAAACAAGAACCATAAAAGCAATAATGTAGAAAACAAGAACAGTGTACAACAAGAACAATGTTACAACAACAAGAATGACGTACTTGAACTACGGCGGTCTACGGCGGTCAACAACTTCTTCGTTTTCGTCAGCAAGAACAATGTTATAACTTTTTCGTTTTTGTCAGAGAAGAAACGGTCGGAGAAGAAACAATTAGGAACGGTCAGAGAAGAATCAGTCGGAGAAGAAACGGTCGCGAAGAAGAAGACAACAATTAGAAATGAATGAATAGGATTCTGAAAATTTTATATTTTAATTTTATAATTTGACCTAAGACAATGCTTTTTAAAAGCGCTTTCTATCATACACGATCTAGCAGTGCTTTCACGAGAAAACGCTTTCTTAAGTGGGGAAATTTTATATTTTAATTTTATAATTTGACCCAAGCCAACGCTTTTTAAAAGCGCTTTCTATCATACAATATCTAGCAGCGCTTTCACGAGAAAGCACTTTCTAAAGACTGTCTGTAGCAACGCTTTTTTTTAGCGAATTTTTTAAAAGACTACAACAATATTTTCTCATTAAAGTGATGTCTTTTTGATGATACCAAAAATCAATTTTGACATAGTGTTTATTAACTTAACTAAATGAATTTAAACATAGTTTTTCATACACCTAAATTGTAATTACAACAATTAATCATTACTTAATACTAAAATTCTATTTTACTACTAACTATTTATTGCATACCACTAATACATATATTGAACAAAACAATCACATTATCAGAAATTTTAAATTTACTTTGGAAACATTCACAACTCTTGACATTATCCGAAATTTTGCGGCGGGGGTGATTCGTCGGAGCTTTTCAGCGAGGATTTACAGAATCAAGTGAGTGTTTTCCTTATTTATTCTTGCATATATCTGCTTCTCTTCTCCTTCTACACTTTTTTCTTCCCGATTCTTTCACTTCGTTTTGTTATGTTGCTGTTTCGAACTCTTTGTGCCAAGTGTTTGATAAAAAGCTGGAACCAAGTTCTTTTGTTTTTTCTCTCTTAAAATCTCTTGGTTACATGTAAAGTGAGTGTTTTTTCCTTATTTATTGTGTTTCCATATCAACACTCCATATCATTAGCAAACTTGACAATAGCCAGAAAAGAAAGACAGAAGACGGATCGACTCAAGTTATGAAATAATTAAAGTTTTTGAAAAACAGAAGTAAAGTTCATTCTTGATTCTTTCTTTTTCATGTTTACTGTATCATACTTATGTTTTCAATATGATTTTTTTATTTATTTGCCAGTGACGTTAAGAGAAAAAGGCAGAACAATGAGACCTTTGAACACTCTAAAATCTTAATCCATGATTTTACACTCCATAATTTGAAGGACTTTAGTTTTATATCACCCTTTGATGTAATGTTATGATTTTGCTTTATGATTAAACCATTCATAGGAGCATGTAATATTAGTGTAAAGAAAACGTGTTAGCTTGATAATAAATATTCAGAATATGTTATTAAATTAAATCTGTTTGAAATCAAATTTTATTTTTTTAACTTAAAAAATACAACACATTAATTGTGTTTTTTCTTATTAGTAATTTTTTTATAATGATTATTATATTTATAAAATCTGGTTAGTAATTGGTTTGCATCTATTTGGAAAACAAAATCTTGACATTGATTCGAATTTTTTACTGTTTTACACTCTTTTTACGCACTAAATTCTAATATACCATCGTCTCCACTCAATAATCTCAATCTACCCTTTTTTCAAATAATTTTTTTTGCCACAACACATCGGCCAATTGAATGGGCGGAGCAGTGATAACTTTTTCCATTCCGCTGAAATATTGGGCGGAAGCTTTAAATATTAGAGAAGGTCCGCCCATTGGGTGGGCGGAAGAGTGTAAATGTAATTTTTTTTTATTTTTTAAATTAAATTGTTATAATTAAATAAAATATATTATAATTAAACAAAATACACTATAATTAAACAAAATATACTATAAATAAACAAAAATTTCACTAATTTACTTAAATTAATTTTTTTTCATTTTAAATTATATAATTCCACTATAATTAAACAAAGATTCAATAAAGAAGATACATCTACTGTCGATTTTGACCGGGTCGTGTCAATCGTTGGTGAGTTCCACAAGCAGGTGCTCGTCTAGTACGTTGACCTGTTCTGCGATTTCCTTCTTTATTTTGTGGTTGAGTTGAAGGTCCCGCGTCACACCCGCCCATTAAAAATTCCTCAATCATGTCCTCATTGGTATAGTCTGTCTCAGCTACACTGCCATAACTTAATCTGGTTCCCTCTCAATTCCAATTTCGTATGGGATTAGAAGATATTGGGCTATTTATTAAGGGTTGGTAACAATCTTGGGAGGTAAATTATTGTGGTCGGGAAATAGGCATTTGTTGTTGGGGTGTCTGATAGTTGGGATTATGTGGGGTTTGTAGTGTTAATGATGTTTGTGGTAGACTGGTTGATGTTGACTGGGTAAGATGTGAGTATTGTTGTTGGCTGCCCCATTGGGTGGGGTTAGATGAATGATATTGTTGTTGGGTGCCCTATTGGGTGGGGTTAGGTGAAGGATATTATTGTTGGGTGCCCCATTGGGTGGGGTTAGATGAAGGATATTGTTGTTGGGTTCCCCATTGGGTGGGGTTAGATGAAGGGTTTTGTTGATGGTATTGTTGGCTTGGGGTAAAAGGTGGTTGTGTTGGGAAGAAAGGTTGTTGCGTAAAAGATGGTTGTGTTGGGAAGAAAGATTCTTGGTTGCTCATGAATGGTTGTTGGGTGTAAGTGCTTGATGATGGTCTGATGTGTTGGACGTTTGAAGATGTTGGCAAATTACGAGGGTCAAATAAGAAGTTGTTTGGTGACCGATACAAATTTGTAACAGACTTATACCATTCTATGTATTCCTTACTTGGTTTACATTCTTCTGACATGACATCTCCTTGTAAGACTTTATCTTCGCGGTTATGCCATTGACGACGCTCCTGTTTGTAACAATCTTTCCAATTGCTATATGCCCATTGGTCGTTCACCACACTTTTGTGATACTTCTCCATGCACTGTGGAGCATCCGGTATGCCTTGCATAATGCCAAATTGGAGTTTTACCCGATCAAAATGATGCATTTCAACTGTAGTAAAACAGATGATAAATGTTTTTGCACTCCACACATGACTATCAATCGGATCGGTATCATCAAGTCCTAGATAGGGCCTCCATGTAAACTGTTAAAAAAATCAGTTATTAGTTTAACGAACTATATAAAATAATAGTAATTATTAGTAATCTATGGTTAAGAATATTACACCAGCTTCTTCGAAATGATCGATGAAAGTACGATAGCCAGGTGCACAATGATGAGGAGTCTTTTCGTAATTCATCCCATAGGCAGACCATCTAAAAATATATAATACTTAAATATTGTTCACATACTAAATAAGTTTAAGACAAAGGAGTAGTTACAACTTACTTGGTTGCGTACAAAAAGTGAAAAGGATTACGATTTCTAAGCGCTAGATTCGGCATCCTGGACCATCCCGAAGCTTGTAGTAGTGTTGAACAACCAGCAAAATTATGAACATCTTTTTTCTGGCGCATCTACAGAGGTTTCTGTATAGATGCGATAAAACTGCAAATCCCCAACTGTATCTACCTCTTTTATTAAAGTCAGCTAATAATGGTAAATACATAAGATGTATTGTGTTACCATTAGTGTCAGGAAATAATAAACTAGCGAATAACAATAAAATATAAATTATAGTTTTCTTATGAATTTGTTCTATGGTGGAATCTTCGTTCAAGTCAAATGCATCATATTTTTCCCGGAGCCAAGTAATTTTGACGAATTGTCCCTTTCTAGCTCTTCCGGGCAATTCTTCACCCAAGAGTTCTTGAGTTATGGAGTAGTCTGTGACACCCCAAATAATCTGATTATTAAATAATTAGAATTTTTAATTATTAATTTAATTGGAAATTTAATTATTGGTATTTTTGGATTATTGGAATTAATTTAATTAATTAAAGGAAAGAGGTATTGGTGGTATGAAGAGTGATTAGAGGGTGTGAGGGGTAAAATACTCTACTCTTACTAATTACTAATTTAATTATTTTATTGGAATAATAAAAGGAGTATTAAAAGGAAAAAGAAGAGAAAGAGAGTTATTTTGGAATATTCATCATACGTGCATTTGAGAAGAGGAAAAAGAAGGAGAAAACCGGAAGCGTCAGAATTCGAAGAACCCACAAGGTAAGGGGTGATTTCGATTAGTTAATTCGTATTATCGGTTTAGATATTCAATAGTATGGATCATAGTATGTTAGGGAATCCCGGTTTGTAATTCTAGGGTTCCGTAGAATTGTCCCTATTGCGTCGAATTGTAGGTTGAAAACCATTAGGGTGTCAGATGATAAAAAGGAATGATGAAATAATGTTGTTTGATGTTATAATGGTGCAAAATGGATGTGTTTTGGTGTTTCTCATGTTGCAATTCGTATGAGTATGTTTGGAATTGGTTTAGAATGAATAAATGCTGTCAAAAGTGCAGAATTTGACTCTGCAGGTCGTGGGAACCGGTTCCCAGTGGGGAGGAACCGGGTTCCACTGTGTGAATTTATAAAAACTGGCAAAAATGCACGTAGGAATCGGTTCCTGTATAGGTAGGAACCGGGTTCCCATACATTTTTCCAGAAGCGTGATTTTTGAACTTCGTAGGAACCGGTTCCTGCATATGTAGGAACCGGGTTCTGCTGTAACTTTTTGAAAAATATTAAACTTTGAAAATTCATAACTTTCAAACCGTAAGTCCATTTTGAGTGCCGTTTTGGACGTTATTTCTTAAATTTAATGCTCTATTTTATAAAATGAAAAGATTTCCTAAAACCTGAAATTATTTTGAAAATGAGTCAAATCCCGGAATAAGTGATTATTGGCTAACGCACATGGGTGTGTATGTAGCAGTGAACCTGTGATGGATGGATGTATTAGTATTGTGTGAATGAAAGGCATGTTTATGTTGCTAATGATGGTGTGCATGATCGTTGAGATATCATGTTTTTGGTTTTGGTTCAGTTATGATAAGTTGATGTATTTCATAGACTGATTTGATGTTGCATGCTAGTGATGTGCGTGCATATGCATTGTTTTGGTGAAGTTAATTCCCATTGTGTGGAATTTGACTTGTATTGCCGTTAACCGATACCCGGGTGATGATGGGTGGTTAGGATGGATTCGTGTTCGGGTGTTTATGGACGAATCGATGGTTGTTGTATCCGGTTGATGATGGATCAGTGTTGGGTGACTTGGTCACGTGTTGGTACCACATGCATTGTGTCTGCATTTGTGTTTGCATGGAATTGTAACATGTTAGGATGTCTTCCAGTGTTACAATTCTTTGGTTGATTATTGATTTGTGCATAATGACTTATATGATTGGAACTGCGTGTTGAATCTGAATTTATGCTAAAATGGGTGAAATAATATGCTTGTGATATAATGTTGATTGAGAAGCTTATAATGCATGTTAATTATGAGAAATCTCACCCTTACTTTAACAATTTCAGATTAAAGTTAGCAGCTCAGGAGTTGGTGAGGATGGCTCTAGAGCTATGTTACTTTAAGTCCGCGTGTCAGTGTCGTGCTCTGATAGGTTGTAACACTGGGGAACGTTTAGTTGAGGAATTAGTTATTATTCAATTGTTTCTTTGAATTTCATTGGGAATAATTATGTTTTGGTTTATTCCGTTTTGGTTATGGTATTTTTCCGCTGTGTAAGACATGGTCTTAATTTGATTGAATTATTTGAATAATGACCCTCAGTGTAGCATGACTACTGTTTTATTGGAAGTTTTATTTATTTCATAATTGTGACATCCCTTGTTCCGTGTTAACTCTGATGGAATATGTCTTTAATCATTGATATAATTAATATTATTCGGGGTATTTTAGAAGGGGTGTTACAATAGTGGTATCAGAGCATAGTCGGTCTTGTCTTGTGTCGTTATCCCTTTTGTATGCGACTAGTGTAAGATGACACTGTCGATACTTGTGTTCTGATGAGGTTGTTTTGTAATGTTACAGAACAATGGCCGGAAGAGGTAACGGAAGAAACGACGATGCTATTGCTGAAGCATTGGGAATGTTGGCTGGAGTACTCGGAGGGAACCAGCAGGGAGCTGTGATTGGTGCTGACCGACAATTGGGAAATTTTCAGAGGAATAATCCTCCGTTGTTCAAGGGTGCACATGATCCCGAAGGTGCTCAGAAGTGGTTGAAGGAGATCGAGAGGATCTTCAGAGTAATTGACTGTGCTGAAGGGCTGAAGGTGAGATACGGAACTCACATGTTAGCAGAGGAAGCTGATGACTGGTGGGTTGCTACCAGAACTGAAATGGAAGAAGATGGTATTGTGTTGACTTGGGCTGTGTTCAGGAGGGCTTTTCTGAGGAGGTACTTTCCTGAGGACATCAGAGGCAAGAAGGAGATTGAGTTTCTGGAACTCAAGCAGGGTAACAAGACTGTCAGTGAGTATGCTTCGAAGTTTACTAAGTTAGCGAAGTATTATGCTTATTATACTAACGATGCAGATGGAGAATTTTCCAAATGTATCAAGTTTGAGAATGGTCTTCGTGATGAGATTAAGCAGGGTATTCGGTATCAGTGTATCCGAAGATTTCCTGATCTGGTTGACTGTAGTAGGATTTTAGAGGAGGATCTTGCTAGCACTAAGTCGAATGCTCGAGGGTATGTTGATAGGAAGGGTAAGCAACAGATGGATCGTGGTAAGCCTTATGATAGAAGTAATCAGAGACCCGGTGGTTGGAAGAAGTTTGGTGGAGGAGATTCTAGTTCTTCTATTAAGTGCTACAAGTGTGGTGAGACAGGACATCGTATGGTGGATTGCAAAAGTAATGATAAGAAGTGTTTCAAGTGTGGGAAACTCGGCCATGTGGCCAATGATTGCAGAGTAAGAGTGGTGACTTGTTACAACTGTGGTGAAGAAGGTCATACTCGTCCTCAGTGTACAAAACCCAAGAAGGAGCAAGCTGGTGGTAAAGTGTTTGCATTGTCTGGGTTAGAGACTAAGCCAGATGATCGGCTGATTAAAGGTACATGTTTTATTAATGACATACCTTTGATTGCGATTATTGATACTGGAGCTACGCATTCTTTTATTGCTTTGGATTGTGCTAAAAGATTGAATTTGGAAATTTCTAATATGGATGGAAGTATGGTTATTGATACTCCTACGTCGGGTTCAGTGACTACTTCGTATGTTTGTAGGAATTGTCCTATTGTGATTTTTGGTAGGGGTTTCGGTATGGATTTAGTGTGCCTACCGTTAGAACAACTTGATATCATCCTTGGAATGAACTGGTTGGAATTCAACCAGGTTCATATCAACTGTTTTGCGAAGACGGTTATTTTTCCTGAAGAGGTTGGTGTCGAAGATGTGACTATGTCGATTAAACAGATGAACCTAGCTGTGAAAGATGGTGTTGTGGTATTTATGTTGTATTCTGCAATAGAAGCGGAGGGAAAAGCAAAGAGTGATGGATTGCCAGTGGTGAATGAATTTCTAGAGGTGTTTCCGGAAGACGTTAGTGAATTGCCACCTGAGAGGGAGGTAGAATTTACTATAGATTTGATTCCTGGAACTAGTCCGGTGTCGATGGCGCCTTACCGTATGTCGGCATCTGAATTAGAGGAGTTAAAGAAACAGTTGGAGGAGTTACTTGAGAAGAAGTTTATTCGTCTGAGTGTTTCGCCGTGGGGTGCTCCGGTGTTGTTGGTTAAGAAGAAAGAAGGTTCAATGAGATTATGTGTTGATTACAGACAGCTGAATAAAGTTACAATCAAGAATCAATATCCTTTGCCGAGGATCGATGATTTGATGGATCAACTAGTTGGAGCTTGTGTATTTAGTAAGATTGATCTGAGATCTGGATATCATCAGATTCGTGTGAAGTCGGAAGATATTCAGAAAACTGCATTTAGAACGAGGTATGGACATTACGAGTATTCTGTTATGCCGTTTGGAGTTACTAATGCACCTGGTGTTTTCATGGAGTATATGAACAGGATATTTCATCCGTATCTTGATAAGTTTGTGGTGGTGTTCATTGATGATATTCTAATTTATTCGAAGAGCGATGAAGAGCATGCAGAACATCTCAGAGTTGTGTTGGAATTGTTGAAAGAGAAGAAGCTTTATGCGAAGTTGTCCAAGTGTGAATTCTGGTTAAGTGAAGTAAGTTTTCTTGGCCATGTAATTTCCAAGAATGGAATTGCTGTGGATCCTACGAAGGTAGAAGCAGTATCTCAGTGGGAAGCGCCGAAGAATGCTTCTGAGATCCGTAGTTTTCTGGGTCTTGCAGGTTATTACAGGAAGTTTATAGAAGGATTTTCCAAATTAGCGTTACCGTTGACTAAGTTGACCAGGAAGGGTCAGATGTTTGTTTGGGATGTTGAATGTGAGAAAGGATTTCAAGAGCTGAAGAGGAGGTTGACAAGTGCTCCGATCTTGATTTTGCCAAATCCGACTAAGTCTTTTGTTGTGTATTGCGACGCATCATTAATGGGATTAGGTGGTGTGTTGATGCAAGATAAGCAGGTGGTGGCTTATGCTTCGAGACAATTGAAAGTACATGAAAGGAATTATCCGACTCATGATTTGGAGTTGGCAGCTGTTGTGTTTGTTTTGAAGTTGTGGAGGCATTATTTATATGGTTCTCGGTTTGAGGTGTTCAGTGATCACAAAAGTATGAGGTATCTCTTTGATCAGAAAGAGTTGAATATGAGGCAGAGGAGATGGTTAGAATTTCTAAAGGATTATGATTTCGGTTTGAATTACCATCCTGGTAAGGCAAACGTTGTTGCGGATGCCTTGAGTAGGAAGTCCTTGCATATGTCGATGTTAATGGTCCGTGAGTTAGATTTGGTTGAGCAGTTCAGAGATTTAAGTTTGGTATATGAAACTACTCCGAATAGTGTGAAATTGGGTATGTTGAAACTGACTAGTGGTATTCTGGAAGAAATTCGGAATGGACAGAAGTCCGATGTTGGGTTAGTTGATAAATTGACATTGATCAACCAATGTCAAGGAGGCGAGTTCCGGATTGATGAGAATGGTGTTATGAGATTTGGTAATAGGGTGTGTGTTCCGGATGTTACAGAGATTAGGAAGAGTATTTTGGAAGAAGGACATTGTAGTGGATTGAGTATTCATCCTGGTGCTACTAAAATGTACCATGATTTGAAGAAGTTGTTTTAGTGGCCGGGAATGAAAAAGGAAATTGCTGAGTTTGTGTATGCTTGTTTGGTTTGTCAGAAGTCGAAGATTGAGCATCAGAAACCGTCAGGATTGATGGAACCGTTGTTTGTTCCGGAATGGAAATGGGATGGAATCTCTATGGATTTTGTGTCTGGTTTGCCAAGGACATTGAAGAATTGTGATTCTATCTGGGTTATTGTTGATCGGTTGATGAAATCTGCTCACTTTATTCCGATAAGAATGGATTATCCGATGGAAAGGTTGGCAGAATTGTATGTTGAGAAGATTGCGAGTTTGCATGAAAACACCAGGTGCATTAGTAACCCCGAACGGCATAACAGAATATTCATAATGCCCATACCTCGTTCGAAAAGCAGTCTTTTGAATATCTTCCGCTTTCACACGAATCTGATGATATCCAGATCTCAAGTCAATCTTACTGAATACACTGGCTCCAATTAGCTGATCCATTAAATCATCAATCCTCGGTAACGGGTACCGATTCTTAATGGTTACCTTGTTCAATTGCCTGTAATCAACACACAGTCTCATAGAACCTTCTTTCTTCTTAACCAACAATACCGGAGCACCCCAAGGCGAAACACTTGGACGAATAAACTTCTTCTCCAGTAAATCTTCCAACTGACTCTTCAATTCAGCCAACTCAGACGCAGACATACGATATGGCGCCATCGACACCGGTCTCGTACCAGGAATCAAATCTATAGAAAATTCCACTTCTCTCTCTGGAGGTAACTCACCAACATCATCAGGAAAGACTTCTGGAAATTCACACACCACTGGCAATTCCCCACTCCTGACCTTTCCGGTTGCATCTAACGAAGCAAGTAACATAAACACATTAGCACCGTCTTCCATTGCTTCTTGTACCTGCCTAGCAGTCATAGTCAAATTCTCGACACCAACTGCTTCTGGAAAAATCACCGTCTTAGCAAAGCAGTTCAGATGAACCCGGTTGAATTCCAACCAGTTCATCCCAAGGATAATATCAATTTGTTCAAGCGGTAGGCACACTAAATCCATACCGAACCCTCTACCAAAAATCTCAATAGGACAATTCCTACATACAAGTGAAGTTGTCACTGAACCCGATGCAGGAGTATCAACAACCATGCTACCTCGCATACCAGATATGTCCAGTTTCAACCTCTCAGCACAATCCAAAGAAATGAAAGAATGAGTTGCACCAGTATCAATAATTGCAACTAAAGGTGTGCCATGAATAAAACACGTACCTTTAATCAATCGATCCTCTAGAGTAGTCTCAGATCCAGACAAAGCGAACACTTTTCCACCTGACTGATCCTTCCTAGGCTTAGGACACTGCGGATGAATGTGACCTTCTTCGCCACAATTGTAACAAGTAACAGACTTCCCTTTGCAATCAATAGACAAATGACCAGCCTTTCCACATTTATAGCACTTCTTCTCATCACTCTTGCAATCTCGAATGTGATGACCAGACTCACCACACCTGTAGCATCTGATAGGAGCCTTAGAATCTCCCCCACTAGGCCTTTTCCAACCGCCTGATCTCTGGTTATCTCTACCATATGGCTTGCCACGGTCCATATGTTGCTTTCCTCTTTTATCAACAGCCCCACGAGAGTGAGACGACCTATTCTTGGTAATATCTTCTTCCAGGATCCTGCTACAATCCACCAGATCAGAAAATCTACGAATACGCTGGTACCTGATTCCCTGCTTAATCTCATCTCGGAGACCATTCTCAAATTTGATACATTTAGAGAATTCTCCAGCCTCATCATTGTTGTAGTGTGCATAATACTTTGCCAGCTCAGTGAACTTAGTAGCATATTCACTAACAGTCAGATTGCCCTGCTTAAGCTCCAAAAACTCAATTTCCTTTCTTCCCCGAACATCTTCAGGAAAGTACCTCCTCAAAAAAGCCCTTCTGAAGTTAGCCCAAGTCAGTGCCTCTCCATCCTGAACCATTTCAGTCCTTGTGGCAACCCACCAGTCGTCGGCCTCTTCTGCCAACATATGCGTACCATATCTGACTTTCAGATCTTCAGCACAATCGATCACACGGAAAATCCTTTCGATTTCCTTCAGCCACTTCTGAGCACCTTCAGGGTCATGTGTACCTTTGAACAACGGAGGATTGTTCCTTTGGAAATTTCCCAATTGCCTATCAGCACCAATCACGCCTCCAGTTGGGTTTCCAGCAAGTACACCAGCTAACATCCCCAAAGCCTCAGCTAGTGCAGCATCATTTCGTCCGTTACCTCTTCCAACCATATTCCTGAGAATTAAAACATATTCCACATTAGAATACAGTATCGACAGTGTTACCTTACACTAATCGCATACAAAAGGGATGACTGACTCAAGACCTTGGTCGCAACGACCGACTATGCTCTGATACCACTATTGTAACACCCTCTAAAAACCCGCATATAAATTTTCGCAAATAATTAAAATCATAATTTCAGAGTACATGTATTAACGAGGATGTCACAATTCTCTTTTAATAAAAAAAACAAGTTCCTGTCATGCACAACATAGAAGCAACTCATACATGTTTACACAGCGGAATAATTTAATTAACAAAACCAATGTTATAATATTTTTCAAAATCATCAGGGATTAACACCTGGAAAAATGTCAACATCATATTATAACAAATATAAGGAAATAAACGAGTCTGACTAAAGCAGCTCGACAAACAAACGTTCCCGGAGTTACAACTACCAGAGCATGACCCGGACAATACTAAAACGGAAATAAACTAGAAACCACAAGCCTTCGCCAAGCACCTGAACGAAGCTCCTCAATCTGAAATATTCAACAGTAAGGGTGAGCATCTCAATTCTACATTTGATTATACGTTCATAACAATCAATTCAGGAAACCATAAGCATCACCCAACAATTAGCACATTTCATAGTTTACAAAAACCTTTACGATTCATATACCCATAATATATTACTTTTCATATTTGCAATTAACATCAAACATCGTCAACAGTTTAGCAACCATACGTGCATACAAACAATCAATTACAACATTGGAAAAATCATCCATTCATGTTATATTCAAGGTAATGCAACACACCCATGCATGTGGTACCACTTCACCGCCCCATTAAATCTCGGGTCACGGATAACTCACCGTTCCATTATATCGCGGACACGGCTACCACCTCAACGTTCCATTAAATCGCGGACACGTATATTGGCCATCATGTTAATTCCACACAATGGGAATTAACAAATGCAACATGATATGTAAAGTATGTAACACTCAGCATACTATGAACATCAATCAACATATCATGCGACATCAACAACATCAATCATAACAAGATACGGATAGCATGTAATCACTCAGCATACTATTTAAACATCAATCATATCAAGTCATATCATAATTCATGCTCGATAACATTATCCAAAAGCATGGCAATAAAATCCACAATCAAGCACTGAAAACAAAGTTCAGAAAATCAACACAGTAGCAGCAACACGGGTGCCCGTGTTGTGCAACACAGAAGAGCAACACGGCCCGTGTTGTAACATATCCAGAAAAAAAACACATTATCCTTATCAGTACAGGGGGATCAACACGGGTGCCCGTGTTGTGCAACACGGCCCGTGTTGTGCAACACAGAAGAGCAACACGGGTGCCCGTGTTGTGCAACACGGCCCGTGTTGCTGAGCGCGTACAGAATTTTCCTGTACCTGCAGCAGCTCAGAACAGCAGCCAAACGCGGGAAAATGCCAGCCAAAACGCGCATTTCGGTACCTAACGACATCGAGTTTGTATAACTCGAAACAAAACATCAATTTCCTAATTACCAACAATCATCATAGTCACCTTAACCGGGATTAATCGTCCTTTTTGGGGAAATCTACTAACATTGAGGTTATCCCTATAACTTCCAAGGTAAATTCACGATCATGCAGATATACTTCCAATCCACCATTAGGAACCTAAAATCGTTAATTGATTTCATAAAAATTGGGAACCTAACCCTTTTCTAACAAGGTTCAATCCTAAGGGTATCGATTCCTCGTAACATCTAACAATTGGGGTTTTTCCCTACGATTACCCAAATCAACCGTACATAAACCCATAAACAAAGGTAAATCGAGTAATAGCCCCCCTTACCTTATCAATTTGCAGCTTGAGTTCTTGAGCGATGTTCTTCGTTCTTCGTACCTTCAGAGCTCTGCTTCCCAAAATCCCAACTTCTGTGTTATCGTGAATAATGAGAAAAATAACTTGAGTTCCAAAACATATCTTTACTTCTTTTGCACCCCCACTCTTTACTAACAACATCCAAGCCCAATAACTTAAAAACTCAGCATTTTCTTATTTCTTTTATTTTCCTCCATATTTCAAAATAAATAATCCCTTTTTATTTTATTAATTCTAATAAAATAATTTCCCAAATTTAAATAAATCAAAAAATTGAAACTGGGGTGTTACAACTCTCCCCCACTAAAAGAGTTTTCGTCCTCGGAAACATACCTTAGACGAACAGTTCCGGATAAGCCTCTTTCATCTGGCTCTCCAGCTCCCAAGTGATATTTCCATCTGCTGGACCTCCCCAAGCAACCTTCACTAATGCTATCTCTTTACCTCTTAACTGTTTCACTTCCCGATCTTCTATCCTCATAGGCAATGTTTCTACTGTCAGGTTATCTCTCACCTGTACATCATCTATTTGGATTACATGAGATGGGTCTGGAATGTATCTCCTCAACTGAGAAACATGAAAAACATCGTGCAAATTCGCAAGTCTCGGAGGTAAAGCAATACGATAAGCAACTTCTCCAACTCTTTCCGTAATCTGAAACGGACCAATAAAACGCGGAGTCAACTTCTTAGATTTCAACGCTCGACCAATACCCGTCATCGGAGTAACTCTCATAAACACATGATCTCCAGCACTGAATTCTAAATTCTTTCTCCTCTTATCATGATAACTTTTCTGACGACTCTGAGAAGCTCTCATCTTCTCTTGAATCAATTTGATCTTTTCAGTAGTCTGCTGAACAATCTCTGGCCCAACTACCGAACTCTCTCCAGATTCATACCAACACAAAGGTGTTCTACACCGTCTACCATACAATGCCTCGAACGGAGCCATACCAATGCTCGAATGGTAACTATTGTTATAAGTAAATTCAATCAATGGCAAATAGCTATCCCAAGCTCCACCCTTCTCTAAAACACAAGCACGCAATAAATCTTCTAACGATTGAATCGTCCTCTCCGTCTGTCCATCAGTCTGAGGATGGTAAGCTGAACTCAACCTCAATTTAGTACCCAAAGCCTTCTGCAATCCTTCCTAAAATTTCGAAGTGAATCTCGGATCTCTATCTGACACAATACTAGAAGGAACTCCATGCAAACTCACTATTTTCTCAATATATAACTGTGCCAATCTCTCCATCGAGTAATCCATTCGCACCGGTATAAAATGAGCAGACTTAGTCAACCTATCCACAACGACCCATATCGCTTCACAATTCGTAGGAGTCTTCGGCAACCCAGATACAAAATCCATAGAAATACTATCCCACTTCCATTCTGGAATAAACATTGGTTGCATAAATCCAGACGGCTTCTGATGCTCAATCTTCGATTTCTGACAGATTAAACATGCATACACAAATTCAGCTATTTCCTTTTTCATTCCCGGCCACCAAAATAATTTCTTCAAATCATGATACATTTTCGTGGCACCCGGATGAATACTCATCCCACTGCGATGTCCTTCCTCTAATATACTCTTCTTGATTTCTGCGACATCAGGGACACAAACTCTATCGCCAAATCTCATAACATCATTCTCATCAATTCTAAACTCACCACCTTGATCTTGGTTGATCAATGTCAATTTATCAACTAAATTAACATCAGATTTCTGCCCGATCCTGATCTCTTCTAGGATACCACTAGTAAGTTTCAACATACCCAAACGAACACATTTCGGAGTACTTTCACAAACTAAACTCAAATCTCGGAATTGTTCAATTAAATCCAATTCACGAACCATCATCATAGACATATGCAAGGATTTCCTGCTCAAAGCATCCGCAACCACATTTGCCTTACCAGGATGGTAATTCAAACCAAAATCATAATCTTTGAGAAATTCCAACCACCTTCTTTGCCTCATATTGAGCTCTTTCTGATTGAAAAGATACTTCAAACTCTTATGATCGCTATACACTTCAAATCTCGAACCATACAGATAATGTCTCCACAATTTCAAGACAAACACAACTGCTGCCAACTCTAAATCATGAGTAGGATAGTTCCTTTCATGAACCTTCAACTGTCTCGAAGCATACGCAACTACCTGTTGATTCTGCATTAAAACACCACCTAGACCCAACAGAGATGCATCGCAATAGACCACAAAAGATTCCACCGAATTCGGCAAAATCAGAATAGGAGCACTAGTCAATCTCCGCTTCAATTCTTGGAAACCTTTCTCACAATCAGAATCCCAAATAAACGCTTGTCCTTTTCGAGTCAACTTCGTCAAAGGCAATGCTAACTTTGAGAATCCTTCGATAAACTTTCTGTAATAACCTGCAAGACCAAGAAAACTTCTGATTTCAGAAACAGTCTTCGGCGCTTCCCACTGAGATACTGCTTCTACTTTTGTAGGATCCACTGCAATACCATTCTTAGAAATCACATGTCCAAGAAAACTAACTTCATTCAGCCAGAACTCACATTTGGACAACTTTGCATACAACTTCCTATCTTTCAACAACTCTAACACAATTCTGAGATGTTCCGCATGCTCTTTGTCATTCTTGGAATAAATCAGAATGTCATCAATAAAAACTACAACAAACTTATCCAGATACGGATGAAAAATCCTGTTCATATATTCCATGAAAACACCAGGTGCATTAGTAACCCCGAACGGCATAACAGAATATTCATAATGCCCATACCTCGTTCGAAAAGCAGTCTTTTGAATATCTTCCGCTTTCACACGAATCTGATGATATCCAGATCTCAAGTCAATCTTACTGAATACACTGGCTCCAATTAGCTGATCCATTAAATCATCAATCCTCGGTAACGGGTACCGATTCTTAATGGTTACCTTGTTCAATTGCCTGTAATCAACACACAGTCTCATAGAACCTTCTTTCTTCTTAACCAACAATACCGGAGCACCCCAAGGCGAAACACTTGGACGAATAAACTTCTTCTCCAGTAAATCTTCCAACTGACTCTTCAATTCAGCCAACTCAGACGCAGACATACGATATGGCGCCATCGACACCGGTCTCGTACCAGGAATCAAATCTATAGAAAATTCCACTTCTCTCTCTGGAGGTAACTCACCAACATCATCAGGAAAGACTTCTGGAAATTCACACACCACTGGCAATTCCCCACTCCTGACCTTTCCGGTTGCATCTAACGAAGCAAGTAACATAAACACATTAGCACCGTCTTCCATTGCTTCTTGTACCTGCCTAGCAGTCATAGTCAAATTCTCGACACCAACTGCTTCTGGAAAAATCACCGTCTTAGCAAAGCAGTTCAGATGAACCCGGTTGAATTCCAACCAGTTCATCCCAAGGATAATATCAATTTGTTCAAGCGGTAGGCACACTAAATCCATACCGAACCCTCTACCAAAAATCTCAATAGGACAATTCCTACATACAAGTGAAGTTGTCACTGAACCCGATGCAGGAGTATCAACAACCATGCTACCTCGCATACCAGATATGTCCAGTTTCAACCTCTCAGCACAATCCAAAGAAATGAAAGAATGAGTTGCACCAGTATCAATAATTGCAACTAAAGGTGTGCCATGAATAAAACACGTACCTTTAATCAATCGATCCTCTGGAGTAGTCTCAGATCCAGACAAAGCGAACACTTTTCCACCTAACTGATCCTTCCTAGGCTTAGGACACTGCGGATGAATGTGACCTTCTTCGCCACAATTGTAACAAGTAACAGACTTCCCTTTGCAATCAATAGACAAATGACCAGCCTTTCCACATTTATAACACTTCTTCTCATCACTCTTGCAATCTCGAATGTGATGACCAGACTCACCACACCTGTAGCATCTGATAGGAGCCTTAGAATCTCCCCCACTAGGCCTTTTCCAACCGCATGATCTCTGGTTATCTCTACCATATGGCTTGCCACGGTCCATATGTTGCTTTCCTCTTTTATCAACAGCCCCACGAGAGTGAGACGACCTATTCTTGGTAATATCTTCTTCCAGGATCCTGCTACAATCCACCAGATCAGAAAATCTACGAATACGCTGGTACCTGATTCCCTGCTTAATCTCATCTCGGAAACCATTCTCAAATTTGATACATTTAGAGAATTCTCCAGCCTCATCATTGTTGTAGTGTGCATAATACTTTGCCAGCTCAGTGAACTTAGTAGCATATTCACTAACAGTCAGATTGCCCTGCTTAAGCTCCAAAAACTCAATTTCCTTTCTTCCCCGAACATCTTCAGGAAAAGTACCTCCTCAGAAAATCCCTTCTGAAGTTAGCCCAAGTCAGTGCCTCTCCATCCTGAACCATTTCAGTCCTTGTGGCAACCCACCAGTCGTCGGCCTCTTCTGCCAACATATGCGTACCATATCTGACTTTCAGATCTTCAGCACAATCGATCACACGGAAAATCCTTTCGATTTCCTTCAGCCACTTCTGAGCACCTTCAGGGTCATGTGTACCTTTGAACAACGGAGGATTGTTCCTTTGGAAATTTCCCAATTGCCTATCAGCACCAATCACGCCTCCAGTTGGGTTTCCAGCAAGTACACCAGCTAACATCCCCAAAGCCTCAGCTAGTGCAGCATCATTTCGTCCGTTACCTCTTCCAGCCATATTCCTGAGAATTAAAACATATTCCACATTAGAATACAGTATCGACAGTGTTACCTTACACTAATCACATACAAAAGGGATGACTGACTCAAGACCTTGGTCGCAACGACCGACTATGCTCTGATACCACTATTGTAACACCCTCTAAAAACCCGCATATAAATTTTCGCAAATAATTAAAATCATAATTTCAGAGTACATGTATTAACGAGGATGTCACAATTCTCTTTTAATAAAAAAAACAATTTCCTGTCATGCACAACATAGAAGCAACTCATACATGTTTACACAGCGGAATAATTTAATTAACAAAACCAATGTTATAATATTTTTCAAAATCATCAGGGATTAACACCTGGAAAAATGTCAACATCATATTATAACAAATATAAGGAAATAAACGAGTCTGACTAAAGCAGCTCGACAAACAAACGTTCCCGGAGTTACAACTACCAGAGCATGACCCGGACAATACTAAAACGGAAATAAACTAGAAACCACAAGCCTTCGCCAAGCACCTGAACGAAGCTCCTCAATCTGAAATATTCAACAGTAAGGGTGAGCATCTCAATTCTACATTTGATTATACGTTCATAACAATCAATTCAGGAAACCATAAGCATCACCCAACAATTAGCACATTTCATAGTTTACAAAAACCTTTACGATTCATATACCCATAATATATTACTTTTCATATTTGCAATTAACATCAAACATCGTCAACAGTTTAGCAACCATACGTGCATACAAACAATCAATTACAACATTGGAAAAATCATCCATTCATGTTATATTCAAGGTAATGCAACACACCCATGCATGTGGTACCACTTCACCGCCCCATTAAATCTCGGGTCACAGATAACTCACCGTTCCATTATATCGCGGACACGGCTACCACCTCAACGTTCCATTAAATCGCGGACACGTATATTGGCCACCATGTTAATTCCACACAATGGGAATTAACAAATGCAACATGATATGTAAAGTATGTAACACTCAGCATACTATGAACATCAATCAACATATCATGCGACATCAACAACATCAATCATAACAAGATACGGATAGCATGTAATCACTCAGCATACTATTTAAACATCAATCATATCAAGTCATATCATAATTCATGCTCGATAACATTATCCAAAAGCATGGCAATAAAATCCACAATCAAGCACTGAAAACAAAGTTCAGAAAATCAACACAGTAGCAGCAACACGGGTGCCCGTGTTGTGCAACACGGCCCGTGTTGTGCAACACAGAAGAGCAACACGGGTGCCCGTGTTGTGCAACACGGCCCGTGTTGTAACATATCCAGAAAAAAAAACACATTATCCTTATCAGTACAGGGGGATCAACACGGGTGCCCGTGTTGTGCAACACGGCCCGTGTTGTGCAACACAGAAGAGCAACACGGGTGCCCGTGTTGTGCAACACGGCCCGTGTTGCTGAGCGCGTACATAATTTTCCTGTACCTGCAGCAGCTCAGAACAGCAGCCAAACGCGGGAAAATGCCAGCCAAAACGCGTATTTCGGTACCTAACGACATCGAGTTTGTATAACTCGAAACAAAACATCAATTTCCTAATTACCAACAATCATCATAGTCACCTTAACCGGGATTAATCGTCCTTTTTGGGGAAATCTACTAACATTGAGGTTATCCCTATAACTTCCAAGGTAAATTCACGATCATGCAGATATACTTCCAATCCACCATTAGGAACCTAAAATCGTTAATTGATTTCATAAAAATTGGGAACCTAACCCTTTTCTAACAAGGTTCAATCCTAAGGGTATCGATTCCTCGTAACATCTAACAATTGGGGTTTTTCCCTACGATTACCCAAATCAACCGTACATAAACCCATAAACAAAGGTAAATCGAGTAATAGCCCCCCTTACCTTATCAATTTGCAGCTTGAGTTCTTGAGCGATGTTCTTCGTTCTTCGTACCTTCAGAGCTCTGCTTCCCAAAATCCCAACTTCTGTGTTATCGTGAATAATGAGAAAAATAACTTGAGTTCCAAAACATATCTTTACTTCTTTTGCACCCCCACTCTTTACTAACAACATCCAAGCCCAATAACTTAAAAACTCAGCATTTTCTTATTTCTTTTATTTTCCTCCATATTTCAAAATAAATAATCCCTTTTTATTTTATTAATTCTAATAAAATAATTTCCCAAATTTAAATAAATCAAAAAATTGAAACTGGGGTGTTACAGTTGATCCGTCTCATGAGATTCGGGTAGACGATATACATGTACGAGAGAATTTGACTATGGAAGCGGTACCTGCGAGAATTGAGGACCGGAAGTTGAAACAGTTGCGAGGCAAGGAGACCGCGTTGGTAAGAGTGGCTTGGGGAGGACCAGCAGATGGAAATGTCACTTGGGAGCTGGAGAGTCAGATGAAGGACTCGTATCCCGAACTGTTCGTCTAAGGTATGTTTTCGAGGACGAAAACTCTTTTAGTTGGGGAGAGTTGTGACACCCCAAATAATCCGATTATTAAATAATTAGAATTTTTAATTATTAATTTAATTGGAAATTTAATTATTGGTATTTTTGGATTATTGGAATTAATTTAATTAATTAAAGGAAAGAGGTATTGGTGGTGTGAAGAGTGATTAGAGGGTGTGAGGGGTAAAATACTCTACTCTTACTAATCACTAATTTAATTATTTTATTGGAATAATAAAAGGAGTATTAAAAGGAAAAAGAAGAGAAAGAGAGTTATTTTGGAATATTCATCATACGTGCATTTGAGAAGAGGAAAAAGAAGGAGAAAACTGGAAGCGTCAGAATTCGAAGAACCCACAAGGTAAGGGGTGATTTTGATTAGTTAATTCGTATTATCGGTTTAGATATTCAATAGTATGGATCATAGTATGTTAGGGAATCCCGGTTTGTAATTCTAGGGTTCCGTAGAATTGTCCCTATTGCGTCGAATTGTAGGTTGAAAACCATTAGGGTGTCAGATGATAAAAAGGAATGATGAAATAATGTTGTTTGATGTTATAATGGTGCAAAATGGATGTGTTTTGGTGTTTCTCATGTTGCAATTCGTATGAGTATGTTTGGAATTGGTTTAGAATGAATAAATGCTGTCAAAAGTGCAGAATTTGACTCTGCAGGTCGTCGGAACCGGTTCCAAGTGGGGAGGAACCGAGTTCCACTGTGTGAATTTATAAAAACTGGCAAAAATGCACGTAGGAACCGGTTCCTGTATAGGTAGGAACCGGGTTCCCATACATTTATCCAGAAGCGTGATTTTTGAACTTCGCAGGAACCGGTTCCTGCATATGTAGGAACCGGGTTCTGCTGTAACTTTTTGAAAAATATTAAACTTTGAAAATTCATAACTTTCAAACCGTAAGTCCGTTTTGAGTGCCGTTTTGGATGTTATTTATTAAATTTAATGCTTTATTTTATAAAATGAAAATATTTCCTAAAACCTGAAATTATTTTGAAAATGAGTCAAATCCCGGAATAAGTGATTATTGGCTAACGCACATGGGTGTGTATGTAGCAGTGAACCTGTGATGGATGGATGTATTAGTATTGTGTGAATGAAAGGCATGTTTATGTTGCTAATGATGGTGTGCATGATCGTTGAGATATAATTTTTTTGGTTTTGGTTCAGTTATGATAAATTGATGTATTTCATAGACTGATTTGATGTTGCATGCTAGTGATGTGCGTGCATATGCATTGTTTTGGTGAAGTTAATTCCCATTGTGTGGAATTTGACTTGTATTGCCGTTAACCGATACCCGGGTGATGATGGGTGGTTAGGCTGGATTCGTGTCCGGGTGTTTATGGATGAATCGATGGTTGCTGTATCCGGTTGATGATGGATCAGTGTTGGGTGACTTGGTCACGTGTTGGTACCACATGCATTGTGTCTGCATTTGTGTTTGCATGGAATTGTAACATGTTAGGTTGTCTTCCAGTGTTACAATTCTTTGGTTGATTATTGATTTGTGCATAATGACTTGTATGATTGGAACTGCGTGTTGAATCCGAATTTATGCTAAAATGGGTGAAATAATATGCTTGTGATATAATGTTGATTGAGAAGCTTATAATGCATGTTAATTATGAGAAATCTCACTCTTACTTTAACAATTTCAGATTAAAGTTAGCAGCTCAGGAGTTGGTGAGGATGGCTCTAGAGCTATGTTACTTTAAGTCCGCGTGTCAGTGTCGTGCTCTGATAGGTTGTAACACTGGGGAACGTTTAGTTGAGGAATTAGTTATTATTCAATTGTTTCTTTGAATTTCATTGGGAATAATTATGTTTTGGTTTATTCCGTTTTGGTTATGGTATTTTTCCGCTGTGTAAGACATGGTCTTAATTTGATTGAATTATTTGAATAATGACCCTCAGTGTAGCATGACTACTGTTTTATTGGAAGTTTTATTTATTTCATAATTGTGACATCCCTTGTTCTGTGTTAACTCTGATGGAATATTTCTTTAATCATTGATATGATTAATATTATTCGGGGTATTTTAGAAGGGGTGTTACATAGTCGACATTTGTTCTCCCATTCACCGCCACACCGTTTACACACAAACCCATCAACATGTGGATATCTTCAAGGGTGATTGTGGATTCACCGGTAGGAAGATGGAATATGTGTGTCTCCGAACGCCATCTTTCACATAAAGCGAGTATAAATTTTTTATCAAAACCATATGAAGTTATGTTGATAACGTGCCCAAAGCCCGCTTGCATCAGATATAGACAGATCATTTCGTCTACAGGCAGATACGAGTGTGTACGAGGCCTAAATTTTTTTCTCATTCTAAAAAAGAAAATAGTTAATATTAGAAGATGGTTAATGTCAGAAGTATATTCTAAAAATTAAAAGAACTTTATAAGTAAATATATTTAATACTTACATATTGGAGTATGTTTGACAATATTCCTCGATGCTCCTCTCCATAAGTTAACAAAGAAATTATAGAAAATTGAGTTTGGTGTAGAATTATGATGAGAAAGAACAGATAAAGGAGACAATTAACCACGGTGAAGGGAAGCCATTGGGGCGTTACAAGGTCAACCTAATGGAAGGATGGTGTGACTGCGGAAAGTTTCAAGCATACAGTGTTCCTTGTTCACATGTTATCGCTGCATGTTCCGTGGTGCACCGAGACACATTTCTTCTATTGTCTGACGTTTACAAGGTGGCGAACTTATTTGGGGTTTACAACACGAGCTTTCCAGTTCTACCATATGATGAGTGTTGACCCACTTATGAGGGAGATCAAATTTGCCATAATCCAGTTATGCGGAGGAACAAGAAAGGTCGTCCTGTGAGCATCCGTATTACAACATAAATGGACGCATATGATAAGTTGGAGAGAAAATGCACATTGTGTCGTCTTCCAGGTCACAACCGAACGCGATTCCCCAATGTAGGAACTAGTAATAATTAGTTATTCATTTTGTTATCAATCTTCAAAGTTGTATATATAATGACGCCAAGAAATTATGTTTCATTTCACTAATACTTCTGCATTTAATATAAATAACAATTCGAAAAAACAACACATAAATTAAAATACTAAGACGAATAGTAGAACTTAGCAACAACATTAAACCTAAACAACATCAACATGTTCAAACAAAGACATAAGCATTTCTAGGATACTACAAGCAGCAACACAATATCTTTTTGTTGAAGCATCATCATAAGAACACATGCGTCATTGTGAAGAAGTCTCCAAGAACGAGTGGGTCCATTTAAGCCAGACACCGTAATTAGCCTCTCAATTTTCCGGATCTTTTCACCTTGGGCAATTTCTTCCCCTAACCATCCCTCCAAGTGCCTATGTAAATGCTCAAATGTCTGCGTGTTCAACAATTTGATCTTCATCAGAGGCTTTACTGGAGAAAAAATCAGTTCAGCGTCTCTTCTCATATATGAAAACGTTAGAAACTCTCCGGATGTTGAAGACATTTTTAAGATACAACTAAAGAAAAATAATTTAAGTGTAGCTAGGATCATTCAACATCAACGATATTTATAGTTCACACCAAAAAATTTAAAATAATAAAACCCTCCGCCCATTACAGTGGCAGAGCCGTACAGAAATAATAAAATAACGAAAGCCTCCGCTCATTGCACTGGCGGAACCGTACTTAAATAATAAAATAATAAAATCAATAAAATCTTCCGTCCATTGCAGTGACGGAGCCGTACTGCAATAATAAAATAACAAGAGCCTCCGTCCATTACACTGACGGAACCGTACTTAAATAATTAAACCCTCCGCCCATTACAGTGGCAGAACCGTTTTTATTTATTACTATGATTAACATTTATTTTAATTTAAACTTATTTTTTAAATATTAATTTTAATATTGATTTTTTATTTAATAGTAATTTTTATTTATTTTTAATATTATATTAAAAAAATGTTATTTAAACAGCTCCGCCAATGCAATGGGCGGAAACTGTATAAAATAAAGACCATCCGTCCATCCATTGGGCGGAGCCTCCTACTTTCAATTTTTTTTTTTGGAAAGCTCATATATTAAAAAGATTAATTGAAAAGAGTGATACTTTAGAAATTAATTGGTAAAAAGGTGTAATGTTAAAATTTTTGATTCTAGAGATATATAAACTGTAGTCTTTTGACAGTTTAAGATTGTTTTTTACTCTAATCGTTATTGTACTTTGATGTTTTGCTCAAAAGAGCAGTTACTGCTGTTAAATTTCCCTATGGATAATTGAATTGCCTTGCTCTTTCTTTGTTCAACTGTGTAATGCACTAGCATATGCACAATGCACGAGACATGTGTTATTTTTATGTACTTCAAATATATCGCAAATGTGTGTATTGTTATTTAGGGCTTATAATTTGCTTACATGCACGAGCAAAGGGAATGCAATCATAAGGTCCATTGAAGTTCCTTATTCAGTGGCAGAATTTTCCAGTACTAATTCTTCAAAAACCTAGAATGTATGCTATAGTGGTAATGTTTTGTGTTTCATGGTGGACAGAAATGAGAACTTTGCGTTATCTAGAGGATGAGTTTTTACAGTTTGCAAAATATACAAATTTCAGTTATATTGCATCCACATGACTAATAGGTGGATTTATTTATTGACCAGCATAATTGATGCATAATTGATTTATCTATTAATAATTTCAAATGGGGAAGAAAAATTATTTGGCATATTTTGATTGAGTTAGAACTGTACTCATATTTGCAATTAATAATGAAAAATGACATTTTAAGTTTTTTTATTATGATATCAATATAGAGCTAGATTTTTGTTTGTTAAATAAATCTTGACAATTAATATTAAAAGTAAAGCTTCAAAAATTTTAATACGGCACCACATAGTAAAAAATGAAGTTAGTTAAAAAATTTCTCAATATACACTAAATGTATAATTAGAATTGGGAATTAATTAGAGTTAAATTTTAGATTGAAAATAATTATTTATAATAAATAGTAAATAATAGAGTTTTTTATTTTAATTTTGACATTAAATTAAAAGTTTTTTTTGATTTTGTTGGAAATAAATAAAAAATAAAAAATCTTTGATACTAAATCTTTGATTGACTATAGAGACATTGGACCTTAACATGGATCCGTCCATGTTTGCATAGCTACTAATGCATGTACAAAAATTTGAGATTATATTAATACTTGACACATTTTTTAATGTTGAAGTATAAATTTTTTGGTGCTTTTACTAATTTATTATCTATTATAATATATTAAAATTTAGTTTCACACTATTTTATTGACAATTCATTCTTTTATATGCATTTTCATACTAACATTTCTATTCTATTTGTGTCGTATCATCATATAATTATATGTGGCATTTTTCAAAATTTATTTTTACAATCTAATTTTATTGAAAATTATAGGTTTGAAGCCTCACAAAGACAAAAAAAAAACAATATCATTTTAAATAAAATAATTTAACAAACCAACCATTATTTCAACTAAGAAAATTATTTGAAATTTCAAAAATAAAAGATATGTGAGAATTCAAACACAATCAAATATTTTTTATTTTTTTAAAATTATAGTAATCAAAATAACACTTAAAATAAATGTTTTAAATCTTAAAGTAATTCTCACACAATTCTTAAAGATAAGTCTTTTTAAATTTATCTTAATATAATACATTATACAATAATATTTTGTTATGTCTATATACCTTACTGCTATATTTTTTATTTATAATATCAAATAATAAACTTAAGACAAACAATAACATTCTTGACTTTTTACATACGAGAATAGAGTTTTCTCAAAAAGTGAATTATACTTTACCCTTTTCTTTTACAATAGTAATCATGTATATAAAAACAACAATAATGATATCTAAAAAATATTCATATTTCAATTGATATCAACAAAAAAATCAAATAAAGTTTTAAATTACCATTAATAAATATAAATTATAAATTATAAAAATAATTAAACTAATATAATAACTAACATTTTCAACCTTTATTCATCATATAACTAAAATTTAGTAAAATATAAATAAATTTTATAAAGATATTAAAAAATTTATTTAATAATAATTACAAATAAACTTTTAATTTTATTTCACACTAAAAATTAATACATATCTTAAACGAATTAAAATTAAATATCTAAATCAAAGATAAATATAAAAAAAAATGAAAATGAAAATATAATAATGTCAGTTTTAATTTACAAGTCTTTAATTTCCTTTCATATCTCTGTCTCAATTATAATTTACAATAAATTATTATAATATAAATTTAATAATTATTTTTGTCAAAATATATTTTTAAATATTTAAAATTCAATAAAAATAAATAAATTAATTTATATCCGCGCATCACACGAGTCTTCATCTAATTTAAATTAAATGTGACTTTCTTTGGATTACAGTCGTTTGTTTATATAAAAAGCTAGAGACCTCAACCATATTGGTTTTGTGGAGTAATTAAAAATTGTATTTGGATTGGCACAGTAATAAGGAGCCATCATTGGTTGATTTTACTTCAATTCCAAAAAGTGAAGAACACCTAGTTGTTTTAAGGCAAACACATTGTGTAATTTTGTTGTAATAGATTCCATCTGAGAACATGAGCTTCCAATTATATATGATGATATCATAGACATATGCAAAAATTTAGTATACATATCATTTGGAAATATAAGTGAATAATGAGGAGTCACGATTGCCGCTGAGAGCAAAACCATAGTCTAGTAAGGTCCCTAACCACTCAAACCATTGCCTACAAGCCTATTTTAAGCCATGTATGGCTTTTTGAAGATGATAAACCATAGTAGCATTACCATTTCAAAATCCAAGAAGTTATTCCATGAAAACCTCTTCATCTAGAAGACTATTAAGAAAATCAATATTGATGTTGAGCTGTTGAATGAACCACTTTTAAGTAAGAGCAGTGGTGATAATGATCCTAATAGTCACTGGCTAATAAGTGGACAAAATTTTCATGGAATTCAAATTCATGTAGTTGATGATATACTTTGTCCGTTTGTGCGTGAAATATTTTTAGTGAGGAGAGAAAGAGAATAATAAAGAAAATAAAAATTTATATTATTGAATTGTACAAATAATGATAGAGACTAGGACTATTTATATACAATCTTAATTGAGTTTGGATCTATACAACTTGAATTATATTTAAATATTAAATCTAATCAAATCAAATCTAGTCTAATATTTTAACAAATCTAATTTAATATTTCAACACACTCCAATATTTCAAGTTGTTGAACATCCTCAAAAATAGTCAATCTGAACTATTTCTAATTTCTTTCTCAAATACAAGAATTTGTCAATCTTCAATCCTTTGGTGAAAATGTCGGTCAACTGTGCTTCACTCGAGCAATACCTTACTTCAAGTTCACCTCGATTTACCTTTTCCTTCAAGAAGTGAAACTTTGCTTCAATATGTTTACTTCTTCTATGCAGAACTGAATTCTTCGCCAGATTTATGGTTGACTTGTTGCCGATTTGTAATACAAGAGATTTCTTCACTTTGACCTTTATTTCTTCAAGTGCAGACCTGATCCAAATTACTTGACATGCAGCATATGATCCTGCTATATATTTAGCTTCACAATATGATAATGCCACCGCAAGTTGTTTCTTCGAACACCATGAGATTGGGGAACCAAATACTTGAAAGAAATATCCAGTTGTGCTTCTTCGATCTTCCTTATCTTCACACCAATCAACATCTGAAAAACAAATAACTATTACATCTTTGTCTTCAGAATCTCGTCGAAATAGTATTCTACAGTTTATCGAACCCTTCAAATATCTCAAGATTCTTCTTGCAGCCTTCATATGTGACACTCTGAGTTCACTCATATATCTGCTTACTAATCCTACAGTGAAACCTATATCAGGTCGACTGTTGCACACATACCTCAGAGATCTCACAATTTTCTTGAACAAAGTTACATCGACTTTGTCTTCCTCTACATTTTTCTCCAATTTTAAATTTGGTTCGACAAGTGAGGATGCAGGATTTCAATCATCCATTCTGAATCGCTTGAGTATTTCTTTGACATACTTCCTTTGATGTAGCACCATACCTTGCTTCGACATTTGAAATTCCATACCTAAGAAATAAATTTTCCCAGATCAAACATTTCAAATTCCTTCAACATCAGCAGGTTCTCCAAGCTATTTCCATTCACTAGTAAGTCAGCATATGATTGATATATCTTGTGCTACAACCTGAACATAGACACCATACTCAGATTTGCATTTGACAAATCCCAATTCGACTAAGTATGATCCGATCTTCTTGTTCTATGTCTTAGGTGCCTGCTTGAGACCATAGAGCGCTTTGTGCAACTTATATACTTTACTTGCTTCCTTCTGAATCACAAATTCTGGAGGTTGTGTGACATGGACCTCTTTGTTTAAAAGACCATTCAGAAATGCTGATTTTACATCTAAATAAAATGTCGACCAACCTTGGTTGCATGCCAATGCTACCACTAGTCGAACAATCTCTAATCTTTCTACTAGAGCAAATACTTCTAAGCAGTCGAGTCCTTCTCTTTGAAGAAGTCCTCGAGCTACTAATCTTGCTTTATATCTTGCTATCAAGCCATCAACATTATATTTCAACTTGAATACCCATTTTACTTAGATAGCTTTTGAATATGCTGGAAATTCGACTAACTCCCATGTGTTATTTCTTTCAATTGTCTGTAACTCTTCGACCATAGCTAACTTCCATTTTTTAGTCTTCAAAGCTTCGCTATAGTTAATTGGTTCAGCACGTATAAGTAAAGCAAAATGAACTAATTCTGCATATGAAGTGACTTCATCATCATCCACCATTTCATAATCATGAAGTCTTGTTGAAAGAACTCTATTTATTTATGGTCTTTGGATTATTTTAGCCACATCCTATTTGACATCGACTGTGTCGGAAATGTCAACAACTGCTTATTCTTCTACTTCGACTGGATTCTCAACAATTCCTTCGACTTCTACTTCATCAGTTTCTTCATCGACATCAGAACTCATCAATGGCTTGTTAATTGAATTGCTAGAATTCCAATCCCAGACATAATTTTCATTAATCACAATATCTCGACTCAACACAGTCGAACTGATCATAGTCTTAAATATCATGTTCTTCGACAACAGAGATTTTAAGACCAAATCATTCTTGGTGTCCAACAATTTGAAAACACCATCTTTCATGATAACTAAGAAACCTTTTTCGACCAGTTGTCCAACACTTAGCAAGTTGCACTTTATTTCAGGTACATAAAACACATCTTTGATCATAGCTTTCCCTCCATTACTCATTTGAAATACTATATTTCCAGTACCTTCTGCTTGCAACGAACTATTATCAATAAGTTTTACCTTGCTCTTCTTCGACTCGTCAAAATATGTCAACCACTCGATCATTCATGTGGTTAGAGCAACCTGAGTCGAGAAACCAGATTTTGGATTTGACATGGTTATCTGCAAATGCAACCATAACCATCATACCACCTTCAGAATCATCTGAATCCTGGCATGCAAGGTTCACTCCTTCGTCCTTGCCTGACGATCCCTTGTCTTTTCTGTACCAAATTTTTTTGACTACGTGACCCCACTTTTCAGTTATAGCACTACACACCTGTTTTATCTTCTTTGCCCTTCTGATAGTTTCCTCCTCCTCCTTTCGAGGATTTATAAGCTCCATCTTTGACCTGATGTTTGTGAGGTTTCGACCAAGACTTCTTGCTCTGAGTCTTGTCAAACTTGACTTTGAATTTGTTGAAACCACCATCCTTTTTCCATGACTGAGCTTGCAGAGCCTGTATCGAGTCTTGCACTCATTTCCTTTCGACAATCTTCATCTCATGTGCCTCTAACGAACCAACCAAATCTTCCACTTTAGTGGTTTCAAGATTGTTAGATTCTTGAATAGCTACAATAACGTGATCAAAATGAGAGGTCAACATTCTCATTACATTCTCAACTATCATCTTATCAGTTATGGTTTTATCACAACCCTTCATGAGATGGACAAGTTTTTGAACCTTCGACACATATTCTGTAACTTTCTCATCTTCTCCCGTCGACAACAACTCATATTGTCGATGCAAGATTTGTAATTTGACAACTTTGACTTTCTCACCTCCTTCGTAATACTTCACCAGAATATTTCATGCCTCCTTCACCGTTTCAGCATGAGAGATTCTGTCGAAATTAGCCGCATCGACCTTCGTCTGAATACAAAAAGTAGCCTTGTAATCTTTCTTCTCGACTTTGTTGTGGGTTTTTTTCTGTTCGTCGGTTGCATTTGCAGCCAACACAGGAACGCCGTAGATAACCATTTCTAGAATATCATGGAAGCCAAACAAGGATTGCATCTGTTTTTTTCTATCAAATCCAATTCTTACCGTCAAGCATTGGAAGAGAATTCAGAATGCCCTTATCACTAGTCATCTTTGTTGTGGTTGATTCACTTGCCCTAGAAACACGATCTCTGACGTGAAATTCTTGAAAACTCGATCAAGAACAATAACCGGAAGCTCTGATACCAATTTGTTAGTGCGTGAGACACTTTTAGTGATGATAGAAAGATAGAATAATAAAAGAAATAAAGATTTATATTATTGAACTATACAAATAACAATACAGACTATGACTATTTATATATAACTCTAATTGAGTTTGAGTCTACACAATTTAAATTATATTTAACTATTAAATATAATCAAATATAATATAATTTAATATTTTAACAAATCTAATTTAATATTTCAACATTGTCAACTAATCTAAATTTATATTTGTTCATAGTGTCATCAATATTCTCTTTGACAGAGAACACCCACTTGTAACCAATAACATTTCTATTAGAAGAAAGTGGCACAAGAGACCAATTTTTATTTTTCTCTGGTGCAAAGTAATCTTCCTTCATGGAAACCAACCATGGTATCTTTCATGGTTGTTTGAAAGTTTTAGGTTCAAAATGTCAGAAAAACGGAAGGGTGAAATTTGAGAAGGGGAAGGTCACTTTAAATGGACGAGTGTTGGTGGGATTACCAGTTTGAATTGTGACAATATTTATTTTATCAATGCATGATCGTATAGGATTATTGGAGTGTGTACTAATGAGGGGAGTATTATTAGAGCTATCCGATTAAGATGATACTAGTTATATAAGGGAGTGGTTAATAAGGTTGGGAGTATGAGCGAGATGTAATGTTTTAAGGAGAATATTGTTGATGGAATATGTAAAGGGAATGTTGACCAAAGGAACAAGACACTTACAATTAGTGATGGAATTAGGACAGCGAGTAGATGGTACAGAATTAGAGACAAATAGTTCACTGTATAAAAATCTAGACTCATTAAAAATTGTCATCCTTAGAGATATAAATCATGTCAGATGTAGATGGACATTTATAACCCCTTATGTGATGTGGAATATCCAAAAAAATAGGCACCCTAAAACAATAAATCATGTATATTTGGACAAGTGTATATTGCTGAATAATACTTGAAATTTGTTCGATTGTAAATGTATTATTTCTACCACTAATATTGAAAATCGAGTAACACAATATGTGTTCTATGAGTTGTGTAATAAATATCAATTAAAGGTTTTGATGGTTACAATCGTCAAATAGTTGTCACGATGACAACTCTCACATGGGAGTATAGATTACGGTGGCCAAAAAGATTTGATGACCATACTATTATAAAAAATATATTTTATTACGAAATTTTTACCTCACAATAAAAAAAACTGAAATGTAAATTATAAACACGTCTTATTTTATTTTTTAAAAAAATCATATATTAATCTATGGGTAAAGTATTTAAAGAATACACATTCGAATCTCATCAACCATATTTTAACATCTTTATTTTTAAAAAATTTTTTAATGATTTATTACTTTGATTTTGCAGAAAAATCAAGGGAAAAAATATTTAGAGGACACATCTTTGAATCTCAACAATTATATTTTATCACCTTTTAATTTTTTTAAAATTTTTTAACAGAACTTTATCTCTCATTTTTTGTTAAAACCCTGGATATAAAGTAGCGCAGTTTTGAAAATTCAAAAAATACAATTGCTGGAGATTGAACATATGACCAATATTACCTTTTAATTATTTTTTATAACCTATTACCTCGGTTTTGCTAAAAACTGAGGTAAATTAGCATATTTTTTTATATTTTATTTTTGACCAATTTGATAAGAAAATTAAGTAACAAATCTTTGTCGTCCATTTATAAAGTAACAATGGTCAAGATATTTTTAACTAATCAATTCACATGAAACATTAGTGATCCATGTGAAACTCTCCATAGCCACTCAAAACACGAATGCCACAACTATCTATCTTGGATGCAAGGTGCTAAAATTTAAACTTAACATATTGAAAACAATTATAATTAAAGCAAGAGAAGAAAAATATTTCAAAGTTGATTTCTTAATGTAATCTTTTATCTAGTAATTCCTTGTTAAAAATATTTAATATTAGTTGTAGTTGTATCAAATAAAATGTTTAATATTATTGTTGTTATAGAAATTTAGTATTTAATGATTTTCCACCTCCGAATCATCCATATGCAAGACCCAAGTGTTGTTTTCTAGATCTCTCTACCAAAAAATGAAAGTTGATAGAGTTGGTATCAAAAACTACCTAACCCATACTGAAATTCTGGTATGACAGAACTCATATGTCCTATGACATGTTGAGACATCTCATATATCTTAAATATTACAGCAAGGTATAATCAATCAAAACATTACTGAAAAGCATAAACAACACACATAATTGTCAACCCAGTTTTATGATAACAACACCAACTCTGGAGGCATACCAAGCCAGAAAAGAAATCCAGTAGACAATATTAATTCAAAGCTAAACTCCCACGTTTATAATTTATCACTTAATCACTACCCTGTACAACTTCTACCTAGGTCCTCCGTAGATATGAAAAATCCCATATCACCTCCAATCACCGCAGTGATGTCTAACAATCCCACTCCCGGTTACTGTATCGAAGGCCTTTCACCTAAATGAAGATCACACTTCAAATACAAAACAAGAATACACACTTCCATGATAATAAAATTAGAAGACACGCTTTCATGGCAATACCCAGTCAAGACCTACTTGACTAAGAACAATACTTAGAATTGCTTACAAGTTTCCTCCAAGAATAATATTACCTATTTCTTAAAAGCTTTGAGGAGAACAATAATAGAGACCACAACTCTATAACATCAACCCAACTCACAACTGAGTGGAACACACAAACCAACTCTCTTAGAAAGTGGCACAAAATCAGCTCTAATAACATTACATCTTTCTAATTCACGGCTGGTGCTAAACTAGGTTACAAACACTTCTATTATAACATTTTCTCAACTAGATTTGGGCTTCAAAAATGCAGCAGAGAGACTGCACAAAGTCTACAAAAATTTCTCCAAGAAAATAGGTCTTTAATCATTAGTTTCCTAAAATGTCTTCATATTTAGAAATTTTGAATATCTTGAAAAACCAACATAATATCTCTGATTTATCAATCTTGGACGCCACATAGGATTACTAAATATTTCCAGAATATTCAATAATTAAATCACAACAACTAAATCCAACCTGTTAGTTGTAGCAGACCTGATGTCCTATACTTCTAGTTAGGGCATTCCATTTGACATGTTCAAATAGCAAGTTGAAACATCTTTCAAACTGCATAACTGTAACAGACTTGATGTCCTACTTTTCTGGTTAGGATATCACATTCAACATGTTAAATCTGTAAGTTGAAACATCTTACTCAACATGTTGCTGCAAAGTTAGTTTTACCAAAATTCAACCCAATCATAATTTCAGAGAAATAACAATCTCTCCTTTTGGAAAATTTTGGCTAAAAAAATTAAATAACTCGTGCACAAGAAAACACCATAACCATGTTTGAAAATAAATCAAACACACACATTAGAGGCACACAACATCGGATAATACATTAGTATAGTTTGCAGCAAAATAGCAAAACAATCAGAGACACGTTTAGTAGTAAGTTGATCTACTAACACAACTGCAAAAAAATCCTCAACACCGTGATGTCAAGACATTATGTCCGACATCTCTTAAGATCCCTCCAATCTAGAATAATACTTCATAGAATCAGAAATTATCCCCCTTAATAGCAGCCAACAATCAATAACAAAGGAAGCAAGTAACCAAAACAAACCACAGTAGCACACTAGCACATTAAAGTAATGCTAACGCAAAACCAAAACAGAAGAACACAAATGCATTATTCATGCATAATGAGAAACACGTGCCATACTTCCTCCTGATAGCACCGTCCATAATATTTCCTTGTCAAACTGAAGGAAAAACATGTCCTGAAATGTCCTGATATCTGGCTAGATATTGTCACACAGCACAAACAAGCTTCTTCATAAATATAGTCTAAGATAATTCCCAGACTTATCCATAAGCATGGAAGCATAAACACAACATCTCCCACTGGACTCTAAATGCACTTCTTTCAGCCTTCAAGAGTGACACAATCCAAGATACCAAAATATCATAAGTGGTATCTCCAAACAGATCATACACTAGGCCCTATCAAACACTGCAGAGAAAAATAAATTCTTGCAGACAAACCATATTGTCTCTTGGAGTAGAACATTAGAGACTAGCTTCTTTTGGATAGAATCACACAGACCCAATTAAGGTCATAAAAAACTACACCTTATAACCACATGTTACGACATGTTATCTAACATCACAATCTTCACAAGCTTGAACCACATGCAAGCTCCATAATATATGCACTACTGCAGTAACAAGCCATAGACATCCATTTGACTCCCCCTATCATGGATAAACTATGCTCCTACTGAACATAATCATTTGAGCTCAGAACAAGAACACATGAAAGTCTTCATACTTTCTCAGTGAAGGGCATCCACTTCACACATCTGGATGAACACCCCTGCCGAACACCTTTATATACTGTAAAATCAAACCTGACTTTTACAGATCCAGATATACTATCTCTTTGGGAATAACTCAAAGCACCCTGAGCTATACACACAACAAGGACACATTTGATAACATCCTCACGATTCCACAATCACACTTGATTTGGAAATTTTCACATACTCCAGAACAAATGTCCTTAGTTTGCTTGCTATAGAAGATCCAGATTGCCATACTCTATCACTCATAATAGAAGAAACCACCTCCTCAATAAGTATATTGATCAGGTCACCCTATCTGATACTCTTCTCCAGCTCCTCTTAGAAATTGTTGGTCCAATTGCAGTCTTCAATATGACAGTAGTCGTGCATTCGCCACACATACCCTTGTGGACAGGGCCAGAAGCTTCACATCCTTCTTTATCATATCTAGAATTACCACTTCTAAATATAGTGTAGAATTACCAATATCATATTCATCAATCCAAGCTTCTTAACAAAACAACCACCAGCAAGCATGATGTTACAACATCATCTAGGATATCAACTTCTTGTCACAGAATCCAATCACTCTAGTTCTTAAGACACCATTCAAACAAAAACTCAAGAGGCTTCAAATAAATCATATATACAAACACTGCCTTTCTGGAGAACGGCGGTACCAATCAGCCACATAGAAAAATAAATTATCAACACTCATTCTGAATCCCATTGTTCAGATTGCAGATTTGCATTAACACATCAGACAAATACTCAGTCTCTCGTCAAAGTATTTAACTTTAGTCACATGCAAAACCTCATCAGAGGAAAAATAAGTACTCAACTCCCGTCAAAGCATTTATAAATGGTCAGATAAGACTACCTTCTCACACAAGGTAATACATTTTGTCTGACATCCTTCTTCTGCAGTCATCTGGCACTAGCTGATTCATCTTGATGACAAACAGTCATGACATCCATTCTCATTACAAACTACTCCAAATTAGGTCAGTGGCTTGGCCTTATGCGTCACTCTGGACTCCACAAAAAAAACTTCTCTAACTGAAGAAGCAAAGAACTCAAATGATGTTCCAACATCAGTTCCGACATCAATCTAAATCACATATACTATGGATTTAGAGATAATAACCGTAGTACTCTAAACATAGCTCTTTCAAGGGAACAAAAGAGAATACACTAACAGCTGATCAACCTTCATGATCAAATCATAACATATGCACTGATCTGCATGATACACACCTCAATCTTCTTCTCTTACACACAATGTTCAGACACCTTGTCTGACTTTGAGGTGTTTCACCAACCTTCTGTACCATAAACACGCATGCTTCTTCAAAACTCATTAATGCACTGATCTCCTTGTGCATAACCAAATGTTTCATCATGTGAGAACACCACATAATTGGACCCTAAGCTTGAAAAATGACTTCCCTTAAGTAACTGCACCTTGTTCCAATAAGGCATGATTTACAAACTTCTACAAACACACACAGACAAAAACAATTGAAGGCTCATTCCAAGAAGTTTGGATTATACTCCACCAGTGAAGACACCAATCAACCACTGGGCTTAGGTTGATACATCTCCATACGCTATCCTTCCTTGCATAACTATTTTTTTCTTAACATGACAAGAATTCCATGCTCTCATAGACTTGATGGTTACATCAAGTTTAAGTAAATAACCTCCATCATGTTTGTAAGAGTAAACACCAGCCAAGCACCTTGAATGACTTCTGCTTCAAGTCTCTTTCTCTGTCTTATACACAATAGTCAGGTTCCTTTGGTCAGAGGAAACTACCAGATGTCAGAGATGATATCCTCGGCATTCAAAGCGAACTTCAAATATGGAGAATCTTGTTGAGATGTCTTTAACAAGTCTCCATAAACAAGCCACAACCTCTGCACTCATACTTTCTTGGATCAGAAATAAACTAACCCAAGAAGTAAACAATATGTTGATTGTGTCCTGACCAACATACTTATCTAAGACATGTTTCTAGGATAAAAACCTCTTAGAACCACAACTCATATGCCTCCTTTTCCACTTCAGGAGTAGGTTCCTAACATATGTGATCACCATACATTTGTTTAGTACCCAGAGCATGTGATATGCCAACCTTTAGTGCAGCAGGATTCTGCACACCTTGCTGATAGAATGCTCCAACATCTTGTCGAACATCTTTCCAAGGAACTCACCAAACACCAGGAGTTTTCCATCAGAAACAAATGCAGCGGAAAAAACACATCAGAAAACTCCTTAACAACCTTCAGGCATGGCTTAGTTACCCTTGTACATAAGCACCACAAACTCGGTGACAATAAACCAACATAGGTTTGAAAATAAATTAAACCAACAAAATAGAAGCACATGAGCCTGCTTCTAACTACCATGCCTTACACCTTCAAATAAGACCACATCTCAGCCTGTCACAAATAGTTCATCCTTCACTTCAAGGGACAATTTAACCAACAATATGAATCAACCACGTTAAAACAACTTTTCAATACAATCCTTCCTTGCCCATATTACCAGAAAGTATCTTCTCAGGATCTCACCCAAAAACAGAACATGATGCCTGCTCTGATACCAATTGAAATTCTGGTATGACAGAACTCAGATGTCCTATGACATGTCGAGACATTTGATATAACTTAAATATTACACCAAGGTATATTCAACCAAAACATTACTGAAAAGCATAAACAACACACATAATTGTTAACCTAGTTCGATGACAACAACACCTACTCTAGGGGCATACCAAGCCAGGAAGGAAATCCACTAGACAATATAAATTCAAAGCTACACTTCCACGTTTAAAATTATCACTTAATCGCTATCTCGTGCAACTTCTACCTAGGTCCTCCCTGGATATGAGAAATGAAATTCTGGTATGACAAAACTCATATGTCTTATGACATATTGGGACATCTGATCCGACATAAACAAACATGCAAGGTATCACCAATAAAAATAGTACTGAAAAGCATAAACAACACACCAGAATTGTTAACCCAGTTCGAAGCAACTCTCCTAATTTTGGGGCATACTAAACCATAGACAAATCCATTGTGATAGTATCAATTCATAGACCCTACAACAAACCTCCAGTTTACGGCTTAATCACTTAATCATTATCCTTGCTAGATTTTTATCTAGGATTCACCTAGATACGAGGCCCTCCTCAATCCCTCCTCAATCACAGGCAACGATTGGATCAACACAAACAGAAAGACATACTTCTATATGACAATAAACCAGAAGACTCACTTCCATGACAATTCCAAGCCAGGATTTTTGACTAAAAACACAACTTGGAGTTACTTACAAGCTTCCTCCAAGAACAATGCTCAACGCATTACCTACAGGTTTTTGAGTGAAAAACAATGACTATCTCACAAACCGAGTGGTTCACTTACACCAACTCTTCTAGAGAGTGGCTATATACTCATCTCTAATGATTACATCTTTACAGTTCTCGGCTGGTACCTGTCATACCCCAATTTTTGACCTAAGATCCCATTTTTATTTTTTCATTTTTATACAGAAGTCAAGGTCATGAAATACGGTCGGTTTTAACCTCTCACCTTTGAGAATTGACTATGCAGGAATTGTCAAGTATTTTAAACATTCTTAGCCTATGTATCACTAACTTCTAATCAAGCACGAAGTGTGTGTTTTTCATTTCTTTGATTTCATTTGCAGGAAACAGATCTGAATCAAGAGCATCAGGCGTCACGCCTCGATTAGGGTTCAGAATCTCTCAAGCCAGAAGTACAATTGATCGTTGATTCTTGAAGACTGATTCATCAGGGGAATCATGTGTTTATTTCCATGCTCTGTTCAACAAGTGGTCTCAAGCTTATCCACAACTTCCTCAGAGCACAAACAAAATTTCATCATTACTGGTTCACATGTGCATCAAGATGCTTTAGAATGCGAAGAAAGATCAAGTTTGCAAGTCAATTCAAAGCACTTTGACCAAAAGTCAACGTTTGCACATTCAAGTTCAAACGATCATAACTTTCTCCAATTTCAACATTTCGATACGATTCTTTTTGCACATTGTCATAAACAATGTCATCTACAAGTTTTCATCAAATATCATAATCAAATTATGCTTTAAAGGTTATAGGATTTGTTGGAACATTATAGCTCACATTTTGATTTGGAATGTTCTTAACTCCTAAATTCAGTTCATACCCTAATCGTTTCCTCAAGACATTTGTTTTTATGTTGAGATCGTTCATGGTACAAAATGTTGAGTGCGAGGATTCTTGGATCGTTTGTTGATTAGTTCAAGTCATTGGTGTTGGAAGAATTAGGGATTATTGGATTAGAGTGGAATTTTGACCAATGTTCTTAAGGAATTATTTGTTCTTTCAAGTACATTGCGCTTGTATCTCAAGTTACCATTGAATTGAAGGTTTGAATTAGGGTCTCATCGGAGATGATCTGAAGGTTCACTCGAGAAATGACTTTAGTTTCAAAGTGATTCAAAGTTTCAACTGCATTCATCATTTTACGATTTTCAAGCTAATCACGGTTGGAATATCTGCTTTCAAAATCAAACTTCATTCATGTGGACAATTTTGAACCATATATCATTCAATTCATCATCATTTCAAATTCAAGGTTCTTTTCAATAAGTGGTTTGTATCAAGTATTTCATATCAGAAAGAATTTACTCAAAACTTAAAGGTTCAATTCTAATTCAATGTTCATCATCCAAGTTTTCAAACAAACTTCAAGTTCCATCAATTTATGTTACAAAGGAACAATTTCAAGATACATTTCAAAGTTTGTTACAAGAACATGGAACCAAATCCTAAATTCCAATCCTATACTAAAGGCCTAAACACTTTGTTTCAAATCTTCAAAATCACTTGTGCCAAAAGTCTTGCACCATATGCCAAACCAACATCGAGTATACTGCTGCCTCAAACCTCAAAAAACCTACTGCTGCCTCTACATAACTTGCAACAACAAAACAAACAATTCAGTCCAAAAACTGCTACAATTCTGCTCCACCATGTTGCTGCCCAAAACCAGAAACAACCCTGCATATTAGTCCAAATAGGCCAGTCCAAAAACCTGCCTACAGCATGTTGTATTGTCCATATCTTTGTTGTCCAAAACCATTTGCTACAAACCTGTAAAAACAGTCAAAATGCAGCTCATAAAACAACAAAAACCCTGTTTCTACAATGTTGTCATTAAATTTGCACAGTTGTTGTCCAAAAACACTCCAAAGCCAAGCATATCAATTCAAAGCTTGCACAAAATAAGCAACATAAATCCTGGATCAGAAAGTAAAAATCAGCATACCACATTAGTCCAAAACTCCCTCCGATTCCACCTCTCAGCTGCTATAAAACAATGGGAAGGCAATAGAGAAAAGGAGAAAAAAATAACAGACAAAAATACACCAGAAAAACTCCTTTTCTCTCTTTCTAAATTCATGACACCTTTTTTTCACATAGAACACCAAGAACCACAAAGAAGCCTCACTTTTCCTTGTTTAAGTGTCACGACGAAAGAAAAACCAACAAGATCACGTGATACAAACACAAAGGAAAAACTCAAGAAGAGGAAAATCAGAAGAAAATTCCAGCAGAACCATTACTAAGCTGAAAAGAACTTACAACCTTGCTTGGCTCTTGAGTATGAAGATCCTGGTTGTCCGGTTGGGAAGCCATTGCTGAAATAAACAGCGAAGAAGATAAGAGACCTGTAAAAGGGGTACCTGTAATGCAATGATATGTATGATATATGTATGCAATGTCTTCAAGGATCTCGCGGGGTAAACAAAGAAACTTGTTAGAGTTTGAATCTGGTAGCTTGATTGAAGGAACTTCATGTTGCTGAGAGTCCTTGTTCAAGAGTCAGGCTCACCATATCGAGTGGGTCATAGCCCCTGACTCAAGTTATCATGTTTTGATCTCTAAACAACCTTGGCTAGCGGAAAATAAATCCCCTTTGCCCCTTGCTAGACATTTGATTCATCATGACCTGCATCACAAACCCTTGAGATCCTTGAAATGGGTTAGTCCTTATGCAAGATGTATGCAATGTTATGATGTCATGATGTTATGATGTCATGGTAAAGGCACACCACAAGTATTCACAAAAGGCAAACATGGTAAAGGCACACAAGTCACACAAGAGAGCCCTTAGATTTCAGGCTGGCATGAAGTTTAGGTACTACCCTCTTTCAGTTTCAGTTGGTTAAGACCTGTCCTAAAAATAGTAATTGGGTTCTAGAGGATCTCAATATCACTGACTACCCTCAATCGGTCATAATTCCAGTTTGGCAACCTTTTCTTGCGGCCGGAACCATCGCGAGAGTTTAGCCTCAATGAGTGTAGCATACTGCTACTGTTCTATGGCCAAGTTGGTCAATTTAAGGTTCTAAGGTCAGCTGGTGCTTAATGACTCCTCAGAAGACCCATATTCTCCTCGTTCCAACACAAGGGATATCGGTACAGACCAAGGTGTCACACCAACGTAGCTACTGCTTCACCCGTGTCGGTCTACGCCGGACAGGTCCCTCACAGTTTATTGCTACTTACCTAAAGGGTATTCCCCAGATCCGGGTTAGGATCTATAAAACTCCAATACAAGCCCACAAATATAAAGCATACAAGTCAAGCAATTGAAAACATTATGAACTATTCCTAAGGTACACCTCACTTATTTCTATCCCCAGCAGAGTCGCCAGTTCTGTGATCGGTGGAAATAGAACTGACTGTTTTGGAATGCTGGTTCGCGTTTGCGTTTGTTTTCGCAAAATGTCGCGGTAAGCAAGAGTCGTCACCGTCTTTTATTTTATCCAACAAGGAAAGGACAAAAGCACAGAAAAATTCCTTTTCGAGATATTTCTCGGGTTCGGGAGGTAGATTATAGAAAGGGAAGGTGTTAGCACCCTTTCTATTAGTGGTTATCCACGGGCTCCTAGGTACTTGCTCATTGTGTTTTTAAAAAGTTTTGCTTTTCTTGTGTTCGTGGGTTTTGAAAAGAGTTTTGTTTGAAAACTTCGATTTAACTCTTGTTTCTATCCTCAAGAGTGTATGAAGTGTTGAAAACTTTGTTTGAAAAGTGTAAGTGCGAAAAGTTTGTTTTGTTTTGAAGGAGCAAGTACTTAAGAACATCTACCTACTCAAAAAGGAATTAAACTGTGCAAATGTCCTTTAGACAGTGCTATCCCACTATTGAGGAGTAGGTAGCACCGTCTTTGGAGTTTTCGGGTCAATTCGATTAATGGGACATGTGGTCACCAAAGCAATAGTAGGACGCCTTAGCGGTAACCCTAATGTCTTAGATCATTTTTTATCGAGGCAACCGTTCCGAGGCAACTTTGATCTTTAGACAGGAGGGCGACCTCTAAAACACCCTATACTCAATGACCACGTCGAGGCAACCAAGTGAGGCGTACCCTAGGAGCGGCATGTGCGAGTGTGTCAGGTTTTAGTTATATTGTCTTTACATGTCATGGTGAGCTACGGGTTAATTTTAATTTAAGAGAAATCTTGTCATGCATAGCCTAGTTAGCATACATCTAGTAGTTAATAGTTGCGGAAAATAAACTAAACTATTACAAGGCGTCGGGTATTTACATCACCAAAAACAAACCCTTGAAAAGTAAATGCGGGAAATTAAATAAAAGCAATAAAAAGTCCTAATTAAAGCTATTACATCATCGGAACAATTACATAATTGGAATAAAAAATAATAAAGAATAATTACGCGCGAGAAAAATTGGATCGGAGAAGTCCTTAGGGTTTTGACCCTTTTTGAGAAAGAAAGAAGTTTTTGTTATTTTGCATTAAATTAAATTAATCCTAAACTAATTAATTAATTAAATAAAAGAAAGATATTTTTTTTGAGTTTTTTAATGTCTCAAGGGAATAAATAAAAATAAAATGATCAAAAGTTATCAAAAACCCTAATTCTATATTAATTTTATTTATTGCAAAAATATTAAAATTAACCTAATTAAAGAACTAAGTTAATTATGTTAGTATTTATTTACAAAAATAAAGTGAAATTAATTTTAATTAAGAAAAAAAAATATTATTTTTTAGTTTTCTGATTTTTATTAGAAAAATATTAATTATTTAGTTAGTAGTTATTTAAGAATAAAAAGAAATCAAGCAAATAAAATGAAAGAAAATAAAAAAAATGCAAACTCAAGGAGGTGTTTGGGCCAGCTTTGGAGATGTATTTGGAAATCCTTGGCCCATTAATCACTCCAGCCTTGTTTGACCTTTTGGTTCGTCCATACGCCTGTTGACTGGGGAATATGGTGGTCTTTCAATCCTGACCATCAGATTTGCTTTGCAAGCCACTTGGCGTGTTGATAGTTGAGGTGTATGGTGGATACCCTTTGGGCAAACTGCACAAGAACGCCTGAAAAATAAAAGTAACAAGGTTTTGGGGGGACCTGGGATTCGAACCCAGGTCCCAATGATCATATGCACGCGTCCCTGCCACTCAGCCAAGTTGTTCCAATTATTATTATGACAAGAATCAATTATTATATTAGTAAATAACCAAATATGCTGGAAAAAAACAAAACGCGCGCTGATTCAAATTAACCAATCATATGTTAACACCTCATCATCTTCTTCGTTGTACCTGCAAAAACATAAACAGATAGCGGGGGTTTTTAACCTCCACTATGCGCTTGCACAAAAAATAGCGATTAGAAATCTAGCAAGCATAAATATTTCGCGAGGTATGGATTTGAATCGTCTTGGCCTCACGATTTCAGTCATATGCCTCATGAGTCCCAATTTTTCCTGGTTCAGAAAGCCCCAATTTAAAGTTCAAGAACCCTAGAATTTTGTTCATGGCATCTTTCGATTCAGTGCGTTTCAGTTCAATTAAACCATTCCATTAGCTTCATATGGCCTCTAGCAATGCAAAACAATCATGAAAACATGTTAAATGCACATGAATCAAGAAATACGATTTGGAATAAAAAAGGCAAACCGTGGAAATGTAATGAACGATTCCTTGAGCTTTGGTACTGGAATTTGATTGCAACACATTCCTGGAACCTCCTACAATGTGTTTGAATGATCAAAAACCCTTGAATCAACCTAGAATGCCAAAATCAGTTTTCAATTTTCTTGGAATTTCTTCAATTGGCTATGGTTGTTTCTGCAGCTTTTTCACGTCCTCTAGGTCAGGATTTGCTTGCTTGCATATAAGGGAAACCAATTAGGTCAAAAAATTGGATCCAACCCATGTACATTGATGATTAAATCTTTGATTGAAAATCAAATATTTTTGATTTTTCATGATTGGAAAATGTTGCCAAATTTGGAGATTTTTGTATCTTTGACTTGTGCACGAATTTTCCAGCATATCTTGACCATATTTGCTTCACAAATTGATTGAAAAATCAAATCTTGCATTTTCCTACAATTTAAATTAATTAAATGAATTAATATTAATTAAAAATCCAATTAATCAATAAAAATAAGAAAATAAATCCAATTAAGCTTGGTGGGTCGTGCATAGGCCATGGATGAAGTTTCAAGAAGAGATTTGAGGCCCATTAGCAAAAATAAGGTGTTTTGGGCAAAGTTGACTTTTGCAAATTCATGAAAATTTCCCAACTTCTCCAATGCACAACTTGCTCAATTTTGATCATATGACCATGTTCTTGGACATTTTGGAAAGCTCTTGAAGTCCCCTAACCAATGCCTTTGGTCCCATGTTATTTGGATTTACCAATATCAAGTTATGGCCTTTGACTCAAAGTGTACTTTTGTTGACTTTTGAATTTGACCTATAATGTAAAAATTGATAACTTTTTGTGAGAGCATTTCTTGAATTTGGAATGTGAAGATGGATTATAGGAAATTTCATCCTGTTCAAAATGAGCATTGGATAGGATTTTTCTGATAAACCATGAAAAAGTTATGCCCTGGTCAAGATACAGTTGACTTTTCTACTGTCCAAAAATAATAACTTTTTGCACCTTGATGATTTTTGAGCCATTCTTGTGGAATCATGATCAAGACTTGATCAAATGATGACTGTGAACTCAAAATAAGATGTTGACCAAAAATTCTGACTTTTGAGTGCAAAATGACCATTTTGCCCTTGTAGTTGATTGTGGATCAAATGAGGCTTTTGACTGTGCAAATTGGCACTATGAGTCTTGAGACTTGGCATGTAGGTGCTTGAGAATGTATATGGGCCTATGAGACTTGATTGAACCATTGAAAACCTCAAATTCCTTGAAAGCACCAAAACCCTAATTTCAGCTGTCTTAGGAGGTGGTTTGACTGTCTAACCCTTGAGGAAATCTTGAACCATTTGAAGATGATTCTTGACAAATCTTGAAGAATATGGGAGGGAAAATTTTGGGGTACAACAGTTGCCCCTGTTCAATCTTCTTAAACCTGAGGATGTAGATTGGCTTGCGTGCCTTTCGTGATCCGAAGGTGGAAGATGATTGAACACTAAAGTGCCCAGAAATTTGCACTCGCATGGTGTAGTATCAGCAATGTGATGTCAGGAATGGGCTTACAGATGCCATTTGGAGAGATGATGGATAGGAGGATGGGCTTATAGATGCCATCTGGAGATTGTTGGTAGGTAGTTTTGTCTTCGTTGACAGGTTGTCTTCATTGACGGGTTGTCTTCATTGACGGGTTGTCTCTATTGACGGGTTATCTTCATTGACAGATTGTCTTCATTGACGGGTTGTCTCTATTGACGGGTGCATCAGAAACATGAGTGACAGAATGACATCCGAATCTGGATCGTATCTGGACTTTATTTGAGAGCGTGACAGAATGACATATGAATCTGGATCGTATCTGAACTGTACTTGAAATTGAGATCTGTATGAGTAGCAGAATGATTTCCGTGCCTGGAGCGTATCTGTGTTGTAACTGGGATCTGGATAAGTGACAGAATGACTTCCGTGTCTGGAGTGTATCTGCACTTGAAGTTGATAGTTGAATCTAAATGAGAAATAGAATGACCGCTGTGTCTGGGGTGTATCCATACTGTATCTGAATAAGTGACAGAATGACATCTGAATCTGGATCCTATCTGGACTGTCTCTTGAATGAATCTGGAATAAGTATCAGAATGTCGCCATATCTGGGTCACATTTGAACTGTCTCTGGAAGGAATCTGGAATAAGTATCAGAATGTCGCCATGCTTGGGTCACATCTGAACCATCTCTAGAAGGAATCTGGAATAAGTATCAGAATGTCGCCATGTCTGGGTTACATCTGAACCATCTCTAGAAAGAATCTGGAATAAGTATCAGAATGTCGCCATATCTGGGTCACATCTGAACTATCTCTTGCTCAATGGAGTAAATCGTTGAGGTTATAGAACTGGTCCGTACTATGACGGAGGAGAACATCAAGATCTAGGAACTGACTCGTGCTCAATGGAGTATACCGTTGAGGTTATAGTACTTGTCCACCCTATGATGTAGAGAAACTGTCGAGATTGAGAACCTTATCTGAACTTCAACCGAGGATAATCCGATTGAGATTTAAGGACTGGTCAGATCTTCGACTAAGCTGAGAACTTAACTGCATCTTTCCTGAAAGGTAAAGGTCATTCACATGCAATGCATGAGATGGATCAAGCAATGATGTTCTCAACATAAATGAGATTTTACTCGTATGATGCGTATATGCATGTATCATGATGTATGAAGATGTGATGTTTCAGCTGGGGAAAGTAAATCCCGGAGCTGCTGGAAAATAGAATTGAGTTCTTCGTTTCCGCTGGGGATGGTGAACGAAGATGATTGTGAGAATAAACCTGCGGGAGAAAAGGACTCTGTTGGGGAATAAACTTGATGAAGGAGATTACTCCGAGGGGAAATACTCTGTGGGGAAGAGATGTTCTGCTGAGAGTTTAATGATAAACTCCGCTGGAGATTCCGTTGATAAGCTCTGTTGGGGATTTGATGATGAACTCCGCTGGGGATAGAAAGAACTTTGCTAAGGATAATCTTTCCGTTGCAACTTGCTGAGGATAACCCAGTTAGACTCTTGTGGGGATAATCCTTCTGAATATGGCTGGGGAGATACATTTGTACTCTGCAGGGGACAAGCTTCCAGAATCTACTAGGGAGATGATTCAGCTCTGGTGGGGAAGCTTTTTAGACTGCACTGGGGAATGGCTCCACTGGGGAATGGCTCCACTGGGGGGTATCTGGTATTCCGCCGGGGAACATTCTTATATTTTGTTGACGAATATTAAGACTGCCGGGGATGCTTGCTGAGGAATATCTGTATACTCCGATGGGGAATATTAAGATCTACTGGGGATACCCAACTTTTTAAGGTTGATGGTAGATTAACTCTGCTTGGGGGAGAGTATTGTTGATTCATTTGTAGTTGCAAGTCTCAATGGGGAGAGCTACCAATATTGTCTTACTCTACGGGGAGTGAAGATATCTCGGTCATACTCTTCAACTGAATCTACCTTGTACCTGGAGGACAACATAGCTTGTACAGTTCGGACAATTCTTATTTGCCCCAGTTTCTGCGGGAGAAGAAGGCCTATGAGGTGCTTGATAACTGCCGCGTGACAAATCTTCTTCTGGTAGGCAAGTGACGAGATGATGGGACATAGTCGTACGCTTTTGATCCCTAACTTTTTCCTGGACCGCCCTTTCGGGTTTTTAGTCCATCGGGATACCCTCTTTTGCTCAAGCCGCCTTTTCAGGTTTTCGACTTGCCGGGTGTACAAATTTTTTTCATTTTCATCCCTTATTTTTGCCCGAACCCTTTTGGTTCGCCGGGAAGCCCTTATTTTTGCCTAGGCCAGTCGACCTAGCGGGTCTTTGATTATGCGTAGTACTTTTTTGACTATGTCCACGCCCTCAGGATGTAGGGAGGTGTCACTGTCGGTAGTATTGTGTCGCCATACTACCAGAAGATGTTTGATCATGCAAGATTCGTTGCTGGAATTCATGTCCAATGCCCCAAGTGATTCAGACGGAGATCTGCCCCTGGCTATTTGGCATTTTGAGAGATTCCTTGAATCTTGACTTGACTGCCCCAGATGATGGACAATGGTTATGTCCGCCCCTTGGTTGGAAGTGTTTTTTCCACTTAAGGTGACTCTTTTTATTGAGCAGGTTTTTGTTCACTAGATACCTGTCGTGCGAATTTCTCTGCTGTTTGAACAAATAGTCATATGTAAACAATGTTATTAAGAATGCAAAGCTTATGTCTGTCTTGAAGTTTTTGAAAATGCATTTTTCAGTAAAACAGGCAAATTTTGTAAAATGTGATGTCAACTCAGGATGCACAGCAAGCCCTACAGGAGTCAGGATACCTTTTTGTAACAGTATGCTTTCGAACTAACCCATGCTTCAGCTAGGACTTTTTAAGGGTTATAACGTGGCCTGGTTCACGGTTTAAGAAACAAAGGATAAAGGCTCAAATTTTATTTGTACCCACCCGTTCTTCGTGATGTTCTTCGATCCTAAACTCAACTAATCGTGCATTTAGATCTCGTTTGAGTCTTTGCTCTGATATTCCAGTGATGGATCAGATACTGATAGTTTATTTTGAACAGGCAGTCATTTCTTTTTTCGTTGAGGGTTTGTAGGACCTATTTCCTTTTGATTTTATTATCCCTGTCTTTTTGCCTGAGCTGTTTCTTTTGTGATTACAGTCAGCGGGATGCCCTAGTTTTTTGTAAGTCTCCTTCATAGGTTTTGACTTATTGGGCTTTTATTTTGAGAGATAATGACTGTCTGTCCTTACGATTATAGGGAACCATCACTATCTTTTTGTCTCGGAAGGACTTTCTTTGATGCCATTCATTGTGCACCTGGATCAACTGAGAAAACTACCCTGCCCCGGGTTGTGATTAAGGGTTTTAATTTGTGAAAAGAAAAACTCCAACTTCTTTGGCTCAAAGGGGTTGAATAGGGATTATCTTCCTTATAACTCCTCTGTTTAGGATTTGAAACAATGCTTGTACCTCATCAGTGGGGTCTATCCAAAAGCATACTGTAAAGATTGTGGTATCGTTTTCGTCATCCTCCCTCAAAAGGCTTAGCATTTTTTTAATCGAGAGTCGAACATCACAAAAAAAATGAAAGCAATTTGAATATAGTGAATACGAACGGATTGATTCAAAACAGACATATGCGATGCATCGATAAGTAACAAAGTTTGACATGAATAAATGTTTGAACAATCAAAAGAAAATTACAAATTGAAAATTTTAATGAACAAAAAAAGTCTTCTCGGCTCAGGACTTGTCACTTCAAATGGTGAACCTTGGAGGATTGGTAGAAGAACTCAGCCCGACCATCCCGTGTGAATTCCAGAGCTCCTTCGTCAATCAGGTCTTGAATTTTGTTTTTCAATGTCCAACAACCATCAGTATCATGCCCCGGGCTGTTGGAATGGTATGCGCACCTTGCATCAAGATTGTGCTTTGGGGAGGCTGTGTTGGGATTCTTAGGAGGGTCCCTTAACGACACCAGATTCAATCTTACCAGGTGTTGTAAAGCTTGAAACAACGGCATGTTGAGCTTGGTAAATTGCCTCCTGGGCATGTTTGGCTTACTCTGATCAGACCATTGTCCTTGGCAAGGTCTTTGTTGGACCTGTGAGGTAGTAGCAACTTGGAGAGGTTTATTCTTCATCAAACCAAACCTTTGACTTCTCGGAAGTTGATTAATGACTTTATCCTCAGTCTTGACTATTTGCTTCATACTGTTGTATATGTCTTGATGAAGCTGGTTGATCATGGTTCTCAATTCCTCTTGCTCCCGGGCTAAGCCTTGGATAAGGGCCATCTGCCCCAGCATCTGGGTTCTCATTGCATCTACCTCAGCTTGCAGGTGTTTCAGCCGCTCGTCCTTATTGTCTTCAGGACTTTTCTTGACCAAATTCCCCATGAGGAGTGTTCTCAACTCTTCTTGCCCCTTGGATAGGTTTGGGAAGATTTCCCTGAACTGAGTCTCTTGAGTATGAAGATCCTGGTTATCTGGTTGGGAAGCCATTGCTGAAATAAACAGCGAAGAAGATAAGAGAAATGTAAAAGGGGTACCTGTAATGCAATGATATGTATGATATATGTATGCAATGTCTTCAAGGATCTCGCGGGGTAAACAAAGAAACTTGTTAGAGTTTGAATCTGGTAGCTTGATTGAAGGAACTTCATGTTGCTGAGAGTCCTTCTTCAAGAGTCAGGCTCACCATATCGAGTGGGTCATAGCCCCTGACTCAAGTTATCATGTTTTGATCTCCAAACAACCTTGGCTAGAGGAAAATAAATCCCCTTTGCTCGTTGCTAGACATTTGGTTCATCATGACCTGCATCACAAACCCTTGAGATCCTTGAAATGGGTTAGTCCTTATGCAAGATGTATGCAATGTTATGATGTCATGATGTTATGATGTCATGGTAAAGGCACACCACAAGTATTCACAAAAGGCAAACATGGTAAAGGCACACAAGTCACACAAGAGAGCCCTTAGATTTCAGGCTGGCATGAAGTTTAGGTACTACCCTCTTTCAGTTTCAGTTAGTTAAGACCTGTCCTAAAAATAGTAATTGGGTTCTAGAGGATCTCAATATCACTGACTACCCTCAATCTGTCATAATTCCAGTTTGGCAACCTTTTCTTGCGGCCGGAACCATCGCGAGAGTTTAGCCTCAATGAGTGTAGCATACTGCTACTGTTCTATGGCCAAGTTGGTCAATTTAAGGTTCTAAGGTAAGTTGGTGCTTAATGACTCCTCAGAAGACCCATATTCTCCTCGTTCCAACACAAGGGATATCGGTACAGACCAAGGTGTCACACCAACGTAGCTACTGCTTCACCCGTGTCGGTCTATGCCGGACAGGTCCCTCACAGTTTATTGCTACTTATCTAAAGGGTATTCCCCAGATCCGAGTTAGGATCTATAAAACTCCAATACAAGCCCACAAATATAAAGCATACAAGTCAAGCAATTGAAAACATTATGAACTATTCCTAAGGTACACCTCACTTATTTCTATCCCCAGCAGAGTCGCCAGTTCTGTGATCGGTGGAAATAGAACTGACTGTTTTGGAATGCTGGTTCGCGTTTGCGTTTGTTTTCGCAAAATGTCGCGGTAAGCAAGAGTCGCCACCGTCTTTTATTTTATCCAACAAGGAAAGGACAAAAGTACAGAAAAATTCCTATTCGAGATATTTCTCGGGTTCGGGAGGTAGATTATAGAAAGGGAAGGTGTTAGCACCCTTTCTATCTGTGGTTATCCACGGGCTCCTAGGTACTTGCTCATTGTATTTTCAAAAAGTTTTGCTTTTCTTGTGTTCGTGGGTTTTGAAAAGAGTTTTGTTTGAAAACTTCGATTTAACTCTTGTTTCTATCCTCAAGAGTGTATGAAGTGTTGTTGAAAACTTTGTTTGAAAAGTGTAAGTGCGAAAAGTTTGTTTTGTTTTGAAGGAGAAAGTACTTAAGAACATCTACCTACTCAAAAAGGAATTAAACTGTCGTTGGAGTTTTCGGGTCAATTCGATTAATGGGACATGTGGTCACCAAAGCAATAGTAGGACGCCTTAGCGGTAACCCTAATGTCTTAGATCATTTTTTATCGAGGCAACCGTTCCGAGGCAACTTTGATCTTTAGACAGGAGGGCGACCTCTAAAACACCCTATACTCAATGACTACGTCGAGGCAACCAAGTGAGGCGTACCCTAGGAGCGGCATGTGCGAGTGTGTCAGGTTTCAGTTATATTGTCTTTACATGTCATGGTGAGTGTTATACCCCAAAATTTGCCCTCCCATATTCCTCAAGAAATTGCCAAGCCAAGTTACAAAATTCCCCAAGGGTTGTGCAGTGCAACAGTCTCCCATACAGTCAAAATTAGGGTTTTGAGTCTGATCAAGAAAAGGAAGTTTTCAAAGGCTCAATCAAGTCTCATATGCTTACAAACATGGTCAAACATCCTCATATCAAGTTTCAAGGCATTCAGCTCAAAATTGCACAGTCAAAACCCTAAATTGCACTACAGTCAACTGTAGGGGCAAAATGGTCATTTGGCAGTCAAAAGTTCAAATTTTTGGTCAATATATCATTTTGAAGCCACAAACATCATTTGATCAATGCTTGATCATGATTCTCAAAATTTGGCTCAGAAATCATCAAAGATGCAAAAGTTACTATATTTGGACAGCTGAAAAAGTCAACTGAAATTGACCAGGGCATAACTTTCACATGGATTATCAGAAAAATTCCATCCAAAGCTCATTTTGAAGAGAAAGACATTTCCTACAACTCATCTTCATACTTCAAGTCCAAGAAATGCTCTCACAAAAAGTTATCAATTTCAACATTATAGGTCATTTTCAAAAGTCAACAAAAAGAGACTTTAAGTCAAAGGCCATAACTTGAGATTGGTAAGTCAAAATGACATGGGACCAAAGGCATTGGTTAAAGGACTCAAAGACCTTTCCAAAATGTCCAAGAACATGTGAAAAGCTTAAATATTGAGCAAGTTATGCCTTGTAGAAGTTGGGAAATTTTTGTGAAATGGCAAAAGTCAACTATCCTTGAAACTCCAATTTTTGACAAAAGGGCCCACTTTCTTCCACTTGATTCATCCTTGTCATGCCACACACGTGTCCCATGATTAATTTCAAGACCAAATATTGATTTTTCTATTTTATTTAATTTTTAATAATTTAATTCATTTTAAATCTTTGAAAATTCAAATAAAATTCAAAAACCAATGGAATAGTGTCATGTGAATTTGGACAATTTCCATATATCATGGGCCAACTCAAAAACTCAGGCTAGGGTTAAATTGCACACTAAGTCTAGGTCTTGGCTAAAAAGAAGGAAAAATGGTTAATGGAAAGAACCCTAGGACTAATTCCCTCATGAGCATGAATCAAGGTCAAATAGCAAGCCAATTCTCTTCCATCATAGGCACTGAGTCAAACCCTAACCATAGTACAGTAAAAGGCTCGCTCAAAAGCTGATTGGAACTTTGAAAAATTAGGCATATAACTCAAAACTGAAATCAAAGTGGGAGAGAATTTTAGGCCTTAATTCTTTTTCTAATAGTTTCCTGGACAAACTCTGAAGGTGTGCCAACCCCTAACCTCAATCAAAACGCGAAGAAACGGTAGCTACAACTCAAACTGTACAGAAATTTTTTTGAAATCGTATTCTCAATTCTAAGCATCTTCATTGCATTTCAATCGTATATTCTTGTTCCATGTGATGTTTCAAAGCTAACCTTTATATTCAATTTGATTTTTGCATCGTGTATGGGATTTCACCATGATTGAAATTTAGGTTTTCAGAGTTCTTGAATTGGGGTTTCTCACCCAAGGAACAATTGGAACTCAAGACCGTTACCATTGCAATCAGCGTGCTCCAACGAACAAGAGACATACCTCGCGAACAATTTACGAAGCTCATAACTCTAATCGCTATTTTTTCAAAAGTTGTCTAATGAAACGCGTAAGAAACCGTTGCCTATTTGCTTTATGTTACAGGGACGGGGAGGAAGAAGAAGGCGTGTCAAACAATGATTCGTCCATTTAAATTTTCGCGCTGGAAATCCATTCACCAACGCTTTTGCTTTATGTTATTTTCATATTAATTAATAACCAAATGCGCTGAGTGCCCCAGTGGTGAGGTTAGTGGGTGTTGACCTTCATGACCTGGGTTCAAGTCCCAGGTCTACACAATTTCCATAATATTTTTCTATTCTAATTCCCATGCAGGCTCAGTAAAACATTCCACCATACGCTGCCAAGGATCAACGGCCATGTGTCCAAGGGAATCAGATCCAAGGCTTAGGTCTGAGGAATACGCTACACTTGGTCAAATGCATCACACCTGATTAAAAAAGTCAATGGACTTCAAAGCCTAATGGGCCAAAATTCCAGGCCTGAACCTCCACAATGGGACAGAACACCCCCCTGGTTCTATCTTTTTTTCTAATTTTCTTTATGTTCTATTATTTTTTTTAATCATTTACTTGTGTATTTTATTTTCTGATTTAATTAATTTTTACAAGAAAAAAAAAACATAAAAACATTAAAATTCAGAAAAGACAAAAAAATTTAATAATTATTTTATTATAGTTATTTTTCATAAATAAATGCTTGTAATTATTTAATTTAATTGGGTTATAACCTTAATTCTTTTTTTTAATAAAAAAAATCCAAAAATATGTAGAATTAGGTTTAATGAATTCTTTTTATCCTTTCTTATTTTTTCCCTTTTTTACAATAATAATATTTAATTCATTTATTTTCATAATTAAATTGTATATAAATTAACTTAGGTTTAATTTAGGTTATATTTTAATTCTTTCATAATAAATAAAAAATATTAGAATTAGGGTTTGCTTTTTATTTTATTTTAATTAATTCCCTTTTTCTCATTAAATCTAAAAAACACAAAAAAAAACATTCCTTTTAAATCTTTAATTTTAATTCCTCCTTAATTAATTCATTAATTTTAATTTATTGCAAAAGGGTCCAACGCCCTAGTTTTGTTTTTTTTAATTTCTTTATTTCGCACATTTATTTTATATCGTTCAAATAATTATGTATATGCCCCAAAGCCTTGTAATAATTTTTATTTTATTTCTCGCACTTTTATTTTATTGCTCTTTTACTTTCAGTCAAATCGGGTTCGGTTTATTTTGGCGATGTGGACCCGCGCCATTTGTAATAGTTTAGATTTATTTTTTTCGCAAAATTTATAACTGTTAAATGCATGCAAGAATGAATGGACTTGAAAATAAAATCAAGCGTAGATCACAACAAACATGACAAGACAAAATAATTGAAACATGACACACGGACCGCACACACCACCTCTAGGGTACGCCTCACTGTTGCCTTTCGAAAGGTGGTCATCGAGTAGAGGACGTCTTAGTAAGTCCTCATGATCCGGGAACCTGGCATGAGGGTAGCTTCTAAGGTGTCTTCCCATTGCTCTGGTGATCACCATGTCCCTAAAACTCGAATTGACCCGAACACCTCCAATGGTGCTACCTACCTCTCAATGGTGGGATGGCACTACTTTAAAGGACATTTACACAGACGAATTCCTTAGGGTAGGTAGGTTCTCAAGGATACTTGCTCTAATTTCAAACAAATCAAAATACTTTTCACACCAACACACTTTCAAAAACTTTCAAAACAAACTTTTCAAACACTCTGACGTACGAGTTAAACTGAAACTTTTCAAAGAATATTTTTGAAACCCACATTGAAAAGCAAGCAAACATTTTGAAAACACATTGAGCAGGTATCTAAGAGCCCATGGATAACCATGGATAGAAAGGGTGCTAACACCTTCCCTTTCTATAACCTACCTCCCGAACCGAGAGCAATCTCTTTAAAGGAATTTTTCTGTGCTTTTGTCCTTTCCATTTGGAGAAAATAAAAGACGGTGGCGACTCTTGCTTCCGCGACATTTCACGAACCAGCTTTAAAACAGTCAGTTCCAGATCCACCGATCACAGAACTGGCGACTCTGCTGGGGATAAAACTTAAAGTGAGGTGTACCTTAGGACTAAGATCATTGTGTTTTCAATTGCTTTCCTTGTTTGCTTTATTATTGTGGGACTGTCTTGGGAGTTCTATAGATCCTAACCCGGATCTGGGGATACCTTTTTAGAAAGTAGCAACAAGGCTGTGAGGGAACTGTGCGGGGTATACCGACATGGTTGAAACAGTCTGCTACGTTGATGTGGCACTTTGGTGTGTACCGGTAACCCTTGAGTTCAGTCAAGGAGAGTACGGGGCCTCCATGTGGTGTCATGAAGCATCAACAGACCTTAGGAACCTTAATTGAACCATCTTGGCCTCTTTAGGGTAGTGAGATAACTGACTTTGGTGCAGTCCGAGGTTGGTTGATACTCGATACTACACTCAATTGAGGGTTGCTTTCCTGGAATATTTCGGTCGCCAGTTCAGTGGCTAAATCGAAACGATGAACAATGAAAGCAATCCCGTGATATTGGGAACCTTAGAACCCGGTTACTTTGATTAGGACAGGTTGAACCCACCAACTTCAAGAGGGTACTACCCAGACCCCATGCTGGCCTTAAACCTTAAGGGCCTGTCTTGTGTGCCTTGTGTGCCTTACATGTTTGTCTTTGTAAATATCTGTGGTGTGTTTAATCATAGCATCATGACATCATCCAGCATCATATGCATTAACTAACCATTTCAGGGGTTCGAATTTTCATCTTTGTTCTTGTTTTGTAGGACATGGAAACTGTTCGTAGAAAGACAATTCCAATCAGTCTTGTAAGGATCCCTCCTCAGCTTAAGGAGCTTATATCCAGGATTCCCGAGAACTCTTCATTCAGTGAAAGGCATGGAAGTCTCATCAGCTTGGTCAATACCAACATTGAGGAAGATATGATGAAGGTCCTGTTCCAATTCTTTGACCCTCTGCATCACTATTTCACCTTCTTGGACTATCAATTGGTACCTACATTGGAGGAGTTCTCTCGACTCCTGAAGATCCCTATCCTTGATCAGCTACCCTTCAACGGTACAGAAAAGGAACCTAAGCTTGAAGAGATTGCTAAAGCCTTGCACCTACAGTCATCTGACCTCAAGGGACATTGGGAAGTCAGAAGTGGTATTAAAGGGTTCTTAGCCAGGTTTCTGTTTGAAAAGGCCTATGAATGTTGGAACTCCCTTGACTTGCAAGCTTTTGAAGAGGCTGTGGCCCTCCTTGTTTATGGTTTGGTGTTGTTCCCTAACCCAGACCAGCTCATTGATATCAGTGCTGTCCAGATCTTTATGTCCAGGAATCCTATACCCACGTTGCTGGGGGACCTCCTTCACTCATGTTACACTCGAACCATGAGAAAAAGAGGTGTCCTTATGTGTTGCACTCCTCTCCTGGGAAAGTGGTTTATTTCGCACCTTCCACAATCAGTCCTGAAGAACGAGCGGGGTTTGAGATGGTCGCAACGGTTGATGACTCTTACACATGCAGATATACATTGGTGCCCTAGGTCCAGAGAAGATGTCACTATCATTGATCGTTGCGGGGAGTATCCTAATGTTCCTTTACTTGGAATCAGAGGGGGTATTACTTATAGTCCATGCCTGGCTTGGAGACAATTTGGTTATGCTCGGAGGGATGGTCCTCATGACATGTTGATTCCTGACATAGTTTTTGACTTCGACAACGATACTCAAGGACTTCGCCAGAGATTTATCAGAGCTTGGAGGATGCCTAGTAGGATAGACAGCAAGACATTGGGGCACAGGAACTCCATCCCTTTGGAGCCTTACCTCAAGTGGGTACGAGCCCGCTCTCAGAAATTAGTAATGCCTTATCCTCACATGCTTCCAGTAATCAAAGAGCCTGCCTTGGAAGGAGAGGTGTCTCATGTTATTCAGCACCCTGATATGCCCACATCCTGGGAAGAGATGCAGAAGAGCTGGATCCAGCTTAAGGAAGAGCGGAATTCTCTTGAGACTAGTTTGCATGCCAGTGAAAAGAAGGTCTTGGAGCTCACCCGCCTGTTGCATGAGGAAAGGAACCTCAACACTTACATAGCTCCAAAGAAGATGCGCAACATATTTTGGGATTGATTTGATCTTTTTTGTATTTTTGCCCATGAGGCTTTGATGTATTAAACAATGATTTTCTTAATAATAACGTGCGTTCCTTTTGGTCTACAACAAATTTGAATTTTCAAACTCTTGAATGCATTGCATAAACACATATCATTCATCATGTGCATCATAAATACTCTTCTTTTCAGGTTGTTTACTGTTCTTCGCTGTTTATTTCAGCATCATGAATCCTGAATCATCAACCGAGGCATCTATCAAGGCTCTTCAGGCGCAGAACGTCCAGTTTCAGGCGCAAAACGCCCAATTTCAGGAGCTGATCAAGGGCTTGGCTCAGGGTCAACAAGAGTTGAAGACCATGCTTCTGAAGAAGACTAAGAAGAAGAGGAGGACTGTGCTATTTAACACTGGGCGCAGACTCGGGAACACTTTGGTTGAAGCTGAAAGGACTCCTCCATCTGTGACGGAAGGTAGTCACCAAGAAAGGGAGGTCACTACTCCTGTGGGCTCTGATACTGAAACAGACTTCAACGACGAACAGTACCCTCCTGCTGAAGACCGGTACAAACAGCTGGAAGACAGATTAAAGGCTATGGAAGTTCAGCGGGTGCCTGGATTGGATTTCGGAGACTTGGGGTTATCTACTGGAGTGGTGATCCCACACAAGTTCAAAACACCTGCCTTCGTGAAGTATGATGGGGCTTCCTGTCCCAAGATGCACCTCCGTTCTTATGTAAGGAAGATCCAGCCTTACACAGCAGACAAGAACCTTTGGATCCACTTCTTCCAGGAGAGTCTTTCAGGGACTCACCTCGATTGGTTCTATCAGCTGGATGGAATCAGCATTCGTAACTGGGAGGATCTGGCCACTGCTTTTTACAAGCAGTATCAGTATAATGCCGACCTCGCTCCTACGCGTACCCAGCTCCAGGGTATGTCGCTAGGGTCGGGTGAAGGTTTTAAGGAGTACGCCCAGAAATGGAGAGACCTGGCTGGCAGGGTGCAGCCACCATTGACGGATCGGGAGCTGGTAGATATGTTCTTGGGGACCCTGTCGGGTCCATTTTTCAATCATCTCATTGGTAATTCCTCTGCTGGGTTTACTGATCTGATCCTGACTGGTGAAAGGATCGAGGCCGGTATAAAATCGGGGAAGATACAGAAAGTTGCCTCCTCCAGTACTGAGAAGAAACCCTTCAAAAAGGAGGCTAGTGCTGTATATAGCTCCCGGAGAACAGAGCGACCTGAACACCGCCAATCTGTCAGTGCGGTAATGATTGCCAAACCTGCTGCCGCTCCTCGGCCAACTAATCCTCAAAAGTTTGAAAGACCCCGGAGAGAGTTTACCCGGTTAAGCATGACCTTATCACAGATCCTGCCACAGTTGCTATCCACCAATTTAGTGACTGTCAAGGAGGCTCCAAAGTTTCCCAATACTGCATCCCCCAAGTTCAATCCAAATGCTCGCTGTGCTTATCACTCTGATAGCCCGGGGCATAACACAGATGACTGTTGGGCCCTAAGGAATAAGGTTCAAGACCTCATTGATGCAAAGGAAATACAGTTTGAGGCGCCCGAGAGGCCGAATGTTGTAACTGCTCCCATGCCCCAGCATGGAGTGAATGCTGTTGAGGAGGATTTGTATGTAGCTTCGGTGGATGATGTTGCTACTCCGTTGCTGATGGTCAAGAGGAATCTGTTGCTAGCCGGTTTATTTCCGGGATGTGGTGAAGGTTGCCCTCTATGTGTTGCTTCCCCTGCTGGTTGTTCTCTGCTGAAGTCAGGTGTCCAAAACCTGATAGATAGTAGAGAGATTTTGTTCAGAAAGACTGTTGTTCCTGCTGCTCCTGTTGAAGAAGTGTCGATCGTTACCATCTTCAACAACCATTCCGAGGCTCCTTCAAAGAAGCCTGTCCAAATTTTGTCAGTTCACAAGAGTGCTCCCATCACCATTACTGTTCCGGGGCCTATACCCTACAAATCTGATAAGGCTGTCCCATGGCACTATGGGGCGGATGTTTATGTTCTGGGTGTGAAACAAGAGTGCAACATTGATACTGGTGTCTCCAACATCACCGGGCCTGCTAAGGTCACTCGTAGTGGAAGACTGTTCTCGCCAGACATCGCTCCTCCGGTAATTCGTAGGCCTTTGATCTTCACACCTGCCAGTGTGCCTGTTTCTCCCTCTGACCAAGTATCCACCCCTGCTACTGAGTCATCTGATACTCGGGGCAAGGGGATTGCTGCTGATGTGCCTGCCAGGACGGAGGCACCAAAGACCATTGTTGAGGCTTCCAAGCAGGAAATGGAAGAAATCCTCAAGATAATAAAGAAAAGTGATTTCAACGTTGTAGAACAGCTGGGGCACACCCCCTCTAAAATCTCCATGTTGTCACTGCTGCTGTGTTCAGAGGCCCATGCAAAGGCTCTGATTGCTTTCTTAAAGACAGCCCACGTACCCCAAGAGACGTCTGCTGACCAGTTCACCGACTGTGTGGCCAACCTAACCGCTGATAATGGCCTGGGTTTCTCTGATGCCGATCTGACAGCAAAGGGGAAAAACCATAATGATGCCCTGCATGTCTCCATCGAATGCAGGGGCACTACTCTTGCTCATGTGCTGGTTGATACAGGTTCTTCATTAAACGTGCTGCCCAAGAAGGCTCTGGATAGGCTGGATTGTGAGGGTCTAGAGCTCAAACCAACTCACATTGTTGTCCGGGCCTTTGATGGGTCCAAAAGAATGGTGCATGGTGAAGTGGACATCCCAATCAGGGTTGGGTCACAGGTATTCGATTCAAAATTCTATGTGATGGACATCCATCCGTCCTATTCTTGTTTGCTGGGTCGCCCGTGGATCCACAAGGCTGGAGCTGTGACTTCCACATTGCATCAGAAGCTCAAGTACCCGGTCAGGGGGAAGATCGTAACAGTGCAAGGGGAAGAGGAGTACATGGTCAGCCACCTCAACTCCTTCAGATACGTAGAAATGGATGGGGAGTTCATTGAAACCCCCTTTCAACATTTTGAGGAAGTGCCACAAACCCTGGCAGCAGCAGAAGCAGATGAAGAGGTTTCTCCTATGAAGATGGCCTCCTTAAAGGATGCCCGGGCTGTGATCGAAAGAGGTGAATGTGCAAACTGGGGCAAGCTCCCTGATCTTACTCCTAAGACTAACAAGTTTGGGCTGGGTTTCACCACAGAAGCTCAGAAAGCAGTGCGCAAGGCGAGAATTGGAAGACCTCCGGTGCTCATCACCCACTCAGAAGTGGATGCTATTGGAGAGGAAGATGAAATAGAAGAGTCAAAGTTCGATAGCTGGATCTACCCGACGGCCGACGGTGGATTGACCAATTGGACTGCTAAAGATTTTACACCCATAACTTTTGTTCCCCAGTAATGAATTTCTTCGTTTTTGATTTGTAATAAACAATAATTTGAAACTATATGGCCCGGTGTCTTACCCGGGGCACCGTGGTTTTATTTATGAGGGCTTTTGTTTGTCACTATCATATATCATGAATAAAAGCATTGGATGTTTTTCACACTTCAAATTTTGCGCTCCTTTTCTTTCCTTTCTTTACATATTGCAAACAGCTGTATTTACACACACACTCACTCATACAGGTTTCAATCCACTCTGGATCTCACTGGTAACGACTCTGCTACTGCCAGTTATGACTTCGAAAATCCGATCAACTTAGCCGCAGACGAAGGTGAAGATGATTGCGAAGTGCCTGGTGAACTTGCAAGACTGTTACAACAGGAAGAGAGGGCAATTCAACCCCATGAAGAACCAGTGGAAATAATAAACTTGGGTACTGAGGAAGACAAGAAAGAGGTGAAGATTGGTGCCAACCTAGAACTCAGCGTGAAGCAACGGTTGACTCAGATGCTGCATGACTATAAGGAGATCTTTGCCTGGTCCTACGAAGATATGCCCGGATTAGATACCGACATTGTGGTCCATCACTTACCAACTAAAGAAGATTGCCCTCCGGTTAAGCAAAAAGTCCGCCGTATGCGTCCAGAGATGTCTGAGAAGATTAAAGCCGAGGTTATGAAGCAGTTTGATGCCGGGTTTCTTGCAGTGACTTCTTACCCTCAGTGGGTTGCTAATGTGGTGCCGGTACCTAAGAAGGACGGCAAGGTCAGGATGTGTGTCGATTACAGGGATCTGAACCGGGCCAGCCCCAAGGATGACTTCCCTCTACCCCACATTGATGTCCTTGTTGATAATACAGCTCAGCATAAAGTGTTCTCTTTCATGGATGGTTTTTCAGGCTACAATCAGATCAAGATGGCACCTGAAGACATGGAAAAGACTACCTTTGTTACTCAGTGGGGCACCTTCTGCTACAAAGTCATGCCTTTCGGACTAAAGAATGCTGGGGCAACCTACCAACGTGCCATGGTTGCTTTATTTCATGACATGATCCATCATGAGATAGAAGTGTATGTTGACGACATGATCGCTAGGTCCCAGACTGAGGAAGAACACCTTGATCATCTACAGAAATTGTTTGACCGATTGAAACTGTACAAACTAAGATTGAACCCTAACAAGTGCACCTTCGGGGTAAGATCTGGGAAGTTGCTAGGCTTTGTGGTCAGTGATAAAGGCATTCAAGTGGACCCAGCTAAGGTCAAAGCTATTCAAGAGATGCCAGTTCCTAAGACAGAGAAGGAAGTCAGAGGCTTTCTAGGACGTCTGAATTACATTGCCCGGTTCATCTCACATCTGACTGCTACCTGTGAGCCAATCTTCAAGCTGCTGAAGAAAGATCAGGTAGTACGCTGGAATGATGAATGTCAGGCTGCTTTTGACAGAATCAAAGAATATCTCCAAGAACCACCCATCCTTATGCCACCAGTTGAAGGGAGGCCTTTGATACTTTACCTGACAGTGCTTGATAATGCAATGGGGTGTGTGCTGGGGCAGCATGACGAGTCTGGCCGAAAAGAGCATGCCATTTATTACCTTAGCAAAAAGTTTACCGACTGTGAGACCCGATACTCACTGCTTGAGAAAACTTGCTGCGCTTTGGTATGGGCTGCTCGCCGGCTGAGACAGTATATGCTGACTCACACTACCTTGTTAATCTCAAAAATGGATCCTATAAAGTACATATTCGAAAAGCCTGCTCTGTCTGGGAGAATTGCAAGATGGCAGATGATCTTGACAGAATACGACATTCAGTATACGACCCAAAAAGCCATCAAGGGAAGTATATTGGCAGACCACTTAGCACATCAAGCTGTGGATGACTACCAATCAATGAACTTCGAGTTTCCAGATGAAAGCATTATGATAGTAACTGACTGTGAAATACCTGGACCAGATGAAGGACCTGAACCAGGATCCCGATGGTCTATGCACTTTGACGGAGCCTCCAATGCTTTGGGAAATGGTATCGGCGCCATAATCATATCTCCACAAGGTACTCATACTCCACTCACCGCCAGGCTGTGTTTCAACTGTACCAACAACATGGCGGAGTATGAGGCGTGTATTATGGGTCTTCAAGCTGCGATCGACCTGAGGATCAAATTTATGAGTGTCTTCGGAGATTCCGCTCTTGTGATCAATCAGATCAAAGGAGAGTGGGATACGAAACACCCAAACTTGATTCCTTACAGAGAATGTGTGTTGGCCCTGATCCCCCACTTCACAGAGATAACATTTGAGCACTTTCCAAGAGAAGAGAATCAGTTGGCGGACGCGTTAGCTACAATGTCTTCAATGTTCAAGGTTAAATGGGATAATGAAGCTCCCCGGATCATCATCTGGAAACTGGACGAACCGGCATACTGTTGTGATCTCGAGACTGAATTGGTGACTGAGAAGCCTTGGTACCACGAAGTGAAGAGATATCTGGAAGCACAGGAATACCCTGAAGGAGCATCTGTCAATGATAAGAAATTCCTGAGGAGGTTTGCAGCCAAGTTCTTTCTTAGCAACGGCATCTTGTACAAGCGAAACCAGGATTCAACCCTACTGCGTTGTGTAGATAAGACTGAAGCAGAAAGAATCATGGAAGAGCTACATGAAGGGACCTTTGGTACACACTCCAGTGGACACACCATGGCAAAGAAGATTCTACGGGCAGGGTATTACTGGTCCACCATGGAAGCTGATTGCTACCAACATTCTAGGACATGCCATAAATGCCAGATCTACGCAGACAAGGTGCATGTTCCTCCGGTTCCCCTGAATGTTCTGACTGCGCCTTGGCCGTTTGCAATGTGGGGCATAGACATGATCGGCGAGATTAAACCTACGGCATCTAATGGACATCGCTTCATCCTAGTGGCAATTGATTACTTCACGAAGTGGGTTGAGGCAGCATCCTATGCTACGGTAACCAAGACTGTTGTAGCACGGTTCATTCGGCATAACCTGATCTGTCGGTACGGCGTCCCTGAGAGAATTATTACAGACAATGGTACCAATCTGAACAATAAGATGATCGCTGAGCTCTGCGAACAATTCAAGATACAACACCACAATTCTTCTCCTTACAGACCAAAGATGAATGGGGCTGTAGAAGCAGCTAATAAAAACATCAAGAAGATCGTGCAGAAGATGACAGTAACGTATAAAGATTGGCACGAGATGTTACCGTTCGCTCTACATGGATACCGTACCTCAGCTAGGACGTCAACCGGGGCAACTCCTTTCTCTCTGGTTTATGGCATGGAGGCCGTCTTGCCGATTGAGGTACAAATTCCTTCTCTCCGGATAATGAAGGATGCAAAGCTGAATGAAGATGATTGGATCCAGACACGACTTGATCAGCTCAACCTTATTGACGAAAAGAGACTCGCTGCTATCTGTCATGGTCAGACGTATCAGAAACGAATGATCAGGGCATTTAATAGAAAGGTCAGACCACAGGAATATCAAGTCGGGGATCTGGTGATCAAGCGAATCATCCTTCCTCAGAGTGATCCAAGGGGCAAATGGACCCCTACGTACGAAGGGCCATTTGTGGTTAAGCATGTGTTCTCAGGAGGAGCAATGATATTAACCAACATGGATGGTGACGACCTTCCTCACCCCGCCAATGCAGACATAGTTAAAAAATACTACGCATGAAAAAGACCCGCTAGGCTGACATGTCTAGGCAAAAATTAGGGCTTCCCGTCGAACCAAAAGGGTTCGGGCAAAATGAAGGGATGAAAATGAAAAATCTGTACACCTGGCAAGTCGAAAACCTGAAAAGGTGGCTTGGGCAAAAACGGGTATCCCGGTGGACCAAAAACCCGAAAGGGCGGTCCAGGCAAAAATTAGGGATAAAAGCGTAATACTATGTCTCATTGGATCACTTTGCATCCAGAATCCGGTATCTACATCAAGTTCAGACGGCATCGATCAGTCAGCTTCACCTTCAACCAAGGTCATCAAGTGATGAGACGCTCGGAGTTATAAAGGCAATAGCAGAGTTGGAAACCCAGTGGATCATTCATCTTTCACACAGCTGTTTTATTTTCTTTTGTACAAAACTTGTATAAACTCTTTTGCTCGGCGACGTTTCTCTTACTAGGACGTCAGCCTCTTGTACCCAAAACGCCTATTCACAGGCTATGCAAAATCAATACAAATATACTTTTCAGTTAAACGTGCCAACTGTTTTTCTTTTTCTGTTTTGTTTTGCGAAGAACGTCCAAGGTTCAATTTGTGATATATGCATTGACAATAATTTGCTAGCTCATAAATATTTGCATACGAAACAAAGAATTAATTGCAGGTGACACTAGAAACAGGGGCAATAAGGAGTTGTCTGAGCAGTCTAATCGTTCTATCCTCCAAGGTACCAAAGTAGGTTCAGCTAAAGAACCTAACCAGGCATCTTAAATTCCCCAGAGAGTGAGACAGCAAGTCAGTGCATTCTTCCCCAAACAAAGTTAACAAGTCTCAAGGAAATTGGGTATCCTCCAGTAGATCCCGATATTCCCCAGCAGCATATATTCTTAACGAGCATCCCCGGCAGTCTTGGTCTAAAGATTGTTCCCCGGCGGTATCGCAATATTCAAAAGGAATCACTTCTTCCCCAGCATGGTTCAAAACTTCCCCAGAAGAGTCCAATCCAGCTTCCCCAAGAAAGTTGGAATCATCTCTCCAAGCAGTAAGCTTATCCCCAGTAGATTCTGGAAGCTTATCCCCTCGCAGAGCACGAACGCGTCGTCCGGCTTTATTCAAAGAGTTATTTCCTTAACAGGATATAACTGGGTTATCCTCAGCCAAAAGCCAAGGGAAGGTCGTCGTCAACGTAGTTCTTTCCTATCCCCAGCGAAGTCCATCAATACTTCCAACATAACAACGGTATCCTCAGCAGGTTATCAACAACTCAGCAAGGTATCTCTATCCCCACAGAGTATTGCTTCCCAGCATGATCGCTAGAATATCTTTGCTCCCCGCAGAATCTTCCATTCGCCAAGTTTATTCCGCAACGGAGTCATCTTCTCCTACCGGTATCCTTGCAGTTATCATCCCCAGCGGAAGCAAAATCTATTCTTCGACATCAGCCCAGGATACGACTTCCCGGCACCCGTCAATGATTCACTTTCCTAGACAAAAATATATATGAAACATCACATACATCATTATAGCATGCATGTACACATCATATCTTACAAATCTCATTTATGTTGAGAACGTCATTGCTTGATCCATATCATGCATTGCATATGACTGACTCTTACATTTCAGGAAAGATCCAGTTACGTTCTCAAGCTACATTTCAAGACCTAGACCGGTTCAGTTAAATTGTCCCAAGATTTTCCTGATGCTTATCCAGTCAAAGGCCTTCTCTGGTTCAGTCAGATCGACCTTAAGATCTCCCTGATGCTTATCCAGTTGAAGACATTTCAAGACCTAGACCGGTTCAGTTAAATTGTCCCAAGATTTTCCTGATGCTTATCCAGTCAAAAGCCTTCTCTGGTTCAGTCAGATCGACCCTAAGATCTCCCTGATGCTTATCCAGTTGAAGACATTTCAAGACCTAGACCGGTTCAGTTAAATCGTCCCAAGATTTTCCTGATGCTTATCCAGTCAAAGGCCTTCTCTGGTTCAGTCAGATCGACCTTAAGATCTCCCTGATGCTTATCCAGTTAAAGACATTTCAAGACCTAGACCGGTTCAGTTAAATCGTCCCAAGATTTTCCTGATGCTTATCCAGTCAAAGGCCTTCTCTGGTTCAGTCAGATCGACCTTAAGATCTCCCTGATGCTTATCCAGTTGAAGACATTTCGAGACCTAGACCGGTTCAGTTAAATCGTCCTAAGATTTTCCTGATGCTTATCCAGTCAAAGGCCTTCTCTGGTTCAGTTAAATCGCCCTAAGATCTCCCTGATGCTTATCCAGTTGAAGACATTTCAAGACCTAGACCGGTTCAGTTAAATCGACCCTAAGATTTTCCTGATTCTTACCCAGTCAAAGGCCTCTCTGGTTCAGTCAGATCGACCCTAAGATCTCCCTGATTCTTATCCCAGTAGAAGACATCCCAGATTTTTCTCAACGAGCGTTGTTGAAGTTAAAGTCGCCCAAGGCTCTCTTACCATTCATGCTAAGGTAGTAACCATCCCTGGTTCTTTCATCGCCGTTTGAAGCTCCAGACTCAGCTCCTGTAACTAGTCAGGACACGTCAATACCAAGCATCTAAAAATCAGCTCCTGCAACGTGTCAGGTACTCATTTTTTGTTTTGCAGGTATGCAGGTTCTCGCTAAGGAATCTCCTACGCGATCAACATCCAGATGGCATCTATAAGCCCATCATCCAATCCGGCAATCTCCAAATGGCATCTATAAGCCCATTCCACCCTCATTGCTAACATGTGAGCGCAAATTTCCGGGCACTCTAGTGTCCAATCATCTTCTACCCTCGGATTACGAAAGGCACGTCAGCCAATCTGCATCCTCAGGTCTAAGAAGATTGAACAGAGGCAACTGTTATACCCCAAAATTTGCCCTCCCATATTCCTCAAGAAATTGCCAAGCCAAGTTACAAAATTCCCCAAGGGTTGTGCAGTGCAACAGTCTCCCATACAGTCAAAATTAGGGTTTTGAGTCTGATCAAGAAAAGGAAGTTTTCAAAGGCTCAATCAAGTCTCATATGCTTACAAACATGGTCAAACATCCTCATATCAAGTTTCAAGGCATTCAGCTCAAAATTGCACAGTCAAAACCCTAAATTGCACTACAGTCAACTGTAGGGGCAAAATGGTCATTTGGCAGTCAAAAGTTCAAATTTTTGGTCAATATATCATTTTGAAGCCACAAACATCATTTGATCAATGCTTGATCATGATTCTCAAAATTTGGCTCAGAAATCATCAAAGATGCAAAAGTTGCTATATTTGGACAGCTGAAAAAGTCAACTGAAATTGACCAGGGCATAACTTTCACATGGATTATCATAAAAATTCCATCCAAAGCTCATTTTGAAGAGAAAGACATTTCCTACAACTCATCTTCATACTTCAAGTCCAAGAAATGCTCTCACAAAAAGTTATCAATTTCAACATTATAGGTCATTTTCAAAAGTCAACAAAAAGAGACTTTAAGTCAAAGGCCATAACTTGAGATTGGTAAGTCAAAATGACATGGGACCAAAGGCATTGGTTAAAGGACTCAAAGACCTTTCCAAAATGTCCAAGAACATGTGAAAAGCTTAAAAATTGAGCAAGTTATGCCTTGTAGAAGTTGGGAAATTTTTGTGAAATGGCAAAAGTCAACTATCCTTGAAACTCCAATTTTTGACAAAAGGGCCCACTTTCTTCCACTTGATTCATCCTTGTCATGCCACACACGTGTCCCATGATTAATTTCAAGACCAAATATTGATTTTTCTATTTTATTTAATTTTTAATAATTTAATTCATTTTAAATCTTTGAAAATTCAAATAAAATTCAAAAACCAATGGAATAGTGTCATGTGAATTTGGACAATTTCCATATATCATGGGCCAACTCAAAAACTCAGGCTAGGGTTAAATTGCACACTAAGTCTAGGTCTTGGCTAAAAAGAAGGAAAAATGGTTAATGGAAAGAACCCTAGGACTAATTCCCTCATGAGCATGAATCAAGGTCAAATAGCAAGCCAATTCTCTTCCATCATAGGCACTGAGTCAAACCCTAACCATAGTACAGCAAAAGGCTCGCTCAAAAGCTGATTGGAACTTTGAAAAATTAGGCATATAACTCAAAACTGAAATCAAAGTGGGAGAGAATTTTAGGCCTTAATTCTTTTTCTAATAGTTTCCTGGACAAACTCTGAAGGTGTGCCAACCCCTAACCTCAATCAAAACGCGAAGAAACGGTAGCTACAACTCAAACTGTACAGAAAAATTTTTGAAATCGTATTCTCAATTCTAAGCATCTTCATTGCATTTCAATCGTATATTCTTGTTCCATGTGATGTTTCAAAGCTAACCTTTATATTCAATTTGATTTTTGCATCGTGTATGGGATTTCACCATGATTGAAATTTAGGTTTTCAGAGTTCTTGAATTGGGGTTTCTCACCCAAGGAACAATTGGAACTCAAGACCGTTACCATTGCAATCAGCGTGCTCCAACGAACAAGAGACATACCTCGCGAACAATTTACGAAGCTCATAACTCTAATCGCTATTTTTTCAAAAGTTGTCTAATGAAACGCGTAAGAAACCGTTGCCTATTTGCTTTATGTTACAGGGACGGGGAGGAAGAAGAAGGCGTGTCAAACAATGATTCGTCCATTTAAATTTTCGCGCTGGAAATCCATTCACCAACGCTTTTGCTTTATGTTATTTTCATATTAATTAATAACCAAATGCGCTGAGTGCCCCAGTGGTGAGGTTAGTGGGTGTTGACCTTCATGACCTGGGTTCAAGTCCTAGGTCTACACAATTTCCATAATATTTTTCTATTCTAATTCCCATGCAGGCTCAGTAAAACATTCCACCATACGCTGCCAAGGATCAACGGCCATGTGTCCAAGGGAATCAGATCCAAGGCTTAGGTCTGAGGAATACGCTACACTTGGTCAAATGCATCACACCTGATTAAAAAAGTCAATGGACTTCAAAGCCTAATGGGCCAAAATTCCAGGCCTGAACCTCCACAATGGGACAGAACACCCCCCTGGTTCTATCTTTTTTTCTAATTTTCTTTATGTTCTATTATTTTTTTTAATCATTTACTTGTGTATTTTATTTTCTGATTTAATTAATTTTTACAAGGAAAAAAAAACATAAAAACATTAAAATTCAGAAAAGACAAAAAAATTTAATAATTATTTTATTATAGTTATTTTTCATAAATAAATGCTTGTAATTATTTAATTTAATTGGGTTATAACCTTAATTCTTTTTTTTAATAAAAAAAATCCAAAAATATGTAGAATTAGGTTTAATGAATTCTTTTTATCCTTTCTTATTTTTTCCCTTTTTTACAATAATAATATTTAATTCATTTATTTTCATAATTAAATTGTATATAAATTAACTTAGGTTTAATTTAGGTTATATTTTAATTCTTTCATAATAAATAAAAAATATTAGAATTAGGGTTTGCTTTTTATTTTATTTTAATTAATTCCCTTTTTCTCATTAAATCTAAAAAACACAAAAAAAAACATTCCTTTTAAATCTTTAATTTTAATTCCTCCTTAATTAATTCATTAATTTTAATTTATTGCAAAAGGGTCCAACGCCCTAGTTTTGTTTTTTTTAATTTCTTTATTTCGCACATTTATTTTATATCGTTTAAATAATTATGTATATGCCCCAAAGCCTTGTAATAATTTTTATTTTATTTCTCGCACTTTTATTTTATTGCTCTTTTACTTTCAGTCAAATCGGGTTCGGTTTATTTTGGCGATGTGGACCCGCGCCATTTGTAATAGTTTAGATTTATTTTTTTCGCAAACTTTATAACTGTTAAATGCATGCAAGAATGAATGGACTTGAAAATAAAATCAAGCGTAGATCACAACAAACATGACAAGACAAAATAATTGAAACATGACACACGGACCGCACACACCACCTCTAGGGTACGCCTCACTGTTGCCTTTCGAAAGGTGGTCATCGAGTAGAGGACGTCTTAGTAAGTCCTCATGATCCGGGAACCTGGCATGAGGGTAGCTTCTAAGGTGTCTTCCCATTGCTCTGGTGATCACCATGTCCCTAAAACTCGAATTGACCCGAACACCTCCAATGGTGCTACCTACCTCTCAATGGTGGGATGGCACTACTTTAAAGGACATTTACACAGACGAATTCCTTAGGGTAGGTAGGTTCTCAAGGATACTTGCTCTAATTTCAAACAAATCAAAATACTTTTCACACCAACACACTTTCAAAAACTTTCAAAACAAACTTTTCAAACACTCTGACGTACGAGTTAAACTGAAACTTTTCAAAGAATATTTTTGAAACCCACATTGAAAAGCAAGCAAACATTTTGAAAACACATTGAGCAGGTATCTAAGAGCCCATGGATAACCATGGATAGAAAGGGTGCTAACACCTTCCCTTTCTATAACCTACCTCCCGAACCGAGAGCAATCTCTTTAAAGGAATTTTTCTGTGCTTTTGTCCTTTCCATTTGGAGAAAATAAAAGACGGTGGCGACTCTTGCTTCCGCGACATTTCGCGAACCAGCTTTAAAACAGTCAGTTCCAGATCCACCGATCACAGTGAGCAACGGGTTAATTTTAATTTAAGAGAAATCTTGTCATGCATAGCCTAGTTAGCATACATCTAGTAGTTAATAGTTGTGGAAAATAAACTAAACTATTACAAGGCGTCGGGTATTTACATCGCCAAAAACAAACCCTTGAAAAGTAAATGCGGGAAATTAAATAAAAGCGATAAAAAGTCCTAATTAAAGCTATTACATCCTCGGAACAATTACATAATTGGAATAAAAAATAATAAAGAATAATTACGCGCGAGAAAAATTGGATCGCAGAAGTCCTTAGGGTTTTGACCCTTTTTGAGAAAGAAAGAAGTTTTTGTTATTTTGCATTTAATTAAATTAATCCTAAACTAATTAATTAATTAAATAAAAGAAAGATATTTTTTTTGAGTTTTTTAATGTCTCAAGGGAATAAATAAAAATAAAATGATCAAAAGTTATCAAAAACCCTAATTCTATATTAATTTTATTTATTGCAAAAATATTAAAATTAACCTAATTAAAGAACTAAGTTAATTATGTTAGTATTTATTTATAAAAATAAAGTGAAATTAATTTTAATTAAGAAAAAAAAAATATTATTTTTTAGTTTTCTGATTTTTATTAGAAAAATATTAATTATTTAGTTAGTAGTTATTTAAGAATAAAAAGAAATCAAGCAAATAAAATGAAAGAAAATAAAAAAATGCAAACTCATGGAGGTGTTTGGGCCAGCTTTGGAGATGTATTTGGAAATCCTTGGCCCATTAATCACTCCAGCCTTGTTTGATCTTTTGGTTCGTCCATACGCCTGTTGACTGGGGAATATGGTGGTCTTTCAATCCTGACCATCAGATTTGCTTTGCAAGCCACTTGGCGTGTTGATAGTTGAGGTGTATGGTGGATACCCTTTGGGCAAACTGCACAAGAACGCCTGAAAAATAAAAGTAACAAGGTTTTGGGGGGACCTGGGATTCGAACCCATGTCCCAATGATCATATGCACGCGTCCCTGCCACTCAGCCAAGTTGTTCCAATTGTTATTATGACAAGAATCAATTATTATATTAGTAAATAACCAAATATGCTGGAAACAAAACAAAACGCGCGTTGATTCAAATTAACCAATCATATGTTAACACCTCATCATCTTCTTCGTTGTACCTGCAAAAACATAAACAGATAGCGGGGGTTTTTAACCTCCACTATGCGCTTGCACGAAAAATAGCGATTAGAAATCTAGCAAGCATAAATATTTCGCGAGGTATGGATTTGGTTCGTCTTGGCCTCACGATTTCAGTCATATGCCTCATGAGTCCCAATTTTTCCTGGTTCAGAAAGCCCCAATTTAAAGTTCAAGAACCCTAGAATTTTGTTCATGGCATCTTTCGATTCAGTGCGTTTCAGTTCAATTAAACCATTCCATTAGCTTCATATGGCCTCTAGCAATGCAAAACAATCATGAAAACATGTTAAATGCACATGAATCAAGAAATATGATTTGGAATAAAAAAGGTAAACCGTGGAACTGTAATGAACGATTCCTTGAGCTTTGGCACTGGAATTTGATTGCAACACGTTCCTGGAACCTCCTACAATGTGTTTGAATGATCAAAAACCCTTGAATCAACCTAGAATGCCAAAATCAGTTTTCAATTTTCTTGGAATTTCTTCAATTGGCTATGGTTGTTTCTGCAGCTTTTTCACGTCCCCTAGGTCAGGATTTGCTTGCTTGCATATAAGGGAAACCAATTAGGTCAAAAAATTGGATCCAACCCATGTACATTGATGATTAAATCTTTGATTGAAAATCAAATATTTTTGATTTTTCATGATTGGAAAATGTTGCCAAATTTGGAGATTTTTGTATCTTTGACTTGTGCACGAATTTTCCAGCATATCTTGACCATATTTGCTTCACAAATTGATTGAAAAATCAAATCATGCATTTTCCTACAATTTAAATTAATTAAATGAATTAATATTAATTACAAATCCAATTAATCAATAAAAATAAGAAAATAAATCCAATTAAGCTTGGTGGGTCGTGCATAGGCCATGGATGAAGTTTCAAGAAGAGATTTGAGGCCCATTAGCAAAAATAAGGTGTTTTGGGCAAAGTTGACTTTTGCAAATTCATGAAAATTTCCCAACTTCTCCAATGCACAACTTGCTCAATTTTGATCATATGACCATGTTCTTGGACATTTTGGAAAGCTCTTGAAGTCCCCTAACCAATTCCTTTGGTCCCATGGCATTTGGAATTACCAATCTCAAGTTATGGCATTTGACTCAAAGTGTACTTTTGTTGACTTTTGAATTTGACCTATAATGTAAAAATTGATAACTTTTTGTGAGAGCATTTCTTGAATTTAGAATGTGAAGATGGATTATAGGAAATTTCATCCTGTTCAAAATGAGCATTGGATGGGATTTTTCTGATAAACCATAAAAAAGTTATGCCCTGGTCAAGATACAGTTGACTTTTCAGCTGTCCAAAAATAGTAACTTTTTGCACCTTGATGATTTTTGAGCCATTCTTGTGGAATCATGATCAAGACTTGATCAAATGATGATTGTGAACTCAAAATAAGATGTTGACCAAAAATTCTGACTTTTGACTGCAAAATGACCATTTTGCCCTTGTAGTTGACTGTGGATCAAATGAGGCTTTTGACTGTGCAAATTGGCACAGTGAGTCTTGAGACTTGGCATGTAGGTGCTTGAGAATGTATATGGGCCTATGAGACTTGATTGAACCATTGAAAACCTCAAATTCCTTGAAAGCACCAAAACCCTAATTTCAGCTGTCTTAGGAGGTGGTTTGACTGTCTAACCCTTAAGCAAATCTTGAACCATTTGAAGATGATTCTTGACAAATCTTGAAGAATATGGGAGGGCAAATTTTGGGATACAACAGTCAAGCTTTAATGTGAAGTGGGATAACATTAAAGCATTAAGATTATTATGAAGATATATTGATGATCACATTTCATGGATCATAGATAAGGAGTTATCAAGTCTTGACATAGGTATGAATATTAGGAGTAATATTTATACTGGATTGACCCGCTATGAGAATACTACATAGAATGTTATGCAAAGTGTCATAAGTTATTCTCATGATGATAATGGTGTATACCACCCTTCGACCTGAAACCACTATGGACCATAGATGTAGAGTCAAGTACTTTATTGTTGATCAAACGTCATCCGTAACTGGATGACTATAAAGACGGTTGATGGGTACTTCACAAAGCATGCTAAGGGACATGAGTGACCTAGATGGAATTTGCTCATCCTGCATAACAAGATAAATGTCTAAGGGCCCAATATTGAACTGGACAAGGGTGACACAGTGTATGCCTTGTGTTCAATATAGACATGAGGGCAAAAGGTTAATTGTACAACACAAATATTATCACGGAAAAGGTTTGGTCGGATCACATGACATTTTCGTGACTCGGGTAACAGTGATGTGTTGCTAGATATCGCTCACTGTTTATTATATTAAATGTGTGATTTAATATAATTGTCAGCGTTGCGAAAACCTACAGGGTCACACACATAAGGACAGGTTGATGAGAGATAGAATAAATAAGGAACACCGTAAGGTACGGTGCACTTAAGTGTAATACAGAAACTGGTAAGGTACCACGTGGATAAGTGATATATGGTACATCATAAGGTATGATGTCCATAAGCTTAATTGGGCCTTTAGCTTATAGCCTTAATTGGGATTTTAGCTTGTAGCCCACACGAGTGATTCTATAAATAGATCCCTTGTGATGAAGCAATTTCACTTGATGCAATTTCGTTTTTGATTCTCTCTCTCACTCAAGGTTTACGTTTGTGATCAGCTAGCACTGTGACCGGAAGCGATCTGTTCGTATGGACTGAGTAGAGGCGTTGTTCTTCATCAACGCTCGTGATCACAACATTAAAGGTCTGAATCTCCACAAGAGGTAAATATTTCTATCACTGACCATGCTCATTCGTAAGGATCGCTAAAGGAAAATTTTAAATTCCGCTGCGCTTTTGATCGCAATTTTCCTTCAGGGATTCCCTCTACCAAGTAGATCACAACATACAGGGTTTTGAATGATCATCAACCCTTCAAACAGACTATCCAGGAGTACCTTTCCTTCTCCCAATTCTTCTGAACAACTCATCATGACTGTAAGTTAATTTTCTAGAATACTAACTTACCTCAGGTTGATGCATCTCCATTACACACAACCCCTAGAGTGTCTCTTTCACTTTAGCAAAACAAGATTTCAATGTTCTCATAGACTTGATAAGGGATATCAAGTTTGAGTAAACAACCTCCATCCAGTTTGAGAGAAACACTAGTCAAACAAGTTAAGAAAAATAAATTCTCAACACAAAGATATCAAGACATTACATCTGACATCTCAAGAATCACCTACTTCAGATTAGGGATTCTTCTTTAACAAATTTTATGCACACTTTGAGAATCACTCATTATCCTCCTGAATAGCAGTAATGCATGTGGTTAGTGCATACCCATATAACTCTCACAATACAGACATAACTTGTTCTTTGGCCATAAACACGATTCAATAAATCTGGCTCTTTTGATCAGAAGGATCTTCCGGATATCAGAGAGAATATCCTTCATATATGAACTTGACCTTCATATGTAAACACAATTGACTGACATAACATATTTTACTTGGATTATTGATCTCAGCCTCTCCACTTCTACTAACTTGAATCAGAAATAAACTGGCTAAGAAGTAAAAAATTGGTTGACCATTATTCACCCACGATCTAAGATGTGTTTTCTGGATGAAACATCTTAGATGCACAACACATATACATCCTCTTCTAAATCAGGAGTAGGTTCCAAACATATGTGATCATCACACATTTGTCTGGTACCCAGAGCATCTGTTATGTAGTAGGAATCCCCACGCCTGCTGACAGTGTCCCAACATCTTGTAGGACATTAGTTCCTTTCCTCTAGAACTCAAAACAAAGCTTGGTTCTGAATCCTAACACTACTTTCAGACAAACAAATAACCCTTGATTATCATCAAGATCTAAAAAATTATTCCAAGCTTCAGCAATACCAAAAAAGCAAAAAGACTCAGAGTTATTGTCCTAATTAGGTCAAGTATTAGGAAGACTCTCCAAGAACCAAAATCAATGACTCTAGTCTTTCTACAACAAACTCATCAAATCTGCCTTTATGAGTGGACTTGAGAGATACACCTCAAGTGTCGTCGACAACTTCTCAGAGTTAGTTGAGGTTGTCTTGCACATCACACACTAGACCTGCCAAGGAGACCAAACCTTAACGCCCCTTCCTTTGCTTGTGACACAAGAAACAATCAGGGTTACAACAGATCCCATGCAGTGGAATACACATCAACAAAAAATCCTCAACAGTCTTCAGGCATAACATAAACCTTTGCACGAACACACCATACTCCCAGTGCAACAGGTTAACCTAGGTTTTAAAATAAATCAAACCCTCAACATAATAGCTTACCACCAAAGCTACACGTCTGAACACATCACAAATAGGTACAATACACGCGTTGCCATGAAAAGTTCATCTTCCACTTCAAGGGAAAATTCACACAACAATATAAACTATCCAAGTTCAAAGAACTTTTCAATAGAAACCTTCTACCTTGCACATAAACCAGAAAGTATCCCTCATGAATCTCATCCAGAAACAAACATGATGCCTGCTCTGATACCAATTGAAATTCTGGTATGACATAACTCAGATGTCTTATAACATGTTGGGACATCTGATCCGACATAAACAAACAGGAAAGGTGTCAACAATAAAAATAATACTGAAAAGCATAAACAACACACCATAATTGTTAACCCAATTTGGCGAAACTCTCCTACTCTGAGGGCATAGAGTTTCAGGGATAAATCCACTATGATAGTATCAATTTATAGACCCTACAGCAAACCTCCAGTTTACGACCTAATCACTTAATTACTATCCTTGCTAGATTTATATCTAAGACTCACCTAGATACGAGGGCCTCCTTAATCTCTCTTCAATCACAGACAACAATTGTATCAACATGAACAGGAAGACACACTTCCATGACAATAAACCAGAAGACTGACTTCTATGACAATTCCTAGCCATGACTCTTGACTAAGAATATAACTTGAAGTTGCTTACAATCTTTCTCCAAGAATAATACTCAACTCATTATCTACAGGTTTATGAGTGAGAAAATAGTGACCATCTCACAACCCGAGTGATTCAGTTACACCAACTCTCCTAGAGAGTGGCTACAGATTCAACCCTAATGATTACATCTTTAAGATTCTCAGCTGGTACCAATCCTAGGTTACAAAGCTTCTATTTATAACCTATATCCAATTGTATTTGGATCTTCGAATCACAACTCTTTTGTTGTTACAAAACAATAGAAGATTCTGCTACAAAATAAGTCTTCAATCAAATCTTGCTAAATTATCTCCACATTTAGAAAGTCAACAATCTTTAATATTCTTCTTGACCTAAAAATCAGCGCCACATAGGATAATATAATATCCTTAAAGTGTAATACAGAAAGTTTGACAATAAAACAAGAAGACACACTTCCATGACAATAAAACTAGAAGTCACACTTCCATGATAATACCTAGTCAAGACCTACTTGACTAAGAACAATACTTAGAGTTGCTTACAAGCTTCCTCCAAGAACAATATTACTTCTTGCTTAAAAGTTTTGAGGAGAACAATAATAGAGATTACAATTCTATAACATCAGTCCAACTCACAGCTGGGTGGAACACAGAAACCAACTCTCCTAGAGTGACATAAACTCAAACCTAATAATATTACATCTTTCTAATTCACGGCTAGTGCTAAACTAGGTTACAAACACTTCTATTTATAACCTTTTCTCAACTGAATTTGTGCTTCAAAAATACAGTAGAGAGACTGCACAAAGACTGCAAAAATCTTCTCCAAGAAAATAGGTCTTCAATCATTAGTTCCCTAACATACTTAATGATATCCTAAGATAATAAGATATACTCTAAATTAACATAAAGAATATTATGAGATATTTATAATATTTTTTTATTATAATAGTTAATGGTTGTTTTTATGGTCTTTTAATGATTCTTTAGATTTCAATAGTTATAAATATATATCTTTATCATTCTAGTCTTTACAACCTTCATGATGTAGAGATGAACTGACAATCCTAGGGGAAACTTAGAGAAGTAAGGATATAAATTTCTATGATTCTATTCTTGGAATTTGGAAAACATTTGGAGGTGTTTAAAGGGATTGAGAAACACTCTTAAAGACTTTGGGTTTATGTGATTCATATATAAAAAGTTAAAAAGGTTTTGAAATACTTTTGTAGAAAATAGAATTTGTTCTTGGAAACTTGGATTTATATTTTTTTGTAACTATTTTAATCTCTTATATAAATTCTTAAAAGTATAAAAATTATAAAATTGTTTTGTCATCTCGAGTGTATCAGTTTGATCAAACTATGTAAATAAGTTTTTTTTTCTTTTTCTTGTCTTTTATTTTCTTATATTTTGTTGTGTATTTGTCTTCACTTTGGACATGTTATTGGGTTGCTTCTGAATATTTATTTTGGTTCTCGTTGTTTGTTGTCCTCAAACATCCGATTTCTTAATGTGTTTGACCTCTGACTAATTCTACTAATTGATTTAAATTATTCTATCAATTTTTCACAATATAGTCAAATAAGAAACAAATAAAACAAATATATTATATCCAACTAATATATTCATGTTGTTGTGGTGTAGAGGTTATCACGTTAGTCTTATACACTAAAGGTCTCCATATCAATCCTGGGTAACAACAATTCAATCTCTTTTTCTCTATCTTGTAGTCCAAGAGCATTAAATCGCAATATAGTAGTATTGTATAGTAAAAATCACTCAGATTCAGAATATTCTAAAAACCAATTCAGATATACTTTTATATTCACTTAATTTTGAGCGATATTAAATACATTAAATAAGAAAAAGATTAATTAGTATGTATCATCAGTACATCATAAAAATCTAAATGAATTACTTTAATAAAAATTAAAATAAAAGTCAAATATCTTTAACAAATCAACTGTTGTAATTCATTGACAGCATAAAATTTCTTATACCATCAGTATATTTCAATTAAATTCTATCTTTAAATAGAATCAATTTTGTAGACATAATTAATTTTATTTTTTATAAAATAAGTATCTCAAAATTATCTAGAATCAATTTTACACCTCTAAAATTAATTATGAATCTTCCAAAAACCAATCCAAACATACTCTTATATTCACTTAGTTTTGAGTAACATTAAATACATTCAACAATTAACAATAATCGAAGTTAACAACATAAATATATGTGTTTAATATCTATCAACTATTTTTCAATGTGAATTTAATATTTAAATATCATATTACGATTCATCGTGTAATAAAAGAAGAGATTAATTAATATATATCGTTAATGTAAAATGATTTACACCATCGGTGTATCATAACAATCTAAATAAATTATTTTAATAGAAATTAAAATAAAAGTCAAATATCTTTAATAAATTAACTATTGTGATTCACTAACTAACAGTATAAAATTTCTTTACCTCAATAACTAAAAGATATATTACCATGTGATTGATACATAAAAAATAATTAATTACATCTAATCTTAACTAAATAAATAATTACATCTAATTTTAACTAAATAAATAATTAATTACTCATTTTTATGATATCTTTACAGAATGAAGAAAAATTTAGATGATATTTTATTTAAAATAGATTCTCCAAATCTTTGTTGCATATTCATCTTGATCAACTTTATTAGCTCTAATTTTCTCCCTTAATATTATATTCTATATTATTTTAATATTTTCCACAAAACAACACCAATGATAATTGTTTTAGAGAAATTTTATTCTCTTATTGATATAGCTTTCTCTACACTGAAGTTTTTGTTAATTCTGCAGAAATATATTTAGGTTGCCTTAAAATTTCTAAGAAAATTTGATGTTCATTTAGTAGTTTTTATTTTCACAGTTAAAAAGTATCTAAATATACATTTCTCTTGGTCAACGTGAACTTATAGGGACTTATTTTTGAAGAATCCATATCCTTCAAATCTTCACTATGTTGTCCTTGAGAGCTTTCTCTTCTTTGATTTCTCATTCTCTTTACCTATCTATTACAATAAAAATAGCCAGTTATTATAGGTCTTTTATATATATATATATATATATATATATATATATATATATATATATATATATATATATATATATATATATATATATATATATATATATATATATATATATATATATATATATATATATATATATATATATATATATATATATATATATATATATATATATATATATATATATATATATATATATATATATATATATATATATATATATATATATATATATATATATATATATATATATATATATATATATATATATATATATATATATATCAAACTCTAAGCGAATACAATAAAAAAGAAATTTTAGTTTTTTCTTTCAAATTGAGTTAATAAGCTACTCTTAATTTATGTTAGTAATACAATTATTAGAGATATTTTAAATTGTCTATTATTAGTTTATTAGAGTTTGTCCTATTTTCAAGATTTGTTATTAATTTGTTAGAGTTTATCATATTTTCAAACATCTCAAATTATAAATCATCAGTCTATATAAAGACACATCATGTATCATTCTTCATCATTGATCAACACATAATACAAAATACTTTAAAATTAACTTTCTATTATGGCATCTGAACATGGTTCCTATTCAGAAGTGATACTAGATGTTGTGTCGTAAAATTTGCCCTCTTATTTCTCAATGCATTTTCTCATAAAGATTTTCAAAAACTCAAAGTTTGCACAAGCACAAAACAGACAAAAAGGGAAAAACAGATAAAAAATAATTTTTTTTGACAAAATTGAAGAAAATCAAACTTGCTTCGACTCATTCATCCTTCGGCTGAACATTCTGGCTTCTTCGAGCGAGCCTTGATTCACACAGTTCGATTGAACATTTGGCTTTCCTTCGAGCAAGCTTTCCATAAGCTTCGACAGAGCAATGACCTCCTGCATGCAAGCTTCAATTCAGGGAGCAATGACCTCCTGCAGACAAGCTTCGATTGGGCAAGGATTACCTTCTCACAAAGCTTCGATTGGAGTATGGTTTCCTTTCAAAACAACATATGTCGAATCCAACTCTGGACCCCTTCATGCATCCTTTGGCCCACAAGCTTCATTAAAGTAGTGGCCTCCTGCATGCTAGCTTCGATTGAGCTTTATCACCTTCTGAAATATTTCTCTGATTCAGGGGGAAATGGCCTTTTGAAGGTTTTCCATTGACACAAAGCAGGGACCTCCTGCATGCTGGTTTCGATTGCACCATTGGCTCCTTACGTGTTTGCTTTGATTCACAAGGCAGGGGTTTTCCTCATGTTAGCGTGCACAAGGCATTGTCACCTGCATGTCTCCTTCGAATACACCTACATATTAGCTTTGAATCAATCTTCAGGCTTGTTTCAAATCAATCATTATGCAACCTTAGAATCCTCTTACAAACTTGCACGCACAAGGCAGGGGTTTCTCTCATGCTAGCACCCACAAAGCAATGATTCCCTTTTAAATGTCTTCGAATACACCTTCATATCACCTTCGAGTCCACCTTCAGAATTGTTTTTCATCACCTTCATATCACCTTCGAATCCACCTTCAGGATTATTTTGAATCACCTTCATATCACCTTCGAATCCAACTGCAGACCTTTCAACATACATAGCGCTGCATTATGACACACAACTTGGTGGCCCATTCGAAGGACTTGCCATGGTTGGAAAACAATTGATTTTTGTTTACTTTTGAGTCTGGTCGAAGGGTTAAGCCTAAGTGATCAAAAGCAAGAAGACTCAGTGGCATATTCTGCTGAAGAGGGCCATTCGAAGAACACACAGTTGGTCCATTCGAAGGATACACACCTAGTGGAAACGAATGCTGCTTTGTTAAGACTAGTCGAAGGCTATGGAAATATGAAGGATTTGATTCAAAGAGTCAAGTTGTCCATAGGTCAGGCTACATAGGCTCCAACTTGTTCCTCACTCCATATTTAATTGTTCTCCAAGCCAATTTGCTCTTGATAGTATCACTACCTTTTTAGAAAGTTCTTGAGCCTTGCGCCTGCCTCTTCTGCACACTTGCCCCCTATAAACTTGGATCCACCCATCTCAACCATTGATTTTAGTACTTTTATCTTGGAATTATAAAAAGTTGACACAAGTGGATGTTGGCCTTTCAAAGAAACTATGTTTTATTCCTTCACAAAGTTGTCCATTCAAAATTTTTTCTCTATAAATAGAGAGTTCATTTGTACATCAAAGGGGGCTGAAAAAGAAAAAGAAAGAAGAAGAACGCTGAAGAAGATTTTGGCTATATGGAAAGAATCTTCAAAAACTCTCAAAAACTCTCAAACATTTAACACCTTCCCAAACCCAAAACTTGAAGAAGCACCACACTTGTTTCTTTAAAATCCAGAAATAAGCAAACACAAATCAACTCTTCTTGGTTTTCGAATCTTGCCAAAGAAACATCACATTTGTTTCTTCCCTTTCGAATCCAAGAACACCCAGGAAAACAACTCAAGCCCAAGACCCATATTCCAGCTTCAAGCAAGGTAAGTTCTCTTGACCTTAACCTTTCGTTTTAAGCATAACATGTGAATACTCATTTCTCTTCGTTTCAAGCATTATCATTACCTTTTTTTGTTTGTCTTCATTTTCACCTTCTTCGTTTGCTTTCTCTGCTAAGTCTTTTGGTTTGTTTTCTTTATCAAACATATTTCTAAGAATTAATCTGGCCATGAAGCAATATTAGCATGGCCTCACCTCATGTTGCTACTTAGCCCCCAAACGAAAGAAGACAGGAAGAAGATTGTGTGGGCCAAAGCCTTTTAGGCTTCACCCCATGCTGTTATCTAAAACCAAAGAGGTGTGGTCGAAGGACATATATTCATTTTGCTTTGTAGGTCTAGTCGAAGTAAGCAGAAAAATGGGTATGGTCGAAGGATACATTCATTTTTGTTTTGCAGGTCCAATCGAAGTAAGCAGAGAAAAGGGCATTATTGAAGGATACATATTCATACTGCCTTACAGGCCCAATCGAAAGAACCTGAGATAGGGTGAATCGAAGGAGCATATTTTCTGGGTCGAAAGACTCACTTTTCCTCTCTTTTATTTTGTTTTTCTTATGGTTGCAATAGCTTAGGATTTATTCTTTGCATTTTTATTGCTTTCCTACACTATTAGTAATTAGGCTATATGGCAAGATAAAATCAACAAATAGATAACTTTTAAATTTAAGACAAAAATGCATGCAATCAAATACACTATTCAGACACATGCACCTCTAAGGTAATCTCACTTGTTGCCTCGGAAAATAGTCATGTCCCTCAAATATGGGCGTTTTAGCAAAAGTACCTCGATAAAAAGATCATAGTCCCTTGATGTCCCTCAATGTTGCATTCGGTAAACGATTTAGTCCCTAAACGAAAAATTGCTAAAACGTCTCATAGGTTGCCTTCTATGACTATATAATTGACCCATGCTTGTCCCTTTACATCCAAAGATAAGTCTAATTACCAATCAATGGTAAGATAGCAATATCAAAGGAAGAGAGAAATAAACAAAAGACTTTTGAGTAAGGTAGAACGTTCTTAGTTGCTTGCTCACAATCTATTCTAAAAAAACAAAACATTTTTTCAAACACACTAAACACTTTCAAAAACATGAAATATTTTCAAAAAGTCCAAACACTTTGTATACATTCTTATAGAGACGAGAATCATTACAAAGTTTGCCTAAACGAAGGGGCTTTTCAAAAATACTTTCAAAATCCACCACCAACACATTTTCAAACAAAGCAAGTGATCTAGCAAGCAACAGAGATCCCGTAGATAACTATGGATTAAAAGGGTGCTAACACCTTCCTTTTTCATAACCTACCCCCCGAACTCAAGAAAACATCTTAAAGGTCTTTCCTGTTCTTTTCACCCTTTCCTTATTGGATAAAAGAAAAGTCGGTGGCGACTCTTGCTATCCGCAACAATTGCGATCAAACGCAAAATAAACCAAGTCAGTTCTCCCTCCGTATTACAGAACTGGAGACTCTGCTGGGGACTGTTGCTTAAAAGTGGGGTTACCTTAGAGTTAGATCACATTTACTTGCTTTCATTGTTTGATTTGTATGTTTACATTATGGTTCCTTGCTTGGGCTTGTATTGATCCTCTAACCGGATCGGGGAACACCTTTTAAGTAAGTAGCAATAGATTGTGGAAACTGTACTGCGTAGACCGACATGGTTGAAGCAATGGCTACATTAGTGTGACGCATTTGTTGGTACAGATATCCCTTGTGTTGAATCGAGGAGAATACGGGGCCGTTGAGAGGTGTCATGAAGCACTAAATGACCTTAGAACCTTAATTGAACAACTTGGCCATTAGGAAGTAGTGAGATAGCCGGTTTTGGTGGAAAGCTGAAAATTGGTAGATACTCGATACTACACTCATTGAGATCAGACTTTTTGGATATCTCGGTCGCAAGAAAAGATTGGTTGTGCTGAGACAATACCTAAAAGAAAGGTTAGTGATATTGAGATCCCCTAGAACCCGGTTACTTTCTAGGACAAGTTGAGCCAACTAAACTTCAAGATGGTACTTACCTACAAACCCCATTGCAAGCCTAAAACTAAGGACTTGTCTGCTTTGTGTGTATATGGTTTGTTTTCTTTGTTCGCATATACATAACATCATAAACATCATAAACATCATAAGAATTCTCACTAACCATTTCAAGGATTTAGGAATTTATCCTTGCTTTGTTTTGTAGGCCATGGATCCCATTCGAAGGAATACCATCCGAGTCAGCTTCGCGAAAGAACATCCCCAAATCCAAGAATTAGCATCAAGGGTTCCTAGAGATTTTCCCTTCACCAAGAAATATGGTCGACTTCTCAGCTTGGCTACCTCCAATTTCCAGGAAGAAATGATGTGTGTACTCTTCCAATTCTTTGATCCCATGCATCATTGCTTCACCTTTTCTGACTATCAGTTGGTGCCTACATTAGAAGAATCCTCACAATTACTAGGAGTACATGTACTTGATCAAATACAATTCACCGGTTTAGAAGAGATTCAAAAACCTAGAGTTATTGCCAAAGCTTTGCATTTGAAGAGATCCGACATTGTGAAAAATTTGGAGACAAGAAGTGAAGTTAAGGGTTACTTAGCCAAGTTTTTGTTGGAGGAGGCTCGTTCATTCCAGGAGGATGTGGATTTTCAAGCTTTTGAATATGTCTTGGCTCTTATAATTTATGGGTTGGTCCTATTTCCTAATCCAGGCCAATTCATAGATGTGAATTCCATTAAGGTTTTTCTCTCTCAAAATCCTGTACCTACCCTACTGGGAGACATCCTACATTGTTTTCACACCCGCACCATGAAGAAAAGAGGCACTCTTTCGTGTTGCATTCCATTACTCTCTAGGTGGTTTATTTTGCACCTATCTCAATCAACGTTGAAAAACGAGCAATGTCTGACATGGTCTCAGAGGATGATGTCACTCACACATTCAGATATCCATTGGTGTTCTCGATCCTTGGAAGACATTACCATCATTGACCATTGTGGGGAATTCCATAATGTCCCTTTGCTTGGCATTAGGGGAGGTATCACTTATAATCCTTGTTTGGCTCTGAGACAGTTTGGATACGCTAGGAGGGATGGTCCCCATGATGCACTCATCCAAGGTTTAGTATTCGATTACGAGGGCAACAACCAAGGCTATCGTCAAAGGTTCATATGAGCTTGGATAATGGTAAACAAGGTGGATAGCAAGACATTGGGGCATAAGAACTCCATTCCTTTAGAGCCTTATCTCAAGTGGGTACAAATTCGTGCTCAAAGTCTCGTTATACCATACCCCGCCAAATTACCTATCATCATGGAACCTATTGTCGAAGGAGATGTTCCATATACTGTCTTCTATCCGGATATGCCAACAAACTTCAAAGAATTGCAAAAGTCTTGGGTTCAGCTCAAAGAAGAACGATATACTTTGGAGACCCAATTCTATGCCAATGAGAAGAAAGTTCTGGAGCTCATGAAACAACTTCATGAAGAGTAAACTTTGAACGCCTACGTCGCGCTGAAGAGGATGCGCTCGACCTTTCTATCTTAAGAAGTTGTTTTATGTTTATTCCTTCCATTATAGGCCCAAGAGGCATGTTTGTAATCAAATCGAACTTATTAATATAAATGATGTTTGTTCCTTTTGTCTAAACAAATTTAAATCTTCTAAATCCTTGAAATCATCTGCATACACATTTTTATGCATAATGACATAAACATGTTCTCCACAACATGTTTCCTTATCTCTCTACTGTTTATTATATCGAACAAACAGTGAAGGACTTGCTAGTGCAGAATGCCCAATTCCAAGCAACCTTGTTGACCCTGGCCAAGGGACAACAAGATATGATGGAAATCCTAACAACCAAAAAGAAGACCAAAAAGAAGGCCCTCATCAACATGGGTAAGAGATTCAAAGGTTCGGTTCGTCAAGTACAAGTAGTTGAAGAGTCGTCTGAAGAGGACAAAGATCAAGACGAGGAGGTAAGGAGCATACATGCTGAGGTGGAAAATAATCAATCCTCTGAAGATGAAGACTAATTTGATGAGAAATACCCACTTGCAAAGGATAGATACAAACAGTTGGTGGATAGGCTAAAAGCTGTTGAAATTCAAGCCGTACCTGGGTTGGATTTTGGCGATTTGGGTTTAGCGCCCGGGGTCGTCATTCCCCATAAATTCAAAATACCAGTCTTCGGCAAATATCACGGGGTCTCCTGCTCAAAACTTCACCTAAGGTCTTACGTGCGCAAGATGCAACCACATACCACCAACAAAAAGCTCTGGATCCACTTCTTCCAAGAAAGTATGACTGGGACTCAATTAGAATGGTTATATAAATTAGAAGGTTCCCGTATCCACACCTGGTAAGATCTAGCCACCGCTTTTTATTATCAGTATCAATACAATACCAATTTTGCACCAACTAGAGTTCAGCTTCAAGGTATGGCAATGGGTGCAAATGAGGGGTTTAAGGAGTATGCACAAAAGTGGAGGGATCTCGCTGGTAGGGCCCAACCACCACTCACTGACAAATAATTAATTGACATGTTCATGGGTACATTGACTGGCCCATTTTTCAACTTATTAATTGGCAGTTCCTCATCTGGTTTCACCGAGTTAATACTGACTGGTGAAAGGGTAGAAAGCGGCATTAAGAGCAGAAAAATCCCAATGACATCTGCTTCCACTTCCAACACTGTAAAGAAGCCTTTCACTGGAAAAAAGGAAGCAAATGTTGTGTATGGGGAAAGGACCCACGCCAAGAAGGATCATCGACCCTCTGTCAATGATGTGTTAATATCCAACCCCCCGTCTGCTCAAAGGCAATCATTCAACAATCAACGACCCAAAATTCCGTGAAGACAATTCACAAAGATTAGCATGTCACTGTTCCAAGCCTTGCAACATATGTTGAAGGCCAATCTAGTGACACTACATGATCCACCATCCAATCCGAACACCTCATCACCGAAATACAATCCAAATGCCAAGTGCGTGTATCATTCAAACAGTCCTGGGCATGAAACTGATCAGTGCTGGGCTCTGAAAAATAAGATTCAAGATCTGATAGATAACAAGACGATTGAATTTGACCCCCCTACTACTCCTAATGTGATAACCGCACTGATGTCGAACCATGGCAAAGGTGTTAATGAAATTGATGATACCATTTACGTTTCCTCCATCGAAGACTTAACAACTCCATTAACTATTGTAAAAGATAACTTGTTAAGAGCCGGGGTGTTCCCTAGCTGTTCTAAAGATTGTATCTACTGTGATTAACAAGTGAGTGGGTGCAAACAATTGAAGGAAGGTGTGCAACGCTTGGTAAATAGTCGCAAGATTCGGTTTGAAAAGATTCCTGCCATCAAGAGTTTGACCAACAGAATTGAATACTTGTCTGTAATAACCATCTCCAATAAGCCTTTTAGGATCCCCTCAAAGGGTCCTATTAGGACTTCAAATGAACTAACCATCACCCCTTTAATAATCATTGCCGCTGGGCCCATCCCCTATTCCTATGACAAAGCAGTTCCATGGAACTATGGTGTTGAGGTTTATTACCACGAGATAAATCAAGATTCTTGGATCGACTAAAATAAAGCCGATGTCACCAACATTTCGATTCTAGTAAAGTGACGAGAACATGGATGATCTTTTTCCCTGATATTTCATCACCTGTTGCTATAACGATTTCTGCCCGCATAACCAATAACAAGTCCAGTACCAACACTAAAGACAAAGAGACAGAAGGTGAGCCTACTAGGATAAGGGCACCTACCAAAGAGGCTAACGCTGAAGAACCCTCCAATCGAGAGATGGAGGAAATCCTAAAAATCATAAACAAAAGTGACTTTAAAATAGTGGAGAAGATGGGGCAAACCCCTTCCAAAATTTCCATGCTGTCATTATTACTTTGCTCGGAAGTTCATTCCCAAGCCCTTATCAAGTTCTTGAAGAAGGCCCACATGCCCCAGGAAACCACCGCTGACCAGTTTGAGAATTGTATGGCAAGTTTAATGGTCGATAATGGACTAGGATTCTCTGACGCCGATCTGGATCCTATGGGAAGAAATCACAATAAAGCCTTACATATCTCTGTTGAATACAAGGGAACCACCCTAGCTTATGTCTTAGTTGATATTGGCTCATCGTTAAATGTGCTACCCAAGGATGCTTTGGATCGACTGGATTATGAAGAACTGGTTTTAAAGCCAAGTAATATTGTCGTGAGGGCTTTTGATGGGACTAAGAGATTGGTTCATGGAGAGGTGGATCTCCCAACTAATGTTGGATCACAGACTTTCAAATCTACCTTTTACATAATGGACATACGTCCCGCCTATTTTTGTCTTCTTGGATGCCCTTGGATCCATGGGGTAGGGGCAGTGACATCCACCCTTCATCAAAAGCAAAAGTATCCAGTCAAAGGAAAGGTCGTTACTATTAGCGGTGAAGAAGAATTTATGGTGATCCATCTTGATTCCTTTAAATATGTGGAAATGGATGGTGAATTAATAGAAACTCCATGCCAGGCCTTTGAAATTGTTGCTCATATGATTGTCGCCACCAAATCCTCCTCCAACATGTCAAAAGATGATAAAGTTATACCAAGAATGATTTCGCTCAAGGATGCCCGTGCCGTGGTCAAGGAGGGAGATTGTACTATCTGGGGTCAGCTTTCTGATATCTCGTTTAAAACAGACAAATTCGGATTGGGGTTCACCATTCAAGCTCAAAAAGAGGTTAGGCGTGCTCGCATGGGAAAGATACCTCTCCGCATCAGAAATCATGAAGTAAATGCTGTAGAAGATTATGATGATGAATGCCCTTTTGAAGAATGGGTCTACCATACTGTCAAAGGAAAGCTCACCAACTGGCAGGAAAAAGTATTCACACCCATCTCATTCATAGAGGAGTAATTATTGTTTACCATTTTCTGCTAATTCAAGAATTTCTGTCTGTAACCTTAAATTCTAAAGCAATGACTTTTATGCCATGTGCCTTGTCCGGGGCACTTTGATCTATTTTTTTAAAAGGTTTTGTTCATGTTCATCTATCATATGATCATTTAATATAAACCATTGGACCTTTTGGCATTCAAATTTTCGCGTTCATTATCTTTCTTTCCCTTTATTTCATTTTCCCCCTCAAATAGCCATGTGCCTTACATGCGCGCGCACACACACACACACACACACACACACACACACACACACACACACACACACACACATACACACACACACACACACACACACGCACAAACACACTTGTAGATCTTCATCCAATCTGGATCTCATTGCCCATGACTCTACTATTTCCAGTTATGATTTCGAACATCCAGTTAACCAAGCCGAAGACGAAGGCGAGGAAGGTTTTGAAATATCAGGAAAATTAGCCAGACTTCTAATGCAAGAAGAGAAAGCTATTCAACCTCACGAAGAGTCGGTCAAAGTTATCAACTTAGGCACAGAGATAGATAAAAGAGAGGTCAAGATCAGATCCAACCTAAAAAATGGTATTAAAAGAAGATCGGTTCAGATGTTACACGAATATATTAAAGTGTTCGCTTGGTCGTATGAAGATATGCCTGGGTTGGATACCGACATTGTGGTGCATCGTCTGCCAACGAAGGAAGATTGCCCTCTTGTTAAGCAAAAGGTTCGTCGCATGCGGCCTAACATGTCCGAAAAGATAAAAGTCGAGGTAATGAAACAGTTTGATGCAGGTTTTCTTGCCATCACATCTTATCCTCAATGGGTGGCAAACATGGTCCCTGTGCCAAAGAAAGATGGAAAGGTTCACATGTGTATGGACTATAGAGATCTGAATATGGCAAGCCCCAAGGATGATTTCCCTCTACCACATATTGACGTCTTGGTTGACAATACCACTCAACACAAAGTCTTCTCCTTCATGGATGGATTTTCTGGATACAACGAAATCAAGATGGCTCCCGAAGATATGGAAAAGACCACCTTTGTCACACAATGGGGCACATTTTTATACAAGGTTATGCCATTCGGATTAAAGAATACAGGGGAAACATATCAAAGGGCTATGGTAGCCTTATTTCATGATATGATTCCTCATGAAATAGAAGTCTATGTGGATGATATCATTGCAAGGTCGCAAACCAAAGAAGAGAATCTCAATCACCTACACAAGCTATTTGAGAGGCTAAAGAAGTACAAATTAAGGTTGAACCCTAATAAATGCATATTCGGAGTAAGGTTTGGAAAACTTCTAAGTTTCATCGTTAGTGGCAAAGGTATCGAAGTTGATCCTGCAAAAGTAAAGGCCATTCAAGAAATGCCAGTCCCCCATTCTGAAAAGGAGGTCAGAGGATTCTTGGGTCGTCTTAATTAAATTGGTCGCTTCATATCTCACTTAATAACTACTTGTGAGCCAATCTTCAAACTCTTGAAGAAAGATCAAGTAGTCAAATGGAACGACGACTGCCAAGCTGCCTTCAACAAAATCAAGGAATATTTGCAAGAGCCTCCTATCCTCATGCCTCCAATTGAGGGAAGACCTTTGATCATGTACTTGACTATGCTAGAGAATTCTATGGGATGTGTGTTGGGCCAACATAACGAGTCTAGCCGAAAAGAGCATGCAATTTACTACATGAGAAAAAAGTTTACCGACTGTGAAACCAGATATTCACTACTCGAGAAAACTTGCTGCACTCTGGCATGAGCTGATCACCGGCTAAGACAGTATATGCCGACTCACACCACTCTATTGATCTCTAAAATTGACCCTATCAAATACATCTTCGAAAAACCTGCTCTCTCCGGACGGATAGCTAGATGGAAAATGATTCTGACTGAATATGACATCCAGTATACAACACAAAAGGCCATCAAAGGAAGTATATTAGCAGATCATTTGGCTCACCAAGCTGTTAATGACTATCAATCTATGAACTTTGAATTCCTGGATGAGAATATCATGTTAGTGACCGACTATGCAAAACCTGGAACGTATGACGAACCTGAACAAGGATCTCGATGGACTATGGTTTTTGACGGGGCTTCCAATGCTCTAGGTAACGGAACTGATGGTGTGATAATATCTCCTGAAGGTTGCCACACTCCTTTCACTGCTAGGTCATGCTTCGATTGTATGAACAACATGGCCGAGTATGAAGCATGCATCTTAGGTCTGAAGGTTGCCATTGACTTGAGGATCAAACACTTGGATGTATTTGGAGATTCCACTCTAGTGATTAGCCAAGTAAAGGGAGAATGGGATACCAAACATCCTAACCTCATTCCTTACAAAGAGCTTGTGTTAACTCTGATTCCATACTTCGAGGAGATCACCTTTGAGCATTTCCCTAGGGAGGAAAATCAGTTAGCCGACGCTCTGGCCACAGTGTCTTCCATGTTCAATGTCAAATGGGACAACAAAGCTCCTATGATAACAATCGAAATATTCAACGAACCTACACACTGCTATGAGCTTGACACTGATGAAGAAAAACCATGGTACCATGAGGTGAAAAGATATCTTGAAGCACAAGAATATCCTGAAGGGGCTTCCATCAATGATAATAAGTTTTTGCGAAGATTCTCATCCAAATTCTTTCTAAGAAACGGAATCCTATACAAGCGCAATCATGATTTTACTCTACTCTGATGTGTGGACAAGAAGGGGCAGAGCAAATTATGGAAGACATGCATGATGGCCTCTTTGGGACCCACTCTAGTGGACATACTTTGGCCAAGAAAATCCTGAGGGTTGGTTACTATTGGTCCACAATGGAAACTGATTGTCATCGTCACTCAAGAACTTGCCATAAGTGTCAAATCTATGCTGACAAGGTCCATGTACCACTTATTCCCCTAAATGTCATGACAGCTCCGTGGCCATTTGCGATGTAGGGCAATGACATGATCGAAGAAATCAAACCTACTGCCTCAAATGGACACCGTTTCATTCTTGTTTCCATTGATTACTTTACCAAGTGGGTTGAAGCTGCTTCATATGCCTTAGTCACCAAGAATGTTGTAGCCAGGTTTATTAAGCATAATCTCATCTGCTGTTACGGCACCCTCGAAAGGATTATCATCGACAATGGAACTAATCTCAATAATGCTATGATTACAGAACTTTGTATTAAGCTAAAATCAAGCATCACAATTCTTCTCCGTACAGACCCAAGATGAATAGCACAGTGGAAGCTGCCAATAAAAATATCAAGAAGATTGTGCAAAAGATGGTGGTAACCTACAAATATTAGCATGAGATGTTACCATTCGCTCTCCATGGATATCGTACTCCGGCTCGCACGTCAACTGGGGCAACTCCTTTCTCTTTTGTCTATGGCATGGAAGCCGTCTTGCCCATAGAAGTTCAAATTCCTTCTTTAAGGATAATTAAAGAAGAAGGTCTAGGTGAGGATGAATGGACTCAGACTAGGTTGGATCAACTGAACTTGATTGACGAGAAACGGCTGGCTGCTATTTGCCATGGTCAGATGTATCAAAAGCGTATGATCAAGGTGTTCAACAGAAAGATCAAGCCTCGAGTGTATCAAGCTGGAGAATTAGTAATAAAACGCATCATTCTTCCATAAGGCGACCCCAGGGGCAAATGGACTCCCACTTACGAAGGACCATTTGTTGTAAAGAATGTTTTCTCTGGTGGTGCCATGATGCTGACTACTATGGATGGCGAAGATTTCCCACATCCTGTAAACGCGGATGTAACACGGTGGGAGAATTGACTTGGGTGTTTTGCGTTTGATTGCAATTTTGGCGGTTAGCAAGAGTCACCACCGACTTTTCTTTTATCCAATAAGGAAATGCTGAAAAGAACAGGAAAGACCTTTCGAGATTATTTCTATAGTTCGGGGGGTAGATTATAAAAAGGGAAGGTGTTAGCACCCTTTTTATTCGTAGTTATCTATGGGCTCTTAGTTGCTTGCTAGATCACTTGCTTTTTATTTGAAAATGTATTTGTGATGTGGGTTTTGAAAGTACTTTGTAAAATAATGTCTTTGTAATGGTTTTCGTCTCTATAAGAACGCGTACAAAGTGTTTTGTCTTTTAAAAATGTTTCAAAGTGAAGTGTTGGTGTATAAAATATTTTGTTGTGAGAAAGCGCGCAACTAGGAGTAACCTACCTACTTAAAAGGTCTTAAATGTTCTTTCCCTCCTCCTTTATATGTTGCTGTCTTATCATTGTTTTGGTAAGAAACCCCATCGTTGGATGTGAAGGGATGGGCACGGGACATTTTGTATAGTCATCGAAGGTAACCTATGGGACATTTTAGCAATATCGTTTAGGGATTAGATCGTTTATCGAAGGCAATATTGAGGGTCATCGAGGGACTACGATCTTTTATCGAGGGTCTTTGCTAAAACACCCATATTCGAGGGACATGACTATTTTTTGATAGGCAACAAAATGGGATTACCCTAAGGGTGCTAGTGTGCAAGTGTGTTTGATTTACATGTATTTAGTCTTGATTAGGGTCATCTATTTGTTGATTTTATGTCTTGCCATACAAACCCTAATTACTAGCATTTATATTTGAAAGTGGTAAATTTGCGGAAATGTAAAGTCCTACGCTATTACCTCTTTTAGGGATGGGGGTACATAATTACAATTGGGGATTTGCGAGAATTTAAATCCTAATCATCTATTACAACCATATCAAATTATACAATATGAAAAAAGGAAAGTACTTGTTTTGAAAATGATTTTTTGTCCTAATGAATTAGAAGAAAAAAAGGGAATAATTAGTTAATAAAAAGAAAATATTTTTGTGTCCTTTTTTATATTAATAAAAATAGTTCTAATGCTAAAATGATAAAAATAAGAGAGAGAAGAGGAAACAATAATGAGAAAGAGGATCAACATGTTGCTAAACACAAAAATGAAGGGGTATCAGAAGTTCTGACGCTGTACGCTGTAGCTCAGAAAGAAACATCAGAGGTGATCAGAAGTTCTGAGTTGATGCCATTGGAATCCTGAAAGAAACGTTAGATGGTAAAAACATAAGTTATGGGTTGTGTTTAGACAGTGAGCAAAAAGTCAGAAGTTATGTGTTGTGTTAAACAATGAGTAAAAATCATAAGTTCTGTGTTGTTTTAAATAGTGAGTAAAAATCAGAAGTTATGTGTTGTGTTAAACAGTGAATAAAAATCAGAAGTTCTATGTGTTAAAACAGTGAGTGAAAATCAGAAGTTCTGTGCGTGTTAGCAGTAAGAAAGTCTAGAAGTTTTGGGTGTTAAACAATGAGGAGAACTCAGAAGTTCTGTGTTGTGCCAAAACAGTGGGAAAATAAAACCAAAACTTATGTGTTACACTTCAACTCCTTCCTTACATTAATCAGCTCATCAGCAACTTATCCAGCTCTTAACAACAACAAAATCAGAAAGATAAAAGTATAACAGTTCATAGAAGTTCTAATCCTAATTCTGAGCCTAGCTTTATTCAAGAAATTCTGATCCATAGTTTTTTTTCTACTTATGCAGTGATATGGACAACATCAATACTATGATATTTACATATTTAATGATGTTCTGAATGAAAAGATGCAAATTCAGAAAGACTTACCTTGAATCTGAAGCGTGTGTTTGGGACTTGAGCTGTTGCCTTCAGATGTTCTGGAGTCAGCAAGAGCAATGGAACAAAAGATGTTATGTTCTTTGATTCAAAGGGAAGAATAAAGGTTTTGGTTTTGTTTGGGAATTCTAAGTTTACGAATGTTTTACTGCTTTCTTTTTTGTCTTTGATAATTCTCTCTTTCCAAAAGCCAGCCCCTTGAAAGTGTGATTGAGCAATTTATTTATAAGTGAATTTGCTGTGGTTTTGGGGGGAAAACAAATGGGATTTAAACCTTTTTGGCATACTGTTCCATTGCTTTTTAATCACAGCTTTTGTATGCTAATTTGGCGCAAATATGGGGTTTGAGAAAATGCAGGCGTGGACTGGATCAACAATTGGTTGCAGGAATGTGCTACAGTAGGGCAACAGGCTGTTTAAACGAGGTTTTTGGATTTGGTGATGTTCTGATCAAGAAGACCAAAAACGTAGCCTCCATATGCTGAAGAGTCATGTTCTGATCGAAGAACATTGCTTCCATATGTTCTGATTGAAGGGTCATATTCTGAACCGTCTTTGCAAATTCTGATTGCACTTGCATGGAGGTTGGCCCAGAAGTTCTGATGTATCATATTCTCCTAACACTTAGAAAATTTCCCAAATGTTTATAAATTTGATTTTTTTTTCAAAGTAATTTCTGACTTTTGATTTTGGTGAACTAATTTCATGTCTTGATAAAATATAATTGTTGAAACTTGATTTTTTGCTCAAAAAGTCAAAGTTTGACTTTTCAGTATGCTTTTGACCATTTTCCCCTTGTGAATGACTTTCTTGGAAAATTGTAATCCAAGACTTGAAACTTGATGGAAGCAAACCTGAGGGTCCAGGATGATCCTTTGAGAAATGAGTGGGAAAATTTTAGGGTACAACAGTTTCCCCTGTTCAATCTTCTTAAACCTGAAGAGTAAGATTGGTGAATCTTCCATTCGTGACTTGAAGGTGGAAGATGATTGAACACTAGAGTGCCCAGAAATTTGCACTCGATGATATGGTGGTTGATTACATAGGGAATGGGCTTAAAGATTCCATTTGTAGAGATGATGGAGAGTTGTCGAAGATGGGCTTACAGATGCCATCCAAAGGTGATTGTTGACAGAAATTAGACTGAGTCTAAGTTTGACTTCAAATGGGACAAGAATCAGACTAAACCTTTGGAGTGATTTATTTGAACCAGAGAAGATGTCTACTGGGGAAAGAATCAGGATAAACCGTTGAGAGGTTTACACCGAACCAAAAGAGGTCTTGGGTACTCTTTAACTGGAGAGAATCAGAATAAATCTTGGAGCGATTTATTTGAACCAGAGAAGATGTCTGTGGGAAAGAATCAGGATAAACTATTGAGAGATTTAAACTGAACCGGCAGGGGTCTGGAAAAGAATTAGAATAAATCTTGGAGCAATTTATCTGAACCAGAGGAGATGTCTGCGGGAAAGAATCAGGGTAAACCGTTGAGAGATTTAAACTGAACCGGCAGGGGTCTGGAAAAGAATCAGAATAAATCTTGGAGCAATTTATCTGAACCAAAGAAGATATCCGCGGGAAAGAATCAGGATAAACCGTTGAGAGATTTAAACTGAACTGATAAGGGTCAGGAAAAGAATCAGAATAAATCTTGGAGCAATTTATCTGAACCAGAGAAGATATCTACGAGAAAGAATCAGGATAAACCATTGAGAGATTTAAACTGAATCGGCAGGGGTCTGGAAAAGAGTCAGAATAAATCTTGGAGCAATTTATCTAAACCAGAGAAGATGTCTGCGGGAAAGAATCAAGATAAACCGTCGAGAGATTTAAACTGAACCGGCAGGGGTCTGGAAAAGAATCAGAATAAATCTTGGAGAGATTTATCTGAACCAAATAAGATGTTTGCGGGAAAGAATCAGGATAAACCATTGAGAGATTTAAACTCAACCGAAAGGGGTCTAGAAAATAATTAGAATAAATATTGGAGTAATTTATCTGAACCAAAGACGATATCTGCGGGAAAGAATCAGGATAAACCATTGAGAGATTTAAACTGAACCGACAGGGGTCTGGAAAAGAATAAGAATAAATCTTGGAGCGATTTATCTGAACCAGAGAAGATGTCTGCGGGAAAGAATCAGGATAAATCATTGAGAGATTTAAACTGAACCAGCAGAAGTCCGAAGGAAGTAATTGTCACGTAGATAGTGACCCCCTCTTGTTTCTGGAATTGATCTACGATTGATTTGTTCATGGATATTTTCCTTGTCTTGTTGAAGATTTGATCTTTCCTGAAAAAGGTAAAGAGTTAGTTATATGTGATGTCATGATGTATGAAATGCATAATGCAAATGAGATTTCATTTGTGTCATCGATGTTTATGATGTATGGATGTGATGTATGTGCATGTAAGCTGTTCTGCCGCAGTGTTATTGGACCGGGGAAAATAAATCCTTGACAGCTGCTGGGAATTGAGGAGTGTATGCCTTCATGCTTTGTTGAAGTTGAAGCAATGATGGATGGGTTTCCAAAATAATAGAAATAAACTCTGTTGGGGAAGAGACACCGTGCATTGCCTGTGGGCTTCGTGAAATCCTGCTTGGAAATCCTGAAAAGCTGAGCGACTTTTACTGGGGAATCTTGTTAGAACATAGTTTGATTCTACAACCCTTGATTAGAGTTTTGATGATAACAAAATACAAAGAATAAATTATCTCAAAGATATATACAAAGAACAATTATGCTCCTTAAAATTATGTTTTGTATATGCAGAAGTTCTGATGGAATCAACATCAGAATGTGATCAGCATCAGAAGATCAGCAATATGTGCTACACGCAGAAGCTACCAGATTATACGCTGAAGTTTGATGACCAGAATCTGCGCCTAAACAAATATACTCTGACTATGATCAAAGACATCTTTACCAAGTCATCAACACTATGAAGCGTCATCAGCAGGTACAACAAAGAAGACTCTGAAGCGTTACTGGTTATTCAAGACCGAATTAAATGCTAATGGCTTTCTTCAGACAAGATCTTCTTCAAAAGGAAAGTGCATTATTATCATTAAACTTGATTTATGGACAACGTCTCTTGCTTGCCTATATAAACAAGCCTGCTTGTGAAAAGAAGCACGTACGTACGCACTCAACAATTTGCTAAGCTATCCAAACCACGCATATTCAAAGCTTTAGCAAATTCATTTTATTCCAAGCTTATTTTGTGTAATTATCACAGTTGTGATATACAGTTTTGTAAGAAAACAACAACACACACTTGTTCAATCATTTGTAAAAGAAGTTCCTTGAGATTAACCGGATTGTGGTTGTACTCAAGAAGACTTTAACAATTGTTAAAGTAGCTGTTATAATCCTTTGAGAATAGTGGATTAAGACCTCGTTGGAGAGAGGCGAAATCACCTTGACGGGTGGACTGGAGTAGTTTGAGATCAAACGAACCAGGATAAAAATACTGTGTTGTCAAGCCTTTTGATTTAAGTTTTTCAATTCAACCCCCCCTTCTTGTGTTTTTCACATCTTCAATTGGCATCAGAGTGCCTGGTTCTGAGCTTTAACACTTAACCGTGTCAGTACAAGATCCAGCGTCAGAAAAACACAATGGCAGGACCAAGTCAAAACATCAGCAATGACAACAATGAAGAAAGGGACAGATTCAGTGGCAAACCTCCAGTATTTGATGGAGAAAACTTTGACTACTGGAAAGACAGAATTGAGAGTTTCTTTCTGGCCCATGATGCTGATCTGTGGGACATGGTGACTGATTGATACATGCACCCAGTGGATGGACGTGGTCAGAAGATTGACAGGAAAATGATGTCTGATCAGCAAAAGCGTGAGTTCAGAAATCATCACAAGGCCATAACAATTCTTCTCAGTGCCATCTCATATTCAGAATATGAGAAAATATCAAACAGAGAAACTGCCAAGAATATGTTTGATTCTCTGAGAATGACGCATGAAGGCAACATTCAAGTCAAAGAAACAAAAGCCCTTGCGCTCATTCAGAAGTATGAGGCATTCAAGATGGAAGATAGTGAATCAATATAAGCTATGTTTTCAAGATTCCAAATTCTTGTTGCTGGTCTAAAAGTTCTTGACAAAGGATATTCCACTGCTGATCACGTTAAGAAGATCATCAGAAGCTTGCCAAAACAGTGGAGGCCAATGGTCACAGCGCTTAAGCTAGCCAAGGATCTCAACAAAATCTCTCTGGAGGAACTTGTCAGCTCCCTCAGAAGTCACGAGATAGAGCTAGAAGTAGATGAACCTCAAAAGCAAGGTAAGCCATTATCTTTAAAATCTAACAGAAAATCTGACTCCAAAGTTTTGCAGGCTGTGGAAGAAACCTCTGATGGATCCTCATCAGAAGAAGATGAACTGTCTCTTCTCTCCAGAAGGGTGAACCAATTGTAGAAGCAGAGGCAAAGGAAGTTCAGGAATCCCAAAAGATCAGAAAATCAGAATGAATCTTCCCCCAGATACAGAAGGTCATAATCCTCCTATGGACACAAAAGATCTGAAGGCTCTCCAGGATACAGAAAGCCAAACAACAAAGATATCATCTGCTCTGAGTGTAACGAGAAAGGTAACTACAAAAGTGATTGCCCAAAGCTTCAGAAGGAGAAGCCCAAAAAGAAGTTTGGCAAGAAAAAGAAGAAAAGTCTCATGGCTACATGGGATGATTCTGATACATCTGAAGCTGACTCAGAATCAGATGATGAAAGAGAAAACATAGCTCTCATGGCAAACATCTCTGAAGACAGTGAAGCTTCTAGTTCAGACTCAGAATTAGATACAGAAGAGGTATTCCCTGACTTTACTATCAACTTTACTAAGGCTGAACTAGTTGAAAGCCTTAATGAAATTCTGGAAAGGTATCAGCAGATCAGAGTCAAATTCAAAAACCTGAAAAGGAATTTTGCTTATGACTCTGATAAGACTGAGAGTCTCAAATTGGAGAATTTTGAGTTAAAAGATAAAATTTCAAAATTAGAAAACCAATTGCAAAACTCTCAGAAGGAAACAATCCCTAAAACTCCCAGCAATGCTGATGAGATCATCAAAGAGTATGATCACAACTTTCAGAAGTTTCTGGCTAAAAACATAGACAGAAGCAAAATGGCTTCAATGATCTATGGAGTTAGCAGAAATGGCAGAAAAGGGATAGGATATCAAGGTAAGGTTCCTACACCAAAAAATGCCATGGATTTAGTTATAAAACGTACTCCACTTGATTCATACTTTATATATGGGCACACACATGACATAAAATATACAAGTAGTGATTACTCTATCAAACCAAAATTCAACCAGAGTTTTGGTAAAACTAACAAATCAGGACCCAAGAAAATGTGGGTACCTAAGGATAAAATAATACATGTGGCAGATATCTTTAGCAGCAAAGTAAAGACACCAGTCATGGTACCTGGACTCTGGCTGCTCACGACACATGACGGGAAGAAGGCATATGTTCCAAAGCCTGGAACTTAAGCCTGGAGCCCACGTAGGCTTTGGAGGCAATCAGAGGGGAAAGATCATTGGCTCTAGAACATAAGTCAATTAAGTGATAGCGGCTATGATATAATCTTCAATCAAAATTCATGTAAAGCTGTTAGTGAGAAAGATGGGACTATCCTATTTAATTGAAAGAGGAAAAACAACATTTATAAAATCAAACTTTATGAACTGAAAAGTCAAAATGTAAAATGTCTTTTGCCTGTTAACAACGAGCAATGGATCTGGCACAGAAGATTGGGACATGCTAGTATGAGAAGAATATCTCAGATTAACAAACTCAATCTGGTCAGAGGACTTCCTAACTTGAAGTTCAATTCAGATGCTCTGTGTGAAGCATGTCAGAAAGGCAAGTTTGCAAAACCCGCTTTCAAATCCAAAAACGATGTTTCCACCTCTAAGCCATTAGAACTTCTGCACATTGACTTATTTGGACCAGTAAAAACTGCTTCAGTCAGTGGTAAGAAGTATGGTTAGTAATCGTAGATGACTATAGCAGATGGACATGGGTAAAGTTCTTAAGGCACAAGGATGAGTCACACTCTGTGTTTGTTACCTTCTGCAACCAAGTTCAGAATGAAAAAGATCTTAGAATCATCAAAGTCAGAAGTGATCATGGTGGAGAATTTGAAAATAAAGATTTTGAATTATTCTTTAATGAAAAAGGTATTTTGCATGATTTCTCTTTTCCTAGAACTCCCCAGCAAAATGGAGTTGTAGAACGAAAGAACAGAACATTACAAGAAATGGCCAGAACCATGATCAACGAGACTAACGTTGCTAAGATCTTATGGGAAGAAGCAATAAACACAGCGTGTTACATTCAGAATAGAATCTCCATAAGACCTATTCTGGAAAAGACTCCATATGAATTGTGGAAGAACATAAAGCCCAACATTTCTTATTTTCACCCATTTGGATGTACATGTTTTATTTTGAATACAAAAAATTATTTGAACAAGTTTGACTCTAAAGCACAAAAGTGTATTATGTTAGGATACTCTGAACGCTCAAGAGGGTACAAAGTATACAATACAAAAATACAGATTGTTGAAGAGTCAACAGTGTTTGGTTTGATGATAAGCTTGACTCTCAAAAGTCAAAGCAGAATGAATTCCTTGCAGGTATGGAAGTTGAACTCATAGGTACTGAAGACAACTCATCAGAGGCTCCCAACAGAGATGCTCCCTCAACATCAGAAAGAATCACTGCAAGCAACCCAACACCTTTTGTTGATCAACTCCAGAAAAGACCATCCAAAAGCAGCATTGATCACCCAGAAGAAACAATCTTAGGAAGGAAGGAAGATCCAATCAGAACAAGATCTACCTTCAGAAACTCAAAAGAATCCCTCATGTAACTGGTTTCTCTGATTGAACCAACAACAATTGATGAAGCACTTCTGGACAATGATTAGATTCTGGAAATGCAAGAGGAGCTAAATCAATTCACAAGAAATGTCGTATGGGATCTGGTTCCTAAACCAAAAGGATTCAACTTCATTGGTACAAAATGGGTGTTCAGAAACAAACCGAACGAACAAGGTGAAGTCATCAGAAACAAAGCACGACTGGTAGCACAAGCTTATAGTCAGCAAGAGGGGATAGATTATACAGAAACCTTTGCTCCAGTCTCCAGGTTAGAATCTATCAGACTTTTAATTTCATTTGCTGTTAATAAAGGCATCACTCTGTATCAGATGGATGTCAAGAGTGCATTCTTAAATGGCTATATAAAATAAGAGGTTTATGTGCACCAACCCCCTGGTTTTGAAAGTTCCAAAAATCCAGAATATGTTTTCAAACTAAAGAAGTCACTCTATGGTCTGAAACAAGCTCCCAGAGATTGGTATGAAAGACTAAGTAACTTCCTGTTAGAAAAGGAATTCACCAGAGGGAAAGTGGACACAACCTTGTTATATAAGACAATTAAGAATGACATCTTAGTATGTCAGATCTATGTTGATGACATTATATTTGGATCCACTAAACCCTCTATGGGAAGAGAGTTTGCTAAATGTATGCAGGCAGAATTTGAGATGAGCCTAATGGGGGAACTAAAATTCTTTCTGGGCATTCAGATTAATCAAACTCCAGAAGGAACTTACATTCATCAGAGCAAATATGTCAGATAACTTCTGAAGAAATTTGATCTCTCAGAATGTAAGCCCTCAAGGATTCCAATGCATCCCACGTGCATTCTGGAAAAAAGAAGAGGTAAGTAAAAAGGTAGAACAAAAGGTCTACAGAGGTATGATTGGTTCTCTTCTCTATCTGACGACTTCAAGGCCTGACATTCTATTCAGTGTTTGCATTTGTGCTAGATTCCAATCAGATCCTAGAGAATCTCACTTAACAACAGTTAAGCGAATTTTCAAGTATCTGAAAGGTACTGCTAATCTGGGTTTGTTTTATAGAAAATCAAGTGATTACAACTTAGTAGGATACTGTGATGCTGATTTTGCTGGAGACAGAGTAGAACGTAAAAGAACTTCTGGAAGCTTCCAGTTTCTGGGAGAAAATCTGATCTCATGGTCCAGCAAAAGACAATCCACAATAGCTCTATCAACAGTAGAAGTTGAATACATAACAGCAGCTGGATGTAGCATGCAAATGCTCTAGATGAAAAGTCAACTTGAGGACTTCAATATATTTGAGAGTAACATCCCTATCCTCTGTGACAATACTTCTGCTATTTGTCTCAGTAAAAATCCTATTTTTCATTCTAGGGCTAAGCATATAGAAATAAAACATCATTTTATTAGGGACTATATTCAGAAGGGGATTCTCAATTTAAAATTCATTGACACAAACCATCAATGGGCTGATGTCTTTACAAAACCTCTTTCTGAAGATAGGTTTAACTTCATTCTGAAACATCTCAGCATGAAGCTTTGCCCAGAATAAACTGTTTTATTTACATATCTTAATCCTCAGAATTTTTGTTATTTTCTGTGAACTGCTGATCAACCTGCCTTCAGAATTTTAGAAGTCCAGATTGTATCAGAATCTATCCATGAAGATCTGAGCGTTTCATTTCAAGGATAGAAGTGTGTTGTTCACATAAGCAAACAGTTGTCATCCATTCATCAGCTACCTTCTGAGGCTGAACACGCTTTCATTTTTCTGAAAGGTCAAAAGCGCTGATTGGATGCATTGAGACACATGTCATGGGTAACCGTTCCAATATCTTTCTGAATCCCCCAAAATCAGCTGTCATTAATGCTTATAATCATTACAATATAATTCTCTCTCTTGCAGTTTATGTTTTCAAAATCTATTTAAACGTTTTTTTTACTCTTTACACTCTTTCACTTTCACTTTCTCTACAATCTAATTGTTTTCAGTTTGCATATTTCAAAACCCCTCCTTTTTCGTCTCAAATTTTTTTGTGTGAACATGGCTTCCTCAAGCATTCCTAATACCAGTACTCAGAGAACAGAATCCTCAGAACAATATGAAGAACCATTCAAAACTCTCCTCACGCCCATTAACAACCTAGAAGTACTCTCAGAATTGATTGTGGACTTTAACAGTCTTCAAGAAAATGGGTTCAATCTTTCTGAAGAAGTAAAGGCTCAAGGATGGAACAGGTATTTTGACCGTCTGGTAGATCCAACGTTCCCAATCCTTGTGAAGGAATTTTGGATTCATGCTTCATCCTCCAACCATCAAGTTACTTCGTATGTAATAGGGAAGAAGATAGTCATAACTGAAGACCTTATTGCAAGATTGATAGGTTACAGTGGTGGTGGCGTAAGATGTATAGACATGGCTGAAAGATGTGCTGATGTCGCTTCAATTGCTAGAGAAATTTTCACTCTGGGTCTTCCCTCCAGCAAGATAAGGGATCTGAAGGACCATCACAGAATATGGGCTAAGATTATTCTGGGATGCATAAACCACAGGAAGCCAACCAGCTCTCCTGACTACATCAACATTGATCAACAATTTCTGATCTACTTCATCTCCCAGAAGACTAAGGTGAATCTGGCTCACTTGATGTTCAATCATCTGAGGACTAGTGTTAAAGAGACTAGACAAGATGAGTGCACTAAAAGGGACTGGATACCCCTTGGAAGGCTCATATCAGATATTCTGACAGAGAATAGGCTGATAGATCATCTAATAGAAGCACATGAAATCAGTTCTTTAGAGGCAACTGCTGGAAAGCCTTTGAATGCGAAGAATCTGAATAAGATGAAGATTATTGAGAACATCAAGAAGGAACCCAATGTTACTTCTTTTGCAACAATCACCAGCAGAAGAATACCTCTGGATGACTTTCCCATGTTCTCATAAATAGATTCCAAGCCTGAGATTATCGTCAGATACATGGATGCATGCAAGGCAGATGGCACTGCACCAGGGTTAAACATCCAGGACTTGCAACAGGCGGCCCCAGAAGTTGTGCTGAAGAAGAACAAGAAAAGGAAGGCAGCATCAGAAGGATCATCCCGGCGGACTCCCAAAGCTGCTAAAAAGAGACGTAATCCTTCTACTGTTAATGTTTTAGATTCAATATCTTTATCAACATCTGAACCAATCCCTACCCAATCAGAAATTCCTACCCCACAAACATTTGATGATTTTAACATGGAGTTTGACCCCTCAGAAACGTTAACTCTTAGAGGAACTCACTCCCTACCTATCAATCCAATTACTGAAACAACTCAACCAGAACTTGCAAAAGTTCTGTTCGATATTGAAACTTTTGACCAGAATATTTCTGCTCCCATACCAGAAAATCCAAAAAGCCTCTAACTTCCTTTTCTATCTGGGGAGCCGGCATTTCCTGTATGGCTTTTACCTTGGCAGGGTCCACCTGAATACCCTTATTACTGACGACGAAACCCAGCAGCTTACCAGACCTTACCCCGAAGGTGCACTTGTTCGGGTTCAATCTCAGCTTGTACGTCTTCAATTTGTCAAACAATTTCTGGAGATGGTCAAGATGTTCTTCCTCAGTCTGGGACCTTGCAATCATGTCATCAACATAAACCTCAATCTCATGGTGAATCATGTCGTGGAACAAAGCGACCATGGCGCGCTGATAAGTTTCCCCGGCATTCTTCAACCCAAAAGGCATTACCTTGTAACAGAAGGGGCCCCACTGTGTAACGAAGGTTGTCTTCTCCATGTCTCCGGGAGCCATCTTAATCTGATTGTAACCAGAAAAACCATCCATGAAGGAGAAGATCTTATGTTGCACGATGTTGTCTACCAAAACATCGATGTGAGGTAGTGGGAAGTCATCCTTGGGGCTTGCCCTGTTCAGATCTCTATAATCCACACACATCCGTACCTTACCATCTTTCTTAGATACTCGAACAACGTTGGCAACCCACTGCGAATAAGAAGTGACAACTAAAAATACCGCGTCGAACTGTTTCATGACCTCAACTTTGATTTTCTCAGACATCTCAGGGCGCATACGACTAACCTTCTGCTTTACTGGAGGACAGTCTTCTTTAGTTGGCAGGCGGTGTACCACAATATCAGTGTCTAAACTAGGCATATCTTCATAGGACCAGGAGAAGATCTCAACACAGTCGCGTAGCATCTGTATCAACCTCTGCTTGACACTAGGCTCCAGATTCGCACCTATCTTAACCTCTTTCCTGTCTTCCTCTGTACCCAAATTCACTGATTCAACTAGCTCTTCATGGGGTTGTATGGCCCTTTCTTCCTGTAGTAACAGTCTAGCAAGCTCTCCGGGAACCTCACAATCATCCTCACCTTCGTCCTTAGCTTGGTTGATCGGATTTTCAAAGTCATAACTGGCAGTAGCAGAGTTGTTATCAATGGGATCTAGAGTGGATATGGATCTGCATTATGATACGTGAGTGTGTGTAAGAGAATAGATGTTTTAATAGAGTGAGAGACAAAAAAGAAAAAAAGGCAAAATTTGTAATGCAAGAAACGTCCAATGCTTTATTAATGATATATAAAAATGACAAATAATAAGCCCCCACAAGCAAAGCCAAGTTGCCTCGGGCAAGGCACCAAGCCATAATGTTTCGAACTGTTTATTACAAATCTCAAAACAAAATTCAATTACTGTGGAATAAAAGAAACAGGTATGAAGTCCTTCGCCGTCCAGTTGTTCAATCCACCATTGGTTGTAGGGTAGATCCAGCTGTCGATATCTGAATCTTCTTCATCATCCTCAATTGCATTAACTTCTTGATTGCTGATATGCAGAGGAGGTCTTCCAATCCGCGCGCGCCTAACAGCCCTTTGAGCCCCTGTAGTAAAGCTCAAACCAAATTTGTCAGTTTTGTGCGCGAAATCAGGGAGCTGACCCCAATTTGCACACCCACCTTTTTCAATTACATCCCTGGCATCCTTGAGGGAAGCCGTCTTCATCGGAGATTTGTCAGTAGCAACTTCAATTGACGCCAAAGTCTGGGGGACCTCTTCAAAGTTATGACAAGGGGTTTCGATGAACTCCCCATCCATCTCCACATAGAGAAAGGAATTGAGATGACTCACCATATACTCCTATTCTCCTCGTACCGTAACAATCTTCCCCTTTACTGGATATTTCAACATTTGATGGAGCGTGGAAGTCACTGCCCCAGCCTTATGAATCCAAGGACGACCCAACAAGCAAGAATACGATGGTGTGATGTCCATTACATAGAATGTGGATTAAAAAGTCTGAGAGCCAACTTTAACAGGGACGTCCACCTCCCCATGCACCATCCTTTTTGACCCGTCAAAAGCCCTAACCATAATATTGCTCGGCTTTAGAATCAAACCTTCACAGTCCAGACGGTCTAATGCTTTCTTTGACAAAACATTCAATGAGGACCCAATATCCACCAGCACATGGGCCATAGTAGTGCCCCTGCACTCGATCGAGACGTGCAAAGCGTCATTGTGATTTATTCCTTTAGCAGTCAGATCTGCATCTGAGAAACCCAACCCATTGTCGACAGTCAAACTAGCTACGCAATCTTTGAATTGGTCGACTGAAGTTTCCTGCGGCACATGCACAATCTTGAGGAATGCAATTAGAGCCTTTGCATGGGCTTCAGAATACAACAACAAGGACAACATGGAGATTTTCGACGGGGTATGCCCCAGCTGATCAACTACGTTGTAGTCGCTCTTCTTGATAATCTTCATAATTTCTTGTATCTCTTGTTTCGAGGCTTCCTACATAATTTTTCTAGGCGCCTCCGTCCGGACAGGCTCACCTGTGATTTCTTTGCCCCGAGTCTCAGATGGCTCGGTGACAGGAGTGATAACTGGAGTAAGAACTGGAACAATAGTTGATGTACTAGCAGATGGAATGACAACAGGTTTGTGAACAGTCGGAGGGGAAATCTCAGGAGAAAAGAGTCTTCCACTTGTGGTGACCTTGCTGGCCCCGACAATATTGTTGACATCAGTATCAGCTTCCTCATTTTTAAAGTCTTGTTTAACTCCATGGTAATACACATCAGCACCATAGTGCCATGGGATAGCCTTGTCTAAGGTGTATGGGATAGGACCAGGGACATTAATTATCAACGGAGCAATTCTTGGGATGGATGTAATCCTAACAGGCTTTCTCGAGGAAACCTTGGAAGGATTGTTGGAAATGGTTATGATGTCAACATCTTAAATTGGAACCAACAGAATCAAAGTCTTTTCAAACAGGATCTCTTTGTGATCCATCAGGCGTTGAACACCTGATTTCAATAAGTGGCAACCAACAGGTAACATTGAGCACATGTGGCAACCTTCACCACAACCCGGAAATAAATCGACTATTAGCAAATTCTTCTTAACTGTCATCAAAGGAGTAGAAATTTATTCCACAGAGGTCACAAATAAATCACCGCCTACAACATTTACTCCATGACCATGTTTGTGCATGGGAGCAGTTATGACGTTGGGCTTCTCCGGAGCGTCAAAATCAATCTCTCTGGCTTCGATCAAGTCTTGCACTTTGTTTTTCAAATCCCAACAGTTGTTTGTATCATGACCCGGACTTCGGAATGATAGGCGCAACGGGCATTCAGGTTATAGTGAGGAGAAGTGGTGTTGGGGTTCTTTGGGGCCTCCCTCGGAGTTACCAAATTAGTCTTTAATAACTGTGGTAGAATTTGGGAAAAGGTCATATTGAGTCGAGTGTACTGTCTTTATGGTCTTTCCACCCTCTATAGATTGTTGCATTGTGGAGCAACTGTGGGTCTTGATATCACTACCATATTTACTGCTTGATGGTGTTCAGGTCTACTTTGACCCCTCGGGCCGTAGACTGCACTAGCTTCTTTCTTACCGGTGAAAGGCTTCTTCATTGCACTTGATGAAGTATCCTTCTGTATCTTACCACTTCGGATACCAGCTTCTACTCTCACTCTAGTCAAAATCAACTCAGTAAACCCAGATGACGAACTGCCGATCAGATGATTGAAAAATGGACCAGATAGCGTCCCTAAGAACATGTCAACCAACTCCCTATCAGATAAAGGGGGTTGGACCCTTCCAGCCAAATCTCTCCACTTTTGAGCATAGTCCTTAAAACCTTCACTTGCACCCATTAACATACTCTGGAGTTGAGTACGAGTGGGAGCAAGATTGGCGTTATACTGATACTGTCTGTAAAAAGCAGTAGCAAGGTCTTCCCAGCTTCGGACGTTGGCTCCTTCCAACTGATAAAACCATTCAAGCTGAGTCCCTGACAGACTATCTTGAAAGAAATGCACCCATAAATTTCTATCAGTAGTGTGGGGTTGGATTTTCCTGACATACGAGTGGAGATGGAGTTTTGGACATGACACTCCATCATACTTAGCAAAAACCAGAGCTTTGAACTTATGAGGGATCACCACTCCTGATACCAATCCCAGCTCTCCGAAATCCAAACCAGGGATCTTCTGAATCTCCATCGCACTCAGCCGATCTTCTAGTTGCTTGTACCTATCCTCAGTAGGAGGATATTGCTCATCATCAAAATCAGTATCATTATCAGAAACTGCAGGACTGAGGCCCTTCTCTTCTTCTTGGTTTTCCCCGTCCTTGGACGAGGAGATCAGCTTAACTTGCTGTTGTAACCTATTCCCAAACCTTTTTCCCATACTCAGAAGAACCACCTTCTTATTCTTCTTCTTTTTCTTCTTCTCCTTCAGAATGAGAGTCTTCAAATCTTCTTGCCCTTTAGCCAAGCTCAAGAACATCTCTTGGAATTGGGAATTCTGTGCCTGAAGAGCTTTGATGGCTTGATCAGAAGACATTTCAGAAGACATTTCAGCTGAAATAAACAGCGAAGGAGATGAGAAACCTGTAATGGTACTTGTAATGATGCGCATGATAATGGGATGCGTATGTAATGATTTCAAATACTTTGGGAGATTTAAATTTGAAAACCAAAAATTAAAAAAACTTTATTAGAATAACTTGTAAAAGGCTCAACAATGCCTTTTGAGGCATTACAAAGAAGTAAATGAAAAAACAAAATCTAAAACTAGAAAAGCAAAAATAAAAAATCCCATGGACGCTTCCCCTTCGTGCTGACGTAGTCATTGATCACTTTTTCTTTCTCGAGCTGCCTGGTGAGCTTCAAAATCTTCCTTTATTGCTCATGGTACTTCTCCCGGTAAGTATCCCTTTCCTCTTTCAACTGAATCCAGGACCTCTGCAATGCCCTAGGATCAGTAGGCATGTAAGGATAAAGAACCGAGTAAGGAACGCCTTCTTCGTTAGTGGGCTCCACAATCACTGGTAATACGGCTTCATAAGGCATCCCAAGCTTCTGGGCATGAGCTCGGACCCATTGGAGGTAAGGCTGCATAGGAAGGGAAGTTCTTGGTCCTAACTCTTGGGGGTCAGATCTGTTTACCATGCCCCAAACTCGTATAAACCTTCGGCGATGCTCCTTAATGTCTTCCTTGTAGTCAAAGGAAATATCCTCGAGAAGTAGCTCATGGGGACCATCTCTCCGAGCACGACCAAATTGTTTCAAAGCTAAACAGGGATTGTAGGTTATACCCCCTCTGATTCCAAGCAAAGGGACGTTAGGGTATCCCCCACATCGATCAATGACAGCAGTGACTTCCATAGCCCGAGAACTCCAAAGAATATCTGTATGGGCAAGTGACATTATTCTATAAGACCAACCCAAACCTTCTTCGTTCTTCAGCACAGACTTAGGGAGGTGCGAAATAAACCACCTCGACAGTAATGGAATACAACACATAAGAGTCCTTCTTCTACGCACAGTACGAGTGTATAGGGCATGCAAGATATCACCCAGTAGAGTAGGCATAGGATTGCGAGAAAGGAAAATCTTGACAGTGTGCACATCTACAAAGGAATCCGGATTCGTGAAGAGAACCAAACCATAGATAAGGAGAGCCAAGACATCTTAAAAAGCCTGAAAATCCAAATTATCCCAGAATAGTTGAGCCTGGTCTATCCGAAATTTGGCTAAGAACCCTTCGACCCTGCTTCGTGTTTCCCAATTGGATACTACATCATCCTATTTCAGATGCAGAGATGAGGTAGTGTCCTCTGGTCTAGGAGTCTCTTCCATACCTGTGAAGGGCATCTGTTCAAGGATGGATATGCCCAATAAGTGAGAAAACACTTCCAAAGTGGGAACCAGCTGATAATCTGGAAAGGTGAAGCAATTATGCACAGGATCGAAGAACTGGAAAAGCACACTCATCATCTACTCATCAAACTTTGAGGTAACTAGGCTAAGAAGCTGACCATGTCTCTTAATGAACGAAGAAGTCTCAGAAACTCTTGAGGCTAACTCTTTGAGTTGAGCAATTATTTGCAAAAAGTTAACTCGAATGGTATTTCTGCGCATGGAAGCCATGATCTGCAAAACAGAACAAAGATAAATCCCCTCGGTCTTTGAAATGGTTAGTATAATGAAGTATGCATGCTATGTTATGATGCATGATGTCATGATAAAAGAAACACAGGCATAGCAGATAACAGGCATGGCAAAGGCAAACAAGTCACACAAAATCCCTTAAGTTTAAGGCTTGCATTGAGTTAAAGGTATTACCCTCTTGAAGTTCAGTTGGTTTCAACCTGTCCTATCAAAAGTAACCGGGTTCTAGAGGTTCTCAATATCACTTACCATCCTCCATCGGTCATGGTTTCAGCTCACGCAATCTTTTCTTGCGGCCGGAACTATCTCGAGAGTATGGTCTTAATGAGTGTAGCATCGAGTATCAACCAGTTCTCAGCTTTATACCGAGGCCAACTATCTCACTACTTTATAATGGCCAAGTTGGTCGATTAAAGGTTCTAAGGTCAGTTTATGCTTAACGACACACATAGCGGCCCTGTATTCTCCTTGTTTCTCCATAAGGGATACCAGTACCAACCAATGTGCCACATCAACAGAGCTACTGCTTCAACCATATCGGTCTACGTCGTACAGTTCCCTCACAGTTTATTGCTACTTACCTAAAAGGTGTCCCCAGATCCGGGTTAGGATCTATAGTAACTCCCAAACAAAGCCCTTAAAAGTAAAAGAACCAAAACAAACAAGAGAAGCAAATATGATGAACTAAATCCTAAGGTATACCCCACTTATCATTCCCCAGCAGAGTCGCTAGTTCTGTGATACGGTGGCAGAACCGACTGTTTTTGGAAAATGCTGGTTTGCATTTTGCATTTTTTGTTCGCAAAATGTCGCGGTAAGCAAGAGTCGCCATCGACTTTTATTTTGTCCAACTGGAAAGGAAAAAAGCACAGAAAAATTCCTTTTTCGAGATTTTATGTACGAGGGGTAGATTATAGAAAGGGAAGGTATTAGCACCCTTTCTATCCATGGTTTTCCATGGGCTCTTAGGTACTTGCTCATCTTTTAGAAATTGCTTGTGTGTGTTTGTTTTGAAAAGTTTTGTTTTACTTCGTTTTAACCCTTGTTTCTGTCCTCAAGAGTGTTACGAAGTTGTTTTTGAAAAGCTTTGTTTGAAAAGTGTAAGTGTGAAAAAGGTTTGTTGTTTCGAGCAAGTACCTAACAATTATCTACCTACTCGAAAAAGGATAGTTTCTATTCTTTTTTCCTTTAGACAATGTTATCCTACTATTGTGAAATAGGTAGCACCGTCGTTGGAATTTGTAAGGGTCAATTCGTAAGGGACGTAAGATCACTAAAGCAATGTTAGGACGTCTTAGTAATAACCCTAATGTCTTAAGATCATATTCGAGGCAACATTTCCAAGGCAACATTTCCGAATAAGACTTTTGATCTTTGTTAGACAAGAGGGCAACCACTAAGACACACTATACTTAATGACCGTTTACCGAAGGCAACCGAAGTGAGAGTATACCCTAGGAGTGCGCATGTGCGAGTGATTTGATTTCAGTTATTATCTTTGCACATTAGGGTTTGCTAGCCATTTTAAATTAACATGCAATCTTGTCATACAATCCTATTAACATACATCTAACAGTTAATATTTGCAAGAATTAAAATGCAAGAAATAAAACCTACGCTATTACAAGGCTTCGGGGTATGGATTAATTACATAGCCAAAAACCCGTAAAAACGATAAATAAAGAAAATCCTAATTAAGCTGTTACATACTGTAAGCAGTTACATTAATATCGCAAAAATAATAAACGCGCGCGATGAATCGAGAACGAGAAAAATTAGGGTTTTGACCCCAACTACCTAATTGTTATTTACAAGAAGAAATCATTTTTTTTGTGGTTTTTGTGTTATTTTGAGAAAAATAAAGTTTAATTGAATAAATAAAAACCTAATTACTAATTAATTTAAATTAAGAAAAAAATAATTAAATAAACCTATTTTGTATCTTTTTGTTTTATTGAAAAAAAGAAATAAAAATTAAATCAAAAGCAACCCTAATTTTTCTAATTTGATTTTAATTATTTACAAAAAGTTAGAATTACCCTAAAATGAAATTTAACTAATATTAAATTATATTTGATAAAAATAAAAATAAAACCTAAATCTAAATTTGTGAAAATTGATTTTATAATTTTTTATGAAAAAAGAAATTAATTTTGTGGTTTAGAAAATAATTAAACAAAATAAATTAAATAAAAGAAAAAATAGAAAAGAAATAGAATGGGCCTAGTGTTTGAATAACAAAGGAGGGGTGCAAATTGCACTTTTGGGCCCAAATGCTAATGGCCTTATTTGACTTTTTTCAATCCTGTGGGTACGTTTGACCTGTGCACATGGTAGGCCCTCATATAAAGAGCCTTGGATCTGGCATATTGAGGATCTGATGGTTGGTTGTTGATGGTACATGGTGGACTTATGAGACACCTGGGCACCTGATTACACAAAGAAAAATAATATGCAACAATATGGGGACCTGGGGATCGAACCCAGGCCCTTAGGCGTTATCCCAATGCATGATGACCATCTGAGCTGGCTTGGTTTTTTGTATGAATAATAATAAACAAATATTATATGATAAAGACAAAGAGTGAATTCTGAAAATGCGTGAAATTTGAATGGGCCAGTCAGGGAAGGCCATGTTATCATCTTCCTCATCGTCTCCGTCGTTTTAGATCAAGAACTTTTACCTACGGACAAATGGGCGTAGGTACAGCCCTGTACCTTTCCAAAATCCTATACAAGCTTGATAAATGCAAAACAATGGTACCAATCAACTGGTGGAAACCTCACGAGCATCATGGTACCCTTATCCATGGCCAATTGTACATGTACATAAAAACCCTAAAAATGAAGCAAGAACCCTAACTATGGCATCTTGTTGTACAATTAATGAAAATACAATTAAGTACCACCATTAGTTTGCAAATAACTCATGGATTAAGGATATGTCAATAAAACATGCTAACTATTCCAGAATCATGATATACGAATTCAAAAAAATATGGAAATTGTGGGACTCTTACAGTGCGTTTCTGGATGTTAGGAAGCTTGTTAGTGGTTGAATCTTGATCCCTGGACGTCCAGTAATCGATTGGTATGCCTGGAATGGCTTGAGGAAGCTTGGAACTGGGAAATCAGTTTGCAACTTTTCCTTTAAATTTTTGGATTTGTTCTCTTCTTTGCACGCCTCCAATCCCCCTCTTTTTGGTCTGTCATCCTTCCTTATGTATCCAAGAATGAATTAGGGTTGCAACTTGGTTTCAAATCTTCTCCAGTTATGATCATTGATTCATGATTTGATCATTGTACAAAATCTTTCCAAATCAAGCAAAATGCAATCTTTTGTGTCCATGTGAACCTTTCACGATTTGATTCTATCTCCAGCTGTATAATAGACCTAAACATGCACAAAATCTCAAGCTTTGATTAGTTTTTGATATTTTCATGATTTTATTTTAATTTTATTTGATTTAATTGAAATAAAATCAAAATAAATGAAAAAAATAAAATAATGACAAAGGTAAGGGATCATGGGTCGTGGGTCACATTACAAACTCAGTGCAAGCATAAAAAGTTGGGCCCATTTAGCAAAAATTGCAATTTGGGACACATTTAACTTTTGGCAATTTTGCAAAAAGGGTCAACTTTACCAATGCACAACTCTTTGAATTTTGACCCTAGAGATGTGTTCTTGGACTTTTTAGAAAGCTCAAGATGTCCTCTAAGAAACACTTTTGGTATCATATCAATTTAGTCTTCCATGTTCATGTATGAAGCTTTGACATAAAAGGTGTATTTGTTGACTTTCCAAAATGACCTATAATGTCCAAATTCATATCTTCTTGTGAGTGCATATTTTGAAATTTGGAGATGAAGATCAATTGTAGGTAATTACATCCTCTTCAAAATGAGCTTTATATGGGTCATTTTTGATAAAGTATGAGATATTTATGCTTGGTCAAAGTTGAGTTGACTTTTCCTACAAAACCCTAATTTAGCAATTTTTGGGTTTTGATGAATTATGAGAAATCCTTGAGGAATCATGATCAACATTTGATAAAATGATGAATAATACTTCAAAATGAGGATGTTGGCCAAAAATGTTGAAGTTTGACTGTATGTGGGCCACAGTTGACTTTTGCCCTAACACAGTCGATTTTCAGGCTTTTGAGCAATTGACTGAGCAAACTTCCTCTGCAAGGTTTTAAAATTGACATGGATTATCTTGAGAACATATTAGGACAATGGTGAGAACTTGGGATCCTTTAGACTCAAACATCTTGATGCAAACTAAAACCCTAGTTTGGGATAAACTGCCTTAGGAGAGAGTTTGTCTGGTCAACTCTTAAACTTCCTTGAGCAATTTGAGGACCTCACTTGAAATGTATTGACAAATATGGGAGGGAAAATTTTTGGGTACAACACTAGTCAACCTAGTAGGTCTTTGTTCATGCGTAGTATCTTTTAACTATGTCCGCGTTTACAGGGTGCGGAAGGTCGTCACCGTCCATAGTGGTTAAGATCATGGCTCCACCAGAAAATATGTTCTTGATCACAAATGGCCCTTCGTATGTGAGAGTACATTTGCCCTTGGGATCACCTTGTGGAAGTATGGTGCGCTTGATTACTAGGTCACCATCCTGATACATGACGTTTGACCTTCTTGTTAAAAGCTTTGATCATACGTTTTGGTACATCTGACCATGGCAGACAACCGCGAGCCTCTTCTCGTCAATCAGGTTTAATTGATCAAGTCGAGTCTGAACCCATTCGTCTTCGCTCAGTCCTACATCTTTCATGATTCTCAAGGAAGGGATATGGACTTCTATGTGTAGGACAACTTCCATACCGTATACCAAAGAGAAAGGAGTGGCCCCTGTTGATGTGCACATTATGGTGCAGTAACCATGAAGAGAAAATGGTAACATCTCATGCCAGTATTTGTATATCACCGTCATCTTCTATATGTTTTCTTGATATTTTTATTAGCAGCTTCAACAACGCCATTCATCTTTGCCCTGTAAGGAAAAAAGTTATGATGCTGGATCAAGAATTGCGTGTAGAGCTCGGTGATCATAGTGTTATTGAGATTGGTACCATTATCCGTAATGATTCTTTCTGGAATACTGTACTGACAGCTAACGTTATGTCTGATGAAACAGGCCATAATGTTCTTGGTAACAGAAGCAAATGAGGCTACCTCAACCCACTTCGTGATGTAATCAATGGCGACCAGGATGAAATGGTGCCCATTAGAAGTTGTAGGTCTAATTTCTCCAATCATATCGATGCCCCACATTGTGAATATCCAGGGAGAAGTCAAGATGTTTAGAGGAACCAGAGGCATGTGTACTTTATCAGCATAGATCTGACATTTATGACAGGTTCGTGAATGTTGATAACAGTCTTCTTCCATAGTGGGCCAATAATATCTTGCCCGTAGGATCTTTTTAGCCATCGTGTGCCCACTAGAATGGGTGCCAAAGGTACCTTCGTGTAAATTAGCCATAATCTCTTTTGTTTCACTCTCGTCTACACACCGAACCTTCTTAGGAACTTCTTATCATTGATTGAAGCTCCCTCAGGATACTCTTGGGCTTCGAGATATCTTTTGACTTCATGGAACCAAGGTTTGTCCACTACTTCTTCAGTATCAATCTCATGACAGTATGTCGGTTCGTCCATTCTCTCAATAGTGATCTGAGGAGCCTCATTATCCCATATGACCTTGAACATGGATGACATATTAGCTAGTGTGTCCTCTAGTTGATTTTCTTCTCGTGGAAAATGCTCGAAGGTAATTTCTTTAAAGTGTGGAATCAGTGTCAACACATGCTATTTGTAAGGGATAAGATTAGGATGCTTCGTGTCCCATTCTCCTTTGATTTGAACGATTACTAAAGTTGAGTCTCCAAATACATTCAAGAATTTGATCCTCAAATCAATAGCATCTTTGAGACCCATAATGCATGCTTCATATTCAGCCATGTTGTTGGTGCAATTGAAGCATAATCTGGCAGTGAAAGGAGTATGAAAACCTCCAAGAGATATGATCACATCGCGGATGCCATTGCCAAGAGCGTTGGAAGCTCCGTCAAAAACCATAGTGTTGTACCCCAATTTTTCCCCTAAGATCCCTTCATCATACCATGTTGATTCATTCACAACAAGATCACACTAGGATTCTTGGTTCCCCTCCCTATATTTAGCTTTTCCATTTTGAGGAATCACCAAGCACCTTGACTAATGGTCTTTTGTGATCATGAATATTGTTTTTGTCTTGATTTCTTCTTTTAACTTAATAAAATGCAATGTGGGTTTGTCTTGCTTGTTATCCATGTAGGTAAACGCAATGGGATTTAACAAGTTACCTCATGGGTTCATGAGTTTATTTCCATGCCCTAGTCAATAAAGCTTGAGAAGTTCAAACCTCACCATTGAATTGGTTTTGGAAGAATTGGCATGGCAAGGTTGTTTGGGTTCATCACATTTCAAGGTTATCAAATTTGGTTGAAAAGCACAAGGGATTGATTGGAGAAGTTGTCATGGATGGACAAGATTTTATTCCATTTGGTCACAAGTGCATATTTCTCTCAATGTTCAATATTTGGAAGTGGTTTTGGTGGCTATGAGTTCTCATTATCATCCTCAACAACTTCTATTTACAAATCATGTGTGTTGGTACAAGAAGTTTGTTCAAAATTGTCAAAGTTCCTCAAAGCATTCTCTTGATCTAAGGAGCTAGGGTTTTGAACTTCAAAGGAATATATCTTGCTCATCTCTTGGTATTTTTGAGTGATTCCAAATAAATCTTTCTCTTTAAATGGTTATCAATAAATCACTTCAAAAGTTTCAAGGAGTTGTCATGAGGAAGAGACTTAATGAGGAAGAAAGATTACAAGTTCTCTAGATGAATCCCCAATTTTACATGTGTGACTTCAAATGATCATAACTTGGTAAATTTTTATCACCTTGAGCCTATTATTTTTCCATAATGATCTTGAAGGTGTGAAATTTATGCCATCTTTTATGTGCAAAGTGAGAAAATGGATGGAATTTGCCTTAAGGATGCAAAATATTATAGGTCATTTCATGATTTTTTTTCCAACTTCAACAATTCATAACTCTCTCAATTTTTGGAGATTTTGAATGGTTCAAGTTTCAAAATGTCATTCAAGAGATCTACTTAATGCCATCTTTTTTGGTAAAGAGCGAATTCCAAGTGGAAGGCCATGTTTGGATGCAAGATATTATAGGTCATTTTTGAAGAAGAACTTGAAATATTTCTAAGTATGGAAAGTCAATTCTTTTTCTCCAACTTTGACTCAACACAACTTCCAGCTCAAGCATCCATTTGATTCTATTATTTTTCCATTGCAAAGCTTGTAACCTCGTCTTTCTAAAGCATCTAGAATCATGCCCTAAGACCCCTTGAGCTGAGAATGCCATGATTTTGAAATTGGTAACTTGGAACTAAAGTTTTCTCACAAGGGAAATTTTGAAATCTTTGTTTTGGCTTCTAATCACAAGTTTTCCATGCGTTTTTGCCTCTAAACATGTTTAGTGAACTTTCAGAATGGATTAGCACAACAAAACATGCGTTTGGATGAGTTTTGATCAAGTTTGAAGTCACACTTTTCTTGTTTCCAACTTCACACGATTTCCCTCCAAACTTCATCATTTCACACGCTTGAACAGTCCATTTGATTCCCTATAAATAGAGGGTCATTCCCCATTCATTTTCTCAAGCTTGGATAGCCATAATCGCCCTGCCAAACTTGTTCCACAACTCAGAATTCAGTAACTTCAAAATCCATTCTCAAGCCTTTTTCAATCTAATTTTTCCATCAATTCACCTTCCTTGATCTTCCCTGAAGCTAACCACATAATTACATTCAAGAATCGTGCCATATACTGCTCCATAGAAGTCCAGTTTCAGAGCTCTGCAACTCAACTTCAATAGGTAGATTCCTTCATCAATTATTCAAAACTCTGATATCATTATGTTGCTCTCATTGCCCTGGTTCTAGTCGCAACACTTACCTTTTTACTGGAAACACGTTTTGACCATGAAATTTCAAATCCCTTTTCAAAACTTTCCTTACAAATTGCTTGAGCTACAATTTATATAAATTTGGCGCGAGGGTGTGGTTCTCTTCGTCTTGAAGAGACGAAGCGAACACCATAGGTCTGAGCTTCTTATTTTACAGTTTGAGAGACCTGTAAATCACGTCGCCTGGAGGTTGAAGATGACCTACGTGTCATCTTCCAACCAATGATGGCACGCCACTTGTTATTTTTGAAAATCTGATTTATATTTGATTTTGTACTTTATTCACTAATGACCATGATATGCACAACGCGCCAGATCCCTTAGATTTAATTACTAACGCGTTTTCACTTTCATCCAATGGTCCACATATTTTTACTTTTATTTTCTTTTCTGATTTTTATATTTTAATTGTTTTAAATTTCAAAAACTCATAGAAAATTCATTTTAAGTCCTACAAATTTGAAAAAATTATGAAAAAATATTTTGATTATTCTCTTTCTTATTTTTATTTTTTCACAATTTAATTTTGTGTTTTGGTATTTTTATAAATTTACACTTTATTTGAATTGTTTTAAATGTTTAAAAATACTTTTATACATTTTTAAATTCTGAAAAAATTATGGAGTGATAAAATGATATAGTGACAAATATTGGTGACCTTATTTTATTTTTGTTTCTGACTTTACTATTTTTTTATCATTTTTGGCTTATTTTACCCATTTGTTTAAATTTTAAAAATAGTTTCTGACTTTAAAAAATTACCAAAAAATTTGTAAAATTATTTGAGCCTTTTTCTGATTTTTCTATGGTCTTAATTTTTATTTATTGATTAATCTGAACATAGTTGATATTTTTCTCCTTATTTTCTATTTTTAAACATTATTTTTAAACCCTTTTGTATATATTAAAATGTAATATTATTTTGTGACTATTTTCTGGCTGATCTTGGGTTAAATTTTGGATCATGAACTTTATTAAAATCATTGGATCCATGGTGTTGAGTTTAACTCCATAAAAATGGATGAATGATTTTAATAATAGTTTGATTAAATTTAATTCAAAAGTGGTTTGTATATTCTCTCCCATCCCTCTTCATCTCATCCCCTTCTTATTGCACTAAATGTTGTTGGAGCATGATCTCTATATCATGCCTCAGAATAAATGGTGCATAGATTGCTATTGAACGGCCTCAAAATAGGTGCGACTTCTATATAAGTCCACTTACGATTGCTTAACATAGCGCTAAATTTTGTCCCGATTCGAATAAATGATCATTCGTGGTCCAAACTTATGTTTGCAAGCCCAAGTATGTTAATTTGATCTCTTTGATCCAATAACCTTGAGATTCATTGTGTGGAGGCTTTGATTCTACAAATCCTCTAATGGATCTACAACACCTTTGGTCAACATGGATCACTTAAACATCGTTGATCATTAAATGACACTTGTGAGAATTCCAAATGGATGATATACTTGACAAAAAGCAAATGCAACTTGTTGTGTGGAGGCTTTGGTTCTACCAATCCTCTAATGAGTTCCAAATGCAAGCTTCAAGATGGTCATCCAACTAACCACTACTTATTTACTTATTTTACTTTATGCTTTTATTTTATTTTTTATGTTTTATGTACCATTTACTTTTAGCATTTACATTTTATGCCATTTTCATCTTTGCTCATTTGAGCATTTACTTTCTTGTCATTTTTACTTTGCTCACTTGAGGTTTTCTTTTCCTTTTTTAAGATACTTAATAATCAACATAAACCATAAAAAATTTTAATGGTACTTGGACTATTTGGTTACTACCCTTGGCATTATGGAGCATGGGACTTTTTTCTTGGACTTAGGATTAGAAACCTTGGCCTATCTTGGAGACCTTGTGATCTTATCTGATTATTTTATCTGGAGTTCTTGAGGTTCACCTCAAAACATTGGGTTACTTGTTTGTTTTTGTGTGCAGGTTTTTGTGATTACACCCTTTGTTTGTGATCTGGGATTCACCAGTATACAGCCGTTACTTTGCCCAATTTTTGTGAAGACTTAATACACTTGAAGTTTGGTTCTCTCAAGAGGTCTAGTATTTTTTTGCTTGATTGGTTTCAATCCAAGGAATGAGAATTCTATCTTGGCTCATAATGTCAAGTATTGGCTTCTTGTTGGTTAGATGGTTCTTATCCCTAACTTTTACCTTATGCTTTAGGATAGTCCCTTCTTCTACTCCCATCTTCTTTAATTTCAAAAATATTCTTCCTCCTTTTGAAAACTCTTCTTGTTTTTAAACTTGAACCACTTTCATAATAAACTTGGACTTATGTCCATGCATTTTCAAAACATTTTCAGAAATAAACTCCAATCAACTTAATAATACCTTGACATTTTTTGTGAGAAGACTAAAAGTCAATCAATCTCATTTCAAACCATTTTGCCACTTTGGCTTTTATCTTTAAACTTTTCTCAAAAGATTGAACTCTTGTCAATCCTTGTAGTGATGCAAACAACTATACTTCTACAATATATAGTGAAGAGAGATATTTTCCACTTGGGTGTTGAGTGAGGCATTTTGATTTTAAGATCCAGGCCATATGCTCCACTTTGAGATGATGCAAATTCTCCTTTCTCATAATTGTGGGTAGTAGGTATGTTTTCCACACGGACAGTGACGATGATGTTTTATCTCATAAAATTAACCAACACATTTGTGTTTTAAATTTTTAAAAGAGGAAATACGTGTACCCTGATCCCATATTGCACGAAAAGGTGGTACGTAGGCACTAAAGGTTCGCAACTGCGGCGGGTGCAAAAATTATAAAATAAATATATTTCTTTTCTCACCTCCACCATCCATTTTTATACAACATTTTTCATATACAAAATATACAGATTTTACAAAGAGGCTCATGCGGAGTACCGTAGATGTTTAGGGTGCTAATACCTTCCCTTTGCATAACCAAACCCCTTACCTTGAATCTTTCCCCTTCTTTTTGGGTTATTCGCTCTTTTCCCATTCCTTTGAAAACAATAAAGCATGGTGGCGATTTTTATTTTGATTTGTATAAAGTCTAGTCAACCCAATGGCTTAGTCTTAAATATTTCTACCACTACAGAAAAATAGCGACTTCACTGGGGACAAATTGACCTCTTGCTGGTCCATCTCTAAGTGGGTTAAGCCTATCTTTGTTTATATTTGTATATGTGTTATTACTGTTTTTGTGTTATATGTTGTATATATGTTTGTCTGGATTTTCCTGGTTTTCAAGGTTCTTGGTGATTACTCATAAGTCCTATACCCGGACTTGGGCAAACTTTAAGATAGGACGGGCGGTATAGTCATGTTAACTTTGAGGGAGTAATCCCAAAAAAGGAGGCATGAGATCCCCCACTCAGTGGAGGCCCCTTTGACTGTAGTGTCGTTTACCGAGTAATCGAGAAGATATACTGCTTTCGACCTGGAAGCATGCTGAAACTGAGGACCGTAGAATACCAAACCCATCTTGGCCTTTTAGGTGTAGTGAGGAAGCTATGACGGAGTAATTCGGAAATAGTTGTCACGCGATACTACGCTCGGACGAGTCTTTCTTGAGAATATTACTAATTATTGAGTTAATGGGGAAGTTGGTAATATCTGAAGGAAGGATGTAGACTCTGGGAACCTCTAGAACCTTGTTCGGCAGGTGATAAATTTTAGACCGACACCTTATGGGTAGTACCTTCGACCTCATGCTCGTGACGTTGAACCTATGAACCCTATATGTGTGATCTTGTGTGTGATTGTTGCATCATGCATCCATGCACTCATAAGCATCCTTTGAAGAAACCATATTTCAAGGGATTTAAAGGTTGACCATTTATGAATATCTCAGGTACTTTCTAAACATGGATTCTGGAAAGAGAAAGACCTGGAAATACAGTTTCAAGGATCCCAAGATAGATGAGTTGATCAGTCTAATTCCCGAGATCGAGTGTTCTGCAGACTTTTGGAAGAAGTATGGATCCATTATTCCTCTCATGAAGCTGAAGATGAAGGAGGGTGTTCTCTTGACCTTGGTCCAGTTCTATGATCCGACGTATCATTGCTTTACTTTTCCCGACTATCAGTTGATGCCCACACTGGAGGAGTATTCTTATCTATTGGATTTACCTGTTACCGATCGTGTTCCTTTTACTGGTTTGGAGGGTGAGCCAAAACCACATGAGATTGCTGCTTTGATTCATCTGGGGAAATCTGAGGTGGAAGCCCATATGACTACTAAAGGAGGAATTAGAGGATTACCAGCTCAGTTCTTATTGGAGAAAGCTCGTTACTTTGCCAGAATGAAGAGTACAATTGCTTTTGAGACCATCTTTTCTCTACTTGCTTACCGGTTGGTTTTATTTCCTAATGTGGACAAGTTTGTTGACATTAATGCTATCAGGATCTTCGCGATTGGAAACCCAGTTCCTACATTGTTGGGTGATGCTTATTACTCTAGTCATCTTCGGAATTCTTATCACGGGGGGATGATTATCTATTGCACGCCTCTGTTGTACCGGTGGTTTATCTCTCATATGCCTCAGTCTGATGCTTTTTGGGATGTCAAGAAGGAACCCTGTTGGGCTCCTAAGATCATGGCACTTACTCACTCGGATATTGATTGGTATCATCGAGCTTACCAGGATATAGAGATTATTTACAATTGTGGTAGTTTCCCCAATGTACCTCTTCTTGGTACAAAGGGAGGAATTAACTATAACCCTGTTCTTGCACGACGACAGCTTGGTTATCCGATGAGGGATAAACCGAATAGTATTCATTTGAGTAGTTTCTTTCTGAAGGAAGGAGAAGACCATAGGGAAGCTAGGGAGCAGATTGTGAAGGCCTGGCGTCACCTTCATAAGAAGAGTAGGAAGGATTTGGGACCTAGGGGTGCTGTTTCTTTGGAGCCATATCTTCAGTGGGTCCGATCGAGAGCTATTCAGTTAAAGATGTTGTATACCCGGGAGACACGCGTGCCTGATCTATTTGTCAAGACCACTCCTCCCTTATTAGATGATCTAGAAGAGCTGCAACTTGCTTTGGTTAGGATGCAACTGGAAAAGGATGCTTGGAAGAACAAGTTCCAAACTTTAGAGAGTTCCTATAAAGTAGACTTGAAGGAGAAAGATGACTTGATTGAGATCCTTGAGAGTCGAGCGATAGAGTCTATGGAGAGGCAAGGGGATTTATTTTCTCCTAAGCCTCAATCAAGTGCTAATTACTCACTTCCTGATTCAGATGATTGGAAGGAGGTTGCCATCAGACATGCGGAAGAAAACCAGAGGTTGAAGGCTCAAATTTCCAGGCTCAAGGGGAAGCACCAGCGTATAGAGTGATCTCCATTAGTTCTATTTCTCAGGGTTTCAGATTTTATTTTCATCTTGTACTTGGGATCATTGAAACTTGTAATCCATTTTAGAGTTGTTATAATAAAAAATTTCAGTATTTCAAATGCGTTATTACTTTGATATTTGCAATATTTCCATAAACTATAAATCCCTTAAAATATTAAATAACAAAGTAAAAATAATCATGTGCATTACATATCATGCATCATATTGCACATTTTTCTTGCATTTGTTATGCATATCCAGGTGTCTTACCAAGCTTCTTTACTTTGTTCAGCAAGCTGACTCATCACTACAACACTCGGGCTAATTTCAGAAAGAAGATGGACAACTTAGAACAAGAGAATCGCGAGCTGTGCGAGGAAGTTTCTTCTTTGAAGGCTGGCATGGCCAATCTGACTACTCTGATGGAAGCTCTGGTGGCTGCTCAGAATCAGCCACCGAGTGTTCAACCTCAACCAACAAGGGCAACTACTGAAGCTCCAACTATTCCCATATCTGCTACTCCAACTGTTATTCAGAATCGCATACCCCAAGGCTATCCATGGGGAATGCCAGAGAATTTTTCACCTGAAGGTTTCAATCTTGGTCCTCAAGATACTCCAGTTGTTCAGACTACTGTTACTCCTGCACCTCCTGTGGTGCATGTTCCTACTGCGCATCCTTCGGTGAATATGGTTCCGTTTGTTAATGATAATGTGTTTCGTCCTTTCCCTCCACCGAGTGAAGACTTGGGTCTTTATGATAGAATGGATGATTTTCAAGAGCAATTTTACAAGATGCAAAGAGAAATGAAGGCCCTCAGGGGAAAAGAGCTATTTGGGAAGAATGTGAATGAGTTATTCTTGGTCCCGAATGTTAAGATACCTGCTAATTTTAAAGTCCCGGAGTTTGAGATGTATAAGGGTAACACTTTCCCTCGTGCTCATCTGGTGATGTACGTAAGGAGAATGTCTACCCATACTGATGATCAGCGTCTGCTGATTCACTTTTTTCAGGATAGTTTGACCGGTGTTGCGCTGAAGTGGTATATGAGTTTGGGCAGCACCAATATCCATACTTTTAATGATTTGGGAGAAGTATTCATCAAACAATACAAGTATAACATGGACATGGCACCTGACCGTGATCAACTCAGGGCCATGGTTCAGAAAGACAGGGAATCATTCAAAGAATATGCGCAAAGGTGGCATGAGGTAGCCACCCAGGTGATTCCTCACATAGAAGAGAATGAGATGACTAAGATTTTCTTGAAGACACTAGGTGATTTCTACTACGAGAGGATGGTAGCAAGTGTGCCAAGTGACTTTACTGAAATGGTAGGAATGGGTATCCGCTTAGAAGAGGCTGTAAGAAAAGGCCGTTTAACAAAGAGTGAAGGATTTGGAGGTGCGAAGAAGCCATATTATGGGTTTACCAAGAAGAAAGAAGGAGATGCAAATGCTGTTATACAAGAGAGGAGGGTAAACACTCCTAGAAGGAATTATCAGCGTCATCAGTAAGTCGCCTCAGTTACTCCCGTTATGAATGCCGCTCCAACTACCGCTGCTTATCAGAGACCGTCCCAGAAGGGGAATCAAGGGTATAATCAAAGAAGGGAGAGTTATGACCCTATTCCCATGAGTTATACATAGTTACTACCGGAATTGATTTAGAAGAAGTTGGTTCAGACCCGACCACCCCCTTCGTACCATCACCATTGCCTTGGTATTACAAGGCAGACCAAACATGTGCTTTTCATCAGGGAGCACCAGGGCATAATGTTAAGAATTGTTATCCTTTAAAGACTGAAGTACAGAAATTGGTGAAGTCTGGTGTTCTATCTTTCAAGGATGTGGGACCTAATATGAAAGATAATCCTCTACCCAGGCACGGGGGAGTAAAAGTTGTGAATATGGTAGTTGGTTGTCCAGGCGACATCCGGATTTTTGATATTAATCTGGTTAGAGGAGATTTGGTGAAAATGTATGCAGACCTCTGAATTTAGCTACTATACGCATGACCATGCCGGTTATGCTATTTGCATTACAGACATACAAGGTTGCGATAAGATAAAGGCTGATTTACAGGAGATGATGGATGAGGGCCTAATCTATATAATCAGGCCTAGGGCAGAGTATGAAGAGGAAGTGAATATGGTTTCTGGATGTCCTAGAGAATTCAGAATTTTTAATGTAGAGTATATGAATGAGGACCTCGTGCAGTTGCATGCTACCTTCTGCCATACGGATGGTCAGGTGGAACACTAATATGGATCTTGCCGAGTTTGTGGTCGAGACCCTTGAGGATGTTCAATCGTGAAGAAGGGTGTTCAGTTGTTGTTAGACAATGGAACTAACAAGGTCACAAGTCAGAGGGATGATTACCATGAAGTTGATATGGTTAAGGTTTGTTTGACTGAAGAAGATTCAGATGAAGAGTATGCCTCCATAGATGAGTATTTCTCTTCAGACGAAGATTTGCTTTCCAGAAATGACTTATTAATGACTAATTGTGTTGAAGAAGGGGTAAATGTCATTGCGCCTTGTTTTGGTGCACCCGCTCATTTTGAAGTTGAGTATCATAGCAAGCCGGCTGTTATCCAATTGGTGATTAGTTTGCCGGGTCCTATCCCCTACAAATCAGATAAGGCTGTGCCTTACAAATACAACGCTACAATCTTAGAGGATGGAGTGGAAGTTCCCATCCATCCAATGCCTGATGTTGGAAATATAGCTGAAAATAGCAGGGTGACCCGCAATGGTCGTGTGTTTGCACCAGTTGTTCGAAGAGATGTTGGTGCTGGAAAGAAAATTGTTGAGAATGATTAACCTAAGAAGGCTACATGTGAGACTAGTGGAGCTACGTTAGAGAAAGAAGTGGATGATATTTTAAAGATAATTAAGATGAGCGACTACAGAATTGTAGATCATCTACTCCAGACTCCTTCAAAAATATCTATCTTAGCTTTATTGATGAACTCCTCTGCTCACAGAGAATCCTTGACGAGGGTACTGGACCAAGCTTTTGTGAAGAGTGATATGCTAATAGACCAATTCAACAGCATAATAGGAAACATTACTTCATGTAATAACTTGAGTTTCTGCGATGATGAATTACCAGATGAAGGAAGGAATCACAACTTGGCCCCCCACATCTCTATGAACTGCAAGAATGATTCACTATCCAATATGCTGATTGATAATGGATCTGCGTTGAATGTTATACCGAGGAGTATGCTTATGAAGTTGAAATATCAAGGAATGCCTATGCGCCCGAGTGGCATCATTGTGAAAGCGTTTGATGGGTCAAGGAAATCTGTTATTGGTGAAGTGGACTTGCCTATTCATATAGGACCACATTTGTTTCAGATAACTTTCCAGTTCATGGACATTGTTCCCGCTTATAGTGGTTTGCTAGGATGGTTGTGGATACAGGAGGCAGGGGATGTCACTTCAACTTTACACCAGAAGCTGAAGTTTGTACGTGAAGGGAAAATAGTGATCATAAATGGGGAGCATGCATTATTGATATCTCATTTGTCCTCTTTCAGCATTGTAGAGGTGGATGAAGCTGTTGTTGGAAACCAGTTCCAAGCCTTATCCATTGACAACATAAGAGGAAATGAGAATTCCATGGTTTCGCTGAAGGACGCGCAATAGGTTGTGCGTAATGGTCATAATGAAGTTTGGGGACGAATTATGAATCCACCTGTGAACAAGAACAGAACTGGCTTGGGGTTCTCTTTGAAGAATGACAAAGGTAAGGGCATGAAGCTGAAGTCTGTTGCAGGCAGGTATCAAGACATTTTCCGTAGCGGGGGTTATCTTCATCCGATTGTTTCCAGGATTAACTCCATTGTGGAAGATGAAGCAGAGCAGGAAATGCCGAATTATGTGACGTGCGGAGTTAGGGTTCAGAACTGGATCACCATCGATGTTCCCTCTTGCATACATGTTTCAAAGTAATTTGATTTGTTAATCTTTTTGAAAAAGCTTTCACTCTGCCTAAGGTGGAAGTATTAATGTTGTAGGGCTTATCTGTTTGCTGTGACTTTTAAAATCAATAATAAAAGTTGTCTTTGTTTCCCAAATTATGTCTTTATTTTCTGCTTTTTCTTGGAAAATGGTAATCAGAAAAAAACCTTTCAAAATAAATAATAACTGAAATTCAATCTGCATGATCACTTGTTATATGTGTCAGTTTCTAAATGCAATCACAAATTATATGTGCAGATAAATTAAAAAACTCGTTGAATACAATGACCCTGCACCCTCTCCCAACTTTGAATGCCCTGTGTATGGGGATGAAGAAGAAGATTATGATGAGATTCCAGAAGAGGTCTCACGGTTGCTTGAGCATGAGGAAAATACTATTCAACCATATAAAGAGCCATTGGAAGTGATCAATTTGGATTCAGAAGAAGATCCGAAGGAAGTCAAGATTGGAGCATTGTTGCATCCTGATGTGAAGAGTGGGTTGATTGGGCTGTTGAAAGAGTATATGGATATTTTTGCCTGGTCGTATCAAGATATGCCTGGTCTAGATACATATATTGTAGAGCACCGTTTGTCGTTGAAGCCAAAGTGTCCGCCAATTAAACAAAAGTTGAGAAGAACTCACCCAGATATGGCAGTAAATATCAAAGAGGAGGTTCTAAAGCAGATTAATGCTGGTTTTCTTGTGACGTCAGTGTATCCTCAATAGATTGCCAATATTGTCCCAGTACCGAAAAAAGACAGAAAGGTCTGCATGTGCGTAGATTATAGAGATCTAAATAAAGCTAGTCCAAAAGATGATTTTCCATTGCCACACATTGATATGTTAGTGGATAGCACAACAAAATTTAAGGTATTCTCGTTCATGGACGGATTTTTCGGGTATAATCAAATAAGAATGGCTTCAGAGGACATGGAAAAACAACGTTTATCACACCCTAGGGAACATTCTATTACAGAGTGATGTCCTTCGAGTTGAAGAACGCTGGTGCAACGTACCAGAGGGCTATGACAACCATATTCCATGATCTGATGCACAAGGAAATCGAAGTATATGTTGATGATATGATTTCCAAATCCCAGACTGAAGAAGGGCATGTAGAAGATTTGTTGAAGTTGTTTCAGCGTTTGAGGAAGTATCGTCTCCGCTTGAATCCAAATAAGTGTACCTTTGGTGTCCGATCAGGGAAATTGTTGGGTTTCATTGTTAGCCAGAAAGGAATTGAAGTTGAACCGGATAAAGTCAAGGCGATTCAAGAGATGCCAGCACCAAGAACTAAAAAGTAAGTCTGAGGTTTCCTCGGGCGTTTGAATTATATTTCCAGATTCATCTCCCACATGACTGCAACATGTGAACTGAACTTTAAGTTGTTAAAGAAAGATCAAGGTTGTGTGTAGACGGATGATTACCAAAGGGCATTTGAAAGTATTAAATAATATCTGCTTGAACCTCCTATCTTGCTCCCTCCTGTAGAAGGAAGACCGTTGATTATGTATCTGACAGTGTTAGATAAATCCATGGGATGTATTCTGGGACAACAGGATGAAACAGGGAAGAAGGAGTTTGCCATTTATTATCTCAGTAAAAAATTCACTGATTGTGATTCGCGGTATTCCATGCTGGAAAAAACATGTTGTGCTTTGTCCTGGGCGACAAAGCGTTTGCGGTAGTATATGTTGAATCACACTACTTGGTTGAGCTCCAAAATGTATCCAATAAAGTACATTTTTGAAAAGCCTGCTCTTACTGGGAGAATTTCCCGCTGGCAGATGTTGTTATCTGAATATGATATCGAATACCGCACTCAAGAAGCTATTAAAAGAAGTGTGCTGGCAGATTATCTTGCTCACCAACCAGTGGAGGATCACCAGTCTGTAGAATATGAATTCCCCGATGAGGATGTGATGTTCCTGAAAGTGAAAGATTGTGATGAACCATTGCCCGAGGAAGGTCCTGACCCTGAATCTCGTTGGAGTATGATATTTGATGGAGCTGTGAATGCTTATGGTAAAGGAATTGGTGCTGTGATTGTCACTCCTCATGGATCGCACATTCCTTTTACTGCACGGTTAACATTTGACTATACTAATAATATGGCCGAATACGAGGCTTGCATCATGGGTCTCGAAGAAGCTATTGATCTCAGAATTAAAATTCTAGATGTGTATGGTGATTCAGCTTTGGAAATAAATCAGATTAAAGGAGAATGGGATACTCGTCACCCCGGCTTGATCCCTTACAAAGATTATGCTAGAAGGTTATTACCCTTCTTCAATAAAGTTGAATTCCATCTCATTCCTAGAGATGAAAATAAAATGGCGGATGCTTTGGCAACTCTGGCTTATATGTACCAAGTGAATACTTAGAATGATATACCCCGAATTATGGTTCGAAGTTTGGATAGGCCCACTCATGTGTTTACAACAGAGGAGGTAGCAGATGAAAAACCTTGGCATTATGATATCAAGCATTTTCTTCAGACTCAGGAATACCCGATTGGTGCGTCAAAGAAAGATAGAAAGACATTGAGAAGATTGGCACGCAGTTTCTTCCCTAGTAAAAATGTGTTGTACAAGAGAAATTATGACATGGTCTTGCTCAGATGCGTGGATAGACACGAAGCAGACATGTTGATGCATGAGATTCATGAAGGTTCATTTGGCACTCATGCCAATGGACATTCGATGGCTAAAAAGATTCTAAGGGCATGTTACTATTGGCTGACAATGGAGTCCGACTGTTAAAATTTTTCAAAGAAGTTCCATAAATGCCATATTTATGCAGACAAGATCCATGTGCCTCCGACAGTTCTCAATGTGATTTCCTCCCCGTGGCCTTTCTCTATGTGGGGTATTGACATGATTGGGATGATAGAACCCAAAGCTTCGAACGGACACCATTTTATATTGGTAGCGATTGATTACTTCACCAAATGGGTGGAGGCTTCTTCATATGCCAATGTTACTAAGAAGGTGGTTGTGCGCTTCATTAAGAACAACCTTATATGTCGGTATGGTGTGCCGAGCAGAATCATCACTGATAATGGCTCGAATTTGAACAACAAGATGATGACAGAACTATGCGAAGAATTCAAGATTGTCCATCACAATTCATCTCCATACAGGCCAAAGATGAATGGGGCTGTCGAAGCCACTAATAAGAATATCAAGAGAATTATCCAGAAAATGGTTGTTACTTATAAGGATTGGCATGAAATGCTCCCTTTTGCTCTACATGGATATCGAACATCTGTCCGCACTTCAACAAGAGCAACCTCATTCTCCCTAGTGTATGGAATGGAAGTTGTACTCCCTATCGAGGTTGAGATTCCCTCTTTGCGTGTGATAATGGAAACCAAATTGACAGAGGCTGAATGGGTCCAGAACATATTTGACCAATTGAATTTGATTGAGGAGAAGAGGATGTCAGCTTTATGTCATCCACAATTATATCAGAAAAGAATGAAGAAAGCTTTTGATAAAAAGGTCAAATCTCGTGAATTCAGAGAAGGCGACCTCGTGCTCAGGAAGATCATGTCTTTCAACGCTGATTCTAGGGGAAAGTGGACTCCCAATTTTGAAGGCCCATATGTTGTCAAGAAAGCCTTCTCTGGCGGTGCATTAATTCTTTAAACTATGGATGGCGAGGAGTTCCCACATCCCATGAATGTTGACGCAGTCAAGAAATACTTCGCCTAAAGAAATAAAAGAACAGTTTGCTAAGTTGAAAACCCGAAAGGGCGGCTTAGGCAAAAAAGGAGCATCTCGGTAGGCCGAAAACCCGAAAGGGCGGTCTAGGAAAAAATTAGAGACCTAAATAGAATAAATTCCCCGCTAAGTTGAAAACCCGCAAGGGCAGCCTAGGCAAAAGTTAGAGACTTTCTTGGCAAGTAACTACGTTAGATAAGACTTGATCGTTGAAGCAACAATCTTCTCGGATCCTCACCATACTTCAACAGAAGCTACTGCTCATGATTTCAAAAGTTGTTAGAGGGGATAGTGGTCATTGTATCTCAATGTATCTTTTCCATTATATATTACCATTTTTCAAACTTTGTAATCATCTATGGAGTCTCACCATTCGCAGACTACCATTCTATTAATGAAATTTGAGCTTTTACCCAATTCTTTGCATTTCTTATTGTATTTAGCTTGCAAAGACTCCATTTATTATTGATAATAACTTTCAAAGCAAAAAAGATTAAATAACAAAATTGATTTTTCAAAAATATATTTTACAATCTACTTTTACTTTGAGATTTGTGATGAAACAATGACAACAAAAATGGTGATCCCAGGAATGGACAAACTCCACTTGCTTTAAGAAGTTTTTGTTTCCCTCGGGAAGGTTTACTCAGGATGTTTTCACCGTATTGGGTTTATGATTCTGGTATCCTCGGTCAAGTTTGGATTCATTTCTCCTCTTTTCTGAGTTTTCATGATGTGAAGTTTCAATCCGCATTTTCTCCAGTGAAGTTTTTGTTTGGCCTAATAGAAGTTCTCTTTCCAAAGAAGTTGGTATCATAACCACTCTTGAAGAACGCAGGTCCCTGGTTTCTCTAAGTGAAGGACATATTATGGTTTTCCCTTTGTGGATGTAGTGTTAACCTCCTCAATGAAGTAGGCCTCCCCAGTGAATGTTTTGATGTTTTGGTGTCAGTGTGCTTTACTTGAGACTGGTTTTGCAATCTCCAGTAGGAATGTTACTTTTAAAAACACTTGTATCCCCGGTGAAGCCTGAAGAAGGACGTTCTATCCCTGTATCTGTACTATTCTGTCACTTTGTTTTGCTTACTTTCGGATTATGTCGCTCCCCAGTAAAGCTAAAGCCGCCAGTAGGTTTTGTTTCCTCAGTTGGCATTTACTTTTTCTTGGAATGATCATCTTGGATGAAGTTTAGCCGAGTGTTGTTAGTGCCTGAGGTGGTTTTGCCTGGTTATTCCTAATGTTGTATATCTGTTTTGTCAGCATACGCACGATAACACTCATACATTCATACATACATCATGCATAGCTAAAATTGTCAAATCATTGTTCATTGACATTTGTTAATATTTTTGTTGATATATTATCCTGTTTAGCAGAGTTACGTTGTCCTCTCTTTAATAGAGTGTTGTCCTTAAGCAGAAAACGTATATTCTTACAATTTTCCCACTGAGTTGTCCCTAGTGGAAGATTTTTGATTTAGCCTTCCTATACAACTCCTGGTTTGGATGGATTTGGTTTTCCCTCTTGAGTTTATTTCTCAAAGGATGTATTCTGGTTGACCGTTTCGTTCCAGTTTATTTCTGGTTTGAATATGTGGTTCCACAACAATATTATTTACTTTGGATTTCTGAAAAATTCAAGTTTTGGTTGGTGCATTTATTTTGCACGAGAAGACTTTATCTCCTCAGCAGGAATATCGTGGCATCTCTCCAGGAAGTCATATTTCTTCCCCCAGGAAGTCGTATTTCTTTCTCCATGAAGTCATATTTCTCTCCCCAGAAAGTCATTTCTTTTTACAATCCTCCATGACAACAAGTAGCAGGTCTTTCTATTTGAGTAACTTGTGCTTCCCTGTAAAAGTCGAAGTAACTTTGTTTTGTTATCTCCTCTATGAGTGAATAGTTCGCAGTTTTTCGTCAGATTACGCCAATGAATGGCAAGAATTTCAATATCACATAAAAAACTCGTTGTGAAATCTTTGCAAGTGGAAGTCTCTTTATTTGAGACAGCTTATATATTATCCTTTCCAGGAGGGGTTCCTTTGTTAAAGAAGAAGTTGAGACCCGTTCTAGGTGAAACGCCAGAATCTTGGGGAAACTTATTATCTTTTTGCTACCCTCAGTGAATGTTGGTAGTTCATCGTTAGTGAATGGCGGGGCTATGATATATTCTCTTTCTAGCTTAAGTGAAAGTTGGTAGATCACCATTAGTGAAAGTTGGTGATTGTTATCTTTTTGCTACCTTCAGTGAACGTTGGTAGTTCATCGTCAGTGAACAGCGGTGCTATGATATATTCTCTTTCTACCTTCAAGGAAAGTTGGTAGATCACCATCAGTGAAAGTTGGTGTTTGTTATCTTTTTGCTACCTTTAGTGAACGTTGGTAGTTCATCGTCAGTGAACGACAATTGTTGTACCCCAAAATTTGCCCTCCCATATTCCTCAAGATTTGTCAAGAATGATCTTCAAATTGCTCAAAGTTGTTCAAGGGTTGTACAGTCAAATCACTTCTTAGGACAGCTGAAATTAGGGTTTTGGTTCTTTCAAAGAATTTGGGGTTCTCAATGGTTCAATCAAGTCTCATAGGCCTATATACATTCTCAAGCACCTACATGCCAAGTTTCAAGACTCACAGTGCCAATTTGCACAGTCAAAAGCCCCATTTGATCTAAAGTCAACTGCAAGGGCAAAATGGTCATTTTATAGTCAAAAGTCAAGATTTATTGTCAAAATTCTCATTTTGAAGGATAATTCATCATTTAATCAAGGGTTGATCATGATTCATCAAGGATTGCTCAAAATTCATCAAGATGCAAAAGTTACTATTTTTGGACAGTAGAAAAGTCAACTGTACTTTGACCAGGGCATAACTTTTTCATGGTTTATCAGAAAAATTCCATCCAAAGCTCATTTTGAAGAGGATGAAATTTTATACAATCCATCTTCACACTACAAGTTTAAGAAGTTCTCTCACAAAAAGTTACCAATTTTTACATTATAGGTCAAATTCAAAAGTCCATAAAAGTACACTTTGAGTCAAGGGCCATAACTTGAGATTGGTAAATCCAAATGACATGGGACCAAAAGCATTGGTTAGAGGACTTCAAGGGATTTCCAAAATGTCCAAGAACATGGTCACATGATCAAAATTGAGCAAGTTGTGCATTGGAGAAGTTGGGAAATTTTCATGAATTTGCAAAAGTCAACTTTGCTCAAAACACCTTCTTTTTGCTAATGGGCCTCAAATCTCTTCTTGAAACTTCACCCCTGACCTATGCACGACCCACCAAGCTGAATGGGATTTATTTTCTTAAATTTATTGATTAAGTGGATTTTTAATATATACTAATTCATTTAATTAATTTAAATCATAAGAAAATACAAGATTTGATTTTTAAATCACTTTGTGAACCAAATATGATCCAAATATGTTGACCAATTCGTGCACAATCAAAAAGATACAAAAAAAATCCAAATTTGGCAACTTTTTCAATCACGGAAAATCAAGAATATTTGATTTTCAATCAAGGATTTAATCTTCAATGCACATGGGTTGGATCCAAAATTTTAACCTAATTTGATTCCCTTATATGCAAGCAAGCCAACCATAACCTGATACACGTGAAAAAGCTGCAGAAACGACCCTGTCAAATTCAAGAATTTTCAAGAAAACTAAAAACTGGTTCTTGCATTCTAGGCCACTTCAAAGCGATTTGTCCATCCAAACACATTGCAGGAGGTACCAGGAGTGAATTGCAATCAAATCCAAGCATAAAGACTCAAGGAATCACGACAAACAGTCCCACGGTTTGCACTTCTTATTCAGAATTATATCTCTTAATTTATGCGCATTTAACATGTTTTTGTGACTGATTTGCATTGCTAGAGATCATACAAAGCTAATGGAATGATTGAATCGAACCATAGTGCCCTGAATTGAGATATACCATGACTGAATTTCTAGGGTTTTTAAGCTTTCAAATAGGGCTTTTCAATCCAGGAAAAATTGGAACCAATGGGATACATGGTTGAATTCGTGAGGCCAAGACGATCAAAACCCATACCTCGCGAAATATTTATGTTTGCTATATTTCTATTCGCTATTTTTTCTTGCAGGAGGTAGTGGAGGTTAAAAACCCCCGCTATCTGATGTTATTTACACAGAACCAAGGTTGGAGACGCTGATGTGTTGGCATATGGTTGGTCTATTTGAAAAGCGCGTGTTTTAATTTTTTGTTTACAGCATATTAATTGATTTTCATATATTATGTTTATTTGCTATTCTCATAATGAATAAAAGCGCTGGTTGAGTTGGCAAGCAGGTGGATGGAAAAGCCATTGGGACCTGGGTTCGAATCCCAGGTCCCCCAAAACATTTATTCAATTTTTCTTCACATATTCATATGCAGCATCCCACGCGTGATCCACCATACGCTTCAGAGATCCACACGCCAAGTGGCTTCAGGACAAAATCCAGTGGCCAAAGTTGAAGGACCACCATACTCCCTGGTCAGCGCATGCGTAGCAAGTCCAGAAAAGTCAAACAGGCTGGATGTAAATGGGCTTCAGAATTGTTGACTCTACCTCCTCTTGGGCCCAACACCCCCTGGGTTTATTTCTTTTTCTTCTTTTATATTTTTTATTTAAATTGTTTTCTTTACTATTATTAATTATTATTATTATTATTACTTAATTAACCAAATTAATATTTTCATAATAAAATCAGAAAACTAAAAAATATAATACTTTTATTTATTAAATTTAATTAGTTATTTTGTAAATAAATATTAACATAATTTGTTTAGTTTTAATTAGGCATAATAATAATATTTTCACAATAAATAAAATTAATGTAGAATCAGGTTTTAACCATTTTTAATCATTTTTATTTTTATTTCCTTAAATATTCTAAAAAAACCAAAAAAAATATTTCTTTTTATTAATTAATTAGTTTAGGTTTAATTCATTTCATAAATAATGAAAATCTCCTTCTTTCTCAAAAAAGGGTCAAAACCCTAAAGACTCTCCGATTCAATTTTTCCCTCGCGCATACTATTTTTGATTCATATTTTTGATCCATATAATTGTATTTGCTCTGAGGATGTAATAGCTTTAATTAGGACTCTTTTATCGCTTTTATTGAATTTTCCGCATTTACTTTTTCAAGGGTTTGTTTTTGGCGATGTAAATACCCGACGCCTTGTAATAGCATAGTTTTATTTTCCGCAACCATTAACTGCTAGATGTATGCTAACTAGGCTATGCATGACAATATCTACCTTAAATTAAAATCAATCATAGCGCACCATAACATGTACAAAGATAACATAACTGAAACCTGACACACTCGCACATGCCACTCCTAGGGTACGCCTCACTTGGTTGCCTCGACGTGGTCATTGAGTATAGGGTGTTTTAGAGGTCGTCCTCCTGTCTAAAGATCAAAGTTGCCTCGAAACGGTTGCCTCGATAAAAAATGATCTAAGACATTAGGGTTACCGCTAAGGCGTCCTAACATTGCTTTAGTGACCACAAATCCCTTCATCGAATTGACCTGAAAACTCCAACGACTGTGCTACCTACTTCTCAATAGTGGGATGACACTGTCTAAAGGACATTTACACAGCTTAATTTCTTTTGAGTAGGTAGAGGTTCTCAGGTACTTGCTCTTTCAAAACAAAAATACTTTTCGCACTTACACTTTTCAAACAAAAGTTTTCAAACAACACTTCATACACTCTTGAGGACAAATACAAGAGTTAAATCGAAGTTTTCAAACAAAACTTTTTCAAAACCCACAAACACAAGAAAAGCAAAACTTTTTGAAAACATAGTGAGCAAGTACCTAAGAGCCCGTGGATAACCACGGATAGAAAGGGTGCTAACACCTTCCCTTTCTATAATCTACCTCCCGAACTCAAGAAACATCTCAAAAAGGAATTTTTCTGTGCTTTTGTCCTTTCCTTGTTGGATTAAATAAAAGACGGTGGCGACTCTTGCTTACCGCGACATTTTGCAAAAACAAACGCTAAACGCGAACCAACATTCCAAAACAGTCAGTTCTCATTCCCACCGATCACAGAACTGGCGACTCTGCTGGGGAATTATAAGTGAGGTGTACCTTAAGATTAATTCACTTGTGTTTTCAATTGTATGCTTTGTATGCTTTAAATTTTGTGGGCTTGTGTTGGAGTTTTGTAGATCCTAACCCGGATCTGGAGGTACCCTTTTTTAGGTAAGTAGCAATAAACTGTGAGGGATCTGTCAGGCGTAGACCGACACAGATGAAGTAGTAGCTAAGTTGGTGTGACACCTTGGTCTGTACCGATATCCCTTGTGTTGAAACGAGGAGAATATGGGTCTTCTAAGGAGTCATTAAGCACCAACTGACCTTAGAACCTTAAATTGACCAACTTGGCCATAGAACGGTAGCAGTATGCTACACTCATTAAGACTAAACTCTCGCGATGATTCCGGCTGCAAGAAAAGGTTGCTAAACTGGAATTATGACCGATTGAGGGTAGTCAGTGATATTGAGATCCTCTAGAACCCGGTTACTATTTTTTAGGACAGGTCTTAACCAACTAAACTGAAAGAGGGTAGTACCTAAGCTCCATGCCAGCCTGAAATCTAAGGTCTCTTTTGTGTGACTTGTGTGCCTTCAAACTTGAACTACTTGCACATTCTTGTTATCTGACAACATGAGTTCCTTGCAGGTTTTGTTTACAGTCCTTATCCAATAATTTGGATTTATTGCAGGGCTTACTTACATCACCTCACACTTTTGCTTAAACGCATAGCATACACATCATAACATCATGCCTTAACATTTCCTTAACCATTTCAAGGATCTCAAGGGTCTGTGATGCAGGTTATGGTAAATCAAATGGCTAGCAAGGGGCAAAGGGGATTTATTTTCCTCTAGCCAAGGTTGTTTAGAAATCAAAACACGATAACTTGAGTCAGGGGCTATGACCCACTTGATATGGTGAGTTTGGCTCTTGAAGAAGGACTCTCAACAACATGAAGTTCCTTCAATCAAGCTACCAGATTCAAATTCTAACAAGTTTCTTGTTTACCCCGCGAGATCCTTGAAAACATTGCATACATATATCATACATATCATTGCATAACAGGTCTTCCAGTACAGGTCTCTCATGTTCTCGCTGTTTATTTCAGCAATGGCTCTCCAACAAGACAACCAAGATCTTCATACTCAAGAGACTCAGTTCAGGGAAATCTTCCTAAACCTATCCAAGGGGCAGAAAGAGTTGAGAACACTCCTCATGGGGAATTTTGTCAAGAAAAGTCCTGAAGACAATAAGGACGAACGACTGAAACATCTGCAAGCTGAGGTAGATGCAATGAGAACCCAGATGCTGGGGAAGATGGCTCTTAATCAAGGCTTAGCTCAGGAACAAGAAGAGTTGAGAACCATGATCAACCAGCTTCATCAAGACAGATACAACAGTATGAAGCAAACGGTCAAGGCTGGGGATCAAATCATTAATCAGCCTACAAGAAGACAAGAGTTGGGTATGGTAAAGAATGGACCTCTCCAAGTTGCTACTACCTCAAGGGTCCAACAACAACCTCACCAAAAACAACAGGTTGATCAGAGTAAGCCAAACATGCCCAGGAGGCAATTTACCAAGATCAACATGTCACTGACTCAAGCACTACAACACATGTTAAAGGCAGGACTGGTTACATTAAAGGCTCCTCCCCGGAACCCAAATACTTCGGCTCCTACCTATCATCCCAATGAAAGGTGTGTATACCACTCCTATAGTCACGGGCATGACACCGACGACTGTCGGGCTTTGAAAAACAAGATCCAACACTTGATTGACAGAAGAGTGTTGGAATTCATGCCAGATGGCGAGATGAAAATCTTCCACTGAGGGTTCTCCACCTGAAATGACTAGTTCGAACTAAGAGACTTTTGCTCATTAGAATTTTCAAGTTGTGATTTTCTTTTGATTGTTCGAACATTTATTCATGTCAAACTTTATTAATTTATCAATGCATTGCATATGTCTGTTTTGAATCAGTCCATTCATATTCACTATATTCAAATTGCTTTCATTTTTTGTGATGTTCAACTCTCGATTAAAAAATTCTAAGCCTTTTGAGGGAGGATGACGAAAATGATACCAAAATCTCTACAGTATGCTTTTGAACAGACCCTGCTGACAATGTACATGCATTGTTTCAAATCCTAAAACAACGGAGTTATAAGGAAGATAATCCCTAGTCAACCCCTTTGAGCCAAAGAAGTTGGAGTTTTTTTCGTTTCACAAATTAAAACCCATAATTATAACCTGGGGCAGGGTAGTTTCTCAGTTGATCCAGGTGCACAATAAATGGCATTAAAGAAGTCCTTCAGAAACAAAAGACGGTGATGGTTCCGTATAATCGTAAGGACAGGCAGTCATTATCTCTCAAAATAAAAGCCCAACAAGTCAAAACCTATGAAGGAGACTTATAAAACTGGGGCATCCCGCTGACTGTAATCACAAAAGAAACAGTTCAGGCAAAAGACAGGGATAATAAAATCAAAAAGAAAGAGGTCCTGCAAACTCTTAAAAAAATGACTGCCTGTTCAAAATAAATTGTCAACATCCGAACCATCACCGGAATATCAGAGCAAAGAATCAAACGAGATCTAATGCACGATTAGCTAAGTTTAGGATCGAAGAACATCACGAAGAGCGGGTGGGTACAAATAAATTTTGAGCCTTTATCCTTTGTTTCTTAAACCGTGAACCAGGCCATGTTATAACCCTTAAAAGTCCTAGCTGAATCATGGGTTAGTTCGAAAGCATACTGTTACAAAAGGTATCCTGACTCCTGTAGGGCTTGCTGTAAAATCCTGAGTTGACATCACATTTTACAAAAATTCGCTTGTTTTACTGAAAATGCATTTTCAAAAACTTCAAGACAGACATAAGCTTCGCATTCTTAAAATAACATTGTTTGCATATGACTATTTGTTCAACAACAGAGAAATTCGCACGACAAATATCTAGTGAACAAAAACCTTTTCAATAAAAAGGGTCACCTCAAGTGGAAGAAACACTTCCAACCAAGGGGCAGACATGATCATTTTCCATCATCGGGGGCAGTCAAGTCAAGATTCAAGGAATCTCTCAAGATGCCAAATAGCCAGGGGCAAATCTCCGTCTGAATCAATTGGGGCATTGGACATGAATTCCAACAATGAATCTTGCATAAACAAACGAAGATCTTCTGGTAGTATGGCAACACAACACTACCGACAGTGACACCTCCCTACATCCTAAGAACGTGGACATAGTAAAAAAAATACTACGCGCAATCAAAGACCCGCTAGGTTGACTGGCCTAGGCAAAAATAAGGGCTTCCCGGCGAACCAAAATGGTTCGGGCAAAAATGAGGGATGAAAATGAAAAATCCGTACACCCGACAAGTCGAAAACCTGAAAAGGCGGCTTGGGCAAAAAGGGGTATCCCGGTGGACTGAAAACCCGAAAGGGCGGTCCAGGAAAAAATTAGGGATCAAAGCGTACGACTATGTTCCGTCATCTCGTCACTTGCCTACCAGAAGAAGATTTGTCTATCGGCAGTTATCAAGCACCTCATAGGCCTTCTTCTCCCGCAGAAACTGGGGCAATAAGAATTATCTGAACTGTACAAGCTGCTCTTTCCACCAAGGTACCAAGGTAGGTTCAGCTGAAGAATATGACCAAGATACCTTCACTCCCTGCAGAGTAAGACAGTAATGGAAGCTCTCCCCGCTGAGACTTGCAACTATGGATGAATCAGCAATACTCTCCCCAAGCAGAGTTAGTCTACCGTCAGTCCCGAAAAGCCTCAATATTCCCAGAAGGTCTCAATATTCTCCAGCGAAGTATAAAGATATTCTCCAGCAAGCGTAAAGAGCATCCCCGGCAGTTTTAATATTCCTCAATGAAATATAAGAATGTTCCCCGGCGGAATACAAGATACCCCCAGTGGAGCCATCTCCCCAGTGCAGTCTAAAAAAGTTTCCCTAATAGAGAATTGAATCATCTTACCCAGTAGATTCTGGAAGCTTGTCCCCTGCAGAATACAAATGCACCTCCTCAGCCAAATTCAGATGTTATCCCCACAAGAGTCTAACTGGGTTATCCTCAGCAAGTTGCAACTGAAAGATCATCCCAAGCGAAGTTCTTTCTATCCCCAGCGGAGTTCATCATCAAAATCCCCAACAGAGCTTATCAACGGAATCCCCAGCGGAGTCATCGTTAAAATCTCAGCAAAGCATCTCTTCCCACAAAGTAATTCCCCGCAGAGTAATCTCTTCACCAGGTTTATTCCCCAACGGAGTCATCCTCTCCTGCAAGTTTATCACCTTCGTTCATCATCCCCAGTGGAAGCAAAGAATTCAACATCATTCTCCAGCAGCTATCCGAAATTTATTTTCCCCAGCTAAAACATCACATTTTCATACATCATGATACATGCATATACGCATCATATCATACAATCTCATTTATGTTGAGAACATCATTGCTCGATCCATATCATGCATTGCATATGACTGACCTTTACCTTTCAGGAAAGATACAATTAGATTCTCAAATTATGTCAATGGAGACAAAACCAGTTAAATCGATTCCTAAGGATTTTTCTGAAGCCAGTCAATGGAGACAAAATCAGTTAAAATCGATTCCTAAAGATTTTTCTGAGGCAAGCCAGTCAAAGAAGACAAATCCAGTTAAATCGATTCCTAAAGATTTTTCTGATGCTAATCCAGTCAAAGAAGACAAATCCAGTTAAATCGATTCCTAAAGATTTTTCTGATGCTAACCCGTCAATAGAGACAACCCGTCAATAGAGACAACCCGTCAATTGAGACAACCCATCAATAGAGACAACCCGTCAATGAAGACAACCCGTCAATGAAGACAACCCACCATGAAGCAACCCTACACCGGTCCCTTCTCTTTCCAAGATGAAGTTTTACACGGACTCATCATCAGGCAACCCTACACAGGTTTCTTCTCTTTCCAAGATGAAGTTTCACACGAACTCATCGTCAAAATAACCTTACCCCAGTTCATCCTGAAGTTTCACACGAACTTATCTCACAATAATCTTACCCCGGTTCGTCCTAAAGTTTCACACGAACTTATCTCACAGTAACCTTACCCCGGTTCATCCTGAAGTTTCACACGAACTTATCACAAAGTAACTTTACTCAGTTTCCTCCAGAAGTTTTACACGGACTTATCACCTTACCCAGGTTCCTCCAGAAGTTTTACACGGACTTGTCACAAAATAAGCTTACCCAGGTTCCTCCACGAGTTTTACACGGACTCATCACCTTACCCAGGTTCCTCCTTACAATTTCCCGACGTAGTTTTACCCAAACTCCTCGCAAAGCAACCTTACCTAGGTTTATTCCCAGTTCAGATGCAGTTTCACACGGACTCATCATCAGTCAACCCTACACAGGTTCCTTCCTTCCAAGATGCAGTTTCACACGGACTCATCATCAGTCAACCCTATACAGGTTTCCTTCCTTCCAAAATGCAGTTTTACACGGACTCATCATCAGGCAACCCTACACAGGTTCCTTCTTTCAACTTACAAAATTACAATTCAACAAACAATCTCCAGATGGCATCTATAAGCCCATCCTTCTACCAACAATCTCCAGGTGGCATCTATAAGCCCATACTCCTATCCATCATCTCTCCAAATGGCATCTGTAAGCCAATTCCCGATATCACAATGCTGATACTACACTATGCGAGTGCAAATTTCTGGGCACTTTAGTGTTCAATCATCTTCCACCTTCGGATCACGAAAGGCACGCAAGCCAATCTACATCCTCAGGTTTAAGAGGATTGAACAGGGGCAACTGTTGTACCCTAAAATTTGCCCTCCCATATTCCTCAAGATTTGTCAAGAATGATCTTCAAATTGCTCAAAGTTGTTCAAGGGTTGTACAGTCAAATCACTTCCTAGGACAGCTGAAATTAGGGTTTTGGTTCTGTCAAAGAATTTGGGGTTCTCAATGGTTAAATCAAGTCTCATAGGCCTATATAAATTCTCAAGCACCTACATGCCAAGTTTCAAGACTCACAGTGCCAATTTGCACAGTCAAAAGCCCCATTTGATCTACAGTCAACTGCAAGGGCAAAATGGTCATTTTACAGTCAAAAGTCAAGATTTTTTGTCAACATTCTAATTTTGAAGGATAATTCATCATTTTATAAAGGGTTGATCATGATTCATCAAGGATTGCTCAAAATTCATCAAGATGCAAAAGTTACTATTTTTGGACAGCAAAAAAGTCAACTGTACTTTGACCAGGGCATAACTTTTTCATGGTTTATCAGAAAAATTCCATCCAAATCTCATTTTTAAGAGGATGAAATTTTCCACAATCCATATTCACACTCCAAGTTCAAGAAATTCTCTCACAAAAAGTTACCAATTTTTACATTATAGGTCAAATTCAAAAGTCCACAAAAGTACACTTTGAGTCAAGGGCCATAACTTGAGATTGGTAAATCCAAATGACATGGGACCAAAAGCATTGGTTATAGGATTTCAAGGGCTTTCCAAAATGTCCAAGAACATGGTCACATGATCAAAATTGAGCAAGTTGTGCATTGGAGAAGTAGGGAAATTTTCATGAATTTGCAAAAGTCAACTTTGCTCAAAACACCTTCTTTTTGCTAATGGGCCTCAAATCTCTTCTTGAAACTTCACCCCTGACCTATGCACGACCCACCAAGCTGAATGGGATTTATTTTCTTAAATTTATTGATTAAATGGATTTTTAATATATATTAATTCATTTAATTAATTTAAATCATAAGAAAATACAAGATTTGATTTTTAAATCACTTTGTGAACCAAATATGATCCAAATATGCTGACCAATTCGTGCACAATCAAAAAGATACAAAAAAAAAATCAAAATTTGGCAACTTGTTCAATCATGGAAAATCAAGAATATTTGATTTTCAATCAAGGATTTAATCTTCAATGCACATGGGTTGGATCCAAAATTTTAACCTAATTTGATTCCCTTATATGAAAGCAAGCCAACCATAACCTGATACACGTGAAAAAGCTGCAGAAACGACCCTGTCAAATTCAAGAATTTTCAAGAAAACTAAAAACTGGTTCTTGCATTCTAGGCCACTTCAAAGCGATTTGTCCATCCAAACACATTGCAGGAGGTACCAGGAGTGAATTGCAATCAAATCCAAGCATCAAGACTCAAGGAATCACGACATACAGTCCCACGGTTTGCACTTCTTCTTCAGAATTGTATCTCTTAATTTATGCGCATTTAACATGTTTTTGTGACTGATTTGCATTGCTAGAGATCATACAAAGCTAATGGAATGATTGAATCGAAGCATAGTGCCCTGAATCGAGATATGCCATGAATGAATTTCGAGGGTTTTTAAGCTTTCAAATAGGGCTTTTCAATCCAGGAAAAATTGGAACCAATGGGATACATGGTTGAATTCGTGAGGCCAAGACGATCAAAACCCATACCTCGCGAAATATTTATGTTTGCTATATTTCTATTCGCTATTTTTTCTTGCAGGAGGTAGTGGAGGTTAAAAAACCCCACTATCTGATGTTATTTACACAGAACCAAGGTTGAAGACACTGATGTGTTGGTATATGGTTGGTCTATTTGAAAAGCGCGTGTTTTAATTTTTTGTTTACAGCATATTAATTGATTTTCATATATTATGTTTATTTGCTATTCTCATAATGAATAAACGCGCTGGTTGAGTTGGCAAGCAGGTGGATGGAAAAGCCATTGGGACCTGGGTTCGAATCCCAGGTCCCCCAAAACATTTATTCAATTTTTCTTCACATATTCATATGCATCATCCCACGCGTGATCCACCATACGCCTTAGAGATCCACACGCCAAGTGGCTTCAGGCCAAAATCCAGTGGCCAAAGTTGAAGGACCACCATACTCCATGGTCAGCACATGCGTAGCAAGTCCAGAAAAGTCAAACAGGCTGGATATATATGGGCTTCAGAATTGCTGACTCTACCTCCTCTTGGGCCCAACACCCCCCTGGGTTTATTTCTTTTTCTTCTTTTATATTTTTTATTTAAATTGTTTTCTTTACTATTATTAATTATTATTATTATTACTTAATTAACCAAATTCATTTCTCACCTAACAGCTACTTGTGAGCCCATCTTCAAACACTTAAAGAAAGATCAAGTAGTCAAATGGAATGATGAATGCCAAATTGCTTTTGACAAAATCAAAGAATACTTATAAGAGCCTCCTGTATTGATGCCACCAGTCGAGGGAAGACCGTTGATCATGTATCTTACTATTTTAGAAAACTCAATGGGGTGTGTATTGGGGCAACATGATGAGTCTGGCCGAATTAGAGCATGCTATTTATTACCTGAGCAAAAAGTTTACTGACTATGAAACCTGATATTCAATGCTCGAGAAAACTTGTTGCGCTCTGGCATGGGCTGCTCGCCGGCTAAGATAGTATATGCTGACTCATACTACCTGGTTGATATCTAAAATGGATCTGATAAAATACATCTTCGAGAAGCCTGCTCTTTCTGGGAGAATAGCGAGATGGCAGATGATCCTGACAGAATATGACATACAATATACTACCCAGAAAGCTATAAAGGGTAGTGTGTTAGCTGATCACCTTGCTCACCAAGTTGTGGAAGACTACCAGTCCATGAAGTTTGAATTCCCAAATGAAGACATCATGACATTAGACAAATGTGAAGAAATCAGGCCATATGACGGACCTGAACAAGGATGCTGATGGACCTTGTTCTTTGATGGAGCATCCAATGTACTTGGTAATGGTATCGGTGTTGTACTCATATCTCCGGAAGGGTGTCATACTCCATTTACCGCAAGACTCTGCTTCAATTGTACAAACAACATGGCGGAATACAAAGCGTGCATCTTCGGTCTTAAAGCTGCCATAGACTTGGGGATCAAATCCTTGGATGTATTTGGAGATTCATCTTTGGTTATCATTCAGATCAAAGGGGAATGGGACACCAAACACCCAAACCTTATCCCTTACAAAGAACATGTTTTGACATTGCTACCACATTTTGAGAAGGTTACCTTCAAGCATTTCCCACGAGAAGAAAATCATCTAGCAGACGCTCTAGCCACAATGTCATCTATGTTTAAACTTAATTGGGATAACGAGGCTCCCCGGATCACCATCAAACGAATGGATGAACCAACACACTATCACGAGATTAATACTGAAGAAGTAGTGGACCAGCCTTGGTTTCACGAAGTCAAGAGGTATCTCGAGGCTCAAGAATATCTAGAAAGAGCTTTAATCAATGACAAGAAGTTCTTAAGGAGATTCTCTGCTAAATTCTTCCTTAGTAACAACATCATGTACAAACACAATCATGACTTTGTATTGCTTCGGTGCATAGATAAGGTTGAAGATGAAAGGATCATGGCTGAATTACATGAAGGCACTTTTGGTACCCATTCCAGTGGGCATACGATGGCGAAGAAAATCCTACAGGCAGGCTATTACTGGTCTACCATGGAAGCAAATTGCTATCAACACTCTCGAACCTGCCATAAGTGTTAGATTTATGCTGACAAGGTGCATGTACCTCTGGTTCCTCTGAATGTCTTGACAGTTCCTTGGCCCTTTGCTATGTGGGGAATTGATATGATTGGGGAAATCAAGCCGACAACCTCCAACTGACACCGCTTCATCCTAGTGGCTATTGACTATTTTACAAAGTGGGTTGAAGCAGCCTCTTTCGCCTCCGTTACCAAGAATGTTGTTGCCCGTTTCATCAAGCAAAATCTCATTTGCCGATATAGTATCCCGGAAAGGATCATCACTGACAATGGTACAAATCTCAATAACACTATGATCACTGTACTATGCAAGCAATTTAGGATTCAGCATTGCAATTCTTCTCCCTATCGGCCAAAGATGAATGGTGTTGTCGAAGCTGCAAACAAAAACATTAAAAAGATCATACAAAAGATGACAATCACATATAAAGACTGGCACGAGATGCTACCATTCGCTCTCCATGGTTATCGTACCACGGCTCGCACATCAACCAGGGTAACACCCTATTCTTTGGTATACGGCATGGAAGTTGTCTTGCCTATCGAGGTTCAGATCCCCTCTCTGAGGATTATGGAGGATGCAGGGTTGAACGAAGACGATTGGATCTAGACTCGACTTGATAAATTAAACTTAATTGATGAGAAGAGACTTACTGCTGTTTGCCATGGTCAAATGTACCAAAAACGGATGATCAAGGCTTTCAACAAGAAAGTCAGATGCCAAGTGTATCAAGTCGGAGATCTAGTGATCAAACGCATCATATTGCCACAAGGCGATCCCAGAGGGAAATGGACTCCTACCTATGAAGGACCATTTGTAATCAAAAACATTTTCTCTGGTAGGGCAATGATCTTGACCACCATGGATGGCGACGACCTGCCACACCCTGTGAACGCGGACATAGTCAAAAGATACTACGCATAAGAGACCCGCTAGGTTCACATACCTAGGCAAAACAAGGGAATCCCGACGAACCAAAAGGTTTGAGCAAAAGTTAGGGATAAAACAAAAAAATATGTACACCCGACAAGTTGAAAACCCGAAAGGGTGACTTGGGCAAAAAAGGGTTTCCCAGTGGACTGAAAACCCGAAAGGGCGGTCCAGGAAAAAGTTAGGGAATTAAGGCGTACGACTATGTCCCATCGGATCACTTTACAAACAACCTTTGACTTCCACTGACAAAATCAGAGGTTCTGATCAATTCAGTCATCTTCGGATGAGGCAACAGATAGACAAGATGCTCAGAGATACGAAGGCTATAGCAGAATGGGAACCCCATGGGATTGTTACACATAGCTATCTTTCTTTGTATCAAAATTTTCTTGTTTTACGACATCATTCTCTTACTATAATGTTTGTTCCCTTTGTACAAAAATATTTTCTCAAAGTCAATACAAAGATATCCCTTTGAAAGTACAAAACTATCTATTTTTTCTTTACGCTTGTGTTTTGTTTGCAAAAACGTCCAATGATTCCTTGTTGAACATATGCATCTGAACATAATTATTGTTTACAAATAAACAAAATGGGAAAGACGATTACTATTAGGTTGAAAGGATAGGGAAATATATCTAGGCTATTCCATAAGTAATCCCCTGCAGTACGTCATTTAAATCCCCAGCAGAACACAATTGCAAATTATTGATCCCCAGTAGAAGTTGTCAAATTTCTCGGGACTCCCCAACAGATTTTACAAGCAATACATGACATTTCCCTTACAACAGAATTTATTTCTCTCGGCAAAAATCCATCAATACTTCGACTTCAAGACATAAAGACTCACATATCCTCAGCAACATTCAGGGATTTATTTTCCTCAATCCAACAGCAATGCAGCAGATTAGCTCACATACGCATACATTGCATCCATATATCATAAACATTGATAAAGCAAATACATTACATCAAACATTTCATGCAACATGACTTTGCATTTTAGCTAACATTTCAACCTTTTCAGGATAAGATTAACAACTACCATTAACAATGTTCAAATATTGCAGATACAGTACAGATATGCTCCAGACACGGACGGCATTCTGATACTCATTCAGATGCAACTTTCAGATATAGTTCAGATACGCTCCAGACACAGACGCTATTCTGATACTCATTCAGATGCAACTTTCAGATACAGTTCAGATACGCTCCAGACACTGACGCTATTCTGATACTCATTAAGATCCATCTTTCAGATATAGTTTAGATACGCTCCGGATACAGATGCCATCATGATACTCATTCAGATGCAACTTTCAGATACAGTTCAGATACGCTCCAGATGTGGACGCCATTCTGATACTCATTCAGATCCAACTTTCAGATACAATTCACTTCTTCCAACAACAAGGGATGAGATGCTTGAGGACATAGGGAAATAGCAGAGTTGGAGCCCGACGAGATTATTTATATATAGCTATTATCTTGTTTACACTTTATATTCTTTTCATTTCATGATGATTTCCCCTTATTGGGATCTCGGCCTCTTTGTACAAAATTGCCTGTTTATGGGCAAACTATCTATAAAGTATCAATTCAAAATTCAATTTTTTTTGTTTTTACTCTTTCTGTTTTGTTTGCAAGACGTTCAATGACTAAAATTGAATGAGCATGTGCATATGAATACAATTGAATGTTAACAAATATATGCAGAAAAACAGGAATAAGCATTTACTCAAGACTCTAGGAGTTGGGATAATGTTCGAGCTATCCACAAATCCCCATAGATCCACTTCCACGGGATTATCCCCACAGAGTAGTCTTATCTTACTCACCAGTGGATAAAGAAACATGATCTTTTTCCTAGCAATATCACTCACCTACAGAGTCCCGATCATTACAGTTTATGGAAGTTCAATCTCCCTAGCTGAGTTTTCAAAACTGTAAAATTCCTTGCATACTACTTCTCTCCAACAGATTTCATTCCCTCAGCAAGGTGTTTCCTCAGCAGAGTATTCCTCCATCAACAAGGTTTACTTCCCCAGCGGAGTTCAAATTTCCGTTAACAGGGTTTACTTCCCCAACGAAGTTCAGATTTCCGTCAACAGGGTTTACTTCCCCAGCGGAGTTCAGATTTCCATCAACAAGGTTTATCTCCCAAACAAGGTTTACTTCCCCAGCGAAGTTCAATCCCCCAGTTTAGGTCTTCTTCTACCATAGATTACCGGCAGGATTCCTGTCCCCAGCAAAGGACAACCCGAATTTCTATCCCCGGAGAGTTTCTACTAAGTTTGAAACTGGATTAGACATCATTCAACCTTAATCTCTCAAGATGAGTCGTTATCCATATCAGAAACTCAGTCAAGCAGCACCTCGAGAGGATATCCATATCTTTTATCCCTAGTCAGGGTATACAAGAATTATAATCCCCAGTATAGTGTGATACGGGGGATAAATTATAGAAAGGGAAGGTGTTAGAACCCTTTCTAACCATGGTTTTCCATGGGCTCTTAGGTACTTGCTCATTTTTGAAATTGCTTGTGTGTGCTTGTTTTGAAAATGTTTTGCTTCATGATAACCCTTGTATCAGTCCTCAAGGATGTGACGAAGTTTGTTTTGAAAATTTGTTTTGAAAGGTGTTTGTCTGAAAAGTTTTTATGAGCAAGTACTTAAGATTCTACCTACTCAAAAAAAGATTGTTCTTTCTCATTTCCTTTAGACAGCACTATCCTACTACTAAGGAGTAAGTAGCACCGTCGTTGGAGTTTGTAAGGGACATTCGAAAGGGACAAGTACAATCACCGAAGCAACAGTTAGGAAAACTTAGTAGTAACCCTAAAGTCTTAAGATCTTTCCGAGGAAACATTTCCGAGGCAACATTCGAATGGGACATTTTGATCTTTTAGACTGGAGGGCAACCACTAAAATCTCATATGCTTAATGACTGTTTACCGAAGGCAACCGAAGTGAGGTAAACCCTATGAGTGAATATGTGCATATGAATTGTTTTAGTTATTTAATCTTTGCACATTAGGTGATTTACCGTTTAAATTTCCAGATATTCTTGCCATATAATCCTATTAGCATACATCTAGACTGTTAAATATTTGCAGAAATTTAACGTGCGAAAAATAAACCTAGCTATTACAAGGCTTTGACTGTTACATAATTGTCTCGACTGAAAATAAAAAGGCTAAAGCTTAAAACCCTAATTAAAACTATTACAAGCTCGAAACAGTTACAATAATAATAAAACAAATAAAAATGAACACGGTAAATTAAATGCGAGGAGAAATTAAAAACCCTAAAAAATCTAATTGAAAAAATATTTAAGTTATTTTTTGAGAAAATAAGTAATTAAGTTATGTATGATAAAAACCCTAATCCTAATTATTTTTAGTTATAACAGAAATTGAAATTAACCTAATTTAAACTAAGTTAAATAATTTCAAGAAAATAAAATATTCTGTAAAAAAGATTTTATGTATTTTTGTGGTTTTTTATTTGAGAAAAAAACAATTTAATTACAAAATTTAAAACCTAATTTCTATTTAATTTTAATTATGAAAAAGAAATTAAATATACCTAACTTACTAATTATATTAAATAAATATTTTATATATAAAAAAAATCTTTTTTTTTGTGATTTGTTGATTTTTTAGTTTTTATAAAAAATAATAATTATTGTGTTAATTAATTAAAACAAAATGAAAAAAAAATTAATTCAAGAAATTAAAAAAAGAAATAGAAAGAAAATGCAAACTGGGCCTGTATGCTCGCAAATAGGGGGTGCCAATCTAAATTTTTCAAGCCCAAAAACGCTTCAAGCCCGATCAGCATTTGATGCCTTGTAGCGTTGACTTGAGGGCGTATCATAGTCCCTCGCTGCTGGAGCGTTGGATCTGAAAGTATGCTTGATTAAGCGACTGGACACAAGGATGTATGGTGGACACCATGATGAGAGATGCACTGGATCTGTTGAAAGAAAATAAAATAAAGGGAATGCTGGGACCTGGGATCGAACCCAGGTCCTTACGCTTAATACCAATGCCTCATTGCCAGCTGAGTTATGTGTTTTAAATGTTAGTATAATGAAAACAAAATGTAATGTAAAGAAAACAAATCCCTGATTCCCACGCGCGTGAATTTTCAAATGGGCTAATGGCTGGCTGACACATAACCTTCTTCTACCTTTCTCCGTCGCCTTAGGTTTTTGTACCTTTACCTACAGACAACTTCCATGGCTAAAAACCTGTGCAATTCAAAAATTCACAAAACACAATATAAATGGAATTGAAGACCATGGTTCAACCAGTCATGATGTCCCAGTCATCCCAGTATCCAGCTTGTGGTCTAATTTTTCCTGTAGCCAAAAACTCCAAAACGCATATGGAAACCCTAACAATGGCAAGTGCAGATATAGGTTTCAAAAATGCAATTAAATTATTCAGTTAGCTTGCAAACACGATGAGGATCACAAATATATAACTTAAACATGCTAGTGATGCAATAAATTCAATAATCGATTTGGAAAACATAAGCAAATTGTGAGAGTGATTGCCTGCGTTTCTGAATGTCTCAAGCCTTACAAATGCTTGTTATAGGTTCAGTGAGTGCCTAAAGAGATGATTTGATCTTTAGAAACGCTTGAAACGGCCTATGGAGCAAGATTGGGTCTGCACTTTCTTTGAAAAATTCAAGCTTTGTTCTTCCTTTTTCACGCCTGCAAAACCTTGTCCCATGCTTTTTTCTTGTCCAATATATATCTAGGAATGAATAAGGGTTGTGAAATTGGATTGAATCTTTGCAATTATGAGAGATTTGATTTGATTTTCAAGCTACATGTAAACTTGCTATTTTGAGCCAAATCATCTATTTCTTGTACCAATTATGCTTGATTCGTTTTGGCCTTGATAACTCAACATATTTTGATTGCCAACCTATCCAAAAACCAAATCAAATCATATCTTTGCTATTATTCATCAATTATTTGATCTAATTCAATTTTTAATTAATAAAAAATCAAAATAAATTTAAAAATGAAGAATATAATGTGGATGAATATTTGAGTCGTGGACCACATTATAAGTGAGGTGCAAGCATAAAAAGCTAGGTCCATTTAGCAAAAAATGCATTTTTGAGCATATTTGACGTTTGGCAATTTTGTAAAAAAGGTCAACTTTGACAAGGCATATCTCCCCCAACTTTAACCATAGAGAGGTGTTCTTGGACTTTTTAGAAAGCTTAGGGTGTCCCATAATCAACCCTTTTAGTCTCATCTCAATTGAGTCTTCCATGTTCATGTAAGAAGCTTTGACCCAAAAGGTGTTTTTGTTGACTTTTCAAAAGGACCCATAATGTAGAACTTCTTATCTTTTTATGAGTGCATATTTTGAACTTGTGGAATGAATATGAGTTGTAGGGAATTGCATCCTCTTAATAATGAGCTTCTGATGGAAAAATTTTGATAAAGCATGTGGAAGTTATTCTTGGTCAAAGTTTGGTTGACTTTTACTAAGAAACCTTAATTTAGCAACTTTTGGGTTTTGATAATTTTGGAGCATTCCTTGGGGAATCATGATCAACCTTTGATCAAATGATGAAAGTCACTTCAAAATGTTAATGTTGACCAAAAATATTTAAGTTTGACTGTATGTGGGTCACAGTTGACTTTTGACCTAATATAGTCGATTCTCAAGCATCTGAGCAGTTGGCTGAGCAAACTTCTTGTGCAAGTCTTGAAATTTGACATGGAGGGTCTTGAAAACATATTAGGACCATGGAGATCATATGAGACCTTTGGAGCCCACCTATCTTGATGAAAATGGAAACCCTAATTTGAGACACCTTGCCTTAGGAGAGAGTTTGTCTGGTCAATTCTTGGGCAAACTTGAGCAAATTGAGGATTCCAATGGGCATGTATTGAGTTAAATGAGAGGGAAAATTTTGGGGTACAACAGCTGCCCCTGTTCAATCTTCTTAAACCTGAGGATGTAGATTGGCTCGTCCGCCTTTCGTGATCTGAAGGTGGAAGATGATTGAACACTATAGTGCCTAGAAATTTGCACTCACATGAAGTGGCACTTGATTTGTGATATTGGGAATGGGCTTATAGATGCCATTCGGAAGTCGATAATGGAAGATTGTCGGAGATGGGCTTAAAGATGCCATCTTGGACGCGACGGAGAATTGTCGGAGATGGGCTTAAAGATGCCATCAAAGATATGGCGGAATATTGTCAGAGATGGGCTTAAAGATGCCATCTAGAGGATGTTGATTTCATGAGACATTCCTTTGATGAGAGTTCCTGTTGCTGTTGTTGATGAGGAATCTGCTGAGGAACATTGGTATATGTCTTGGGAGAGATATAATTTTAGGAGCTTCAGTTGTTCGTTACTTTACTGGGGGAATAACTCTTGCTTGAGGAAGCGGAGGCGAACTGCATATCTGGTCAGGGTATATGCTGCACTGTGACTTATTGGGGAAATGCGAAACCAATCGTGTTTGATCCGGTCCAAGTCCTACAGTGTTGTTGACTTCTGTCTGGAGATAAGAGGAAAGAAACCTGGATGGTAAGGTTATGATAACGAACCTGGATAGTTGGGTTGCTTCGATTTGAAATCCTGGATAGTAGGGCTGTGAGAAGGAACTTGGATAGTAGGGTTACTTCGATATGAAAGCCTGGATAGTAGGGATGTGAGAAGGAACCTGGGTCGTAGGGTTACTTCTATATAAAATCCTGGATAATAGGGCTGTGATAAGGAACCTGGATAGTAGGGTTACTTCGATATGAAATCCTGGATAGTAGGGCTGTGGGAAGGAACCTGGATAGTAGGGTTACTTCGATATGAAAGCCTAGATAGTAGGGCTGTAAGAAGGAACCTGGGTCGTAGGGTTACTTCAATATGAAAGCCTGGATAATACGGCTGTGAGAAGGAACCTGAATAGTAGGGTTACTTCGATATGAAAGTCTGGATAGTAGGGTTGTGGGACGGAACCTGGATAGTAGGGTTACTTTGATATGAAAGCCTGGATAGTAGGGCTTGTGAGAGTTAACCTGGATCGTAGGGTTACTTCGAAATGAAAGCCTGGATAGTAGGGTTGTGAGAAGGAACCTGGGTCGTAGGGTTACTTCGATATGAATGCCTGGATAGTAGGGCTGTGGGAAGGAACCTGGATAGTGGGGTTACTTCGATATGAAAGCCTAGATAGTAGGGCTTGTGAGAAGGAACCTGGATCATAGGGTTACTTCGAAATGAAAGCCTGGATGGTAGGGCTTGTGAGAAGGAACCTGGATCGTAGGGTTACATCAAAATGAAATCCTGGATAATAGGGCTGTGAGAAGGAACCTGGATAGTAGGGTTACTTCGATATGAAAGCCTGGATAGTAGGGCTTGTGAGAAGGAACTTGGATTGTAGGGTTACTTCGAAATGAATTCCTGGATAGTAGGGTTGTGATAAGGAACCTGGGTCATAGGGTTACTTCGATATGAAAGCCTAGATAGTAGGGCTTGTGATAAGGAACCTGGATCATAGGGTTACCTCGAAATGAAAGCCTGGATAGTAGGGTTGTGAGAAGGAACCTGGATAGTAGGGTTACTTCGATATGAAAGCCTAGATAGTAGGGCTGTGAGAAGGAACCTGGGTCGTAGGGTTACTTCGATATGAAAGCCTGGATAGTAGGGCTGTGAGAAGGAACCTGGGTCGTAGGGTTACTTCGATATGAAAGCCTGGATAGTAGGGCTATGAGAAGGAACCTAGGTCGTAGGGTTACTTCAATATGAAATCCTGGATAGTAGGGCTGTGAGAAGGAACCTGGGTCGTAGGGTTACTTCGATATGAAAGCCTGGATAGTAGGGCTGTGAGAAGGAACCTGGATAGTAGGGTTACTTCAAAGCAATAGTATAGATTAGTTGACCGGTTTGATTTCGGGAACTGAGTTTCCATTAGTCGTCTGTAGATGTGATATGTATAACTGCTGGATTTGTTGAAGCTAATCATATTTTCCTAAAAAGATATCAGGGTTAGTTATATGCGATGTATGAAATGCAGGGTGAGATGATGTTCTCAAAATAAATGAGATTATGCTGCATATGATATGTATGTGTATGTCATGATGTATGTTTATGAAATGCTATCGGGCTATGCTCGCGTCTTGGGAAAATAAATCCCTGACGGTTGCTGGAGATCTGTAGATATTCTATCGGGATGAGATGTTGGAGAATAACTCAGCGGGGACCAAACTTAGGGGAAGAGATACTTTTTTGGTAGACCTGCTGATCTGGAGGAATAAACTTAGCTGGGGATGAAATCCCGTTACTGGAGATGATGAGCTCTGTTGGAGATTGAGCTTATGTACCTGTAGAAATAAACTCCGCTTGGGGGATAAAATTTACTGACTAGCCAGCGATTATGAACCTCGGCTGGGGGTGATTACGTCTTGTTTCGGGGAAACTGACATCAATGCCTTTGGATACTTTTACTCTGTGGGGAGTGTATGTAGTGATAATCATGTTCCAAGACTGACTTTATCCCGATACTTGTTGGGCAGAGTAACCACCGGGTTTGGCACTTCTTGTTTTTTCCCTGTTTCTAGAATTACGAGTAATTATCTTTTGTTTCTTATGTAAATATTTATGAGCGGCAATCATTTTCAAATGCATATATAAAAAATAAATTATTGGACGTTCTTGCAAAACAAAACAGAAAAAGAAAAACGAATTGAAGTTTCTTGTGCAAATGATTTGTATTGATTTTTGAAGTTGGCCTGTAATAGGAGTTTTGTACAAAGAGGCTGACGTCCTAGTAAGAGAACACCGCCGAAAGATAGAAATTATACAATTTGTGTAAAAGAAAGAAAAACAGCTTTGTGAAACAACCCCATTGGGTTCCAACTCTGCTATTGCCTTTATATCTTCAAGTGTCTCATCACTTTTCTACTTGGCCGAAGGTTGATCAGATTGATTGGCGCCGTCCGAGCTTGATAGTCGATACCGAAGTCTGGTCGCAAGATGATCCAATGAGACATAGTGATACGCTTTAATCCCTAACTTTTGCCTAGATTTCCCTTTCGGGTTTTCAATCCACCGGGATACCCTTTTTTGCCCAAGCCTCCCTTTCGGGTTTTCGACTTGCCGGGTGTACAAATGTTTTCATTTTCATCCCTTACTTTTTCTCGAACCCTTTTGGTTTGCCCGGAAGCCCTTATTTTTTCCTAGGCCAGTCGACCTAGCGGGTCTTTGATTATGCGTAGTATCTTTTCACTATGCCTGCATTGACAGGGTGAGGAAGGTCGTCACCATCCATGGTGGTTAGAATCATAGCTCCTCCCGAGAAAATGTTCTTAACCACAAATGGCCCTTCGTACGGGGGGTCCATTTGCCCCTGGGATCACCTTGCGGCAGTATGATGCGTTTGAACACTAGGTCCCCGACTTGATATTCTTGACGCCTGACTTTCTTGTTAAAAGCCTTGATCATTCGCTTTTGATACGTCTGACCATGGCAGATAGCGGTAAGTCTCTTTTCATCGATTAGATTTAGCTAATCAAGTCAGGTTTGGATCCAGTCGTCTTTGTTCAAACCCACATCCTTCATAATCCTGAGAGAAGGTATCTGGACTTCGATGGGTAGGACCGCCTCCATGCCATATACCAGAGAATAGAGTGTTGCCCCTGTCGATGTTCGTGCTGAGGTACGGTACCCATGAAGAGCAAATGGTAGCATCTCATGCCAGTCTTTGTATGTCACCGTTATCTTCTGTACAATCTTCTTGATATTCTTGTTAGCTGCTTCAACAGCGCCATTCATCTTCGTCCGGTAGGGAGAAGAATTATGATGCTGTATCTTGAACTGTTTACAGAGCTCGGTGATCATCGTGTTATTGAGATTCGTACCATTGTCCATAATAATTCTCTCTGGTACGTCGTATCGACAGATCAGATTATGTCGAATAAAATGCGCTACGACATCCTTGGTTACTGTAGCAAAGGAAGCTGCCTCAACCCACTTCATGAAGTAATCAATGGCTACTAAGATGAAGCGATGTCCATTGGAAGCGATGGGTCTGATCTCACCGATCATGTCGATGCCCACATTGCAAAGGGCCACGGAGCTGTCGAGACATTCAAGGGGACCGGAGGCACATGCACCTTATCAGCGTAGATTTGGCACTTATGACAAGTTTGAGAGTGCTGATAACAATCGGCTTCCATAGTGGACCGATAATATCCTTCTCGTAGGATCTTCTTAGCCATGGTATGTCCACTAGAATGGGTTCTGAAGGTGCCTTCATGTAGCTCTGTCATGATCCTCTCTGCTTCTCTCTTGTCTACACACCGTAGTAGTGTGGAGTCATGGTTACGTTTATAGAGGATTCCATTACTGAGGAAGAACTTTGCAGTGAACCTTCTCAGAAACTTCTTATCATTGACAGATTCCCCTTCGAGATATTCCTGAGCCTCGCGATACCTTTTGACTTCGTGAAACCAGGGTTTGTCTTCCACTTCTTCGGTATCGATCTCACAGCAGTGTGTTGGTTCATCCAACCTCTCAATGGTAATCTGGGGAGCTTCATTGTCCCACCTAACCTTGAACATAAAAGACATGGTAGCTATTGCGTCCGCTAACTGGTTCTCCTCTCGTGGGAAATGTTCAAAAGTTACCTCCTCAAAGTGTGGGAGCAATGTCAGTACATACTCTTTGTAAGGAATGAGATTCGGGTGCTTCGTATCCCACTCGCCTTTGATCTGACTTATCACCAGAGTGGAATCCCCGAATACACTCAAGAACTTGATCCTTAGGTCAATAGCTGCTCGAAGACCCATAATAAATGCTTCATACTCCGCCATGGTGTTGGTGCAGTTGAAACATAATCGGGCGGTGAACATAGTATGACAGCCTTCGGGAGATATAACTACAACGCTAATGTCGTTACCCAGTGCGTTTGAGGCTCCATCAAAATACATAGACCATCAGGATCCTTCCTCAGGTTCTTCATTCGGTCCAGGTTCTTCGTAGTCAGTCACTAGCATAATATTCTCATCCGGGGACTCAAAATTCATGGACTGGTAGTCATCCACGACCTGATGAGCTGAATGATCAGCCAATACACTCCCCTTTATTGCTTTTTGGGTTGTATATTGTATGTCGTATTTGGTTAAGATCATTTGCCACCTTGCTATCCTTCCGGAGAGAGCGGGCTTCTCGAAAATATACTTGATCGGATCCATCTTTGATATCAACAAGGTAGTGTGAGTCAGCATATACTGTCTCAGTCGGCGAGCAGCCCATGCCAAAGTACAACAAGTTTTCTCGAGCAATGAGTATCGTGTCTCACACTCGGTAACCTTTTTGCTAAGGTAGTATATTGCGTGCTCTTTTCGACCAGACTCGTCATGCTGCCCCAGCACACACCCCATTGAATTGTCTAGCATTGTCAAGTATAATATCAAAGCTCTTCCTTCAACTGGAGGCATCAGAATTGGCGGTTCTTGAAGGTATTCTTTGATTCTTTCGAAGGCAGTCTAGCATTCGTCATTCCACTTTACCACTTGATCTTTCTTCAGAAGCTTGAAGATTGGCTCATAAGTAGCAGTCAGATGTGAAATGAACCTGGCGATATAATTCAGGCGTCCCAAGAAACCTCTAACTTCCTTCTCTGTGCGGGGAACCGACATCTCTTCTATGGCCTTTACCTTCGCAGGGTCTACCTGGATACCTTTGTCACTGACGATAAAACCCAGAAGCTTACCAGATCTTACCCCGAAGGTACACTTGTTTGGATTCAACCTCAGCTTGTATGTCTTCAACATGTCGAACAACTTTTGGAGATGATCAGGGTGCTCTTCCTCAGTCTGAGACCTAGCTATCATATCATCAACATAGAATTCAATCTCATGGTGAATCATATCATGGAACAAAGCGACCATAACACGCTGATAAGTTGCCCCAGAATTCTTCAACCCAAAAGGCATCACCTTGTAGCAGAAGGTGCCCTACTGTTTGACGAAGGTTGTATTCTCCATGTCTTCAGGAGCCATCTTGATCTGGTTGTAGCCAGAGAAACCATCCATGAAGGAGAAGATTTTATGTTGTGCGGTGTTATCGACCAGAACATCAATGTGAGGAAGAGGGAATTCATCCTTGGGGCTTGCCCTGTTCAGATCTCTGTAATCCATACACATCCGTACCTTACCGTCCTTTTTAGGTACCGGAACAACGTTGGCAACCCACTGTGGATAGAAAGTGACAGCTAAGAATCCTGCGTCGAACTGTTTCATGACTTCTGCCTTGATCTTTTCTGACATTTCAGGGCGCATACGACAGACCTTCTGTTTGATCGAAGGACAATCCTCTTTAGTCGGAAGGCTATGTACCACAATATTAGTGTCCAAACCAGGCATGTCTTCATAGGACCAGGCGAAGATCTCGACATAGTCGTGCAACATCTGTATCAACCTCTGTTTGATGCTAAGCTCCAGATTTGAACATATTTTAACTTCTTTTTGTCTTCCTCAGTACCCAAGTTCACTGTCTCAACCGACTCTTCATGAAGCTGTATAGCCCTTTCTTCTTGCTGTAATAGTCTAGCAAGTTCTCCAAGTACCTCACAATCATCCTCACCTTCGTCCTCGGCTTGGTTGATTGGATTATTGAACTCATAACTAGAAATAGCAGAGCTGTTATCAATGGGATCCAGAGTGGATATGGATCTGCATTATGATACATGAGTGTGTGTAAGAGAATAGATGTTTTGATAAAGTGAAAGTAAGAAAGAAAAACAAAGAGGGCAAAATTTGCATGCAAGAAACGTCCAATGGTTTATTAATGATATATGAAATGACAAATATGAGCCCTCACAAACAAAACCAATGTGCCTCAGGCAATGCATAAGGCCGTAAAGTTTCAAATTGTTTATTACAGATCTTAAAAAAAAGTCTATTACTGCGGAATAAAAGAAACAGGTATAAAGTCCGTAGTCGTCCAGTTACTCGGTCCACGGTTGGTAGTTGGGTAGATCCAGCTGTCAATGTCTGAGTCTTCCTCGCTGTCTTCAATGGCGTTAATTCCCCGATTGCTGATGTGTAGGGGAGGTCTTCCAGCCCGAGCACATCTAACAGCCCTTTGAGCCCCTGTAGTAAAGCCCAAACCAAAATTTTCAGTTTTATGAGTGAAATCAGGGAGCTGACCCCAATTGGTACACCCACCTTCTTCAACCACAGCCCTGGCGTCCTTGAGAGAAGCCATCTTCAAAGGAGGTTTGTTGGTAGTAGTTTTAGTTGATGCCAAGATCTAAGGCACCTCTTCAAAATTATGACAAGGAGTTTCTATGAATTCCCCGTCCATCTCTATGTAGCGGAAGGAATTGAGGTGGCTCACCCTGTACTCTTCTTCACCCTGCACTGTGACAATCTTTCCTTTCACCGGATACTTCAGCATTTGGTGGAGTGTGGAAGTAATTGCCCCAGCCTCATGGATCCAAGGACGACCCAACAAACAAGAATACGACGGCCTGATATCCATCACATAGAAGGATGACCCAAAATTCTGAGAACCCACTTTGACAGGGATGTCCACCTCCCCGTGCACCATTCTCTTCGATCCGTCAAAATCCCTTACCACAATGTTACTAGGCTTTAGAGTTAAACCCTTGCAATCAAACTGGTCCAATGCCTTCTTCGACAGAACATTCAGCGAAGACCCAATATCTATTAGCACATGAGCCATAGTGGTTCCCCTGCATACAATCGAGACATGCAGAGCATCATTGTGCTTCCTTCCCTTTGGTGTCAAATCCGCATCTGAAAAACCCAGCCAATTATCAATAGTCAGGCTGGCCACACAATCTTTGAATTGATCAACTAAAGTCTCTTGCGGCACATGCGCATTTTTGAGGAATGCAATCAAAGCCTTCGCATGGGCCTCAGAGCACAATAGCAGGGATAACATGGATATCTTTGATGGGGTCTGCCCCAGCTGCTCGACCACATTGTAGTCGCTCTTCTTAATGATTTTCAGTATTTCCTCCATTTCTTGCTTAGAGGCTTCCACAACAATTTTCTTAGGCGCCTCCGTCCGGGCAGGCTCACCTAAAATTTCCTTGCCGCGGGTATCAGACAATTCGTCGACAGGGGTAATAACTGGAGTAAGAATAGGAACGGTAGCAGATTTACTAGCAGGAACATAAGATGGAATAACAATAGGCTTGTTGACAGTCTTAGGGGAAATCTCGGGAGAGAAAACCCTTCCACTTCGGGTAACTTTGTTGGTTCCGACAATGTTACCAATATCAGGATCAACCTCTTCATCTTTCAAATCTTGTTTGATGCCATGATAGTACACGTCGGCACCATAATGCCAGGGGACAACCTTGTCCGAGACATATGGGACATGACCAAGAACAATGATTATCAACGGAGCAATTCTTGGAGCAGATGTAATTCTAACAGGTCTTCTTGAGGAGACCTTGGAAGGATTGGCAGAAATTGTTATAATGGCAATGTCTTCATATGGGATAACGGGAACCAAAGTTTTCTCAAACAAAATTTCTTTGCTGTCCATCAGGCATTTAACAACTAATTTCAACAAATGGCAACCATAAGGTAGAAACGAACACATGTGGCAATCTTCACCACAACCCAGAAATAAACCGGCCAACAGCAAATTCTTCTTGACAGTCATGAGAGGAGTAGAAACTTCATCAATAGGAGCATCAAACTCTATTTCCTTGGCTTCAATCAAGTCTTGTACTTTGTTTCTCAAAGCCTAGCAGTCATTTTTATCATGGCCATGACTCTCAGAATGATAGGCACACCGGGAATTTGGATTATATCGGAGAGATGTAGTATTTGGATTCTTGGGAGCCTCTTTCAAGGTTGCCAAGTTGGATCTCAACAGATGAGGTAGAACTTCAGCCAATTTCATGTTGATGTGGGTAAACTGCCGTTGTGGTCTTTCCACCCTTTGTTGATTGTTGTGTTGTAGAGAAACTGCGGGTCTAGGTATCATCACGGCACTTAATGTCTGACGATGTTCAACCCTGTTTTTGCCCCTCGGGCTATAGATGGCACTGGCTTCCTTCTTACCAGCGAAAGGCTTCTTTACCGAACTCGAAGAGGCATCCTTCTGTATTGTGCCGCTTCGAAACCCAGCTTCTACTCTTTCCCCAGTTAGGATCAGCTCAGTGAAACCAGCTGATGAGCTGCCGATCAAATGATTGAAAAATGGACTAGATAGCGTCCCCAGAAACATATCAACCAACTCCCTATAAGACAACGGGGGTTGAACTCTCCCAGCCAAGTCTCTCCATTTCTGTGCATAGTCTTTAATGCCTTCACTTACACCCATGGACATACTCTGGAGTTGAGTACGAGTAGGAGCAAGGTCGGCATTGTACTGATACTGCTTGAAGAAAGTAGCAGTCAGATCTTCCCAGTTTCTGATATTTGCTCCCTATAGATGGTAGAACCATTCAAGCTGAGTCCCTGACAGACTATCTTGAGAGAAGTGAACCCATAGATTTCTATCAGTGGTGTGGGGCTGGATCTTTCTGACATAAGAACGGAGATGGAGTTTTGGGCAGGACACCCCATCATACTTAGCAAAAACTGGAGCTTTGAACTTCTGCGGGATGACTACTCCCGACACCAATCCCAATTCTTCTAAATCCTGTCCAGGTATCCTCTGAACTTCCATGGCACTCAGACGATCTTCCAATTTCTTGTATCTATCCTCAGCAGGAGGATATTGCTCATCATTATAATCGGTATCATTGTCAGAAACTGCAGGACGGGGGTCCTTCTCTTCTTCTTGATTCTCCCCTTCCTTGGATGAAGAGGTCAAATCGACTTGTCGCTTCAAACGCTCTCCAAACCTTCTGCCCATATTCAGAATGCTGACAACCTTCTTCTTTTTCTTCTTCTCTTTCAGAATAAGGGCTTTCGGATCCTCCTTCCCTTTTGCCAGACTTATGAACATTTGTTGGAACTGGGCATTTTGTGCCTGAAGGTCCTTGATGGTTTGCTCAGAAGACATTTCGTGCTAAAATAAACAGCGAAGAAGATGAGAAACCTGTAATGGTACCTGTAATGATGTGTATGATGATGGGATGCGCATGCAATGATTTCAAATACTTCGGGAAATTTAAATTTGCAAACCAAAATAAATAAAAACTTTATTAGCTGAATTCAAAGTTCAAATTCCTTTTAGGTGTTACAATAAAAAACAAATCTAAAACTATAAAAGGCATAAAAGTTCCCATGGATGCTTTCTCTTAGTGCTGAGATAATCATTGAGTCCTTTTTCCTCATGGAGCTGTTTCGTGAGCTCTAAAACCTTCCTCTCCTGAGCATGGAACTGATCCTTGTAAGTATCCCGCTCCTTCATCAACTGAATCCAAGACCTATGTAATTCCCCAAGATCAGTGGGCATATAAGGATAAAGAACCGTGTAAGGAATACCTTCTTCAGTAGTGGGTTCCACAATCATTGGTAAAACGGCTACATAGGGCATCATAAGATTTTGGGCACGAGCTCGTACCCATTGGAGGTAAGGTTCCATAGGAATGGAAGTCTTTGGCCCCAAAGCCCTGGTGTCAGATCTGTTTACCATGCCCCAAGCTCGTATGAACCTCCGACGATACTCTTTAACATCATCCTCGTAGTTGAATACAATGCCCTCAATAAGTAACTCGTGGGGACCATCTCTCCGAGCGTAACCAAATTGTCGCAGAGCTAAACAAGGATTATAGGTTATACCCCCTCTGATGCCAAGTAGCGGGACATTAGGGTACTCTCTGCAGCGGTAAATAATAATAGTGTTTTCCATAACTTGAGAACACCAAACAATATCCATATAAGCGAGCGACGTTATCCTTTGCGACCAGCCCATACCTTCTTCATTCTTCAGTATAGACTTAGGGAGGTGAGAAATAAACCACCTTGACAACAATGGTGTGCAGCATATAAGAATCCCTCTTTTCTTCATGGTGCGAGTATGTAGAGTGTGCAGAATATCTCCGAGTAAGGTAGGCACAGGATTGCGAGAGAGGAAGATCTTGATAGCACTCACATATACGAATGAGTCCGGATTAGGGAATAGGACTAACCCATAGATTAGAAGAGCCAAGACCTCCTCAAAATCCTGAAAATCCATATCATCCCAAAACAGTTGGGCCTTGTCTATAAGAAACTTAGCTAAAAACCCCTTGACTCCGCTTCGTGTTTCCCAATTGGATATCACTTCAGCCTATTTCAGATGCAAAGCTGAGGCAATGACTTCTGGCTTAGGAACTTCTTCTAGACCTGTGAAGGGCAACTGTTCAAGAATGGGCATATCCAACAGTTGAGAGAATTCTTCCAAGGTAGGTACCAACTGATAGTCTGGAAAGGTGAAGCAGTGGTGCTTGGGATCAAAGAACTGAAAGAGTATACTCATCATATTTTCATCAAAGTTTGAAGTAACCAGGTTGAGAAGTCGACCATGTCTCTTAGTGAACGCCAAAGTCTCGGAAACCCTTGATACTAGCTCTTTGAGTTGGGAAGGTATCTTCATAAAGTTGATTCGGATAGTGTTTCTACAAACGGAAGCCATGATCTGCAAAATAGAACAAAGATAAATTCCCTTGGTCTTTAAAGTGGTTAGTGCAATAAGAATGGATGATATGTTATGATGCATGATGTCATGATAAACCACAAGTATAGAAAACACAGGTATAGCAAACACAGTAAAATCACACAAAGTCCTTAGGTTTAAGGCCTACATGAGGTTAAAGGTCATACCCTCTTGAAGTTTAGTTGGTTTCAAACCTATCTTAAAAAGTAACTGGGTTGTAGAGGATCTCAATATCACTGACCATCCTTTATCGGGCATTGTCTCATCTCAAGCAATCTATTCTTGTGGCCGAAATATCCCGAAAGTCTGATCTCAATGAGTTTAGCATCGAGTATCAACCAATCCTCAACTCCACACCGAGGCCGGCGATCTCACTACTTTATAATGGCCAAGTTTGTTCAACTAAGGTTCTAAGGTCCGTTAGTGCTTCATGACACCATGCGGCGGCCCCGTATTCTCCTCGTTTCCCCACGAAGGATACCGATACCATCCAAAGTGCCACACCAACACATCCATCGCTTAAACCATATTGGTCTACATCATACAGTCCCCATGATCTATTGCTGTTTACCTAGTAAGTGCCCCCAGATCTGGGTGTAGGATCTTTAACAATTCCCAAGCAAAACCCTTTAAGAATAAAGCACACAAAACAAACAAGAAAGAAATTTAAAAAATGACCTAGATCCTAAGGTATACCCCACTTATTTAATCCCCAGCAGAGTCGCCAGTTCTGTGATACGGGGGGTAGATTATAAAAAGGGAAGGTGTTAGCACCCTTTCTATCCATGGTTTTCCACGGGCTCTTAGGTACTTGCTCATTTTTGAAATTTCTTGTGTGTGCTTGTTTTGAAAATGTTTTACTTCGTGATAACCCTTGTATCAGTCTGCAAGGATGTGACGAAGTTTGTTTTGAAAATTTGTTTTGAAAGGTGTTTGTGTGAAAAGTTTTTATTGAGCAAGTACTTAAGATTCTACCTACTCGAAAAAAGACTGTTCGCTCTCATTTCCTTTAGACAGCGCTATCCTACTATTAAGGAGCAGGTAGCATCATCGTTGGAGTTTGTAAGGGACATTCGAAAGGATAAAGTACAGTCACTGAAGCAACAGTTAGGAAAACTTAGTAGTAACCATAAAGTCTTAAGATCTTTCCGAGGCAACATTCGAATGAGACATTTTGATCTTTTAGACTGGAGGGCAACCACTAAAATCTCCTATGCTTAATGACTGTTTATCGAAGGCAACCGAAGTGAGGTAAACCCTAGGAGTGAATATGTGCATATGAATTGTTTCAGTTATTTAATCTTTGCACATTAGGTGATCTACCGTTTAAATTTCCAGATATTCTTGCCATACAATCCTATTAGCATACATCTAGACAGTTAAATATTTGCAGGAATTTAAAGTGCGAAAAATAAACCTAGATATTACAAGGCTTTGATAGTTACATAATTGTCTCGACTGAAAATAAAAAGACTGAAGTTAAAACCCTAATTAAAACTATTACAAGCTCGAAACAATTACAATAATAATAAAACAAATAAAAATGCGCGCGGTAAATTAAATGCGAGGAGAAATTGAAAACCTTAAAAAATCTAATTGAAAAAATATTTAAGTTATTTTTTGAGAAAAGAATTAATAAAGTTATGTACGATTAAAACCCTAATTCTAATTATTTTTAATTATAAAAGAAATTGAAATTAACCTAATTTAAACTAAATTAAATAATTTCAAGAAAATAAAATATTCTATAAAAAAGATTTTATGTATTTTTGTGGTTTTTTATTTGAGAAAAAAACAATTTAGTTACAAATTTTAAAACCTAATTTCTATTTATTTTTAATTATGAAAAAGAAATTAAATTTACCTAACTTACTAATTATATTAAATAAATATTTTATATATAAAAAAAACTCTTTTTTTTTTTGATTTGTTGATTTTTTAGTTTTTATAAAAATAATAATTTTTGTGTTAATTAATTAAAACAAAATGAAAAAAAATTAATTTAAGAAATTAAAAAAAGTAATAGAAAGAAAATGCAAATTGGGCCTGTATGCTAGCAAATGGGGGGTGCCAATCTGAAATTTTCAAGCCCAAAAACGCTTCAATCCCAGTCAGCATTTGATGCCTTGTAGCATTGACTTGAGGGCGTATCATAGTCCCTCAGTGCTGGAGCGTTGGATCTGATAGTATGCTTGATCAAGCGGCTGGACGCAAGGATGTATGGTGGACACCAGGGTGAGAGATGCGCTGGATTTGTTGAAAGAAAATAAAATAAAGGGAATGCTGGGACCTGGGATCGAACCCAGGTCCTTACGCTTAATACCAATGCCTCGTTTCCAGCTGTGCTATGTGTTTTAACTGTTAGTATAATGAAAACAAAATGTAATGTAAAGAAAACAAATCCCTGATTCCCACGCGTGCAAATTTTCAAATGGGAGAATGGCTGGCTGACACATAACCTTCTTCTACCTCTCTCCGTCGCATTAGGTTTTTGTACCTTTACCTACAGACAACTTCCATGGCTAAAAACCTGTGCAATTCAAAAATTCATAAAACACAATATAAATGGAATTGAAGACCATGGTTTAACCAGTCATGATGTCCCGGTCATCCTAATATCCAGCTTGTGGTCTAATTTTGCCTGTAGCCAAAAACCCCAAAACGTATATGGAAACCCTAAAATGGCAAGTGCAAATATAGGCTTCAAAAATGCAATTAAATTATTCAGTTAGCTTGGAAACACGATGAGGATCACAAATATATAACTTAAACATGTTAATGATGCAAGAAATTCAATAATCAATTTGGAAAACATAAGCAAACCCTGAGAGTGATTGCGTGCGTTTCTGGATGTCTCAAGCCTTGCAAATGCTTGCTACAGGTTCAGTGAGTGCCTAAAGAGATGACTTGATCTTTAGAAACGCTTGAAACGGCCTATGGAGCAAGATTGGATCTGCACTTTCTTTGAAAAATTTAAGCTTTGTTCTTCCTTTTTCACGCATGCAAAACCTTGTCCCATGCTTTGTTCTTGTCCAATATATATCTAGGAAGGAATTAGGGTTGTGAAATTTGATTGAATCTTTGCAATTATGAGAGATTTGATTTGATTTTCAAGCTACATGTAAACTTGCTATTTTGAGCCAAATCATCTCTTTCTTGTACCAATTATGCTTGATTCGTTTTGGCCTTGATAACTCAGCATATTTGATTGCCAACCTGTCCAAAAACCAAATCAAATCATATATTTTCTATTATTAATCAATTATTTGATTTAATTCAATTTTTAATTAATAAAAAATCAAAATAAATTGAAAAATGAAGAAAATAATGTGATGATGAATATTTGAGTCATGGACCACATTATAAGTGAGGTGCAAGCATAAAAAGTTAGGTCTATTTAGCAAAAAATGCATTTTTGAGCACATTTGACGTTTGGCAATTTTGCAAAAAAAGGTCAACTTTGACAAGGCATATCTCCTCCAATTTTAACCCTAGAGAGGTGTTCTTTGACTTTTTAGAAAGCTTAGGATGTCCCCTAAGCAACCCTTTTGGTATAATCTCAATTGAGTCTTCCATATTCATGTAAGAAGCTTTGACCCAAAAGGTGTTTTTGTTGACTTTTCAAAAGGACCCATAATGTAGAAATTCATATCTTTTTATGAGTGCATATTTTGAACTTGTGGGATGAAGATGAGTTTTAGGGAATTGCATCCTCTTCAAAATGAGCTTCTGATGGAAAATTTCTGATATAGCATGTGGAAGTTATGCTTGGTCAAAAATTGACTTTTACTAAGAAACCCTAATTTAGCAACTTTTGGGTTTTGATGATTTTGGAGCATTCCTTGGGGAATCATGATCAACCTTTGATCAAATGATGAAAGTCACTTCAAAATCTTAATTTTGACCAAAAATCTTGAAGTTTGACTGTATGTGGGTCACAGTTGACTTTTGACCTAATACAGTCGATTCTCAAGCATCTGAGCAGTTGACTGAGAAAACTTCTTGTGCAAGTCTTGAAATTTGACATGGAGGGTCTTGAAAACATATTAGGATCATGGAGATAAGATGAGACCTTTGGAGCCCACCTATCTTTAGGAAAATGGAAACCCTAATTTGAGACACCCTGCCTTAGGAGAGAGTTTGTCTGGTCAATTCTTGGGCAAACTTTAGCAAATTGAGGATTCCAATGGGCATGTATTGAGTGAAATGAGAGGGCAAATTTTGGAGTACAACATATAGCATGGAACAACCAATGTTTTTGAACTCTTCTCCCCCAAGCAGAAATCAACATTCCCCAGCGGAGACTCCTCAAATAGAGAGCAAGAATCCCTAACAGAGACAACATGAAGATCGAAGATACACGTACTCTTCATTCCAAGCAACAGTTAGGGATTTATTTTCCCCAGAAAAAGATGTTTCCTGAATTTACAAATACATTTCAACAACATTTCACACTCATACGTCACTTACGAACAACATATCATATGCATACAAAACACATATAACCATGTCTCATTTATTTTGAGAACATCATTACGCAATGCATTTCATACATCTTGACATTGCATACAGCTAACTCTTTACCTTTTCAAGAAAGCTCAATCAACAGACAAACATCATCAATTACTTGTATGACCAGACAGTCTTCTCAAAGACAGCATCTTCTGGCTTAGTTTAGATCGAGCATAGATTTATTCTGATACTTCTCCCAGTTGAAGACGAGCATGGATATCTTCTAGCTCAGATTAAATCGACCGTAGATTTATTCTGATACTTCTTCCAGTTGAAGACGTTCGTAGACATTTTCTGGCTTAGATTAAATCAAGCATGGATTTATTCTGATACTTCTTCCAGTTAAAGTCAAGCATAAATATCTGATGGCTCAGTTTAAATCAAGCGTAGATTTATTCTGATACTTCTTCCAGTAGACATTCTTCTAGCTCAGCTTAGGTCGAGCGTAGATCTATTATGATACTTCTTCCAGTTGAAGACATTTTCTGGCTCAGATTAAACAACCATAGATTTATTCTGATACTTATTCCAGTTAAAGTCAAACATATACATTTTCTGGATCAGATTAAATTAACCATAGATTTATTCTGATAGTTCTTTCAGTTAAAGTAGAACATATACATCTTCTGGCTCAGATAGAACCAACCATGGATCTATTATGATACTTCTCCCAGTTGAAATCAGTCGTAAAAATCTTTTGGCTCAATTTAAATCAAGTGCGTATTTATTCTGATACTTCTTCCAGCAGATATTTTCTAGCTCAATTTAGATCAAGCTAGATTTATTCTGATAATTCTTCCAGATAAAAATGAGCACAATTATCTTCTGCTCAAATTAAATCAAGCATAGATTTATTCTGATACTTCTCCCAGTCGAAAACATTTTCTGGCTCAGATTAAGTCAACCATAGATTTCTTTTGATATCTCTCCCAGTTAAATTCAAGACAACATTTTTTGGCTCAGTTTAAATCGACTGTAGGTTTATTCTGATACTACTTCCAGATAAAGAATAGCATGTATATCTTCTGGCTCAGTTTAAATCAAGCATATATTTATTCTGATACTTCTCCCAGTTGAAGACATTGTTTACTTCAGATGGCATCTCTAAGCCCATTTCTGACGACTCTCTGTCACCTCTCCAAATGGTATCTATAAGCCCATTCCCGACATAATCAACCAACATTATCACTTCTTGCACAGGCGAGCACAAATTTCTGGGCACTTAGGTGTTCAATCCTATAATACTTTCATTTTTCGAATGGTGGAGATGTCAATCTAACTATTCAGGTTTAATAAGATTGAACAGGGGCAAATGTTGTACCCCAAAATTTTCCCTCTCATTTTTCTTTAAGGCATTCTTTCAAGGCTTCTCAAATACTCAAGAATCTCAAGGGATGACTAGTTAAATGCTCTTCCTAAGCCAAAGGTTTATAACTAGGGTTTTGATTTTCTCAAGGAAATTTGGGTTGCAAGGGTCTCAAGTGATTTCCATGGTTCTCTATAGGTCTCCAACATGATTCATGTCAAGTTTCAAGTCTTGCATCACAAGTTTGCTCAGTCAATGGCTCAGATGAATGAAAATCAACTATATTGGTTAAAAAGTCAACTGTGATCAACATATAGTCAAACTTCAAGAGTTTTGGTCAACATCAACATTTTGAAGTGATATTCATCATTTTATCAAGGGTTGATCATGATTCCCCAAGGAAAGCTCTCAAATCATCAAAAGTCAAGAATTGTCAAATTAGGGTTTCCTTAGGAGAAGTCAACTGAACTTTGACCAAGCATAACTTTCACATGCTTCATCAACTTTTCCCCAACAAAAGCCAATTTTTAAGAAAATGCAATTCTCTACAACTTTGTTTTTATTCTCAAGTCCAAAAAATGTTTCATTTGAAAGATATGAGCTAATACATTATAGGTCATTTTCAAAAGTCAACAAAAGACACTTTTTGTCAAGGCAACTTACATCAAGGTAAAGTCTCCAAATGCAAAAATGATCAAAAGATAAATTGTAGAGGACATCTTGAGATTTTCAAAAAGTCTAAGATCATATTCAAAAGATGAAAATTGAGCAAGTTATGAGTTTCACAAGTTGGGAAATTTTGAGGAAATTCATGAAATGCAAAATGAGCAAATTTGAGATTTTAAACTAGTGGGCCTAATTTTTTATGCTCAAACATGTTCATAAGATGTTAGAGGCCCTCTAAATCCATTCCAATATTTTTCATTATTTTATTTATTTTTAGTTCTTTTATTTTGAATTTTTATTCATTTAAAAAAATAAAATCAAATAAATGTAAAATATTGGTATGAGGGCTTGGGCCTTTTGATTTCAAACATTAACAAGCCCAATACAGCTCATGTAGGCCTGTAAGTAGCATGCCAAAACCGTGTAGCATCCAAAATGGCAAGAGAATAATTCAAAAAGGAATGTTTTCAATTTGTTTGATTTTGGTTTTAAACATGGTTTGATGGTATTATTCCTTGCCATGTTAGTAAGCCATTCCATTCCTCTATATATAGGAAAGTTGAACTGATGAAAAACACACGAGATCACTGCATAAAAAAACCTAGAAATTCCATAAAAATTAAAAAGAAGTGTAAATCATATCTCACAATTCCAGGAACTCTCCATCCAAACAAAAGCATCAATCTGTTCTTGAGGTCCCCAGGAATCCTTCAGAGTCCAAAACCAATCCCAACGCATCCCAGAATCTCTTCACATCATCCCACCGATTTTGGTAAAAAACATGATTTCAAATTCTTTGATCGTGTGATTTAAATCGACATTATGCATGCATTCATATTATTATTGATGTTTGGAATAAATCCAACGTGTTACATGTGAGCTTGGGCGCAGGGATGAGATCGTGCCATTGTTAGGGTGGAATTTCAAAGAGGCTATGAATCCTTAAATCCAACCATTTTTAGACCAAACCAACCTCACCATCAGATCTTCAAGGTCCAAATTAGTGGACCTAGATGTTTTGATCTTGTTATTTAATTCATTTTTGAGGGTTTCCATTTTATTGTGATCGGAGAATACAACCGGAAGGTTGACTCCGATATGGCTTGGTGGCTGACTCTGGTGGCCTAGGCTTGCCACCACCTGATTGGTTGTTTGAAATATCCAGGGTCCCACCACACGCGCGTTTATTTTATTGTCTGAGATTATATCATGTTTTATAATATATTGTTTGATTTGCGTTCTACTACCGGATGTACAAGCCACCCCAATGGCAACATGCATGTTCTTAAGGCATACCTCTGTCGGGTCCTGGGTTCGATCTAGGCGCGAGGTAGTTTTTATTTTCTAACATTTTCTTCTTATAATTCCTATGCAAGTGATCCAGCACACCTACCATACACTCCCTCAATCATCACCATCCAATCAGATCCAACATAGTTGATTGGTGACACCCATGATACACTCCAAGAGATGATCCTCACTGGATCTCCCAGGCGCCTGGGTCCTCTTGCTATTGAGCCTGGAATTGTTTTCTTTCTAACATCCCCCAATTCCTTTTTGCAACGCAGGCCCATTAAACCTTTTTTTGTTTTTTAGTTTAATTATTTCTTTTTAACCATTTATTACTTAATCAGAAAAATAACAAAAAATCAGAAAATCACAAGGGGTTTATGTGTTCATGAAACAACATCAACAAGGCTTCATGGGTGCAGCTAAGAAGGACATGACAACCTTATGGCATGTCAGAATGGGACATTCCTCAAATCAAGTTCTTTAGCATTGAAGCAACTCTAAAAATGATAAACAATGAATTCGCCATTGAACTTTAATTATCCCAAAGAGGGAAAGAAAAATATCAAGAAAACCTCTAAGATATGAAAGAACATGATCTTGCAGCCAAGAAAAGGGTACGAAAGTCGATTAAGCAAGGGGAAGGTTTTAGCATCCCTCACGTCCGTGGACTCAACGAGATCCATTCTTGTTGTTTTAATCAAAGGGTATGTTATCTAAAGACTTACTTGCTAAGGGAATGCATGAATGAATTAAAGGGGGGGGGGGGGGGGAATAAAAGGTTTTTATTATTGAGTCCGTCCGAGTTTTGCAACTCAGTGCCTATGTATCCCAAGGGGAATCAAAACTCTGTAGTTCTTCTTAAAAATATTTGTTTGTTGGGTGTTTTTTATGGATGATGTTAAGTTCGCATTCTAACAATTAACATTTTCCGCTCGATCTTTAGAGACTCACACATTATTGTATTATGTAGAATTGATTTAACATGTCCTTTTTGAAAAGATTTTAAAGGTAAAAAAGCTCTAAGACAAAAATGATTTGGATTTGTTGGAGTATTTTTGGTAGGAGAAAGTAGTAAGTGGCCCCCCATCCAAGGGTTCTTAAATACTTTAACGCCTTTAATTTTGGATCCATTTGAGATATTTATTAAGTGTTTTTGAATTTTTTGATTAAGATAAGAAGTTTTTGTTTTAAGAAGATGTAATGTAAAAGAAAGAAAGAAAATCTAAAGGGAGACTTGATCCTAAATATTGTCATGCAAAGTGAACTTAAAATTTTGTTTTCAAAAGGGAACGTTTAACTTAAAATGTTATCATGCGTGGTTTAATCCTAAAGTCTTATTCAACACAAAACAATCAAAAGAAGATTAATCGCTTCATGGAATCACTTAAGGGAACATGTCAACAAATTAACCATACAATCAACAAAAGTACAAGAAAATAATAGTAATACTTTTGGGATTTTTTTATAAAAGAAATATTAAACCTAACAATTAAATAAACTAAACTAATAGATTTATATTTTTTCCATGAAGAAATATTAAACAATACCAAACAAACAAAAGAAATAATTTTTTTTTTGAAAATGCAAGCAACTAGGAAGTGCAAGCTAAATCTAGGGTTATATTCAGAAATGAAGTCTAGGCACTAAGGCACAGTTCAACAAGGTCTAAGAGTTGATTTTTTTATTCAACTTCAATTATAACAAATAAATGTTGGTGTTGGGCTTATGGTGTTCAAACAGCAGAGAAGGCCCTAAGGATTCACGTTCTAAGTCCAACAACAACATCCATTATCAGATTTCATTATACTTTTATTAAAAAAAAGAAATTAAAATGGAAACAAACTGAAACGCGTGCGTTTAGGCTTTGTTAGGGTTAGAAGTTGTGTCACTTCCCCTACTTATAAAAGAACTCAACTCTTCTTTCCTCCTCATTTATATCTTTTAGGCGCGATTTTTGGCGAGTGGATGCCGCCGTCATCGCCTCCTCAACTCGTCACCTTACTAACATAGACCTAGCCTAGAATCTCTCTCTGAACCTAGTCCCCTTACCAATTTTACAAAAAATATCTTCAGTTGCATAAATTGAAAAACAAAAGTATGAAAAACCTAACTCCTAAAGAAACGTGGATTCAAGCGGGACATCAAGGTTCATGATATTACGCGCAAAGGATGAGGCAATTCAGAGGGAACAATTTGAAGCTTGGTGATTCCAACACGGAGGTGGCGGATTCCGGCGAGTGCTAGAGGTAAGTCTTTGATTTTGATTCTTCCTTTTTACTTATTTGTTTCTTCTTTCTATTCTTCTTCTCCTTTGATTTTTTGTACTCTTCTATGTTTTTTGTGTGTGCTACAGATTTTGTTGTTGTTCTTGATATATCGTGTGTTGCATGTGTTGATGTTGGTTGAAGAGAGAAGCAGAGAGTCGTGATGTTGTTGTGCAGTGATGATACAATGATGGAGTTGTGGTTTATTGATGCAGAGAGTGATGCGTGAAGATTTTGGGTTATGAAGATTGTTTGATTATGGTGAAATTTATTTTACGAGGATGAAATGGATTTGGTGAGACTGATGAAGGATTTGGTGTTTGAAGGTTGCAGTGTGATTAAGTTGTGTGAACAGAAATGGTAAACTGCTAGGTTTATTAAGCTGAGGTTGACGAAAGGTTAGTGGAAAGTGAGAGATAAAGGACGTTTGAGAGGTTTTAGAGCTTCCATGTTTCTTTTTTCCAAGAGGTTCAAGGGTGATTTATATAGGGAATGTAAGGGTTATTTGAGAGGGAAATTTGTTGTTTGAAATTTTTGGATGAAATTTTGGTGAAATTGGTTTTATGTTCATACCTTTTTTTTCTTTTTTTTGCTGCAAGATAATGTATGTCCATTTTGGGAAAGGTTATTTGGATTGGTTTGGCAGCAGCAGCAGGGCTGGACAACAGATATATGGCAGGTTTGTCGACAATAAGTGGAAAAGTGGACATCAACAACAAGTTTGGCAAGGTCACAGTTTTATAAGGCTTGGTGTTGTACCTCAAAATTTGCCCTCCCTTTTTCCCAAGAAATCACAACTTCAGGGTTTTCCCTGATTTGCTCAGGAATTGATCAAGCAGACTTTTCTTTGACAACAAGTCCAGAATTAGGGTTTCCACTGATTGTGTTGAGATTGCTCAGGAATTGATCAAGCAGACTTTTCTTTGACAACAAATCTGGAATTAGGGTTTTCGCTCGTATTTCTCAGAAGAAATTGAATCCACAGTAATTCAGTTGATTGTTACATTATTTTTACGCTTGTTCAAGATTACTGGTTGTTTCTCAAAACCTAAATATCTGGGATAGGAGCTGAGGCTTTTGTTTGAAACATTCAGGAATTGGTTTGATCAGTGGAGTGAAAGGTTTATGGAATGCTTGTTTGTTTAACTGTACAACGCATATGTTAATTGGAATACCAGGCGTATTGTAATTAATGCAAGGTTGCGAGACGGCGAAGTTTGTTGATTATTTATTTCATCTGGATTAAAGTTATTGGGATACATTTCCAATTATTTAATTTAAGAGTCTTAAATAATTAAATAGACAATATAAGAAAAAGTTGGAAGATATTTGACAAAGACTTTTTATTTATTTATTTCAAATGTTGTTACAGATTTTATTCGAATATTGTAAATTTACAATTTACAGTATTTACAATAATATTTGTTTACAATAAATGAAAAGAAATATAATAAATCTAAGCCGAAATCTCTTGAGATCTTTGACTTCTACTTCTACTGCTTCCTCTATCAGCCAACTGGTACTTACCTGCAAAAGACAGAAAGAAGTTAGTATAAGAATTTTCAAGCAGAAGCAGATAAAAAGAAAAATCATCATTAAAGTCTACTGGCCGGAATCAGAAATGCTATGTTCATCATGTTTCATTTTCCTCTCTGCAAATCACAAGAAGATTTCTCTTCTCGGTTCACAGAGAGAAAAATAAAATATATAAAATTGCAAGCATACAAGTTATTCAAAATGCAAAGGCACAAGGTTGCACACAAAGTAAACTGTGCTGCCAAACTAAGTTTCAAAATGCATTAACCAAGCATGTCAAAAACTAAGTTACAAGAAGCATAATAACTAGCAAAGCTGTCCAAGAAAGTACAATGCAGGAAATATGGAAACAAGTACAATAATGTAGGAGAAGAACCAAGTTACAAGCAAAAGAGCTTGTCCTAGCCCTCATCATGTTCTGGCCAGCAGCTTTTCAGAATAATATAATACGCAATTAAAAGTGCTTTTGAGGGAGAGAGAAAGAGAGTGAAGTGAGGGTTTGCAGTTTTGGAAGGCTGCAAAAGCCAGTAAGAAAACAAATAGATATAACAAAGTCTAACAGTTCAGCAGAGAGAAGGGGAAGAAATAGAGCAAAATTGAAAAACCTGTTTTGAAAACACAAAACAAGCGAGCAAACCTGCATCTCAAGCTCACCAAAACTCAAACACTCAGTTCAAAACTGCCTCCAAAACACCAACCTGCTTAAACTGCATAAACTGCTAAACCTGTTCAAACAATAAGCCTGCATAAAGGCCAAACAAAAGCTCAAGCCTGCCTCCAACTGAACCTGCAAAAACTGCAAGCTTAAACTCATCAGCCTGTATACCAAAGTGAAGAACCTGCCTGTACTAAACACTCAAATGGCTTTCAAAACCAAAAAACCTGAAAACTCACAAATCTGCAAGAAACGGTAGCTCAAGCCACAAAACTGCAACTCAGTTCAAGCCTGTTTCAAAAAGTCACCAATACTGCAAGTTACAAACCTGCATCTCAAACACCAGAAGCAAAACAACCTCCAAAACTAAAACCTGTTTAAACTGCATAGCCTGCCTTCCAAAAGCAAACATCATAGCCTGCCTTACAAACACTCAACCTGCATAACTACAAGCTAAGACTACAAGCTCAAGCCTGCAAATATATCAAGCTACAACAACACAAACGTGTACAAACTTCAAATCTGCAGTTCCAATTACAAACCTGAAGCCTGCCTCTCAAAGCCACAAACTTATTCACCAACAAATCAAACTACCCAACAAACCAACTGCAAACCAAACTCTCAAAAACTCAAAACTGCAAATCACACCAACAGTCTACAAGCTAACGTCAAACCAACAAATCATCCAGTCATCAACCAAAACAAAGATTCAGAAACATAATCATCATCAAACATCAATGAAAGTTCAAACAATATAGTTTTCAGAAATATTCATCATCATCAAACGTTCAAAGAGACAAATCTCAGAGTATCTTTATTATCAAATCATCAAGGTCAATAAAGAAAGAGAGAGAATCAACAAAAAGCAAACAACAAAGAGGTTTTCAGAACAAACTCATCATCAAACATTAAAAAGGAATTACATAGATACCGGAAAGGAGAGCTAGCGATTGTTGTCGTCATCTTCTCCACCTCCGGCCACCAAGAGCGTCTCCGTTCCAAGCCCTCTCCTTCCATCCAATTTCCAGAAGCCCATCGCCAAAGGTATGATCTTTCTTCCAAAACATAACTGCATCTTAGACGCAATCACCATGGATTAAAAGATAAAACAATAACATAAACGTCCAAGAGAATCAAACATGTAAAACTGTGAAGAAACCCTAAAACGCGTTTAGAACAAAAAAACATACCTTTCAAACCATCGCTTTGCACCGCCGTGGAGAGGAGAGGATGAAAGTGGCGCTCTGGCAGCTTGGAGAATGGAGGAATAGTCAAAGCTTCTCCTGAGAGAGAAGATGAGAGAACGAAGAAGAAGGAGGAACCTCTGTAACGAAAATTGTAAACCCTAAAAAGTGTTGTACAACATCTCAATTGGGCCCGTGCGTCCCATTTTTCCAAGCCCAACGTTCTTACTAACGCCCCCCCCCCCTAATTTTCGTTCTCCTTCCTCTTTTATATTTTTGGGCCATAACCCTAGGCCCATCATCCTTCTCTTGTCAGTTTTCAAAATAATACCCTTTCTTTTCTTTACTAATCAATTTATTTTCTTTAAAACTAATACTTTTCTTTTGTTTTCATTTTTAGTAATTTGATCTTTTTCTCATTTTGTTAATAATTACTTTAAATTTTCTTAACATAATTTTAATTTTCATTACTAATTAATATTTTTCATACAATAATGATAGAGTTTTTTATGAAAGTTTTCTTTAAAAAATATACAAAAAGGATAGAAACATTGATTTAAATAATTTTCTTTCTTTAAAACTTTTTCTTCACAAAATACAAAAAATAATAATCACACTTAATTTTCACTAGGTTAAATTTTTATTTGATCATTTGTAAATAAATACACGCATCTCACATTTCTTTGATTCTCATTATCTTATACTTTGTTATAATTTTACATTGAAAATGCGTCGATTCAATTTGGTTGTAACATAATACTTGGACATTATTATTCTGATAAGACTCATCCCCATTTGTAAACATTTGTACCCCCATCCCCGGATACTTATTTGTAATAACTTAGACTTTAAATTCCCGTAATTTATCGCTTTCAATATACTGTATAGTAATTAGGGTTTGTATGAGAAGATTCAAAATCAATCGCTAGATGACCTAATATAGGATAAATGCATGAAAATCAATACACAATTCACACTTGCACCTCTAGGGTAACCTCGCTTGTTGCCTCGGAAAATGCAATCATGTCCCTCGAGTATGAGAAACTCTAGCAAATTCCCCTTCGATAAACAAAGATCATAGTCCCTCGATGACCCTCGATGCTGCCTTCGATAAAATGATCTCGTCCCTTACAAAATTGCTAGAGCGTCTCACAAGTTGCCTTCAATGATTGTATGTGATGACCCACGCCTGTCCCGTTTAACATCCTAACACAAGTTTGTTCACCAAATACAATGGTGAAACAACACTGTTAAAAAGGGTTAAAAACATAAGAAAGATCTTTGAGTAAAATAGGGTAGACAACTCTTAGTTACTTGATCAAAAATCTTGCAAAACACCCTTGCCATTTTCAAACACACTTCACAACACAACTTCAAAACAATTTCAAAACAACTTTCAAAATATTGGAATATCTTTTCAAAAAGACATACACCTTTGTATATACTCAAACAAGAATCATTACAAAGGTTGCCTAGACAAGGCATCTTTTTCAAAACATTTTCAAAACCACACACACAAAGCACCATTTCAAACAATTGAAAAGCAAAGGAAAGTGATCTAAAACAAGTAACTAAGAGCCCATGGATAACCATGGATGAAAAGGGTGCTAGCACCTTCCATTTTCATAATCTACCCCCCGAACCCAAGAAAACATCTCAAAGGTCTTTCCTGAGCTTTTTGACCTTTCCTTTGGATAAAGTAAAAAGTCGGTGGCAACTCTTGCTAAATCGAAAAAGTGCGAATACAAACGCAAAACCTCAAGTTAGTTCTCCCACCGTATCACAGAACTGGCGACTCTGCTTGGGAAATTTCTAAAAGTGGGGTTACCTTAGGGTTTTAGATCACCTTTACTTGCTTACCTTGATTGCTTTGATTGATTTACTTTTTTGGTTTCTTGTTTGGGTTTGTTTTAAAATCCTACACCCGGATTTGGGGACACCTTTTAGGTAAGTAGCAATAAACTGTGAGGGAACTGTGCGGGGTATACCGACATGGTTGAAGCAGTAGCTACGTTAGTGTGACATATTTTTGGGTACCGGTACCCTTTGAGTCAATCAAAGAGAATACGGGGCCGCTGAGTGATGTCATGAAGCACTAACGAACTCTTAGTACCTTACTTGACCATCTTGGCCTTTTTAGGGGTAGTGAGATGACCGACTTTGGTGCAGTCCGAAGTTGGTAGCTACTCGATACTACACTCAATGAGGATTATTTTCTTGGAATATTTTGGTCGCCAATTAAGTGGCTAAACCAAAACAATGAACATAGAAAATAATCCAGTGATATTGAGCTCCTTAGAACCCGATTTCTATTTTAGGACAGGTTGAGCCAACTAACTTCAAGAGGGTACTTACCTACAAACCCCATGCAAGCCTAAACCTAAGGACTTGTCTGCTTTGTATGAATATGATTACTTGTATATACACTTGATTACTTTTGCATACATGTACATAACATCATAACATCATACCATAGCATTTTCAATGACCATTTCAAAGATCTTGAGGTTTTATTTTTGATGCAGGGTCACGTTGAACCAGACATCTACCAAAGGGCAAGAGGATTTTCCTCTAAACAAACGCCGTCAAAGATCTAGTGCAACAACTTGAATCGAGGGCTATGACCCACTTGACATGGTGAGCTTGATTCTCGTGGAAAGACATCCACTGATACCAAGTTCTCCAGTCAAAGATGTTGATCAAAGTTCAACCGTTAACATTTTTCTTGTGTTTACCCCGAGAGATTATTGAAAACATGCATCCACATATCATGCATTGTATCATGACAGGTTTTCCTTTTCAGGTTTCCTTATTCTCCTACTGTTTATTTCAGTAGAGATGGCTCTAGAAAGGACTGTCGAAGATATCCACGCTCAAAACGCTCAACTCCAAGAATTGTTCTTGAACCTGTCCCAGGGGCAAGAAGAAGTGAAAGCTCTCCTCACAAGGGGCATGGTCCTAGGAAATCCAGGCGGTGTCAGGAATGATCAGTTGGAAGAACTACAGATTGAGTTGGCAACAATGAAGATCCAGATGATGGGATAACTGATGGGCCAGATGGCTCTCGTTCAAGACCTGGCTCAAAGACAAGAAGAGCCCAGGGTTCTCGTCAACAAACTGCTTCAAGATAACCAAGTGGGGAAAACAACTAGGGTTGAAGATCAAGTCATCATTCAACCTCCTTTGAGACAAGAAGACAAGGGAAAGGCTCCTCAACTTGCTTCAGGGTCACAAGCCCCGCAATAACCGCGCCAGCGTCAACGGGGTAATCAGCATAAGCAAAATACGTCTGGAAGACAGTTCACTGAGACTGACATACCATCATCTCTAATACTGGAACGCTTGTTGGAGGTCAATCTGACTGCTTTGAATGATCCTATTCGGAAGCCCAATACCTCTTCTCCTAGCTATCACCCCAATGCATTTTGTGTATACCACTCCTATAGTCCTGGACTTGACACCGACGACTGTTGGGCTTTGAAAAACAAGATCCAAGACTTGATTGATAATGGAGTGCTGAAATTCATGCCGGATGGCGAGATGAAAATTTTCCGCTGAGGGTTCTCCACCTGAAATGACAAAGTTCGAACTAAGAGACTTTTGTTTCATTTGAATTTTCAAGTTGTAATTTCTTTTGTTATTGAAACAATTTTCTGTTGATGTCAAACTTTGTTTCATTAATGCATTGCATATGTTTGTCTTGAATTCATCCATTTGTTTTCACTATTCTTGAATTATGCTTCCTACTTTCTTTATGATATTTAACTCTTGATAAAAGTTACAAAGTCTTTAGAGGGAGGAGGATGAAACAATACCATAATCTCATACAGTATGCTTTTGGACAGACCTTGCTGACGATGTACAGACGTTTCTTTCAAATCCTAAACACTGGAGTTATAAGGAAGATAATCCCTAGTCAACCCCTTCAAGCCAAAGAAGTAGAATTTTTGTTTTAAACACAAATTGAAACCTTTGATTAAACCTGGGGCAGGGTAGTCTCTCAGTTAATTCAAAAGATGTGCATTGAAGTCGCAAACTCTCAGTTTGTAATACAACGAATGACATCAAAAACATTCCTTGGGAACCAAAAGACAGTGACGGTTCTTTATCTCATAGGCAGTTATTATCTCTCAAAAGAGAAAAGCCCACTGAGCCAAAACCTATAAAGGAGGCTTAAGAAAGCTGGGGCATCCCGCTGATTGTAATCCCGAAAACAGGAACAGACAGGCAAAAATTAGGGATAACAAATCAAAAGAAAGAGGTCACTACAAATCCTCAACAACATGAAAAATGTTGCAAATAATGATGACTGCCTTCCAAAAAAATTCAGCTTGTGCGAACCATCACCAAAACGTCGTTCCAAACTCGAATAGAGTTCGACGCACAATTAACTGAGTATAGGATTGAAGGACATCACGAAGAGCGGGTGGGTACAAATATACTTTGAGCCTTTATCCTTTGTTTCTTAAACCGTGAACCAAGCCACGTTACAACCCTTTAAAAGTCCTAATTGAAGTATGGGTTAGTTTGAATGCATACTGTTACAAAAGGTATCCTGACTCCTGTAAGGCTTTACTCTAAATCTTGTGTTGAATTTGTCTTATAAAAAGTTTTCTGCTAAAAAATGCATTTTTTAAAACTTCGAGACAAGCATAAACTTTGCATTATTTGAATATCGTTGTTTGCACATGTTTATTTGTTTGACAGCGAAGAAATTCACAACAGTGAATGTTCGGAGGAATGAAAGCTCTCTCAGTGAATAAAATCACTTCAAGTGGGATGACACTTCCATTACAAAAATATCCTATCAAAAAGAAGGGGACTTGGTTTGGTATTGTCCAGCAAATCTGGGGCAGTCCAGTCAAGATTTCAACAAATCTTTCAAAGTCCACTAAATCTGGGGCAGTCCAGTCAAGATTTAAAGAAATCTCTCAATTGCAGGATAACCTGGGGCAAGTCTCCCTCACCATTACTTGGGGCATTTAAACGTCAATCTCATCAAAGGGTTACGTACCGTCCAAGCTTCCTGGCAGTGTCACAAACATTTGATACTAGGGGCAGTGATGAACCTCTCTGAAATCTTTCTGAAAAGAAGTTCAAGCGTCCTCGAGAAGTTCATCACCTCTCTAGCAGACCAGCAGTCATGGGTTTATTTCCCTAACACTTGTCAAGGATCTATTCTCCAAAACGAATTACATTTCAAATTGATCGGTCGTTAAAAATTTCCTACATCACCTGCTGGAATTTACGGTCGTCATCAAAAATTCCTTCATCACCTGTTGGAATTCACGGTTGTTAAAAATTTCCTTCATCACCTGCTGGAAGTTACGGTCGTCATCAAAAATTCCTTCATCACCTGTTGGAATTCACGGTCGTTAAAAATTTCCTTCATCACCTGCTGGAAGTTACGGTCGTCATCAAAAATTCCTTCACCACCTGTTGGAATTCACGGTCGTTAAAAATTTCCTTCATCACCTGCTAGAAGTTACGGTCGTCATCAAAAATTCCTTCATCACCTATTGGAATTCACGGTCGTTAAAAATTTCCTTCATCACCTGCTAGAAGTTATGGCCGTCATCAAAAATTCCTTCATCACCTGTTGGAATTCACGCTCGTTAAAAATTTCCTTCATCACCTGTGGAAGTTACGGTCGTCATCAAAAATTCCTTCACCGCCTGTTGGAATTCACGGTCGTTAAAAATTACCTTCATCACCTACTGGAAGTTACGGTCGTCATCAAAAATTCCTTCATCACCTGTTGTAATTCACGGTCGTTAAAAATTTCCTTCATCACCTACTGGAAGTTACGGTCGTCATCAAAAATTCCTTCATCACCTGTTGGAATTCACGGTCGTTAAAAATTTCATTCATCACCTGCTGGAAGTTACGGTCGTCATCAAAAATTCCTTCATCACCTGTTGGAATTCACGGTCGTTAAAAATTTCCTTTATCACCTGCTGGAAGTTACGGTCGTCATCAAAAATTCCTTTATCACCTGTTGGAATTCACGGTCGTTAAAAATTTCCTTCATCACTTGCTGGAAGTTACGGTCGTCATCAAAAATTCCTTCATCACCTGTTGGAATTCACGGTCGTTAAAAATTTCCTTCATCACCTGCTGGAAGTTACGGTCGTCATCAAAAATTCCTTCATCACCTGTTGGAATTCACGGTCGTTAAAAATTTCCTTCATCACCTGCTGGAAGTTACGGTCGTCATCAAAAATTCCTTCATCACCTGTTGGAATTCACGGTCGTTAAAAATTTCCTTCATCACCTGCTGGAAGTTACGGTCGTCATCAAAAATTCCTTCATCACCTGTTGGAATTCACGGTCGTTAAAAATTTCCTTCATCACCTGTTGGAAGTTACGGTCGTCATCAAAAATTCCTTCATCACCTGTTGGAAGTTACAACCACCAACAGAATAACGGACAACTGAAGCTCCTAAAAATCTGTTTCTCTCAAGAATGAAGATTATCATCCTTGAAACCTCAGAAGATTGGTATACTCCCAAGCTCCTGATACCGTTAACAGAATGAAGATTCTCATCCTTAAAACTCCAGTAGTTTGGCATACACCCAACCTCCTGATATTCCCGACAGGATGAACATTCTCATTCTCAAAGTGGCGTACAGCCTAAACCTGAACTTCTTCCAAATAGGAATAAGCCTTTTCCAGAATCCTGAGTTTTACTCTCCAACAGGATAGCTACTTTTCAACAATATGGCTATTCCCCACAGAAATCTTATTCCCCAAGCAGAATGAAGACTCTCATTCTCAATTCCTCACAGAGTTTTTCAGATATTCCCCGGTGAAGATCTCCTCAAAGCAGGAATCCCCAGTAGATTGGCATACAACCCAAACTCCTGATTTCCCCAACAGTGGTCCCAGGACTTCTTATTTCCAATGATCAAAGGATTTTCAATCCCCTGTGGCAGTCAAGGACTTATTTTCCCTGACAGCGGTCAAAGATTTTATTATCTCCAGCTATCCAGGATTTATCTTCCTCAGCAAGACGCTTAATCAGCTTACATGCGCATTCATTACATTCACATATCATAAACATTGATATAACACATGCATTGCATCATACAACATAACTTTGTGTTTAAGCTAATATTTCATCCGTCGCAGGATAAGTTTAGCAAGTTTCAAGCTTCAAGGATTTCTGAAAACAGTTTACGGAAGCTCCAAACACGGATGCTAATCTATTGCTTATTCAGACCCCCAGCTCAGAGACATTCCAAACATGGATACCTTTATGATACTCACCCACTCACCTGCAAAATACATTCTCGGATGGCATCTCTAAGCCCATCTCCGATAAGATTCTGTCACATCGCCAAATGGCATCTTTAAGCCCATTCCCTCAACTATGCTTTGACGAGTGCAAATTTATAGGCACTCTAGTGTCCAATCATCTTTCACCTTCGAGTCGCGAACGGAAAACTTGTCAATCTAACTCTTCAGGTTCAAGAAGATTGAACAGGGGCAACTGTTGTACCCTAAAATTTGCCCTCCCTTTTTTACAAGAAATCACAACTTCAGGGTTTTCCCTGATTTTTCAAGATTTGCTCAGGAATTGATCAAGCAGACTTTTCTTTGACAACAAGTCCAGAATTAGGGTTTCCACTGATTGTGTTAGGATTGGCTCAGGAATTGATCAAGCAGACTTTTCTTTGACAACAAATCTGGAATTAGGGTTTTCGCTCATGTTTCTCAGAAGAAATTGAATCCACAATAATTCAGTTGACTATTACATTATTTTTACGCTTGTTCAAGATTACTGGTTGTTTCGCAAAACCTAAATATCTGGGATATGAGTTGAGGCTTTTGTTTGAAACTTTGAGGCATTGGTTTGATCAGTGGAGTGAAAGGTGTATGGAATGCTTGTTTGTTTAACTGTACAACGCATATGTTAATTGGAATACCAGGCGTATTGTGATTAATGCAAGGTTGCGAGACGACGAAGTTTGTTGATTATCTATTTCATCTGGATTAAAGTTATTGGGATACATTTCCAATTATTTAATTTAAGAGTCTTAAATAATTAAATAAACAATACAAGAAAAAGGTGGAAGATATTTGACAAAGACTTTTTATTTATTTATTTCAAATGTTGTTACAGATTTTATTCGAATATTGTAAATTTACAATTTACAGTATTTACAATAATATTTGTTTACAATAAATGAAAATAAATATAATAGTTCTAAGCCTAAATCTCTTGAGATCTTTGACTTCTACTTCTACTGCTTCCTCTATCAGCCAACTGGTACTTACCTACAAAAGACAGAAAGAAGTTAGTATAAGAATTTTCATGCAAAAGTAGATAAAAAGAAAAATCATCATTAAAGTCTACTGGCCGGAATCAGAAATGCTATGTTCATCATGTTTCATTTTCCTCTCTGCAAACCACAAGAGGATTTCTCTTATCGGTTCACAGAGAGAAAAATAAAATATATAAAATTGCAAGCATACAAGTTATTCAAAATGCAAAGGCACAAGGCTGCATACAAAGTAAAATGAGCTGCCAAACTAAGTTTCAAAATGCATTAACCAAGCATGTCAAAAACTAAGTTACAAGAAGCATAGTAACTAGCAAAGCTGTCCAAGAAAGTACAATGCAGGAAATATGGAAACAAGTACAATAATGCAGGAGAAGAACCAAGTTACAAGCAAGAGAGCTTGTCCTAGCCCTCATCATGTTCTGGCCAACAGCTTTTCAGAATAATATAATAAGCAATTAAAAGTGCTTTTGAGGGAGAGAGAAAGAGAGTGAAGTGAGGGTTTGCAGTTTTGGCAGGCTGTAAAAGGAAGTAAGAAAACAAATAGATATAACAAAGTCTAACAGTTCAGCAGAGAGAGGGGGAAGACATAGAGCAAAATTGAAAAACCTGTTTTGAAAACACAAAACAAGCGAGCAAACCTGCATCTCAAGCTCACCAAAACTCAAACACTCAGTTCAAAACTGCCTCCAAAACACCAACCTGCTTAAACTGCATAAACTGCTAAACCTGTTCAAACAACAAGCCTGCATAAAGGCCAAACAAAAGCTCAAGCCCGCCTCCAACTGAACCTGCAAAAACTACAAGCTTAAACTCATCAGCCTGTATACCAAAGTGAAGAACCTACCTGTACTAAACACTCAAACGGCTTTCAACACCAAAAAACCTGAGAACTCACAAATCTACAAGAAACGGTAGCTCAAGCCACAAAACTGCAACTCAGTTCAAGCCTGTTTCAAAAAGTCACCAATACTGCAAGTTACAAACCTGCATCTCAAACATTAGAAGCAAAACGGCCTCCAAAACTAAAACCTGTTTAAACTGCATAGCCTGCCTTCCAAAAGCAAACAACATAACCTGCCTTACAAACACTCAACCTGCATAACTACAAGCTAAGACTACAAGCTCAAGCCTGCAAATTTATCAAGCTACAACAGCACAAACGTGTAAAAACTGCAAATCTGCAGTTCCAATTACAAACCTGAAGCCTGCCTCTCAAAGCCACAAACTTATTCACCAACAAATCAAACTACCCAACAAACCAACTGCAAACCAAACTCTCAAAAACTCAAAACTGCAAATCACACCAACAGTCTACAAGCTAACGTCAAACCAACAAATCATCCAGTCATCAACCAAAACAAAGATTCAGAAACAAAATCATCATCAAACATCAATGAAAGTTCAAACAATATAGTTTTCAGAAATATTCATCATCATCAAACGTTCAAAGAGATAAATCTCAGAGTATCTTCATCATCAAATCATCAAGGTCAATAAAGAAAGAGAGAGAATCAACAAAAAGCAAACAACAAAGAGGTTTTCAGAACAAACTCATCATCAAACATTCCAAAGGAAGTACAGAGATACCGGAAAGGCGAGCTAGCGACTGTTGTCGTCATCTTCTCCACCTACGGCCACCAAGAGCGCCACCGATCCAAGCCCTCTCCTTCCATCCATTTTCCAGAAGCCCATCGCCAAAGGTATGATCTTTCTTCTAAAACATAACTGCATCTTAGACGCAATCACCGTGGATTAAAAGATAAAACAATAACATAAACGTCCAAGAGAGGGTAGACAACACTGTTAAAAAGGGTTAAAAATATAAGAAAGATCTTTGAGTAAAATAGGGTAGACAACTCTTAGTTACTTGATCAAAAATCTTGCAAAACACCCTTGCCATTTTCAAACACACTTCACAACACAACTTCAAAACAATTTCAAAACAACTTTCAAAACATTGGAATATCTTTTCAAAAAGACATACACCTTTGTATATACTCAAACAAGAATCATTACAAAGGTTTCCTAGACAAGGCATCTTTTTCAAAACATTTTCAAAACCACACACACAAAGCATCATTTCAAACAATTGAAAAGCAAAGGCAAGTGATCTAAAACAAGTAACTAAGAGCCCATGGATAACCATGGATGAAAAGGGTGCTAGCACATTCCCTTTTCATAATCTACCCCGGAACCCAAGAAAACATCTCAAACGTCTTTCCTGTGCTTTTTGACCTTTCCTTTGGATAAAATAAAAAGTCGGTGGCGACTCTTGCTAAACCGAACAAGTGCGAATACAAACGCAAAACCTCAAGTCAGTTCTCCCACCGTATCACACTTGGCATAAAGAATTGACATTGCCTGAAGAAGGAATATTGGAGATTGAAGCAAACATGAAGCATGGATATTGGCAAGAAGTTTAAGACATTAGGATTATGTTTTGTTTTGATGTAAAAATCCTTGTAATTTGCGTCTTGTAAAACATAACCTTGTGAACTTTTGCATCCAAATGGTTCATTCTTCAATAACATCCTTCTCTTACAAATTGAAATGAAATCCCAGTGCCTTTCTTCTTGAATGAGTTGCCTTATTTTTAAATACCTTGATATTATAAAGAGAAACATGACATTTGATCAACTTGGATCATATTGAATCCATGGACTAAAATATGAACATCTTTAATAAAATTGTTGATCAAAAACCAAAGAAATTGATCAAGACACATTTGAGCCCCTCTTAAATCAAAACTTGAATCCAATTTGATCTTTTATAGGAATTTGAATCAATTGTTAGGCCTGTGATTTTATGGTTGGAAACAATTTTGGTAAAATAAGCAGTTGACAATAATTTTATCATAACATGTTTCATTAGGAAAAACATGTATTGCAACCTAATGTTGAACAAGATGTCATAACATCTTGACCAGCTGGTACTTATTTGATAGATGTTATATCAGATATTGTAACATGTTTCAACAAAACATCATGACAGTACAACTAGATAATATCCTTGAAGTTTTAATAGAAAAATATAAGATCATGGAGGTTTCTAGTACTCATAACATGCACAGACAGTCAAATATTTTTAGGAACAATTGCAGATTTGATTTGTTTCATAAAAGGATATTTGAGACTTTTTAGGAAATATTTGAAATATTTGTTTTTTGTTTCTATTTTTGTGGAGAAGATTCTGCAGGGATTTAGAGTTGAAGATAAGATTTGTTGACGAGTTCAAGCCCAACTTCATAAGTCTATATAAGGAGTCATCCAAGACCTAGTTTTTAAGTAGCATAGTTTTATTGTAAAACCTAGTGAAAAATAAGGGTTTAGGGTTTGAGAGTTCCTTAGTTTCTCCGTGTGTTTTTGTACGTCCTGGTGTATCTTTTGATGCATTTGAGTTGATTGATTGTTACTTGTTTATCAATTTAGGAAAAATACCCTTTTTAGTCCCTTAAGTTTACTTCGGGGTCCATTCTGGCCCCTTATCTTTAAAAAGTTCCAAAGTGGTCCTTTAATTATTCCAAAAGGTCCGCGTTAGTCCTTTTCGTCCAATTTTTACTAAAGACGTCAACTTTTGCTTGGGTGGCATCTGGCATGGCCCTGATGTGGTATGCATGGTATATGAGTTCATTAAATACCCAGAAAATTTCTAAAAAAATTTGTTGTAGCCAAGATTCGAACCCAAGCCACCTTACATACAAGAGAATCATCTTACCACTACATCACTTTGCAATTGATGCTTATCTTTTCATTCAAGTTTATTCCCACTTTCTTCTCTCTCTTGTTGATGCTATCGCCCTCTTTAATGACGCCAATCGACTCATCAATCAGAATGATAACTACTCTAAATTCTCTGGTATCATCATTCCCCTCTTCCAATCACTACAACACTATAAACAATCCAATTTCATTGAAACTTATAACGATTTCGAGAAAACCGCCAAGTATTATTCATTGATTCATTCATTTGATTTTTTTTATTTTAATTGAATTTAACTGAAATTCAAGTGATGAATTGTAACAGTTGGAATTTTTAGTGCATTTGTTCAGGAGTTTCATAATTGGGAATCGGCGTGGGCACTTGAAGAAATGTTCGTCATTGTTTACGAAATTATGGTTCTTACCAAAAAGGTATGAATGTCTTTCTGTCTGTTTTGGTTGAAACTCAAAATTGAAATTGCACTTTTGAAGCACTCAAAAATCAATTTTGTGTTTTTGTTTGCTTGTAGGCTAACAGAAAATTGGCTTCAAATAGAAAATCTTCTGAGAAGTTGAAAGGTGTTGGCTCTTTACTTATGAGAGTTTTTAGAATCTTTGCGGTATGTAAAGACACCCATTTGTATTGTTTTTGTGTAACATATACTTCCTTGCTGCATTAAGTGGTTGTGTAAATTTCACTTTTAGAGGTATTCTAAATTTCTTTAAAAATGGTTTTCGACCTAACTGTGTTTTGAATTTTGCACACCTTCTGTAAGCATGTTGTTGGCTTTATAGTTTTGGACAATGTATCTTCTGGTTTGAATTACTTATATTTGATGTTACTTTCAACAGAAAAATGTATTCCTATACAATTGCAATCTCAAATGAATTGAAGTATTGCTTTATTATTATTGATGCTGCTGCAATCATTGTTATTATTGTTATGATAAAGGGTGTTGTACCCCAAAATTTTCTCTCTCATTTTATCAAGATTTTCCTCACAAGACTCTTTGGACTCAAGACAAGATTAGAGTTTGCTCAACTCAAGACCCCACCTTGCACTAATGACCTGAAATTAGGGTTTGAGTTTGCACAAGGAATTTTGGACCATCAATGCTTCATGTGACTTTCATACACCACCTTGGACCCCTAAGATTTCCCATGTCAAGTTTCAAGCCTTGAATCACATTTTTGCCCAGTCAATTGGACAGTTGACCTAAAAATCAGCTATATTGGGGAAAAAGTCAACCATGGCCAATTTAAAGTCAAACTTCATAAATTTTGATCCACAACAACATCTTAGACTCACATGTACCATTTGATCAAGTTTGGACCACAACTCCTCAAGAAATTTGATCAAATCATCAAAAGGGCAAAATGGTCAAAATTAGGGTTTTGACTGAGAAAGGGCAATTTCTGATTTTTAACCTATCCAATGGCCAATTAATTGGGTTCAAGCATGATTTCAAGGACTAAAATAGCATCATCTTGACCTAATCACATAGTTCAAAAGATCTCAAATGCATAGGATTGACAGATGAATTTTGCAGTCAACTAATCAAAAGTGAACTATACACTGAAAAGTCAAAGTTTGACTTTTTGGTCAAAACCAAGTGCCAAAGGTCATAATTCATCAAGATATGTCAAAATGTGAAACTTGTTGACCAAGAAACCTAAAATTTCAAATTAGGGTTTTAATTTGAAATTTTTCATAACTTAGAATTTTTCTAAGTATGGGAAAATTTCTTAGTTCTTCCCAACTTTCCACAAATTTTTCACCATGATGCAATTGGATTCAAAGAAAACTTCCAACATGAAAGTTGTAGTCCTCCATGAAATCTACAACTTTTATTCACAAAGTTTTCCCAAAAGATTCTTGAATCTCAAGTTATGATTTTGTGAATAGAAGTCCATGAACTAAAAGACTTAGTGAAAATTTGCCCTAATTTATGCAGGTTTTTGACCCAACTTCATGGACATTTTTCACATAGTTCCAAGAGGTATCTCAAAATTCATTTCAAATAGGGATTGTAGAGCATGTTGTAAGCTTTCCAAAATGTCCAATAACTCTCCAAGATCATTTGTGGTTAGGGAGAATCGAAGAAGAGAAAATGGCATTTTGTCACTTTTGTTCAAGCCATTTTCACAATACATCAACTTGCAAATCAGATCCTAGCATGCTTGTAACTTGGATTACAGGTCCTAATCCCTTCTACACTCCATAATTGAATGCTAAATCAATGGACAATGGCTTTATTTTGACCTTTGGAGCATTGTACAAGGGTTTAATCCATAAATGGCATAAAGGGCACATTTCCATTTTCATAAAGCAAGCTTTTTGAACTTTATCAGCCTTGAGCCTTGGACTTGTTCCTTGGATGCAGGAATTTTCCATAGATAACAAACAACTTGTACCAACTCTCTTCAGCCCACAAGCTAGCCTGTACAGGCCTTTGGCATGGTCACTTCAACTTTTCTTAAAATACAAGAAAGTTGGCCAAAAGTGAAAAGCTTGTACAAGCTGATAAAGAGAGGGCTTGGCATCATTTCAAGAACTTCACAAACTTGTACAAGCCAATACACGAATTGATAGCATCTGAAACCCTCCCAAACACAAAAAACACAAATTTCTTCCCAAAAAGGGCAGCTTCTGCAAAATCAAAGCCAACTCAATATTGGCTCGTGCGTTTCTTAATTCAACACTTCAAACATCTTCCATACATCATATCCAAACTATCCAAGCCCTTATTCTGGTTTTGTAATCCCTATTTCAGACATCACCATTTTCATTTTGGAAGGTTGCAGGTTGACTTCTACAGGGAGTTTCAAGCATCCTCAAGGCAAGCTAAGCATTGGAATAACTTGAGGGAACTTCAAGGAAGCTCACACGATCTTCAGGCCTCACTCAAAGCCCCCACATTTCCATATCCAAACTCAACTGAACAAGGTATTTTTCAAATCTCTATCTCTTTATTTAAGCATCCTTAAGTCACGATTTGTGAAGCAAAAATGTAGTCCTTAACTTGCTGAAGCTGTACATATGCATAGTTGTCATTTATATTAACTGAGTAGTGAGAATTTGAAGCTTGAAGTTCATGAAAAAATTAGTTCAGGAATTAGGGCCACTCAAATTCTCCCTGGTCTTTTAGAGTTAGGTCACAAACTTTATATCACTGGAATCATGAGATCATAAGCTACATTTTTTGTGTTATAAGTTTTTGTTTTTGTGCAAAGAATAGAGAGTTACAGGTTGAAGGCAAAACGCGCGCAAGATGTTGGCTGGAGGACAGGGACGAAGTGTCCTGGGCCTAGCGCGCCTTGGGCCTGCTTGTTCTACTTTCCACACCCCCTGGCTACTATCCACACACCCTTTGCATATTTTTATATTTTGCATATTTTTTCATTTCTTTTATGTTTATTGACTTTAATATTTTTTCTCTGAACATTAAAAAATCACAAAAAAAATATTTCCTTAATTTTTTGCATTTTTTTATCTTATTTTTTTGCATTAAATATTGATTATTCAAATAAATAGAACTTTATTTTCTTAAATAAATAGTACATATATTTAAAAATATCATACATTTTTATTTTTATCATTCATACACATAAAATATTATTTTTATACATATTTTAATTTTTAATATTAAATAATAAAATTATTTATTATTGCTTGTATAAAAATAGACAAAATAAAATGAATATAGAATATATATTTCTTTTAATCAAAAACTAGGGTTTTACCCCTTTCAAAAATAACAGTATTATTTTTCTCTTATTTTTTAGGGTTTAAATAATTAATTCTCTCATACAAAAAAAATCAATTACAAAACATTTTGCATATTTACATTTTATTGCATTTTTAATATTTGTTTATTTATTTAATTTGCAAATATTCAATTGGGTTGTAATAGTTTTTTAGGGTTTTATTTTGTGCAAATATCCCCATTCAAAAACTTGTATCCCCCCTCCCATAATAATTATTGTAATAGCTTAGATTTACTTTACGCAATTTATTGCATTATATACATGTTTAGTAAACTAGGGTTTGCATGATAAGACCAAAAAAAATCAAACAAATAGCATGACCTAATGCAATACAAAAATGCATGTAAAATGACAACACATTGCACACAAGCACCTCTAGGGTTTCACCCACTTTGTTGCCTAAAAAATGGCCATGGTATGCATGCAAGGTATCTTGGCAAAATCAAACAAAACAAAAGATCATAGTCCCTCGATGACGCTATCTAAAGGTTGCCTTAAAACAAATGATCTTGGTCCCTAAAACTTGCTAAGATACTTGGAAACATTGCTATCATGGTCATATGATGACCCACGCCCGTCCCGTTTAACATCCAAAGATAGGGTTGTTTACCAAAGCAATGGTAAATCAACAATGTCAAAGGAATACAAATTCATAAGAAAGACTTTTGAGTAGGTAGACATGCTCCTAGTTACTTGATCAATTTGCAAAACAATCCTTGCTATTTTTCAAGCAAACACACACATTTTCAAAACATTTCCAAACAACTTTCAAAACATAGAAACATTTTTCAAAAGACAAACATCTTTGTATACATTCTTACAAACGAGAATCATTACAAAGATTGCCTAAACAACGACCTCTTTTCAAAATACTTTCAAAACCAGACAAAGCACCATTTAAAACAATTGCGAAAGCAAAGCAAGTGATCTAAACAAGTAACTAAGAGCCTATGGAAAACCATGGATGAAAAGGGTGCTAGCACCTTCCCTTTTCATAATCTACCCCCCGAAATCAAGAAAACAGCTCAAAGGTTTTTCCTATGCTTTTTTACATTTCCTTTTGGATAAAATAAAAGTCGGTGGCGACTCTTGCTAAACCGCGACATTTGCAAACACAAACGCAAAACCTCAAGTCAGTTCTCCCACCGTATCACAGAACTGGTGACTCTGCTGGGGAGAATTATAAAAATGGGGTTACCTTAGGGTTTTAGATCACCTTTACATGCTTATCTTGCTTGACTTGTTTGCTTTACACTTTGGTTCTATTGTTTGGGTTTGAATCCTCTACCCGGATTTGGGAAATATTCATAGGTAAATAGCAATACGTTGTGGAAACTGTGTGGGGTATACCGACATGGTCTAAGCAATAACTATATTACTGCGACATATTTGTGGGTACCGGTAGCCTTTGAGTCAATCAAAGAGAATACGGGGCGGCTGAGTGATGTCATGAAGCACTAATTGACTTTTAGAACCTTTACTTGACCAACTTGGACTTTTAGGATGTAGTGAGATGATCGGCTTTGGTGCAGTCCGAAGTTGGTAGATACTCGATACTACACTCATTGAGGGTTGGTTCCTTGGAATATTTCGGTCGCCAATAAAAAGGCTGAATTGAAACAATGAACAAGGAAACAATCTAGTGATATTGAGCTCCTTAGAACTCGGTTACTATTTCTAGGACAGGTTGAGCCAACTAAACTTCAAGAGGGTACTTACCTATGAAACCCCATGCAAGCCTAAACTAGGAACTTGTGTGACTTGCTTGTACATATATACTTGTGCATAACATCATGGACATCATGAAGCATCATATGCATCCACTAACCATTTCAAGGATTTTGGAATTTTATCTTTGTTCCTGTTTTGTAGGTTATGGATTCACTTCGCAGGAAAACTGTCCAAGTCAACCTTGTAAGAATTCCTCCACAACTCAAGGAGTTGGCTTCAAGGATTCTTAAGAATTCTCCATTCACCGAGAGACATGGTCGTCTTCTCAACTTAGTCACTTCCAACACAGAGGAAGACATGATGAAAGTTCTCTTCCAGTTCTTTGACCCTTTGCATCACTGCTTCAAATTTCCTGACTACCAACTTGTGCCTACTTTGGAGGAATTTTCTCAACTCTTGAGGATTCCTATTCTCAATCAATTACCCTTCAACGGTACGGAAAGAGATCCAAAGCCAGAAGATATTGCTCAAGCCCTACACTTGCACTCATCTGATGTCACAACACATTGGGAAACTAGAAGTGGTGTCAAAGGCTTCTTGGAAAAGTTCTTGTTTGAGAAGGCCCAAAGCTGCTGGAATTACTTGGACTTACAAGCTTTTGAGGAGATTGTAGCCCTTCTCATCTATGGGATGTTCTTGTTCCCTAACCCTGACCAACTCATAGATGTGAGTGCTGTCAAAATCTTCATGGCTCGCAATCCGGTGCCTACATTGCTTGGGGATATCTTGCACTCTTTTCACACTCGAACAATGAGGAAAAGAGGTGTTCTCATGTGTTGCACTCCTCTCCTGGAAAGATGGTTTATTTCTCATCTTCCCCAATCAGTCTTGAAGAATGAGCAAGGCTTTAGGTGGTCACAACGATTACTGACCCTTACACATTCAGATATTCATTGGTGTTCTTGATCAAAAGAGAATGTCATCATCTTTGACCGTTGTGGGGAATTCCCTAATGTCCCTCTACTTGGCATTAGGGGAGGCATCACCTATAACCCCTGCTTGGCTCTGAGACAGTTTGGTTATGCCCGAAGGGATGGCCCACATGATATGCTGATTCAAGGCTTGGTTTTCGACTTCGACAACGAAAATCAAGGACTCCGACAAAGGTTCATCCGAGCTTGGAGGATGCCCAACAAGGTAGACAGTAAGACCTTGAGACACAAGAATTCTAACCCTCTTGAGCCTTACCTCAAGTGGGTATGAACCCGCGCCCAAAGTCTTATGATGCCTTACCCCTCTATTCTCCCAGTGATTATAGAGCCTTTTATGGAAGGAGAGGTTCCATACACCCTCCTACATCCTGACATGCCAACATCACTCGAAGATCTACAAAGGAGTTGGATACAGCTCAAGGGAGAACGCGATACTTTCGAAGCCCAATTCTACGCAAGCGAGAAGAAGGTTTTGGAACTCACTCGGTTACTTCACGAAGAGCAGACTCTCAACACCTACATTTCACCAAAGAGGATGTGCAACGTCTTTTTACCTTAGAATTTTGTATTATTTTGCCCAAGGGGCATTGATGTACTAACAAATTCTATCTTATTAATATGACGTGTGTTTCTTTTTGTTTAAAACAAATTTGAATTTCTGAATCCTTGAATGCATTGCATTTATACCTATCATTCATCATAAGCATAAACAGGTCTTCACACCAAGTTTCCTCATCTCTCTACTGTTTATTTCAGCAAGATGGATCTAGAACAAACGGTCAAAGATTTGCAAGCTTAGAATTCACAATTTCAATAGTTACTCTTGACCTTGGCCAAGGGGCAGAAGGAGCTCAAGACTCTGCTAGAGAAATAGAAAGAGAAAAAGAAGAAGAAGCGAGCCGGTGTGGTTATCATGGGCAGAAGGTTTGAAGGAAATACCAGAAGGACCTTGGAATTCCCATCAACATCTGAAGAGGGGGAAAGAAAAGGTAAAGAGACTACAATGCCTTCAGATTCTGAAGCTGAAGAAGAGGAAGATGAGGATTACTCCGAACAACAGTACCCTCCGGCCAATGACAAATACAAAAACTTAGAAGAGCGTCTAGCTGATATGGAAGTACAGAGAGTACCGAGGCTGGATTTTGAGGAGTTAGGGTTGGTTTATAGAATTGTAATCCCTCCTAAGTTTAAGGTGCCACTGTTTTCTAAGTATGATGGGGTGTCTTGCCCAAAAATGCACCTCAGATCCTATGTTAGGAAGATTCAACCATATTCTTTTGACAAAGACCTGTGGGTCCACTTTTTCCATGACAATTTGTCAGGAACGCAGCTTGATTGGTTCTACCAGTTGGAGAGGTCTGATGTGCATAATTGGGAAGACTTCGCAGCTGCCTTCTATAAATAGTATCAATACAACACCGACTTGGCGCCAACCCGTACTCAGCTACAGAGTATGGCTATGGCTACCAATGAGGGCTTCAAAGACTACGCCCGGAAGTGGAGGGATTTAGCCGGAAGGGTGTAACCCCCTTTATCTGAAAGATAGCTTGTGGACATGTTTTTGGGGACCCTATCAGGTCCTTTATTTAATCACCTGATTGGAAGCTCCTCTGCAGGTTTCACTGAGTTGATTTTAATTGGCGAGAGGGTGGAAGCCGGTATTAGAAGCGGGAAAATTCAGAAGGATGCGTCTGCCTCAACTGCTGCAAAAAAGCCCTTCACTAGAAAGAAGGAAGTATCTGCTGTCTATGCCCAGAGGAATCAGGGAAGAACCGAAAGACGACCAACAGTGGGGGCCGTTATGATTCAAAAGTATGCATCAGACCAACCGAGAAACAACCAGCCGAGAAATGATCAACCGAGAAATAACCAGCAAAGGGTAGAAAGGCCTGTAAGGCAGTTCACCAAGATTGACATGACTCCAGCTCAAATCCTACCATATCTTCTGAAGTTAAATCTAGCCATGTTGAAAGAGGCCCCTAAAAATCCCAATACTGCATCTCCCCACTACCATATGAATGCCAGGTGCGCTTACCATTCAGAAAGTCCAGGGCATGACACCAACAACTGTTGGGCTCTGAAGAACAAGATTCAAGATCTGATTGACGCAAAGGAAGTTGAATTTGAAGCTCCTGAGAAACCTAATGTTATATCCGCTCCAATGCCTAGGCATGGACACAATGCCAATGTTGTGGAAGAAGATCTGTTTGTTTTTACTGTGGATGAACTGTTAACTCCTCTCCTAACCATCAAGTTGAATTTGTTGAAAGCTCGGGTGTTCCTAGGTTGTGACCAAGATTTCCATACTTTCATGTCCTCATCATTTGACTGTCCTCTGTTGAAGAAAGGTATTCAACAATTGATTGATAACCAAGAAATCTTGTTTGAGAAAGCTCCTATTTCACCCATTCCCATTCCAGAAGTTTCAATAATAACCATATACGCCAATCCTTCCAAGGATCCTAAAAAACCCGTTAGGATTACATCCGCTCCAGTGACTACTCCGTTGAAGATAACAATGCTTGGGACAACACCTTACAAATCAGATAAAATGGTACCATGGAACTATGGTGGAGAAATCTACTACCATGGTGTCTAACAAATTGAACAGACTGCCAATGAAGAGAGTTCTGAAAAAGACAATCTCGACATCAGTAACATCTCCAGAACAAGAAAAATTACTCGTAGTGGAAGAGTCTTTTCTCCAGAGATTGCTCCTCCAACAACAGTCTTTGGACCTGTGGCCGTTCCGAAGATTACAGCCGTACCAGTGATTACACCTGCAAATGTACCCGCAAACAATAACAATGCAATTCCTACCCCTACTTCCACTGCTGAGAAAAGAGGAAAGAATGTTCAAGAGGAGCCTGTCTTGATGAAGGCTCAGTCACTAGTCATTACTGAGACATCCAAGAAGGAGTTGGAAGAAATCTTGAGGATCATAAAGAAAAGTGATTATGATGTTGTCGAACAACTGGGGCAGACCCCCTCCAAAATCTCTATGTTAGCATTGCTGTTGTGCTCTGAGGAACATGCTAAAGCTTTGGTCAAGTTTCTGAAGATAGTGCATGTACCGCAAGATACTTAGGCTGATTAATTCCAGGAGTGTGTAGCCAGTATGAAAGCTGACAATGGCCTGGGTTTCTCCGATGCCGACTTGACATCTAAAGGGAGAAAACATAACGACGCACTACATGTCTCAGTGGAGTGTAGGGGAACTACCCTAGCCCATGTCTTGGTTGATACTGGATCATCCTTGAACGTCTTACCAAAGAAAGCCCTGGATAGACTGGATTGTGAGGGGATGACTTTAAAACCCAGCAACATCATTGTGAGAGCATTTGATGGATCTAAAAGGATGGTCCATGGGGAGGTGGACATCCCGGTCAAGGTGGGTACTCAGACCTTTAATTTAACATTCTACGTGATGGACATCCATCCTTCTTACTCTTGTCTGTTGGGACGCCCCTGGATTCACAATGTTGGAGCTGTCACCTCCACTTTGCATCAGATGCTCAAGTACCCCGTCCAAGGGAAGATTATAAATGTACATGGGGAAGAGGAATATATGATTAGTCATCTGAATTCCTTCCGTTATATGGAGTTAGATGGAGAATTCATAGAGACCCCTTTCCAACATTTTGAAGAAGTCTCTCCTAAAGTAGCAGCGACCAAGGCAGTGTCCTCAACTCCTGTGATCACAAGACCTCCACCTCAGATGTTATCTCTCAAGGATGAAAGGGCAGTAGTCGAAGAAGGCGAATCCACTATTTGGGGGCAGCTTCCCGACTTTCCTTTCAAATCGGACAAGTTTGGCCTGGGATTTACCTTAACTTCTCAGAAGGCCGTGCGCCGCGCCCGTGCCGGAGGGTCACCTGTGAAGATCAGCCACCAATGGGATAATGCACTAAAGGACAGTGAAGAAGATGGTAGCTTGGAAGACTGGATTTTTCCTACTGTTGACGGAGGACTGTGCAACTGGGAGGCAAAAGACTTTGTTCCGATTACTTTCATACCACAATAATTTATCTTTCCCATTTCTGTTGGATCTGTAATAATTCACATACAATTCGTACTTTTTCAACCTTGTGTCTTACCTGAGGCACATAGGTCCATTTGTAAGGGTTCTTATTTCATTTTCATATGTCATTTTAATGAATCATGGACGCTTTTCATATATAAACTTTTGTGCTCATTGTCTTTCTTTTACATTTTGTTGTTTTAAGATGGCTATGCCCTTACACACACCCACACTCACAAATGCAGGTACCCTTCCACTCCGGAACCTATGGGTGACTATACTACTATAGCCTTCAGTGACTCTGAAGATCTGATCTACCAAGCCAAATACGAAGGTGGGGAAGATTGTGAGGTGCCGGGGGAATTGGACAGACTATTACAGCAAGAGGAAATAGTAATTCAGCCTCATGAGGAGTTGTTAGATACAATCAACTTTGGTACTGAGGAAGACAAAGGAAATCAGAGTGGGTGCCAATCTAGAGTCGAGTGTCAAGGAGCGCCTAATTCAGCTATTGCATGACTATGTTGAGATCTTTGCTTGGTCATATGAAGACATGCCGGGACTTGATACAGACATTGTGGTACACCATCTACCCACACGAGAAGACTGTCCACTAGTTAAACAAAAAGTCCGCCGCATGAGACCTGACATGTCTGAGAAGATCAAAGTAGAAGTTATGAAGCGGTTCAATGCTGGATTTCTGGCTGTTACTTCCTATCCACAATGGGTTGCTAACATTATGCCCGTGCCTAAGAAGGAAGACAAAGTGAGAATGTGCATGGATTATAGAGACTTAAACAGGGCCAGCCCTAAAGATGATTTTCCACTTCCGCACATCGACATCCTGGTTGACAACACAGCTCAGCACAAAGTATTTTCTTTCATGGACGGATTCTCAGGCTATAACCAAATCAAAATGGCACCTGAGGACATGGAGAAAACTACTTTTGTTACATAGTGGGATACGTTCTGCTACAAAGTAATGCCGCTCGGACTGAAGAATGCCGGGGAAACCTATCAACGCGCCATGGTAGCTTTGTTTCATGATATGATACATCATGAGATAGAGGTCTACGTAGATGACATGATAGCCCGTTCACAAACTGAAGAAGAACATCTCGATCACTTGCAAAAGTTGTTTGTCAGGTTGAAGGAGTACAAGCTCAGATTGAACCCAAACAAGTGTACATTCGGAGTCCGGTCTGGTAAGCTTTTAGGTTTCATAGTCAGCAGTAAAGGCATAGAGGTTGATCCTGCCAAAGTCAAAGCTATACAAGAAATGCCTGCTCCTCGCATTGAGAAGGAGGTCAGAGGTTTCCTGGGACACCTAAACTACATTTCTAGGTTCATTTCTCACCTAACATCTACTTGTGAATCAATCTTCAAGCTGTTGAAGAAAGATCAGGTAGTTCAATGGAATGATGACTGTCAGATTTCTTTCGATAAAATCAAGGAGTATTTGCTAGAATCTCCTATCTTGATTCCACCCGTCGAGGGAAGACCGCTAATCATGTATCTGACCATCCTAGAGAATTCAATGGGGTGCGTACTGGGGAAGCATGACGAGTCTGGCCGAAAAGAGCATGCCATTTATTACCTTAGCAAAAAGTTTACCGACTGTGAAACAAGATATTCATTGCTCGAGAAAACTTGTTGCGCTTTGGTATGGGCTGCTCGACGGCTAAGGCAGTACATGTTGAATTATACCACTTTGCTGATATCTAAGATGGATCTGATCAAGTACATCTTTGAGAAGCCTGCTTTATCTGGAAGGATAGCCAGATGGCAGATGATCCTAACGGAATACGATATACAGTAAACGACCCAAAAAGCTATAAAGGGGAGTGTGCTAGCCGATCATCTGGCTCATCAAGCTGTAGAAGATTACCAATCCATGAAGTTTGACTTCCCTGACGAAGACATCATGACATTGGACAACATTAAGGATTTCAGACCATATGACATACCTGAACAAGGATCCCGATGGACCCTGTACTTTGATGGAGCCTCCAATGTGCTTGGTAACGGTATCGGTGTTGTGCTTATATCTCCAGAAGGATGCCATACTCCTTTCACCGCCAGACTTTGCTTCAACTGTACGAACAACATGGCAGAGTATGAAGCTTGCATCTTTGGACTCAAGGCTGCCATAGACTTGGGAATCAAATCTTTGATTGTGTTTGGGGACTCCACTTTGGTCATCAGTCAGATCAAAGGAGAGTGGGATACTAAACATCCAAACCTCATCCCTTACAAAGAACATGTCTTGACATTGTTACTACATTTCGAGCAGATTACCTTCGAGCACTTCCCGCGAGAAGAAAATCAGCTAGCAGATGCTCTAGCTATAATGTCATCCATGTTTAAACTTAACTGGGATAATGAGGCTCCCCAAATCACCATTGAATGGATGGACGAACCTACACATTGTCACGGGATTAACACCGAAGAAGTAGTGGACCAGTCGTGGTTTCATGAAGTCAAAAGGTATCTCGAGGCGCAGGAATACCCTGCAGGAGCTTCAGTCAATGACAAAAAGTTCTTAAGGAGATTCTCAGCTAAGTTCTTCCTAAGCAATGGCATCATGTACAAGCGCAATCATGATTCTATTCTGCTCCGTTGTGTGGACAAGATCAAAGCAACAAATGGACAAGATATTCGGAGTTACGAAGGCTATAGCAGAATGGGAACCCCATGGGATTTTTTTACATATAGCTATCTTTCTTTGTATAAATTTTTCTCATTTTTATGACACCATCCTCTTACTAGGATGTCTGTCTCATTTGTACAAAATACTTATTCAAAGTAAATACAAAGATGTCTCTTTTAAAGTACAGAAAATTATTTGCCTTTTTCTTTTACACTTGTGTTTTTATTTGCAAAAACGTCCAATGATTCATTAATGAACATATGCATTTGAACATAATTACTATTTACAAATAAACAAAGTGGAAAAGAACAATTAATGACAGACTGAAAGGATAGGAAAACGTCTTTAGGCTATTCCATGAGAAATCCCTACAGTACATCATCTAGATCCCCAGCGGAACTGAAATCTCAAACCCTTGATCCCCATCAGAGTTAAAACTTCAAACTCCCAATTACCAACGGAGCAAAAACTTTGAGTTACAGATCCCCAGTGGAGCTGAAACCTTCTTCCCCAGTCGAGTCAAATTTCCAACTACCAATCCCCAGCGGAAACCATTCAGTTCCTCCAATTTCCCCAGCAAGTTATCTTGAAGCCTGGAAATCAACCGGATAACAGTTGACCTTTGTTTATCCCCAACCTAGGATAACTTCCCAGTAGAGTGGCAGACAACCGAAAACTCCTGAACTTACTCCCCAGCAGTAAGCCTTCTTCCCCACAGAGTTTTAATTCCTCAATAGAATGAAGATTCTCATTCTTTATTCCCCAGTAAAGTCGTCAAAGTTTTCATTGCTCCTCAACAGAATGAAGATTCTCATTCGTAATTCCCTGCATAAGACATCAGATTTTCCCCTATTCCCCAGCAGAATAAGGACTCCCATTGTGTAACCCCCAGTAGAAGTCATCAAAGTTCTCTGGATTTCCCAAGCAAATTTCTCAAGCAGTTTGGCATTACTCTCACAACAGAATTTTTGTCAATACTCCAACTTCAAGACATGAAGGATCCTCACATCCCCACAGAAGCTGTCAAGGATTTTTAATCCGCAACAGTCACCAAGGATTTCTTATCCTCAGTAGTCAAGGATTTATTTTCCCCGGCAGCAGTCAAGGGTTTTATTATCCTCAGCAATCAAGGATATTATTTTCCTCAACAATACAACAAATCAGCTTACATGCGCATACATTACATCCATATATCATAAACATTGATAAAACACATATATTGCATCATACATTTCATGCAACATAACTTTATGTTTCGGCTAACATTTTACCCTTTTCAGGATAAGATTAACAAGCTACCATTAACAGTATACAATCATGATACAGTACAGATACACTCCAGACACGGAAGTCATTCTGTTGCTCATTCAGATTCAGATTTCAGATACAGTTCAGATACGCTCCAGATACGGATGCCATCCTGATACTTATTCAATTTTCAACTATCAGATACAGTTCAGATACACTCCAAACACGGAAGTCATTCTGTCACTTTTCAGATTCTAGTTCAGATACGCTCCAGACACGGATGCCATTCTGGCCCTTGTTCAGTTCTCCAATTCAGATACAGTTCAGATACACTCCAAACATGGAAGTCATTATGTTGCTCATTCAGACTCAGATCTCAGATACAGTTTAGATACTCTCTAGACGCGGATGCTATTCTATTACTCATCCAGATTCAGACTTCAGATACAGTCCAGATACGCTCCAGACACGGTTTCCATTCTGTCACTCAGTCCGATTCTCCCCAGCTTAGAGATGCTTCAGACATGGATGCTATTCTGTTTCTCATTACAAGTCTCCAAATACAGTTCAGATACGTTCCAGATGCAGATACCATTCTGATACTTATTCTTCTGACTTACAACTTACAGTTCAACAAACAATCTTGGATGGAATCTTTAAGCCTATCTCCAACAAGATTCTATCACATCTCCAAATGGCATCTTTAAGCCCATTTCCTCAACTACACTTTGACGAGTGCAAATTTACGGGTACTCTAGTGTCCAATCATCTTTTACCTTCGAGTCACGAACGACAAAACTCATCAATCTAACTCTTCAGGTTCAAGAAGATTGAACAGGGGCAGTTATTGTACCCCAAAATTTTCCCTCTCATTTCATCAATATTTTCCTCACAAGACTCTTTGGACTCAAGACAAGATTAGGGTTTCTTCAGCCTAAGACCTCACCTTGCACTGATGACCTGAAATTAGGGTTTGAGTTTGCACAAGGAATTTTGGACCATTAATGCTTCATGTGACTTTCATACACCACCTTAGACCCCTAAGATTGCCCATGTCAATTTTCAAGCCTTGAATCACATTTTTGCCCGATCAATTGGACAGTTGACCTAAAAATCAACTGTATTGGGGAAAAAGTCAACCATGGCCAATTTATAGTCAAACTTCATAAATTTTGATCCACAATAACATCTTAGACTCATATGTACCATTTGATCATGTTTGGACCATAACTCCTCAAGAAATTTGATCAAATCATCAAAAGGGCAAAATGGTCAAAATTAGGGTTTTGACTAAGAAAGGGCAATTTCTGATTTTTAACCTAGCCAATGGTCAATTGGGTTCAATCATGATTTCAAGGACTCAATAGCATCATCTTGACATAATCACATAGTTCAAAATATCTCAAATGCATAGGATTGACAGATGAATTTTGCAGTCAACTGATTAAAGTCAACTGTACACTGAAAAGTCAAACTTTGACTTTTTGGTCAAAATCAAGTGCCAAAGGTCATAATTCATCAAGATATGTAAAAATGTGAAACTTGTTGACCAAGAAACCTAAAATTGCAAGTATGGGAAAATTTCTTATTTCTTCCCAACTTTCCACAACTTTTTTACCATGATGCAATTGGATTCAAATAAAACTTCCAACATGAAATTTGTAGTCCTCCATGAAATATACAACTTTGATTCACAAATTTTTCCCAAAAGATGCTTGGATCTCAAGTTATGATTTTGTGAATAGGGGTCCATGAACTAAAAGACTTAGTGAAAATTTGCCCTAATTTAGGCTGGTTTTTGACCCAACTTCATGGACATTTTTCACATAGTTCCAAGAGGTATCTCAAAATTCATTTCAAATATGGATTGTAGAGCATGTTTCAAGCTTTCCAAAATGTCCAAGAACTCTCCAAGATCATTTGTGGTTAGGGAGAATCGAAGAAGAGAAAATGGCATTTTGTCACTTTTGTTCAAGCCATTTTCACAATGCATCAACTTGCAAATCAGATCCTAGCATGCTTGTACCTTGCATTACAGGTCCTAATCCCTTCTACACTCTATAATTGAATTCTAACTCAATGGACAATGGCTTTATTTTGACCTTTGGAGCATTGTACAAGGGTTTAATCCATAAATGGCATAAAGGGCACATTGCCATTTTCATAAAGCAAACTTTTTGAACTTTATCAGCCTTGAGCCTTGGAATTGTTCCTTGGATGCATGCATTTTCCACAGATAACAAGAAACTTGTACCAACTCTCTGCAGCTCACAAGCTAGCTTGTACAGGCATTTGGCATGGTCACTTTAACTTTTCTTAAAATACAAGAAAGTTGGCCAAAAGTGAAAAGCTTGTACAAGCTGATAAAGAGAGGGCTTGGCATAATTTCAAGAACTTCACAAACTTGTTATAAGCAAATACACGAATTGATAGCATCTGAAACCCTCCCAAACACAAAAAACACAATTTTTTTCCCAAACAGGGCAGCTTCTGCAAAATCAAAACCAACTCAATATTGGCTCGTGCATTTCTTGATTCAACACTTCAAACATATTCCATACATCATATCCAAACTATCCAAGCCCTTGTTCTGGTTCTGTAAGCCCTATTTCATACATCACCATTTTCATTTTGGAAGGTTGCAGGTTGACTTCAACAGGGAGTTTCAAGCATCCTCAAGGCAAGCTAAGCATTGGAATAGCTTGAGGGAACTTCAAGGAAGCTCACACGATCTTCAGGCCTCACTCAAATCCCCCACATTGGCATATCCAAACTCAGCTGAACAAGGTATTTTTCAAATCTCTATCTCTTTATTTAAGCATCCTTAAGTCACGATTTGTGAAGTAATAATGTAGTCTTTAACTTGCTGAACCTGTACATATGCATAGTTGTCATTTATATTAACTGAGTAGTGAGAATTTGAAGCTTGAAGTTCATGAAAAAATTAGGTCAGGAATTAGGGCCACTGAAATTATCCCTGGTCTTTTAGAGTTAGGTCACAAACTTTATATCACTGGAATCGTGAGATCATAAGCTACATTTTTTGTGTTATAAGTTTTTGTTTTTGTGCAAAGAATAGAGAGTTACAGGATGAAGGAAAAACGCGCGCAGGATGTTGGCTGGAGGACAGGGACGAAGTGTCCTGGGCCTGGCGCGCCTTGGGCCTGCTTGTTCTACTTTCCACACCCCATTGGCTACTATCCACACCCCCCTTTGCATATTTTTATATTTTGCATATTTTTTCATTTCTTTTATGTTTATTGACTTTAATATTTTTTTATGAACATTAAAAAATCACAAAAATATTTTCTTAATTTTTTGCATTTTATTTTATTTTATTTATCTTATTTTTTTGCATAAAATATTGATTATTCAAATAAATAGAACTTTATTTTCTTAAATAAATAGTAAATATATTTAAAAATGTCATACATTTTTATTTTTATCATTCATCACATAAAATATTATTTTTATACATATTTTAATTTTTAATATTAAATAATAAAATTATTTATTATTGCTTGTATAAAAATAGACAAAATAAAATAAATATAGAATAGATATTTCTTTTAATCAAAAACTAGGGTTTTACCCCTTTCAAAAATAACAATATTATTTTTCTCTTATTTTTTAGGATTTAAATAATTAATTCTCTCATACAAAAAAAAATCAATTACAAAACATTTTGCATATTTACATTTTATTGCATTTTTAATATTTGTTTATTTATTTAATTTACAAATATTCAATTGGGTTGTAATAGTTTTTTAGGGTTTTATTTTGTGCAAATATCCCCATTCAAAAACTTGTATCCCCCCTCCCATAATAATTATTGTAATAGCTTAGATTTACTTTACGCAATTTATCACATTATATACATGTTTAGTATACTAGGGTTTGCATGATAAGACCAAAAAAATCAAACAAATAGCCAGACCTAATGCAAGACAAAAATGCATGTAATATGACAACACAATGCACACAAGCACCTCTAGGGTTTCACCCACTTTGTTTCCTAAAAAATGGCCATGGTATGCATGCAAGGTATCTTGGTAAAATCAAACAAAACAAAAGATCATAGTCCCTCGATGACGCTATCTAAAGGTTGCCTTAAAACAAATGATCTTGGTCCCTAAAACTTGCTAAGATACTTGGCAACATTTCTATCATGATCATACGATGACCCACGCTCGTCCCGTTTAACATCCAAAGATAGGGTTGTTTACCAAAGCAATGGTAAATCAACAATGTCAAAGGAATAAAAATGCATAAGAAAGACTTTTGAGTAGGTATACATGCTCCTAGTTACTTGATCAATTTGCAAAATAATCCTTGCTATTTTTCAAACAAACACACACCTTTCAAAACATTTCCGAACAACTTTCAAAACATTGAAACATTTTTCAAAAGACAAACATCTTTGTATACATTCTTACGAACGAGAATCATTACAAAGATTGCCTAAACGATGGCCTCTTTTCAAAATACTTTCAAAACCACACAAAGCACCATTTCAAACAATTGAAAAAGCAAAGCAAGTGATCTAAACAAGTAACTAAGAGCCCATGGAAAACCATGGATGAAAAGGGTTCTAGCACCTTCCCTTTTCATAATCTACCCCCCGAACTCAAGAAAACATCTCAAAGGTCTTTCCTGTGCTTTTTTACCTTTCCTTTTGGATAAAATAAAAGTCGGTGGCGACTCTTGCTAAACCGCGACATTTGCGAACACAAACGCAAAACTTCAAGTCAGTTCTCCCATCGTATCACAAAGGGGATACATAGTTTGGTCATAGTTTTGTTAATCAAAAAATGACAATGTCAATATATTTTTATTCAGAAAAAATTGAAAAGGAAAGAAAAAATAGTTATTTTCATTCGTAAAAACATTGGTTTATTTTAATCTTCTAAAATACATGTTTAGTTTAGGGTCTATGATAATAAACTTAATGCACTTTTTCTTGATAATAAACTTGAATGAAAAGATAAGCATCAATTGCAAAGTGATGTAGTTGTAAGATGATTCTCTTTTATGTAAGATGGCTTGGGTTCGAAACTTGGATACAACAAAAAATTTTAGAAATTTTATGGGTATTTAATGAAATCATATGCCACGCGTACCACATCGGCGCCACGTCAGATGCCACCTAAGCAAAAGTTCACGCCGTTAGTAAAAATTGGACGGAAAGGACTAATGTGGACCTTTTGGAACAATTAAAGGACCACTTTAAAACTTTTTAAAGATAAGGGACCAGAATGGACCCTAAAGTAAACTTAAGGGACTAAAAAGAGTATTTTGTCATCAATTTATTATTCTCCTCTAAGATTTTAAGCAAAGAGTTAAGTATTGTTCTTAAGACATTTCCTGGGATTGGTATTGTTTGATATCATTGTGGTGATTAGGAGTGAGAGGGGTTCTCATATCTAGGAGGTTCCTAGGTAGAAATTACATTGGGTAGGGATTAAGTGAGAAGTGTAAAATGGGATTGTTTAGCTTCCAATTGATACTACTGATAGTGGATTTCCTTCTTGGTTTGTTAGCATCTAGAGTAGGTGAGTTGCATCGGAATGGGTTAATAATTGTTTGTGTTCTTTAAGTTTTTGCAATTTAATTTTCTTCACAATCTTTCTGTTTTTAGCAAGTTTGTTTTCTATCAGCAAATGTTATAACATATGTCATGACATTGTGTGTTATTGAGACATCACTCTTGACTTGTGATGATATTGTATTCCAGAATTTCATTATTCACCAGATTGCATGCCATGTCTGATTATTATCAAAACCCTAATTCCATGAGTGGTGAATGAATTCACAATCTTCTTGCTTGTGCCACGATACATGCCTTGTACCTCAAATAATTGTACGAACTTCTCGAATTGGTGAAAGATAGATACAACACATTTTACCCAAAGCCTTGTCTCAATTGATATGCACAACTTTAAAATCCTCTTAGATGAATAAACGACTTGACGTATGAAGAGAAGGATATTCAGGGATTCTTGAAATGTAACCCTAGTCTCCTTGACTTTCAAATGATGAAGCTTCACATGATGATTGGATGATTCTTCATTCTTCTTTTGCCTTGAACAAAACAAAGTTCTTGTCTTGTCACTCAAGAAACAAAGTGACAATTGATGAATGATGAAAGATAATTCCCAATAGATGTCACCAGATAACTCATTTCTTAACTAAATGATGAGCACCACATAGGAGAAGATGGTTTGACACATAAGCCTAAAAGGAAACCTTGAACTCTTGAAGAGAAAGCCTTGCTCTTGACTTGTAAAGTAAGAAGCTAGAAGAAACCCTCTGATGAAGATTAAACTTGAAATATAAAGTAATGGATGCTCAAGATGACCATAAAATAAAAACCCTAATCCAATGATCCTCAGTTGAAGCACCAAGATTGAAACCCTAATCTTTTGATAAATATAGAGAAATAAACCCTAATTAAAGATCTTGATGAATATCCTTGTAACTTGATAGAGAAGACATTCATGATAACCATTGTTCAAAACCTTAATCCCATAGTCTAATGTTGAGAGAAATAACCACTGAACAATCTTATTTGATGAAGACGCCTCAAAACCATTGTGAAACCCTAGCTTGCACAGATGCTGATTCTCTGAACCCATGCCTTATTGAATGAATGAATGTTATGCAGAAGATCTAGTGGAATGTATGTAGATGAAATGTAAAGCCTAAGCCAGACAAAAGCAAAATTAGGAGGGAAAATTTTGGGGTGCAAAAAACATATTTCACATTTAGTCAATTGTAACTTTTATAGAACAATGTAGAACCCCATTTCCTTTAAGTATTAATAAGGCCAGATCATCTTTTGAATCGATTCACAGTGACTTATGGAGGAAATACCAAACTGCCAAGAATAATGGATCACATTACTTTCTAACCATTGTAGATCATTACACTCGTGGCACATGGGTATATTTAATGAAACACAAGACAAAAACTTTACATCATTTGATTAGTTCTAGCAACGTAATCAAAATGCAGTTTAATATGCATATCAAGAGGATTAGGAGTGACAATGGAACAAAGTTTACCAACTCTGATTACAAGTGTTTCATTCAAAAAGAAGGGATCATGCATGAAACTTCCTGTGTTTCCACACCTCAACGTGGAACTCAAGCATAGACAAATTCTGAGCATAGCACGATGTGATGCGGTGGGAGAACTGACTTGAGGTTTTGCGTTTGTGTTTGCAAATGTCACGGTTTAGCAAGAGTCGTCACTGACTTTTGTTTTATCCAAAAGGAAAGGTAAAAAAGCACAGGAAAGACCTTTGAGATGTTTTCTTGAGTTCAAGAGGTAGATTATGAAAAGGGAAGGTGCTAGCACCCTTTTCATCCATGGTTTTCCATGGGCTCTTAGTTACTTGTTTAGATCACTTACTTTGCTTTTGAAATTGTTTGAAATGGTGCTTTGTGTGGTTTCTAAAGTATTTTGAAAAGAGGCCATCGTTTAGGCAATCTTTGTAATGATTCTCGTTCGTAAGAATGTATACAAAGATGTTTGTCTTTTGAAGAATGTTTCAATGTTTTGAAAGTTGTTTGGAAATGTTTTGAAAATGTGTGTGTTTGTTTTGGAAAATAGCAAGGATTGTTTGCAAATTGATCAAGTAACTAGAAGCATTCTACCTACTCAAAAGTCTTTCTTGTGCATTTTTATTCCTTTGACATTATTGATTTACCATTGATTTGGTAAACAACCCTATCTTTGGATGTTAAACGGGACGGGCGTGGGTCATCGTATGACCATGATAGCAATGTTGCCAAGTATCTTAGCATGCTTAAGGGACCAAGATCATTTTGTTTTTAGGCAACCTTTTGATAGCGTCATCGAGGGACTACGATCTTATTTGTTTGTTTTTGTTTTGCCAAGATACTTTGCATGCATACCATGGCCATTCTTGTTTAGGCAACCAAGTGGGTGAAACCCTAGGGGTGCTTGTGTACAATGTGTGTCATTTTACATGCTTTTGTTTGTCTTGGATTAGGTCATTCTATTTGTTTGATTTTTGTCTTATCATGCAAAACCCTAGTTTTACTAAACATGATATAATGCGATAAATTGCGTAAAGTAAACTAAACTATTACAACAATTATTATGGGAAGGGGGATACAAGTTTTTGAATGGGGATATTTGCACAAAATAAAACCCTAAAATACTATTACAACCCAATTGAATTATTGTACAAGAAATAAATATACAAAATATTTAAATTTGCAAATAAAATATATTTATGCAAAAATCTCTTGTATTAATTTTATGTATGAAAAAATAAAATTATTTAAGTCCTAAAAATAAGAAAAATAATATTGTTATTTTTGAAAGGGTCAAACCCTAGTTTTTTTTATTAAAAAGAAAATTATGCTTTCTATTATTATTTTGTCTATTTTTTGGATAAGAAAAATATAAGTAATATTATATACAATATTAAAAATTAAAATGTGTATGAAAATAATATTTTATGTGTGAAATAAAAAAATAAAAAAATGTATGATATTCATTAAATGTATTAATAAATAAATAAGAAAATAAGGTATATTAACCTAATAAACTATTATTTAATGCAAAAAAATAAAATAAAAAATAAAATAAAATGCAAAAAATAAAGAAAATATTTTTCATGATTTTTTATTGTTTAGAAAAGTAAATAAAATAAATAAAAATAAAAATGAAAAGAAAATATAAAAAAAATAACAAAATAAGCAAAGGGGTGCAAATAGTGGATCAGGGGGTGTGGAAAGTAGAAATGACAAGGCCCAGGCGCACCAGGCCCGGGACAGTCGTCCCTGTCCTCCAGCTTCTCCCATTTGTGCTGTTTCTGCCTTCAACCTATAACTCTCTATTCTTTGCACAAAAACAAAAACTTGCAACATAAAAAATGTAGCTTGGAATCTCACGATTCCAATGATATAAAATTCATAATCTAACTCTCAAAGACCAGGGAGAATTTCAGTAGCCCTAATTTCTGACCTAGTTTTTTCATGAACTTCAAGCTTCAAATTCTCACTACTCAGTTAATATAAATGACAACTATGCATATGTACAGCTTCACTAAGTTAAGGACTACATTTTTGCTTCACAAATCGTGGCTTGAGGATGCCTAAATAGAGAGATAAAGTTTTGAAAAATACCTCTTTCAACTGGATTTGGATATGGCAATGTGGGGACTTTGACTGAGGCCTGAGGATCGTGTGAGATTCCTTGAAGTTCCCTCAAGCTATTCCAATGCTTAGCTTGCCTTGAGGATGCTTGAAACTCCCTGTAGAAGTCAACCTGCAACCTTCAAGTTTGAAAATGGTGATGTCTAAAATAGAGGTTACAGCAACAGGACAAGGGCTTGGATGGTTTGGATATGATGTGGATGAAGTGTTTCAAGTGGCAAGAGGAAAAACGCACGAGCAAAATATGACTTGGCTAGGATTTTGCAGAAGTTGCCCTGTTTGGGCAGAAATTTGTGTTTTTTCGGTTTGAGGGTGTTTGGGATGTTATGAAATCGTGTTCTAGCTTGCAACAAGTTTGTGAATCCATATTTGAAATGAATTTTGAGATACCTCTTGGAACTAGGTGAAAAATGTCCATGAAGATGGGTCAAAAACCTGCCTAAATTAGGGCAAATTTTCACTAAGTCTTTTAGTTCATGGACCCCTATTCACAAATTCATAACTTGAGATCCAAGCATCTTTTGGTAAAACTTTGTGAATCAAAGTTGTAGATTTCATGGAGGACTACAACTTTCATGTTGGAAGTTTTCTTTGAATCCAATTGCATCATGGTGAAAAAGTTGTGGAAAGTTGGGGGAAAATAAGAAATTTTCCATACTTAGAAAAATTCTAAGTTATGAAAATTTTCAAATTAAAACCCTAAGTTGTAATTTTAGGTTTCTTGGTCAACAAGATTCACAGTTTGACATATATTGATGAATTATGACCTTTGGCACTTGATTTTGACCAAAAAGTCAAAGTTTGACTTTTCAGTGCACAGTTGACTTTTGATCAGTTGACTGCAAAATTCATTTGTCAATCCTATGCATTTGAGATCTTTTGAACTATGTGATTAGGTCAAGATGATGCTATTGAATCCTTGAAATCATGCTTGAACCCAATTGGTCATTGGCTAGGTTAAAAATCAGAAATTGCCCTTTCTCAGTCAAAACCCTAATTTTGACCATTTTTCCCTTTTGATGATTTGATCAAATTTATTGAGGAGTTGTGGTCCAAACATGATCAAATGGTATATATGAGTATAAAATGTTGTTGTGGATCAAAAATTATGAAGTTTGACTGTGAATTGGACATGGTTAACTTTTTCCCCAATACAACTGATTTTTAGGTCAATTGTCCAATTGACTTGGCAAAAATGTGATTCAAGGCTTGAAACTTGACATGGGAAATCTTAGGGGTCCAAGATGGTGTATGAAAGTCACATGAAGCATTGATGGTCCAAAATTCCTTGTGCAAACTCAAACCCTAATTTCAGGTTATTAGTGCAAGGTGAGTTGAGCTGAGCAAACCCTAGTATTGTCTTGAGTCCAAGAAGTCTGGTGAGGAAAATCTTGATAAATGAGAGGGAAAATTTTGGGGTACAACAGCTTCCCCTGTTCAATCTTCTTGAACCTGAAGAGTTAGATTGGCAAGCTTTTCCGTTCGTGACTCGAAGGTAAAAGATGATTGGACACTAGAGTGCCCATAAATTTGCACTTGATGAAGTAGTTGAGGGAATGGGCTTACATATGCCATTTGGAGAGGTGATAGAATCTTGTTGGAGATGGGCTTGTAGATGCCATCCAAGAATGTTTGTTGAACTGTGAGTTGTAAGCCAAAAGAATAAGTATCAGAATGGTGTCCGTATCTGGAACATATCTGAACTGTATCTAGAGACGGAATCTGAATGAGCAATGGAATATCGTCAGTGTCTGGAGTGTCTCCGAGCTGTATCTGAATAAGCGACAGAATGGCATCCGTATCCGGAGCGTATCTAAGCTGGGGAAAATCAGAATAAGGGAAAGAATGGCAATCGTGTCTGGAGCGTATTTGGACTGTATCTGAAGTTTGAATTTTGGATAAGTGACAGAATGGCAACCGTATCTAGAGCATATCTGCACTGTATCTGAACTAGGATCTGAATGAGTAACAAAATGACTTCCGTGTCTGAAGTGTATTCATACTGTATCTGAAACCTTTGAACATTGTTAATGATAGTTGTTAATCTTATCCTGAAAAGGGTAAAACGTTAGCTGAAACACAAAGTTATGTTGCATGAAATGTATGATGCAATAAATGTGTTTTATAAATGTTTATGATATATTGATGTAATGTATGCACATGTAAGCTGATTTTCCGTATTGTTGAGGAAAATAAATCCTTGACAACTGGGGATAATAAAGACCTTGACAGTTGCCGGGGAAAATAAAACCTTGACTACTGAGGATAAGAAGTCCTGGGCGGCTGTTGGGTATTAAAAATCCTTGACAACTTCTGTGGGGATACAAGGATCCTTCATGTCTTGAAGTTGGAGTATGGATAAAAATTCTGTTGTGAGAGTAATGTCAAACTTCCTGAGTAATCTGCTTGGAGAGTCCAGAGAATTTGATGACTTCTACTGGGGATTACACAAAGGGAATCCTTATTTTGTTGGGGAATAGAGAAAACTCTTATGACTTCTGCGGGGAATTAAGAATGAGAATCTTCATTCTGTTGAGGAGTAATGAAAACTTTGGCGACTTCACTGGGGAATTGAGAATGAGAATCTTCATTCTGTTGAAAAATAAAAACTCTGTGGGTAAGAAGGCTTACTGCTGGAGAGTAGATTCAGGAGTTTGGGTTGTCTGCCACTCCACTGGGGAATTATCCTAGGTTGGGGAGAGACAAAAGTTAACTGTTATCTGGTTGATTTCCAGGCTTCAAGATAACTTAATGGGGAATTTGGAGAAACTGCATGGTCTCCGCCAGGGATTGATAGTTAGAAGTTTTGGCTTCGCTGTGGATTGGGAATTTGAAGTTTGAACTCTGATGGGGATTAAGGGTTTGAAATTTTAGTTCCGCTGGGGATCTAAATGATGTACTGTAAGGATTGCTCATGGAATAGCCTAAAGACGTTTTCTTATCCTTTCAAACTGTAAGTAATTGTTCTCTTCCATCCTGTTTATTTATAAACAGTAATTATGTTCAAATGCATATGTTCATCAATGAATCATTGGACGTTTTTGCAAATAAAAACACAAGTGTAAAGAAAAGAAAAGACAAATAGTTTTCTGCACTTTAAAGAGGTATCTTTGTATTTACTTTGAATAAGTATTTTGTACAAAGGAGACAGACATCCTAGTAAGAGGACGGTGTCATAAAAAATGAGAAAAATTTATATAAATATGTGTAAAAAAATCCCATGGGGTTCCCAGTATGCTATAGCCTTCGTATCTTTGAATATCTTGTCCATTTGTTACTTCTTCCGAAGATGATTGGATTGATCAGAAGCTCAGAGTTTGTTAGTGAAGAGATTGTCCTTAAAGTGATCCGACGAGACATAGTCATACACTTTAATTCCCTAACTTTTGCCTGAATCGCCCTTTCGGGTTTTCGATCCACCGGGAAACCCTTTTTTGCCCAAGTCGCCCTTTTGGGTTTTCAACTTGTCGGGTGTACAGATTTTTTTTATTTATCCCTAATTTTTGCCTGAACCTCCCTTTCGGGTTTTCGATTCACCGAGATGCCCTTTTTTTTCCTAGGTGTGTCAACCTAGCGGGTCATTTATGCGTAGTATCTTTTGACTATGTTTGCGTTCGCAGGGTGTGGCAGGTCGTCGCCGTCCATGGTGGTTAAGATCATTGCCCCACCAGATAAGATGTTCTTGATTACAAATGGTCCTTCGTAGGTAGGAGTCCATTTGCTCCTGGGATCACTTTGCGGCAAGATGGTGCACTTGATCACTAGATCTCCAACTTGATACACTTGACGTCTGACTTTCTTGTTAAAAGCCTTGATCATCCGTTTTTTATACGTCTGACCATGACAAACAACAGTAAGTCTCTTTTCGTCGATTAAGTTCAGCTGATCAAGTCGGGTTTGGATCCAATCGTCTTTGCTCAAACCAGCATCTTTCATGATTCTCAAGGAGGGAATTTGAACCTCGATAGGCAAAACAGCCTCCATGCCATATACCAAAGAATAGGGTGTTGCCCCAGTTGATGTGTGTGTCGTGGTACGGTACCCGTGGAGAGCAAACGGTAACATCTCATGCCAGTCCTTGTAGGTGACTATCATTTTTTGTATGATATTTTTGATATTTTTGTTTGCAGCTTCAACTGCACCATTCATCTTTGGCCGATAGGGGGATGAATTGTGATGTTGAATCTTGAACTGCTCGCACAGGGCGGTGATCATAGTATTGTTAAGGTTTGTACCATTATCAGTGATGATCTTTTCGGGGATACCGTACCGGTAAATAAGGTTTTGCTTGATGAAGCAGGCAACAACATTCTTAGTAACGGATGCGAAGGAAGCTGCTTCGACCCACTTGGTGAAATAGTCAATGGCCACCAGAATGAAACGATGTCCATTGGATGATGTAGGATTGATCTCTCCAATCATGTCGATTCCCCACATAGCGAATGGCCAAGGAGCTGTTAAGACATTTAGAGGTACCGGAGGCACGTGTACCTTGTCCGCATAGATTTGACATTTATGGCATGTTCATGAGTGTTGATAACAGTCAGCTTCCATGGTAGACCAGTAATAGTCTGCCCTTATAATCTTCTTTGCCATTGTATGCCCGCTAGAGTGAGTGCCAAAGGTGCCCTCATGCAATTCAGCCATAATCCTTTCAGCTTCAAGCTTGTCCACACAATGGAGCATAATAGAATCATGATTGCGTTTGTACAAGATGCCATTACTTAGGAAGAACTTAGCTGAGAATCTCCTTAAGAACTTTTTGTCATTGACTGAAGCTCCTTCAGGATATTCTTGAGCCTCGAGATACCTTTTGACTTCATGAAACCACGGCTGGTCCACTACTTCTTCGGTATTAATCTCGTGACAGTGCGCAGGTTTGCCCATCCGTTCAATGGTGATCTAGGGAGCCTCATTCTCCCAATTAATTTTAAACATGGATGACATTGTAGCTAAAGCATCTGCTAGATGATTTTGTTCTCGCGTGAAGTGCTCGAAGGTAATCTGCTCGAAATGTGGTAACAATGTCAAGACATGTTCTTTGTAAGGGATGAGGTTTGGATGTTTAGTATCCCACTCTCCTTTGATATGACTGATGACCAAAGATGAGTCCCTAAACACAATCAAAGATTTGATTCCCAAGTCTATGGCAGCCTTGAGTCCAAAGACGCATGCTTCATACTCTACCATGTTATTCGTACAGTTGAAGCAAAGTCTGGCGGTGAAAGGAGTATGGCATCCTTCTGGAGATATGAGCACAGCACCGATACCGTTACCAAGCGCATTGGAAGCCCCATCAAAGTACAGGGTCCATCGGGATCCTTGTTCAGGTTCGTCATATGGTCTGAAATCTTAAGCATTGTCCAATGTCATGATGTCTTCGTCAGGGAAGTCAAACTTCATGGATTGGTAATCTTCTACAGCTTGATGGGCCATATGGTCAGCTAGAACACTCTCCTTTATAGCTTTTTGGGTCGTGTACTGTATATCGTATTCTGTTAGGATCATCTACCATATGGCTATCCTTCCGGACAAAGAAGGCTTCTCAAAGATGTACTTTATCGGATCCATCTTAGATATCAGCAAAGTGGTATGAGTAAACATATACTTCCTTAGCCAGCGAGCAGCCCATACCAAAGCGCAGCAAGTTTTCTTGAGCAGTGAATATCTTGTTTCACAGTCGGTAAACTTTTTGTTAAGGTAATAAATGGCATGCTCTTTTCGGCCAGACTCGTCATGCTGCCCCAGTACGCACCCCATTGAATTCTCTAGGACGGTCAGATACATGATTAGCGGTCTTCCCTCGATGGGTGGCATCAAGATAGGAGGTTCTAGCAAATACTCCTTGATTTTATCGAAAGCAATTTGACAGTCATCATTCCATCTAACTACCTGATCTTTCTTCAACATCTTGAAGATTGGTTCACAAGTAGATGTTAGGTGAGAAATGAACCTAGCAATGTAGTTTAGGCGTCCCAAGAAACCTCTGACCTCCTTCTCAGTGTGAGGAGCAGGCATTTCTTGTATAGCTTTGACTTTGGCAGGATCAACCTCGATGCCCTTGTTGCTGACAATGAAACCCAAGAGTTTACCGGACCGGACTCCGAATGTGCACTTGTTAGGGTTTAATCTTAGCTTGTACTCCTTCAACCTGACAAACAACTTTTCCAAGTGATTCAGGTGTTCTTCTTCAGTTTGTGATCGGGCTATCATGTCATCTACGTAGACCTCTATCTCATGATGTATCATATCATGAAACAAAGCTACCATGGCGCGTTGATAGGTTTCCCCGACATTCTTCAGTCCGAATGGCATCACTTTGTAGCAGAACATACCCCCACTGTGTGACAAAAGTAGTTTTCTCCATGTCCTCAGGAGCCATTTTGATCTGGTTATAGACTGAGAATCCGTCCATGAAAGAAAATATTATATGCTGAGTTGTGTTGTCAACCAGGATATTGATGTGTCGAAGTGGAAAATCATCTTTAGGGCTGGCCCTGTTTAAATCTCTATAATCCACGCACATTATCACTTTGCCGTCCTTTTTAGGCACAGGAACAATGTTAGTATCCCATTGTGGATAGGAAGTAACAGCCAGAAATTCAGCATTGAACTGTTTCATAACTTCTGCTTTCATCTTCTCTGACATGTCAGGTATCATACGGCGGACCTTTTGTTTCACTGGTGGACAGTCTTCTCTTGTGGGCAGACGGTGTACCACAATGTTTGTATCAAGTCTCGGCATGTCTTCGTATGACCAGGAAAAGATCTCCACATAATCATGTAACAGCTAAATTAGGCGCTTCTTGACACTCGGCTCTAGATTGGAACCCACTCTGATTTCCTTCTTGTCTTCCTCAGTACCCAATTTGATCGTATCCAATAGCTCCTCGTGAGGTTGAATTGCTCTTTCCTCTTATTGTAATAATTTGGCCAATTCCCCTGGCACCTCACAATCTTCCTCACCTTCGTATTCGGCTTGGTAGATCAGATCTTCAGAGTCACTGAAGGCTATAGCAGTATCGTTACCCATGAGTTCCGGAATGGAAGGGTACCTGCATTTGTGAGTGTGGGTGTGTGTAAGGGAATAACCATCTTAAAACAACAAAATGTAAAAGAAAGACAATGAGCACAAAAGGTTTATATATGAAAAGCGTCCATGATTCATTAAATGACATATGAAAATGAAATAAGAACCCTTACAAATGGACCTATGTGCCTCGGGTAAGACACAAGGTTGAAAAGTATGAATTGTTTGTGAAATATTACAGATCCAACAGAAATGGAAAAGATAAATTACTGCGGTATAAAAGTAATCGGAACAAAGTCTTTTGCTTCCCAGTTGCACAGTCCTCCGCTGACAGTAGAAAAAATCCAGTCTTCCAGGCTACCCTCTTCTTCACTATCCTCTAGTGCATTAACCCCTCGGTGGCTGATCTTCACAGGTGGCCCTCCGGCATGGGAGCGGCGCACAGCCTTCTGAGCAGTCGAAGTAAAACCCAAGCCGAATTTGTCTGATTTGAAAGGAAAGTCGGGAAGCTGCCCCCAGATAGTGGACCCCCCCTTCTTCCACTACTGCCCTTGCATCCTTGAGAGATGACATCCTAGGAGGAGGTCTTGTGATTACAGGAGTTGAGGATACTGCCTTGGTTGCCGTTATTTCAGGAGAAACTTCTTCAAAATGTTGGAAAGTTGTCTCTATGAATTCGCCATCTAACTCCACATAACGAAAGGAATTCAGATGACTAATCATATATTCCTCTTCCCCATGGACAATTATGATTTTCCCTTGGACGGGGTAGTTGAGCATTTGATGCAAGGTGGAGGTGACAGCTCCGGCATTGTGAATCCAGGGACGTCCCAACAGGCAAGAGTAAGAAGGACGAATTTCCATCACGTAGAATGTTGAATTGAACGTCTGGGTACCCACCTTGATCGGGATGTCCACCTCCCCGTGGACCATCCTTTTAGAGCCTTCAAATGCTCTCACAATTATATTGCTGGGTTTTAAAGTCAGCCCCTCACAATCCAGTCTATCCAGGGCTTTCTTTGGCAAGACGTTCAAGGATGATCCAATATCAACCAAGACATGGGCTAGTGTGGTTCCCCTACACTCCACCGAGACATGTAGTGCATCGTTGTGTTTTCTCCCTTTGGATGTCAAGTCAGCATCGGAGAAACTCAGGCCATTGTCGGTTGTCAAACTGGCCACACACTCTTGGAATTGATCAGCCGAAGTCTCTTGCGGCACGTGTGCTGTCTTCAGAAACTTGGCCAAAGCTTTAGCATGTGCCTCAGAGCACAGCAGCAAGTCTAACATAGAGATTTTGAAGGTGGTCTGCCCCAGTTGTTCAACAACATCATAATCACTTTTCTTAATAATCCTCAGGATTTCTTCCACCTCCTTCTTGGATGTTTTAGGAATGACTAGTGATTGAGCCTTCGTCAGAACAGGATCCTCTTGAACATTCTTTCCTTTTTTCTCAGCAGCGGAAACAGGGATGGGAATTGTATCGTTTTTGTTGGCGGGTACACTTGTAGGTACAATCACATGGGTAATCTTCGAAGTGGCCACGGGTCCAAAGACTGTTGTTGGAGGAGAAATCTCTGGAGAAAATATTCTTCCACTACGGGTAACCTTGCTTGTTCTGGAAATGTTACTGATGTCGGGAGTATCCTCTTCGGAGCTTTCTTCTTCTGTAATATGTTCAATCTGTTTGACACCATGGTAGTATATTTCTCCACCATAGTTCCATGGTACCATTTTATCGGATTTGTATGGGGCAAGCCCGGGCATTGTTATCTTAAACGAAGTAGTCACTGGAGCGGATGTGATCCTAACGGGTTTTTTAGGAACCCTGGAAAGATTGGCGTAGATGGTTATTATTGAAACTTCTGGAACTGGAATGCGTGAAATGGGAGCTTTCTCAAACAAAATTTCCTGGTTATTAATCAATTGTTGGATTCCTTTCTTCAACAGAGGACAGTCAAATGGGGAGGACAAGCAAGCATGGCAATCTTGGTCACAATCTGGGAACACCCTAGCTTTCAACAAATTCAACTTGATGGTTAGGAGAGGAGTTAACAGTTCATCTACAGTAGAAACAAACAGATCTTCTTCCACAACATTGGCATTGTGTCCATGCCTAGGCATCGGAGCGGAGATAACATTTGGTTTTTCAGGAGCTTCAAATTCAACTTCCTTTGCGTCGATTAGATCTTGAATCTTGTTCTTCAGGGCCCAACAGTTGTTGGTGTCGTGCCCTGGACTTTGTGAATGGTACGCGTATATGGAGTTGGGATGGTAGTGTGGAGAAGCAGTATTAGGATTTTTAGGGGCCTCTTTTAGCATGTCCAAATTCAACTTCAAGAGATGTGGTAGGACTTGAGCAGGAGTCATGTCAATCTTGGTGAACTGCCTTACAGGCCTTTCCACCCTTTGCTGGTTATTTCTCGGCTGGTCATTTCTCGGCTGGTTGTTTCTTGGCTGGTCTGATGCAAACTTTTGAATCATAACGGCCCCCACTGTTGGTCGTCTTTCGGTTCTTCCCTGATTCCTCTGGGCATAGACAACAATAACTTCCTTTTTTCCTGTGAAGGCTTTTTTGCAACAGTGGAGGCAGACGCGTCCTTCTGAATTTTCCTGCTTCTAATACCAGCCTCCACTCTTTCTCCAGTTAAAATCAATTCAGTGAAACCTGCAGAGGAGCTTCCAATCAGGTGATTAAAGAAAGGACCTGATAGAGTTCCCAGGAACATATCCACTAGCTCTCTTTCAGATAAAGGTGGTTGCACCCTTCCGGCTAGATCCCTCCACTTTTGGGCGTAGTCTTTGAAGCCCTCATTGGTAGCCATGGCCATACTCTATAGCTGAGTACGGGTTGGCGCCAAGTCGGTGTTGTATTGATACTATTTATAGAAGGAGGCTGCCAAGTCTTCCCAATTATTCACATCTGCTCTCTCCAACTAGTAGAACCAATCAAGCTACCTTCTTGACAAATTGTCATGGAAAAAGTGGACTCATAAGTCTTTGTCAGAAGAATATGGTTGAATTTTCCTGACATAAGATCGTAGGTGCATTTTTGGGCAAGACACCCCATCATACTTGGAAAACAGTGGCACTTTAAACTTATGAGGGATTACTATTCCAGACACCAAACCTAACTCCTCAAAATCCAGCCACGGTACTCTCTGCACTTCCATAACAGCTAGATGCTCTTCCAAGTTTTTGTATTTGTCATCGGGCGAAGGGTACTGTTGTTCGGAGTAGTCCTCATCTTCCTCTTCGTCTGCTTCAGAATCTGATGGCACTGTCGTTCCTTTTCCTTTTCCTTCCCCCTCTTCAGATGTTGTTAGGAATTCTAAGGTCCGTCTGGCTTGTCCTTCAAACCTTCTGCCCATGATAACCACACCGGCTCGCTTCTTCCTCTTTTTCTCTTTCTCTTTCTCTAGCAGAGTCTTGAGCTCCTCCAGCCCCTTGGCCAAGGTCAAGAGTAGATGTTGAAATTGTGAATTCTGAGCTTGTAAGTCTTTGACCGTTTGTTCAAGATCCATCTTGCTGAAATAAACAGTAGAGAGATGAGGAAACTTGGTGTGAAGACCTGTTTATGCTTATGATGAATGATATGTATTCATGCAATGCATTCAAGGATTCAGAAATTCAAATTTGTTTTAAACAAAAAAGAAACACACGTCATATTAATAAGATAGAATTTGTTAGTACATCAATGTCCTTTGGGCAAAATAATACAAAATTCTAAGGTAAAAAGACGTTGTGCATCCTCTTTGGTGAAATGTAGGTGTTGAGAGTCTGCTCTTCATGAAGTAGCCAAGTGATTTCTAAAACCTTCTTCTCGCTTGCGTAGAATTGGGCTTCAAAAGTATCGCGTTCTCCCTTGAGCTGTATCCAACTCCTTTGTAGATCTTCGAGTGATGTTGGCATGTCAGGATGTAGGAGGGTGTATGGAACCTCTCCTTCCATAACAGGCTCTATAATCACTGGGAGAATGGAGGGGTAAGGCATCATAAGACTTTGGGTGCGGGTTCGTACCCACTTGAGGTAAGGCTCAAGAGGGATGGAATTCTTGTGTCCCAAGGTCTTACTATCTACCTTGTTGGGCATCCTCCAAGCTCGGATGAGCCTTTGTCGGAGTCCTTGATCGTCGTTGTAGAAGTCGAAAACCAAACCTTGAATCAGCATATCATGTGGACCATTCCTTCGGGCATAACCAAACTGTCTCAGAGCCAAGCAGGGGTTGTAAGTGATTCCTCCCCTAATGCCAAGTAGAGGGACATTAGGGAATTCCCCACAACGGTCAATGATGATAACATTCTCTTTGGATCGAGAACACCAATGAATATCTGAATGTGTAAGGGTCATCAACCTTTGTGACCACCTCAAACCTTGCTCATTCTTCAAGACTGATTGGGGAAGATGAGAAATAAACCATCTTACCAGGAGAGGAGTGCAGCACATGAGAACACCTCTTTTCCTCATTGTACGAGCGTGAAAAGAGTGGAGGATATCCCCAAGTAATGTAGGCACCGGATTGCGAGTCATGAAGATTTTGATAGCACTTACATCTATGAGTTCATCATGATTAAGGAACAAGACCATCCCATATATGAGAAGAGCTACAATCTCCTCAAAAGCTTGCAAGTCTAGAGAATTCCAACAACTTTGGGCCTTCTCAAACAGAAACTTTGACAAGAAGCCTTTGACACCACTTCTAGTTTCCCAATGTGTTGTGACATCATATGAGTGCAAGTGTAGGGCTTGAGAAATCTCTTCTAGCTTTGGATCTCTTTCCGTACCGTTGAAAGGTAGTTGATTGAAAATAGGAATCCTCAAGAGTTGAGAAAATTCCTCCAAAGTAGGCACAAGTTGGTAGTCAGGAAATGTGAAGCAGTGATGCAAAGGCTCAAAGAACTGGAAGAGAACTTTCATCATGTCTTCCTCTGTGTTGGAAGTGACTAAGTTGAGAAGACGATCATGCCTCTCGGTGAATGGAGAGTTCTCAAGAATCCTTGAAGCTAGCTCCTTGAGTTGTGGAGGAATTCTTACAAGGTTGACTTGGATAGTTTTCCTTCGAAATGAATCCATAACCTACAAAACAGGAACAAAGATGAAATTCCAAAATCCTTGAAATGGTTAGTGGATGTATATGATGCTTCATGATGTCCATGATGTTATTCACAAGTATATATGTACAAGCAAATCACATAAGTTCCTAGTTTAGGCTTGCATGGGGTTTCATAGGTAAGTACCCTCTTGAAGTTTAGTTGGCTCAACCTGTCCTAGAAAATAGTAATCGTGTTCTAAGGAGCTCAATATCACTGGATTGTTTCCTTGTTCATTGTTTCAATTCAACCTCTTTATTGGCGACCGAAATATTCCAAGGAATCAATCCTCAATGAGTGTAGTATCGAGTATCTACCAACTTCGGACTGCACCAAAGCCGGTCATCTCACTATATCCTAAAAGGCCAAGTTGGTCAAGTAAAGGTTCTAAAAGTCAATTAGTGCTTCATGACATCACTCAGCCGCCCCGTATTCTCTTTGATTAACTCAAAGGATATCTGTACCCACAAATATGTCACACTAACATAGCTATTGCTTAGACCGTGTCAATATACCTAGCACAGTTTCCACAACGTATTGCTATTTACCTATAATGTTTCCCCAAATCTGGGTAGAGGATTCAAACCCAAACAATAGAACCAAAATGTAAAGCAAACAAAGCAAACATGGCAAGCAAATAAAGGTGATCTAAACCCTAAGGTAAACCCACTTCTATAATTTTCCCCAGCAGAGTCGCCAGTTCTGTGATGTGGTGGGAGAACTGACTTGAGGTTTTGCGTTTCTGTTCGCAAATGTCGCGGTTTAGCAAGAGTCGCCACCGACTTTTATTTTATCCAAAAGGAAAGGTAAAAAAGCACAGGAAAGACCTTTGAGATGTTTTCTTGAGTTCGGGGGGTAGATTATGAAAAGGGAAGGTGCTAGCACCCTTTTCATCCATGGTTTTCCATGGGCTCTTAGTTACTTGTTTAGATCACTTGCTTTGCTTTTGAAATTGTTTGAAATGGTGCTTTGTGTGGTTTCAAAAGTATTTTGAAAAGAGGCCATCGTTTAGGCAATCTTTGTAATGATTCTCATTCGTAAGAATGTATACAAAGATGTTTGTCTTTTGAAGAATATTTCAATGTTTTGAAAGTTGTTTGGAAATGTTTTGAAAATGTGTGTGTTGTCTTTGAAAATAGCAAGGATTGTTTGCAAATTGATCAAGTAACTAGAAGCCTTCTACCTACTCAAAAGTCTTTCTTGTGCATTTTTATTCCTTTGACATTGTTGATTTACCATTGATTTGGTAAACAATCCTATCTTTGGATGTTAAACGGGACGGGTGTGGGTCATCGTATGACCATGATAGCAATGTTTCCAAGTATCTTAGCATGCTTAAGGGACCAAGATCATTTTTTTAGGCAACCTTTTGATAGAGTCATCGAGGGACTACAATCTTATTTGTTTGTTTTTGTTTTGCCAATATACTTTGCATGCATACCATGGCCATTTTTGTTTAGGAAACCAAGTGGGTTAAACCCTAGGGGTGCTTGTGTGCAATGTGTGTCATTTTACATGCTTTTGTTTGTCTTGGATTAGGTCATTCTATTTGTTTGATTTTTGTCTTATCATGCAAAACCCTAGTTTTACTAAACATGGTATAATGCAATAAATTGCGTAAAGTAAACTAAACTATTACAACAATTATTATGGGAAGGGGTATACAAATTTTTGAATTTTTTTTTATTAATAACCATGTATTAAAATAATATTTCGTAAATAACCGGGTTTCGGAAAAAATTACACAAATAACCATGTTTGAGATGGCTCCACAAAGGAGGAGCCATCTCAATTGGCGCATGCACCTCCTTTTTTAAGGGAGGCGCCATCTCACTTGGCGCCTAAGTGCTTAGGGAATGCCCTAAGCCAAGTGAGATGGCGCCTATGTACAAAATTAGGGCAAAATTTTTTTTTTAATTTTCTTTCCTGTGCGTTGCCTATTAGACAGAGATCAACAAAATGGATTTTTTATTTAAAAAAAAATAATTACATTCAACTGTTTTACATTAAAAGAACAGTAAAAAAATGGATACAAAAAATACTGGGAAAAAAAAGATACATCAGTGATCCCCCGGAACCCGGTAATGACCCCCGGTTCCGCATCCCCGTCCTCGCCTTTCTCTTGCTGGGTGCCGTCGCGTTTCCTGCTGCGGCAAGGTCGATGGCCCAGCGAAGTCAATGCGATCCGAATCCATAAAATCAGTAAGATCTCCATATCTCGAAGATCCGCTCTGGTACAGTCGGTTACCCATACCCTCAAAGTTTGGTCGTGTTGGCGGTGGGTGGGGTTCCATGGTTGGTCGGTAGCATTGGTCGTCTGAGTATGGGGGGTAGAAAGGAAATGGATCTTGGGGTGTTTGGTATTGTGGATGTTGGGTTGTTTGGTGATATGGTGGTTGATGGTAGGTTTGGTCGGCTTGGTCATAATCTTCTGACATTCCCATATCAGGGCTAAGGCTGGATGTTGAGGGCGCTATATTGGGATATGTGAAAGACTGAAATTGTGTCTGGGGTATGTGGGTGTGCTGGTATTGGGGTTGGTATTGTGGTTGGGTTTGAGGCATATCCGGGTATTGGTAGTTTGGTGGTGATTGTGGTTGGTAGTACGACATTTGATTGTAGTTGTGTTGTGGTGGGGAATGTGGTTGTGTGTTTGTTGGTCTGTTTCTTCTTGGGGGTTGGTTTGAGGTTGATGGATTTTGGGTTTGTTGATGGGGAATCGAGGGTTGTTCCCATTGTGTGCGTGGGTCAACCAAGTACCTCGGATGAGACACGTGCATTTCTGGGTTACTAACCGACCTGTACCACGACATATATTGATCAGTGTGTCGCATGTTACCTTGAGTAAGGAAAACCGGGGATTGCAAGATGTAGCGGTGATGCCTTTGCCACATTTTACACCATTTCGGAGCAAAGTCTTTCCAGTTGGTAAGACCCCACTGGGCGTCGACCCTTTTTAGATACCAGGGGGACAAATCTGTTGGATCACTTGGTATCTCTTGATGCATTCCAAACTGCATCTTCACACGGTCGCTGTGGTGCATCTCCACAATGTTGAACCGAATGAGTGCAGTCTTTGCAGTCCAAGTTGCTGCATCCTCTGGGTTTGGAGAATGGCCCAAACCCAAATATGGTCTCCAGACGAACTGCGATAAAATTTAAATTAGGTTAGCGCAAAAGTAATGTATAAATAATTAAAATGAACAAAAGTGAAAAGCTACGACGTACGTCATCTGGGCCTAAGTGATCCAACAGATTCCGGTAGAGTGCGACATTGAATCTTGGATTCTTTCCGTAATCCATACCCCTCACGCAGTACCTAAAGGAAATGAGAAACATGTTATTTTTAGCATATATTTTGGAAAGAGCAGAATAGTTATAAATGCTATAACTTAATGACTTACTTTGTTGCGTACGGGAAACCAAAAGTGTTGTTGTTGATGGGGTTTAAGGACTCCATCCTCCACCAACCCCAAGCTTGTAGTAAAAATGCGCACCCATAAAATGTACATATTTCCTTGACTGCGTTTTTGCACAAGGAACTGTACAGGTGGGCTAATACTGCAGAACCCCAACTATATTTTCTAGTTTTTTCAAAATTTGTTAGTAAATGTAAGTACATGAAATTTACACTATTTCCCGTACTTTTGGGAAATAAAAATGTACCAAAAAGTATCATAATATACGTTCTGGCTTTTACTACTCGGTCATTCTCTGAGGAATTTTCATTCAATTCCATACTTGCATAATGCCGTTTCAGGTCAGTGAGTAGTATTCCCTGCCCTCTTGCTCCACCACCTTCTACCATATCCCTACCCAATAGTTCTTCACACTGTGAGTTGGGTTGTTGAACCGACCCGTTCACCGCCTTACCGTCGATAGGGAGGCCCAGTAGCATGTAGACATCCTCGAGAGTGATGGTACATTCACCTATTGGTAGGTGAAATGTATGGGTCTCCGGTCTCCACCTCTCCAACATTGCAAGAATGAATTTTGAGTCAATGGTGCAGTTGGAGATCTTTATTACATGTCTGAAACCTGCATATTCCAGATAAGGGACGATAAATGGGTCGGGAGCCAGGTAGTTGTGTGAATGGATTCTGAATCTTTTTGTATCCTGAGATCATAATTAAACAAGTGTAAGATTAATTAAGATGAACAACACGTTATTTGAAGTATGAAAAATGTATAACCAAAGAAGAGACTTACAAATGCAGCAATGTTTTCCCTTGTGCCTCTGTGAGTATCGCCCATTGTTAGAAGAGCCATTGTTCAGAATGCTTGAGAGTATGAAAGACTTAGGAAGAAATAGAGAGTATGATAGACTTAAGAAATATTTCGTAGCAGAGAGTGAGAGTTGTGTGGGTGTGAGAGATGTTTCATAAGGTATGTATTTATAGGCAAAAAAGTTTGATGTAGTGGTTGCTTGTGCTTGCATGCCTGCGAAGTGTCACATTTGCATGCTTAGGGTGTTACACATATGCATGCATGCATTTACAAAAAATGTAAGGTGTCACTCTTGCAGGCTAGGTGGCAGCCCATGCATGTATCACGATTGGACAGTAAGGGAGGCGCCATCTCACTTGGCGAAAGAGTACAAAAATGAATGGTGTCGCCACCCCATTTGGCGAATAAGAGGTGTCATTTGTTACAGCATTGGCTCAGGCTACGTGACAGCATTTGGGATTCCTTTCTTTGTTGCATGCAAGGCCATTGGAGTTGATGGGTGGAGTCTTACACAAAACATTTATGTGTGCAGAATAGGGCCAGGATAGGTGGCAGGCTAGGTGGCTTCATAAGCCCATGCATGTATCACGATTGGACAGTAAGGGAGGCGCCATATCACTTGGCGAAAGAGTACAAAAATGAATGGTGTCGCCACCCCATTTGGCGAATAAGAGGTGTCATTTGTTACAGCATTGGCTCAGGCTACGTGACAGCCTTTGGGATTCCTTTCTTTGTTGCATGCAAGGCCATTGGAGTTGATGGGTGGAGTCTTACACAAAACATTTATGTGTGCAGAATAGGGTCAGGATAGGTGGCAGGCTAGGTGGCTTCATAAGCCCATGCATGTATCACGATTGGACAGTAAGGGAGGAGCCATATCACTTGGCGAAAGAGTACAAAAATGAATGGTGTCGCCACCCCATTTGGCGAATAAGAGGTGTCATTTGTTACAGCATTGGCTCAGGCTACGTGACAGCCTTTGGGATTCCTTTCTTTGTTGCATGCAAGGCCATTGGAGTTAATGGGTGGAGTCTTACACAAAAAATTTATGTGTGCAGAATAGGGCCAGGATAAGTGGCAGGCTAGGTGGCTTCATAAGCCCATGCATGTATCACGATTGGACAGTAAGGGAGGCGCCATCTCACTTGGCGAAAGAGTACAAAAATGAATGGTGTCGCCACCCCATTTGGCGAATAAGAGGTGTCATTTGTTACAGCATTGCCTCAGGCTACGTGACAGCCTTTGGGATTCCTTTCTTTGTTGCATGCAAGGCCATTGGAGTTGATGGGTGGAGTCTTACACAAAACATTTATGTGTGCAGAATAGGGCCAGGATAGGTGGCAGGCTAGGTGGCTTCATAAGCCCATGCATGTATCACGATTGGACAGTAAGGGAGGCGCCATCTCACTTGGCGAAAGAGTACAAAAATGAATGGTGTCGCCACCCCATTTGGCGAATAAGAGGTGTCATTTGTTACAGCATTGCCTCAGGCTACGTGACAGCCTTTGGGATTCCTTTCTTTGTTGCATGCAAGGCCATTGGAGTTGATGGGTGGAGTCTTACACAAAACATTTATGTGTGCAGAATAGGGCCAGGATAGGTGGCAGGCTAGGTGGCTTTATAAGCCCATGCATGTATCACGATTGGACAGTAAGGGAGGCGCCATCTCACTTGGCGAAAGAGTACAAAAATGAATGGTGTCGCCACCCCATTTGGCGAATAAGAGGTGTCACTTCTTACAGCATTGGCTCAGGCTACGTGACAGCCTTTGGGATTCCTTTCTTTGTTGCATGCAAGGCCATTGGAGTTGATGGGTGGAGTCTTACACAAAACATTTATGTGTGCAGAATAGGGCTAGGATAGGTGGCAGGCTAGGTGGCTTCATAAGCCCATGCATGTATCACGATTGGACAGTAAGGGAGGCGCCATCTCACTTGGCGAAAGAGTACAAAAATGAATGGTGTCGCCACCCCATTTGGCGAATAAGAGGTGTCACTTCTTACAGCATTGGCTCAGGCTACGTGACAGCCTTTGGGATTCCTTTCTTTGTTGCATGCAAGGCCATTGGAGTTGATGGGTGGAGTGTTACACAAAACATTTATGTGTGCAGAATAGGGCCAGGATAGGTGGCAGGCTAGGTGGCTTCATAAGCCCATGCATGTATCACGATTGGACAGTAAGGGAGGCGCCATCTCACTTGGCGAAAGAGTACAAAAATGAATGGTGTCGCCACCCCATTTGGCGAATAAGAGATGTCACTTCTTACAGCATAGGCTCAGGCTACGTGACAGCCTTTGGGATTCCGTTCTTTGTTGCATGCAGAATAGGGCTAGGATAGGTGGCAGGCTATGGGGTTTCATTATTGCATGTAATATTATTGGCAGCCTTGGGGGGTTGCATCCCTTACTTAATTGAAATTTTTTTCCTTACGTTGAACATAACATTCATTCACATAATCTGTAAAATCTTCCAACCTTCGAATCAGTCATCAAACCTTCAAACATTCCAGCATTCATACCTTCATACAATCAATAAACCTCAAACATTCCAACCTTCAAACCTTAAAACAATTCTACACAATGGCCTCTTCACCACAATTTGTTGTCAAAGCACATTTCAACGGTGACACATACATGTGTCCCACAGTTGGGTTTTTGTTTAGAAACACCGACAACGTTCGATTTCTCTTAAACAGGAAAGCAAATTTCTCGTACTTTAAGAAAAGATTGGAGGCCAAACTTGAACGAGGCCCGGTATCCCAGATATTTTATCAGAGTCCAGTCTTTTTTAGAAACAACCAAGTTATTTTTTATAAGGTTGAAGTTCAAGATGACGAGGATCTCCAGAACATGATTTCCAGCCATGTCTATTCTGGAAACGACTCTATTGAGTTGTACGTTTTGCTTCAAGAGCCTCCGGTGACACAGGAGGTAGAGCCTCCGGTGACACAGGAGGTTGATCCTTTGGAGAATGAACAAGATGAGGTGGATGCAGTTGATGATGAAGAAGAAGATAACGAGTTAGATTTTTATGAAATGGTGAACGACGATTCTGACGATGATGGCATCCCAAGTATTCCTACTGACAAAATCTACACACCACCTACGCACATGACAAACTTCAACATGGGCGGAGATGAACCTTCTACTGACTTGTTTTTCCAACCGTATATGCAGTCGGATGAAAATTTAAAAGAGAAGGACAAGTTTCGTAACAGAGAGGAATGCATAAGGGCCATCAAAAAATTTCACATGCTCAACTCGGTTGATTATAAGGTGGATCGTGTAAACCCGGAAAGGTACAAGATCAAGTGTGTCCACCCTGACTGTATGTTCAAGCTGACCGCATCATACAGACTAAGGGGTGACTGCTGGGTCATAGGTTCCATGACTACCCATACTTGTGTAAGTTCCACTCAATCACAAGACCACCGAAAACTCAACCATGATCTAATCTGTCAAGAAATCCTACCCCTGGTCAGCAACGACCCTTCTTTGAAGGTGAAAACAATCATCTCCCACATCACCACGGTTTTTAACTACACTCCATCTTACCGTAAGGCGTGGTTAGCAAAGACTAAGGCGATTGAAAAGGTGTACGGAAACTAGGAGGAGTCATACCGAGAACTTCCCCGCTACCTAAATGCACTCAAGACATATTCTCCAGGTAGTGTTTATGTTCTGGAAACATTGCCAGCGTACGCCCAAGATGGTAGTCTACTGCATGGCAACGGAATATTCAGTCGCGTGTTTTGGGCATTTCAACCATGCATCACAGGGTTTGCATCATGCAAACCAATTCTACAAATTGACGGGACTTGGTTGTATGGGAAGTACAAAGGCACGCTATTGATGGCAGTTGCACAAGATGGCAACAATAACATTTTCCCCGTTGCGTTTGCCCTTGTCGAGGGGGAGACCGGTGGTGCTTGGAGCTTTTTCCTGAAAAATCTTCGTACACACGTGGCTCCTCAACCAGATCTCTGTTTGATCTCGGACAGACACGCCTCAATTGAAAGTGCCTATAATAATCCAGCAAATGGTTGGCATGACCCTCCTTCTACGCATGTCTATTGCGTCAGGCATATCGTCCAGAATTTCTCGAGGGAGGTCAAGGACAAAACATTGAGGAAAGCCGTGATGAATGCGGGATACATACTGACACAGCCCACATTCAAATATTACCGCAACGAGATCCGTTTGTCTAACCCAGAAGCCGGTACGTGGATCGACAATATACCGGTCGAAAAGTGGACTAGGTCATATGACAATGGCCAAAGATGGGGGCATATGACAACAAATCTTATTGAATCAATGAATGGGGTATTCAAGGGCATACGAAACCTCCCAATCACTGCCTTGGTGAAATCCACGTATTTTAGGATGGCTGCGTTATTTGCCAAAAGAGGTGAAATGTGGTATGCGGTCTTGCAATCAGGACAACTATGGAGTGAAAGCTGTATGAAATACATTAAGGCTGAAAGTGCTAAAGCCAACACTCACATGGTTACACGGTTTGATCGACACAGCCACAACTTCATTGTGAAAGAGATAATCGACCATAATGAAGGCCTGGCAAGACAAGAATACAGGGTCATTTTACCTTCTCAATGGTGCGATTGTGGCAGGTTTCAAGCATTTCGTATGCCTTGCTCTCATGTCATTGCCGCTTGTGCTCATACCCATCAAGACGCGCTTCAACTGCTCTCAAACGTTTATAAATCTGAAACATTGCTCACTGTTCATAACAACAACTTTCCTTTGGTGGCAAAACCGGACTATTGGCCTGAATACAACGGCGATATAGTTTGGCACAATGACCAAATGCGAAGGAACAAGAAGGGTCGTCCCAAAAGCAGGCGCATCACAACAGAAATGGACGATCTTGACAGGTTGGAAAGAAAGTGTGGTTTATGCCGTCAGGTCGGACACAATCGCAAAAATTGTCTGAATCGGGCGTCTGGCTCGACCACATAAATTTTGTAATACAATAAATCTTTTCAATATTTGTGTTGTAAACATTAGGGTTTTCCGTTAATAAAACTGTTAACACAATTTAAGAAATTCAATATAGGAAATTACATTAGGGTTTTCGCGTACAACAATGATTAACGATATTCAATCGAGGAAATTACAACTGTTAACACAATTTCATCTGACCCATGCATCATCAGCATTACATCACTGTCTGTTTTGACTTCCTCCAACCACACATTAGGTCTTCCTGTCGCATGCGAGGTTGTTGTTCGTTTTCGCTGGATCCTTCGAATTTTTCCCCCTCTGCGATGTCTCCATCTAGCCACCGCATCAACTCCCGCTTCAGACGCTCCATGGAGTGAATGTGCTAGAATTTCATTTTCATCGCAGGTTTCGTGGCGGAGAATATAACGTAACCATCTCTGCTAAAAATCATAGGCGACGTCATTACGTAAATAACGGAGTACAAAATAAAAATACAGTGCGAGAAAGTGTGAGAAATTTCAAAGAAACGGACGAATTATTTATAAAACAGCAAAAAACCCTAGTTTTGCCCTAGGCGCCAAGTGAGATGGCGCCTCCTCTCATTTTTAAGGAGCATGTGCCATCTCACTTGGCTAAAAGACAAGGGAGGCGCCAAGTGAGATGGCGCCTAGGGCAAAACCCTAGGTGCATGCGCCAATTGAGATGGCTCCTCCTTTGTGGAGCCATCTGAAACATGGTTATTTGCGTAATTTTTTCCGAAACCCGGTTATTTGCGAAATATTTTTTTAATACATGGTTATTAATAAAAAAAATTCCAAGTTTTTGAATGGGGATATTTGGACAAAATAAAACCCTAAAATACTATTACAACCCAATTGAATTATTGTACAAGAAATAAATTTACAAAATATTTAAATATGCAAATAAAATGTATTTATGCAAAAATGTCTTGTATTAATTTTATGTATGAAAAAATAAAATTATTTAAGTCCTAAAAATAAGAAAAATAATATTGTTATTTTTGAAAGGGTGAAAACCTAGTTTTTTTTATTAAAAAGAAAATTATGCTTTCTATTATTATTTTGTCTATTTTTTGTATAAGAAAAATATAAGTAATATTATATACAATATTAAAAATTAAAATGTGTATGAAAATAATATTTTATGTGTGAAATAATAAAATTAAAAAAATGTATGATATTCATTAAATGTATTTACATATAAATAAGAAAATAAGGTATATTAACCTAATAAACTATTATTTTATGCAAAAAAATAAAATAGAAAATAAAATAAAATGCAAAAAATAAAGAAAATATTTTTCATGATTATTTATGGTTCAGAAAAATAAATAAAATCAATAAAAATAAAAATGAAAAGAAAATATAAAAAAAAATAACAAAATAAGCAAAGGGGTGCAAATAGTGGATCAGGGGGTGTGGAAAGTAGAAATGACAAGGCCCAGGCGCGCCAGGCCCAGGACAGTCGTCCCTGTCCTCCAGCTTCTCCCATTTGCGTGTGTTTCTGCCTTCAACCTGTAACTCTCTATTCTTTGCACAAAAACAAAAACTTGCAACATAAAAAATGTAGCTTGGAATCTAACGATTCCAATGATATAAAATTCATAATCTAACTCTCAAAGACCAGGGAGAATTTCAGTAGCCCTAATTTCTGACCTAGTTTTTTCATGAACTTCAAGCTTCAAATTCTCACTACTCAGTTAATATAAATGATAACTATGCATATGTACATCTTCACTAAGTTAAGGACTACATTTTTGCTTCACAAATCGTGGCTTGAGGATGCCTAAATAGAGAGATAAAGTTTTTAAAAATACCTCTTTCAGCTGGATTTGGATATGGAAATGTGGGTACTTTGAGTGAGGCCTGAGGATCGTGTGAGCTTCCTTGAAGTTCCCTCAAGTTATTCCAATGCTTAGCTTGCCTTGAGGATGCTTGAAACTCCCTGTAGAAGTCAACCTGCAACCTTCAAGTTTGAAAATGGTGATGTCTGAAATAGAGGTTACAGAAACAGGACAAGGGCTTGGATGGTTTGGATATGATGTGGATGAAGTGTTTCAAGTTGCAAGAGGAAAAACCCACGAGCAAAATATGACTTGGCTAGGATTTTGCAGAAGTTGCCCTGTTTGGGCAGAAATTTGTGTTTTTTGGATTTGAGGGTGTTTGGGATGTTATGTAATCGTGTTATAGCTTGCAACAAGTTTGTGAATCCATCTTTGAAATGAATTTTGAGATACCTCTTGGAACTAGGTGAAAAATGTTCATGAAGTTGGGTCAAAAACCTGCCTAAATTAGGGCAAATTTTCACTAAGTCTTTTAGTTCATGGACTTCTATTCACAAATTCATAACTTGAGATCCAAGCATCTTTTGGGAAAACTTTGTGAAAAAAAGTTGTATATTTCACGGAGGACTACAACTTTTATGTTGTAAGTTTTCTTTGAATCCAATTGCATCATAGTGAAAAAGTTGTGGAAAGTTGGAAAAAAATAAGAAATTTTCCATACTTAGAAAAATTCTAAGTTATGAAAAATTTCAAATTAAAACCCTAATTTGCAATTTTATGTTTCTTGGTCAACAAGATTCACATTTTGACATATCTTGATGAATTATGACCTTTGGCACTTGATTTTGACCAAAAAGTCAAAGTTTGACTTTTCAGTGCACAGTTGACTTTTGATCAGTTGACTACAAAATTCATCTGTCAATCCTATGCATTTGAGATCTTTTGAACAATGTGATTAGGTCAAGATGATGCTATTGAGTCCTTGAAATCATTCTTGAACCCAATTGGTCATTGACTAGGTTAAAAATCAGAAATTTCCCTTTCTCAGTCAAAACCCTAATTTTGACTATTTTGCCCTTTTGATGATTTGATCAAATTTCTTGAGGAGTTGTGGTCCAAACTTGATCAAATGGTATATATGAGTCTAAAATTTTTTTATGGATAAAAAATTATGAAGTTTGACTGTGAATTGGCCATGGTTGACTTTGTCCCCAATACAACTGATTTTTAGGTCAACTGTCCAATTGACTGGGCAAAAATGTGATTCAAGGCTTGAAACTTGACATGGGCAATCTTAGGGGTCCAAGATGGTGTATGAAAGTCACATGAAGCATTTATGGTCCAAAATTCATTGTGAAAACTCAAACCCTAATTTCAGGTTATCAGTGCAAGGTGAGTTGAGATGAGCAAACCCTAGTCTTGTCTTGAGTCCAAGAAGTCTGGTGAGGAAAATCTTGATAAATGAGAGGGAAAATTTTGGGGTACAACACACGAGCCTTGTGTTTTCAAGCAAATATCCCATTGCATTTTTGGGGAGATTGTGTATAATAACAACAAAGTATCTAATAAATAGAACGTATATAGTATAAAATGAGGGAATCACTCCATACGAGTTACTCTTTAAGAAAGCACCAAACTATGAGCACTTGGGAAATTTTGGCTGCTTATGCTTCAATAAAATAACTCAAAAGGAGTCAGTGAGCTTGACCCCAAAGCTGAAAGATGCATTTTTATTGGCTATCTACAAGGACATAAAGTATGGAAAGTTTACGATTCAAAAACTCGTGAATGTTGCATATCAAGAGATGTAGTGTTTTATGAGCATGTCTTTCCTTACCATGTGCAAGACAACAATGAGCCTACGAATTTTGGAAATAACTCATCAAATGATAACCTCGACGACGAGTCTTTACTCTATAGTGATGCAGAATTGGAAGCACCAAGCCTTGAGGAAATTCCCCATAATGACCAAATATTGGGTCCTATGGAGAGTCTATCCATTAAGGAGCCTAAATATATAAATCAATATGAGAGTGAGCCCATAGAGCAAGAACATGTATCCATAATTGATGTGAATAAGGAAGTCACCAATGATTCTAAAAAAGAATCACCAAGTGAATGTGAAGGAGAGGTATCAAGTAAGAGGAAGCCTTAAAACATGCCATGCATAAGATGAACTCCAAGTTATATAAAAGACTATGATTATGAAAAATTAAACATAAACCCCAAGTGCATGGCATTAGTTCCATAATCCTCTTCAGGTATCATATATCCCATCTCGAATTTTTTAAAATATGTTAAGTTTTTTCACAAAAACGTAGAGCTTTCCTTGAAGTTATAACTAATGACGAAGAACTTCAATCATATACCCAATAAGCTAAATACACAATTTGGAAGGAGGCCATGGCTTAATAAGTCAAGGCTTTGGAAGATAATGAGACATGGGAAAAATCATTTACTGCAAGGAAGAATACTGATAGGATGCAGATAGGTGTACCAAATCAAACATAAAGTTGCGGGTGAGATTGAAAAGTACAAGGCCAAATTAGTTGCAAAAGGTTACACTCAAATAAAAGGCGAGGACTGTAATGAAACTTTTGCACCAGTGGCAAAAATGACCACAATCAGATGCTTGTTTACAATTACAGTGGAAAAAGGATGGAAATTACACCAAACGGGTGTAAGCAATGCCTTCTTACACGGAAAATTGACAGAAGAAGTATATAAATTCCAAACAAATATTTGGTATGTAGATTGAAAAAGACATTGCATGGCTTGAAACATGCATCTAGAAATTGGTATAGCGAACTATCTCAATCATTAAAAAAATATGGTTTCCAGGACAACCAGTTTGATCATAGTCTATTTACTTATTCACATAAATCCATTTTTATTTTTGTTTAATCTATGTTTATGACTTGATCAATGCTAATAATGATGTTATGGCTCGTGATCAGTTCAAGCAATATCCCATTCAGTTGTAGTAACTATTAGTTTTCATCCTAGAGAAGGGCATCTAACAGAAAACCCTAATTCGCAGACAGAGATTCTAGGTTTCAGACTCTTATTAAACGAAAGGAAGGTGTTAGGCACCTTTCATCTACCTTGTTCACAAGGATATTAGGTTTTAGGTTTAAGTTCGGGTAGAAGAGGGTTTTAAATTTTAATTAGGAGGAAGGGTTTAATTTTTTTGATCGTATGCCTACGTATCCTCTTATGAGGAATCAGAGTACCAATTCGTATTTCGTATGGGGTTGGTGTTTTTTAGGGGTTTGAAAACATATTTTGAATCACCTCGCACTTGGTCGGGAGTAGTGATTGCAGAGATTTTGACTGAATATGCAGTAAATCAAAACTAGTTTGAAACCCTTTTGCAAAAAACAGTTGATTAGCTTAGTTTATCGCAAAAAAATAGTTTGATGATTTGTTTGTGTTTTTTTAAACGTATTATTTGCGAAGATCTTGATTAATGCATGATTAGAGAAAAATTTAATGCAAATAATATATAAAATAATATATGAAATTATGATATAAAATGATTTATTTGATAATATAATAGTAATATTTAAATAGTAAATAAAATATATTAATAATAACATTTACATAAAAAGGGATTATAAATAATAAATGATAATTATAACAATATATAATAATAATAATATCAAAATATAATAATAATAATATAAAATCACTATTTGATAATAATAATAATAATAATTATTGTAAATAAAATAATATATATATATATATATATATATATATATATATATATATATATATATATATATATATATATATATATATATATATATATATATATATATATATATATATATATATATATATATATATATATATATATATATATATATATATATATATATATATATATGTATATTTATAAATAAATAAAGATTGAATTATAAAAATAAATTAAATTCATGGGGGGTGTAAATTCTAATTAACGAGTAAACACGGAGGTGTCTTTAGGAGGTTGAATTACGTGGGCGAGGGTGTATGGAAAGTAAGGTAGGACTTGGCCTACGGCCGTTCGATCACGATCACACGGAGGATAACGAGGGAGTATGATAATTATTGTGAGCCAGCGCGAATGAAATTGAAACGGATTACATTTTGTTTTTATTCATTTACATTGTTTTGTTGTTACAGAAAACTCCACTTATTCGTATTTCTCTCTCTCTCTCGTACACACAAACTCTTTCACTCTCTCTCACTTTAACCCTAATTCCCAAACCACCACCAGCGGCGCCCTACCAAAACCCCAACACGAATCCGACCCCTAAAACCCCCTAAATCCCAAAAATAACAACAAATCAACCAAATAAAAATGCTAAGTCTGGTTACCCTTTCGCGATTTTGCTTGCTCTCTGCCTTTGAATGTTCTGGATTTAGTATTGATCCTTGCTCTCCTTCGCTTTTGCAGGTTGCGGTGGAGCTTGACGGTGGTGTGGCGGCGGATCAACAAAGATTGTGGTTTCAGATAATGAAACTCCAATCGTCCTTCTCTCGGATCTTCAACCAACAACAAGGTTATTATCTCTTCGGTGTTCTTCACGCAAGCCCTTCTCTGTTCTTTTCTTTTTCGTCTTCTCTGTATCCTCCCCCATTTTTGTTCTTTTCTATAAAACCCAAGTTCGAAAATAAATTTGACTGTAGCACTAAGGCGGGCAAATTTGGGGTATGACAGATGCCCCTATTTAATAACTCTTCGATTGAATGGCGCGAGAATGTGTAGGTCTTTGTTTATTCGAATCGGAGATTTATTAAATAATAGAAGACCCCAAAATTTGAACAATGGTTGGCTAGATATGGTTACGCTGATATAGCATACCCCCAAGAGTTGGCTAGATAGGGTTACGTTGATATAGCATACCCCCAAGAGTTTTGAAGAAAATAGGCAAAGCTGATGATGTATCGCTTACCAGGATTTAAATAAAGATGAGGACGATGATTTTGAGCTTGAGAGAGCAATCTTGTATGTCTTGGTTTTGCTTTAGCTTATTCATCCATTTGGAGGATGAATACAACGATAATTGACGATACATGGCTGCTTGAAGACTGAGGCCATGGGTTATGTTCGTGAATCGCTGCATGACGTCTGAGGCGATTGGCTAGATTTTTTTTTGTTTTTCGAGCATCGCTGCATGAATTCTAAGGCAATGATCAGTGTCGCTAAATAAATAAATACGTTGTTGTATGATGTTTTTATGCAATGAGCTTAGGTTCACAAATCGCTGCGTGAAGTCTAAGGCGATAAGCTAGATTTTGGTTTTCTTTCGAGCATTGTTGCATGAAGTCTGAGGCGATGGTCTGTGTTATTGGATAAAGAAACACATTGTTGCATGAAGACTGAGGCAATGGGTTAGGTTTGCAAATCGCTGCGTGGTGTCTGACGCGATGGGCTAGAGTTTTGTTTTCTTTCGAGCATCGCTACGTGAAGTCTTAGGCGATGATCTGTGTTATGGGATAAAGAAACATATTGTTGCATGAAGATTGAGGAAACGGGTTACGTTTGCAAATCGCTGCGTGAAGTCTGAGACAATAAGCTAGATTTTGTTTTCATACATTACTGCATGAAGTCTGAGGAGATAGGCTGGATTTTATGGAATGAAGAAACACATTGTTGCATGAAGTTTGATGCACTGGGTTAGGTTCGCAAATCACTGCATGAAGTCTAATGCGATAAGATAAATTTGGTTTCGAACATCGCTGCATGAAGTCTGAGGCGATGGTCTGGAGTTTGGAACACATTGTTGCATGAAGTCTGAGGCAATGGGTTAGGTTCGCAAATCGCTGCATGAAGTCTGAGGTGATAAGCTAAATTTGGTTTCGAACATCGCTGCATGAAGTCCGAGACGATGGTCTGGAGTTTGGAACATATTGCGGCATGAAGTCTGAGGCAATGGGTTAGGATCACGAATCACTGTGTGAAGTCTGATGTGATAAGCTAAATTTGGTTTCGAACATCGCTGCATGAAGCTTGAGACGATGGTCTGGAGTTTGGAACACATTGCTGCATGAAGTCTGAGGCAATGGGTTAGGTTTGCAAATCGTTGCGTGAAGTCTGAGGTGATAAGATGGGTTTTGAGAATATGTTGCGGCTTAGAGGAAACATAGTGAGTTCTGCAAATGCATTGTGGCTTAGAGGCAATGTGTTGAATTTTGAGAATACATTGCGGCTTAGAGGCAACGTGTTGAGTTCGAAGAATACATTGCGGCTTAGAGGCAATGTGTTGAGTTCGGAGAATACATTGCGGCTTAGAGGAAATGTGTTGAGTTCAGAGAATACATTGTGGCTTAGAGGCAATGTAATGGGTTTTGCAAATACATTGCGGCTTAGAGGAAACGTACTGGGCTTGTAAGGAACTCACCACTGCGGGACGAATTAGGTGATGGGCTGAACGCGTCACGGAATGAAGACTGAGGTGACGGGTTGAATCGTAGGAGGAGTATTACGTTGGTCGGCTCTTAGATAGTTGAATCTAGGGTGAGATTATTTGTCTATTAGTTATGTGATACATGTGTATGCATGCGTATTGAATCTTGTATATATGCGAAATGTATGATGTTTGACATTGATATGGAACCCTGAGTGTATTCATATTGAATGTTGAAATGTATAGGGTATATATGCTTTAGATATGCAAAATGTATGTGTGAAATGTGTGTAAGATGCGTATATGCCTTGAAATGTTATGAAGACCATTTTTGGCATTCTCTCCTTTAAACCATTGGCTTAGAGCTACCAATTCTTGGCGTTGTATGTTGTGTCGTCGTAGCATTGTTGAACTTTGAACACAATGGACAATGTTAGCAAAATTCGAACATTGATTTTGTATTACAAGCGTAGGTGTAGACGTAGACGTAGATGTAGGTAATGGCATATGCGTAGATTTATATGTTGAAGTGCAGGCGTAGACGTATGTATTGGCATATGTGTAGCCTTTTATGTTGTAAGCGCAGGCGTAAGCATAGACGTATGTATAAAATTGGCAGGAATACGCATTTGCATGGACGCGTGCGAACATAGACTTAGTGTTGCAAGTGTAGGCATAGGCGCTGACGTGGACGTAGACTTTGTGTACGGACGTATAGATATAGGAGTAGATATGTGTATAGACTTTGTTTTGTTGAGTGCAAGCATAGGCACAGATGTACGTGTGGATGTAGACTTTCTTTGCGTCGGAAGCATAGATATAGGCGTAGATATGTATACAGATTTGTGTGTTGTAAGCGCAGGCGTAGACACGACCATGTGTATAGTCCTCACATTATGAGCTTAGACATGGGCATAGCCATGTGCATGGATGTAGACGTGGATTTTCTTTCAATATTTTCCTAACCAAAATGTTTTTCCAATGTTTTATCAAATGCTCTTATTTTGTTAATCCCCGAAATGATTTCAAGACAATATTCACAAGTAATGATCGTAGTATTTTGTAAACAAGTCTGAGAAAAAGAAAAACGAAATTTGAAAGATGCAAAGAAGGCAAATGTTTTATTGATATTCCTCTAAATAGGAGAGAATACAAGATGCAATTCCTAGGAAGAGGTAATTACATAAATTTTTGAAACTGTAAATGGCAATGAAAAATGATAATTGCTACTGTTGTTTTCCAATATCCTTTTAATAATCTTATCTCCTTTTCTTCTGAATTATATGATTTAGATGTATCTCTCTCTTCATGGTTCGTAGTCGCATATCTTAGATCGCAGTTGTTGTACCCCAAAATTTACCCTCTCACTTATCCAATGTTTTCTCACAAAGATCTCTCTTGGCTCAAGACTGCATAAGGATTGATCAGATCAAGACACCTCCTTAAGCACTGATGACTGAAATTAGGGTTTGAGATTGCACAAGGATAATTTAACTTTCAATGCCTCATATGACTTTCATGGATCATTATGGACCCCCAAGATTACTCATGTCAAGTTTCAAGCTATGAATCACATTTTTGCTCAGTCAATTAAGCAGTTGATCTAAAAATCAACTATATTGGGAAAAAGTCAACTATGGCCAATTTACAGTCAAACTTCATAATTTTTCATCTACATCAACATTATAATCTCATATGTATGATTTGATCAAGTTTGGACCATAATTCCTTAGAAATTTGATCAAATCATCAAAAGGGCAAAATGGTCAAAATTAAGGTTTTGACTGAGAAGGGGCAATTTATGATTTTTGACCTAGCAAATGGTCAATTGGTTTAAAGCATGATCTTAAGAGTTTCAATTAAATCATTTTTACCTAATGGCATGACCCAAAAAATTGTTCAAAATCATTTGGATTGATAGTGAATTTTCAGTCAATTGGTCAAAAGTCAACTGTACACTAAAAAGTCAAACTTTGACTTTTTGGTCAAAATCGGTGTCAAAGATCACAATTCATCAAAATATGTCAAAATATGAAACTTATTCATCAAGAAATCAAAAAGTCAAGATTTCATTTTGGAAAGTCAAAGTTTTTAAACTTAGAAATTTTTGTGTTGAAAACTTCATGTTTTTTCACAACTTTTAGCCAATTTTTCACCATGATGCATGATGATTCAAAAGAAACTTTCATCATGAAAGTTGTAGATCTCCATGAGATCTAAAACATTTCTTTACACAACTTCTTCAAAAAATTCTTGGATCTCAATTTATTAATTCATGAAGTCATGGTCTTGAAATTAAACACTTAGTGAAATTTTGAACATTTTTTGCCAGGATTTTGACCTAACTTCTGACCCAAGTTTCACCTAGTTCCATTTGTATTTTGCAAAAGTGATTAAAATAGGGGTTGTATATCATATTACAAGCTTTCCAAAATTTCCAAGAAATCCTTGAGATCATTTATGAGCAAAGAGAATCGAGGATCAAAAGTTGGGGTTTCAAGTTGTTTTACTAGGCAGATTTTGTGATGAACAAGATTCAAATTTCAAACCTATGTTGCATGATCTCTACTTTACAGGCCTCAAACTTGTTAGGCACTCCATAAGTAATTGCTTGCACAACTGTTAGAGGTCTTAACTCAAGCATTCAATGCAATGCCATGCTTTATATCCATTTTAGGAAGAAAGTGCACAATGCCATTTTGAAAAAGCAGGTTTAATGCACAAAACTTGTTCTTGAGTCTTGCAATGATTTTCTTCTGATCATACACGTCCCATAACTAAATAGAAGTTTGTCCCAAGCCTTACAATCACTCAGCCCATGCTCGTACTTCCTCTTGGAACCATACATTCACTTTTCTTCAAAATCAAGCAACCTAGCCATAACTCTAGAACTCATAAATCCTTTGTGCAATAGCTCTCCAACCTTTTGCTTATACACACACAAGTCATTTGCAACAAATCACATGCATGCTTGACCCCTAAAAGCACCAAGAACTCAGAACTGCATCACATACCTCCATTGTTGCCTAACCTGACCAAAAGTTTGAAACTCACATCTCCCTCGTGCGCTTTCAAGCCTTTTGGTTCCTAAAGTTTCTAAACATCATTTAGAACTCATCCCACACCCTGTTACAAGACTGTAACACCATTAACACCATCCTTCATTTTCAAAAATAGAGGTTTGCACTTGGACTTCTCCAGAACTCTTCAGACACTTTCAACTCAAGCTAAGCATCATATTAGCTTCCTGGGAACTTGAGGAAGCTAATCTAATCATTGGAACTCACTAAAAGCTGCTCAAACTCAGAACACGATACCCTCTTGCAAGGTGAGTTTTCTGACTTTTGAACTCTTCATACATGCATCATTAATGTTTAGTTTGTGAATGAAAAATTTAGACATTATTGTCCTGAAGCTAACCATGTCTTTAGATTTCATTTATATTGCTTAAGTAGTTAGAATTTTGAATCTAAACATCTTGGAAAAATTAGGTCAGAATTTGGTACCATTCAAAATTCATGCTCATTCTTGAGAATTAGTTTAAGTTATTTACATTTCTGGAATCGTGGTGAAATTTTACACAACTTTCGTATTTATATTTTTGCAAATGGTTGAGAAATGAACAAGTTACAGGGCTTCTGGATGGAGGTTGAAGATGAAGTATATTTAGGGCAAGATTTGTGTTATATATTCATGGTTTGACATAAGTTAACAGATGTATCACCACCCCAGTGGTTAAAGCGCGCGTTTGTCACTATGAGGTCTTGGGTTCAAGCCCCGACGTGACCTTTTGTGCTTTTTTTTACATTTTCTCACATTTTGACACTTTTTACAGTGTTTGGCCCATCCTTTGGGCCTGACTTTTTTTCCCTCACAATACCCCTTGTTTCACTTATCAACCTCGCTGACTTTTTTTTTTTTATACTTTTTTTGTCTTTTATTTATTATTATTATTAATACTATTATTATTATTGTTATTATTATTTTCATTAATCATAAAAATCCCAAAATATTTATTTTTATTATTTATATCAATTTAGTTTATTTTTCTTTTCAAAAATAAAAGAACAAAAAACATTTTCTCCAAATAATTCCTTTTTTAATAATACTTAGATGATTAAATTTTAAATATTATTATTATATTATTTTTCTTGTAAATTAAAATTCATTTAGAACTTAGGAATTTTTTTTAATTATTTTTTATTTACTAACTTAATTAAATTCACCAAAACCCTAAAAAATACTTTTCCTTAAATTAATTTATTTTACTAACTTAATATTAATTTTCTTTTTTTAAGCTAATTATTTTAATTTCATTAATTAGATTAAAAAACCCTTTTCATAAAAAACCAAACAAAAATCATATTTCTTTACATTTATATTCTTGCATTTTTATCTTTATTTTGTATATTTATTCAATTTCAATATGGTTGTAATAATTATTTATATTTAATTTCTTGCAGTATTCCCCATTTGTAATTTGTACACCCCCCTCCCCTAAGTGATGTAATAGCGTAGTAATTTTAATTTCCGCAATTTATCGCTTTATATACAAAATGCTAGTAATTAGGGTTTTGTATGGAAAGACTAAAACCAATCAATAGAAAACCCTAATCAAAGACAAATCAAGCATGAAAATCAATGCACTTGCACACAAACACCCCTAAGGTAAATCCACCTGGTTGCCTTACAAAATGGCCATATTATGCATGTGAGGTATCTTAGAAAAAACAAGCAAAATACAAGATCATAGTCCCTCGATGACGCTATCTATGTTGCCTTTTCAAAATGACCTTAGTCCCTAAGGAAAAATGCTAAGATACCTTGCAACATTGCTAATCATGGTTATACGATGACTCTTGCCCGTCCCTTTTACATCCAAAGATATGGTTACTTACCAAATCAATGGTAAGATAACAATGTCAAAGGAAAAAGGAAATGAACATGAAAGACTGTTGAGTAGGTAAAATGTTCCTAGTTACTTGCTCCATTTCAAAATAAAAACATCCTTGCTATTTTCAAAACAAACACCAACACTTCCAAAACATCTTTCAAAACTTGAAAACATTTTCAAAAGATCAACACCTTTGTATACATTCTTACGAACGAGAATCATTACAAAGTTTGCCTAGACAAAGGCCTCTTTACAAAATACTTTCAAAAACCACACAAAGCACATTTTCAAACAAAAGCAAGTGATCTAGCAAGTAACTAAGAGCCCATGGGAAACCATGGATGAAAAGGGTGCTAATACCTTCCCTTTTCATAATCTACCCCCCGAACTCAATAAATAATCTCAAAGGTCTTTCCTGTGCTTTTTTACCTTTCCTTTTGGATAAAAGAAAAGTTGGTGGCGACTCTTGCTAACCGCAACATTTACGATAAAACGCAAAACAACCAACTCAGTTCTCCCACCGTATCAAAGCAGTATTTTTGTTCTTTATTTCTTTGTATGAAATCCATAACTTTTTCCTGGATTTCCCTTTCGGGTTTTCAATCCACCGGGATAATTTTTTTGTTTATATGCCCCTAATTTTTACCTGGATCGCCCTTTAGGGTTTTTGATCCACCGGGATGCTCCTTTTTTCCTAAGTCACCTGTTTAAGGTTCGAGCTTAGCGAGCTTCTTATACGTAGTATTTTTTACTGCGTCTGAGTTTTCTGGAAGCGGTAGTTCCTCCCCATCCATTGTTGTGGGGATAAGACCACAACTGGAGAATGTTGTTTTGACTACATATGGACCTTCTTAATTGGGTGTCCATTTATTACGTGAGTCGGGGCGAGGTAGCAGAATATTCTTGAGTACTAGACCATGTCGTGGTTCATCTTATACAGTATACTGTTACTTTGAAGGAATTCAGCAGATAATTCTCGTATGGTTTGTTTGCTAATGCTGAAGGCATTTTCGGGATGTTGTGAAACCAAGGCTTGTTATATTGTCGTTTTATAATAGCAAGGCAATGTGAGGGATCTTCGAAGCGTCTGTTTGTGATGCGCGGTTCATGGTTAGACCAAGTTATTTTGAACATAGACGATATAGTTTTCAGGGCATCTGTCATTTGATTTCCTTTTCGTAGGATGTGACTGAAAGTGATCTTTGCGAATACCGCAGTCAGTTTTCAAAACATGATCCCGATATGGAACCAGTTTTGGATGTTTAGTATCCCATTCACCGTTGATTTGGTATATGGCTTGTGAGCATTCTTTGAAGAAGTTAGTACTGCCCCTATATCGTGCCCCAGTGTATTTGAAGCCTCGTTGAACGCAAGTATCCGACGTGCCCCTGGATCGGGTTCTTCGTCAGATCTTGGTATTTCGTAGTTGCTTATTCTTACAGCATTGTCTGTATTTGAACTTGTCCTGTTCCCGTAGATATGCGCAATAACTTGATCAGCTTCTTTGTGGCTCCGCTCTTTATATTGTCCCTTAGCTTGGTTTCTCCCAGGTCTTCCCCTGTGCTCAGATTAATGGTCTCAACAGCCTCTTGATATGGTTGCATATTATTAGCCTTTCATTTTATTTCCCTCGCCGTTTTCTCAGAGAGTTCAAGATTTTTATCATCTTCCTCTTTAGCTTGGTTGATAGGAGCATCAAAATTATATCGGATCACAGCAGTAGCACTATCGGTAGTTTTTGGGCATGAATTTGCGCCTTTATCATGTTTTGGCGAAGATTTAGTATATGAATATTTGAAAATGCATATGCAGAGAAAGTATTGCCATTTTTTAAAATTTAAGATATAAATGCAAGAGAAAGACAGGGATCTTGATTGAAAACAAAACGTAACTTTTATTAATCGTGAATATTTTCTGAAACAAAACAGAGAAACCCTTACAAGCAACCCCTATGCCTCGGGCTTGACATAGGTTCTTTCAAAAACAAAAAAAAATAATTAAGAAAGAAAAAGATCTCAGGAATCTCCATGGTCGTCCATCTTTTGAGTTTTTCCTCTCGGGGCGCATTATTGGATGAATTCAGTTGCCCCTTCGGTGTTGGCCTTGTTAGATATTTTTGCCACATGTTTGCCATGCACTACTCCATTGTCAATAAAAGTCTCTTGGATTGGAGGAAAATGTGCTTCGCCCTTCAGAGTAGCTTTATATTTTTCCTCAGGGTACTGTCTGAAATGGGCTATCCCCTAGTCCCTTAGCCTTTGTAGAGCTCTTTCGAAAGCTTCATTGTGTCCTGGCGGGAGTCCATATCCCAATAAATATTATTTTAGCGATTTCATCGGGGGGTTTGCTTGTCTGCTTTTCCCAGCGTCAGTGACTACTGCGATTGTGTTTATTGTTTTCCCATCATGCGACGACATAGGGTCTGATGTGATGTTGGGCTTCGCAAAAGTGATGTCTTGAGAATCCAACAAATCATGCACCTTGTGCTTGAAAGGACAACATTGTTATATGGTATGTCTAGGAGAATTAGCATGATACTCGCATCTGGAGTTGGCATCGTATCTTCGTGGGAGTGGCCTGACTGGAGGAGCTAGAGGCTTGAGTTCCACTAAGGATGCCTTAACTAGCTGTTGTAATAGCTGACTGAGTGGCATCGGGAGTGGATCAAATTTCCTGGGTGGCCTTCTGCCTTGTTGCTGCCCTAGTGGGATCACTAATGGTTTTTGTACCTTGGGTTGTGATTCTACAGCATTAATTTCTCCCTTTCTTCCTTTGGGGATGCTTGAAGCATACCATTTTGAATTGTAGGGAGCATTTGATGGTCCCCTTGATATCTTACCACTTTTTATCCCTATCTCGATTCTTTCTCTGATGGTTACTAGGTCTGAGAACCCCAAAGAGATACTTCCAACAATCATCTCATAATACAGCCCGTGCAAAGTTCCCATGAACATGTCTACTAACTTCTTCTCTAACAGTGGTGGTTGCACACGGGATGCCAATTCCCTCTATCTCTGAGCATACTCCTTGAAGGACTCTTCTTTCTTCTGGGACAAATTATGGAGTTGCATGCGGGTAGGCGTTATGTCCAGGTTATATTTTTAATGATTTAGGAAAGAATTAGCAAGATCTACCCAGGTTCGAATATGTGTTCGCTCCAATTACATATACCAGTCTGAAGATGCCCCACTCAGGCTATCTTGAAAATAGTGAATCATCAACTTCTGATCGTGGGCATGGGCATGCATCTTCCTGCAATACATACGAAGATGATTTCTTGGAGAAGTGAGCCCCTTGTATTTTTCAAGGTACTTTGAACTTTGGCGGGATCACCACATCAAGAACTAGGCCAATTTCGAGAGCGTCTACTTCGAAAGCGCCAAAACCCTCCACAACTTTTAATCTTTCCTCCAGAGCTTTATATTGATTTATTATCAGTGGGTTATCAATAGCATAAGTACCATTCGTTTTTAAGGGCGCTTGGTTGGCATCCTCTAGGTCGTGGTCTCCGTAATGTAGGTCCAAGTAGTTGTCTGCATTATTGGTTGGAATTTGTAGGGTATGTGATGCCCCTGCTTTTGATGGCGGTGGGACAAACCCTTCAATTTCAACTTCTTGTTGGGCCATGACAGAATTTTGGAGTCCTACTTCTAGCTCTTTCCCTAGTTGGTGACCGCTTGATACACCAATCGTTTGGGCTACTTCTTCGAAAGCTACCCCGGGAATCTGGTCTTTCCTGTCAATAATGTTCTTCAAAGCTAGGAGAACTTGACTCAGATCTCCTTTCATTGAAGTTACATCACCCTTTACTTGGTCTAGATCTTCTTTGAATGCAACTTGAGTTTCCTCGATTTTCTTCATTGCTTTTTGTTGATAGGCCCAGGTTTGATATGGAGGCCAAGGAGGTGGAGATCTTCTTCTAATAATGGTTCAACTAGAGAGATTTTTTTGAAAAATGGGTTATTATATGATATGCAGGTGTTCTTGAATGCATGCGTGTGAATGAATGTGTATGAATATGAAATGGTTACTATTTTAAATGTCTTATTCTGCTGGGTATATGCTTGTCCTTTATTATTTTACTTCGCGATGATCTTTAAAATAAATACGCAAATGGTGTGTGGAAACAAAATACCTTTATTGAAAGTAACGTAATTCAGATATTAAAAAGTATTACAATCTTAAGCCAAAACTTTATTTGCATGAAATTAGGCAAAAAGGAAATAAGTCTTCTAGGCACGCCTGCAGATATCTGCTCTTGAAACCATCCACTGTTGCTGGACAAAACTTGAGAAAGTCTTCAGCACGTTATTTCCCTTTTGTGGCCTTGATTTTCATACATGTTCGGCGCACTGCGGATAAGTTGTTTCCTTCAATATCCATTTTTTTAAAGACAGTCACCGAGATCTCGATTTTATTTTTTTGTACCCCATGAATAAGACAAAGAAACGGGTGACGAATATATGATGAATGTATGACGAAAACATGAAATATATGAATGCATGGATCTAAGGTTGACTGACGGGACTTTTTGTAATAAGCACCCTTATAAGGTAGGTTCCTTACTCTTGACCTACAGTTGATATATCCTCCCAAAAAGTGGCTTCCTTAAGGGTGTCAAGAATAACACTAGAGGGGAAAGGCACAAGGGCCTCCCTTAGGTGGAGCCTCTTTATGGATCGAAACTTTCGTCTCAAAGTCTTGAAAGGTCTCATCATGAGATTTTAGGTTAAGGTCGTTACAAAGAGTCATGGGTGACCTTCCAAAGTCCTACTCATCAAGAGGATATCTCTTGATAAGTATTCCTTTTTCGGAAGTTCACTGACTCTAGGCGAAGTCGTCACAAAAACTCGCAGGGATGATGTACCCCCTAAGCTAATAGACGAACCTTCTTTCTAAGGGTTATATTGGAAATATTATTGAGATAGAAAAAATCCCGCCACGTAGTAAATATATGATGATAAGAGAAATTGACAGTAAATAAATGCGACAAAGTAGATAAATGCAATAAATAAATAAAGCAAAAAAAATAGAAACCCAAAAATACCTAAACCTAGGGTTAAGGAGAGTCCCCGGCAGGGTCTCCAGCGTTAGCAACTGGTTTTTTAATCAGAGCTGCCACTATTAGTTTTTATCCTAGGGAAGGGCATCTAACAGAAAACACTAATTCGTAGACAGAGATTCTAGGTTTCAGACTCTTATTAGACGAAAGGAAGGTGTTAGGCAGCTTTCATCTACCTTGTTCACATGGATATTAGGTTTTAGGTTTAAGTTCGGGTAGAAGAGAGTTTTAAATTTTAATTAGGAGGAAGGGTTTAATTTTTTTATAAGGGAACTCGCTACGATTTTTGATCGTATGCCTACGTATCCTCTTATGAGGAATCAAAGTCTCAATTCGTAGTTCGTATGGGGTTGGTTTTTTTAGGGGTTTACAAACATATTTTGAATCACCTCACACTTGGTCGGGAGTAGTGATTGCGGAGATTTTGACTGAATGCGCAGTAAGTCAAAACTAGTTTGAAACCCTTTTGCAAAAAACAGTTGATTAGCTTAGTTTATTGCGAAAAAATAGTTTGATGATTTGTTTGTGTTTTTTTAATCTTATTATTTGGGAAGATCTTAATTAATGCATGATTAGAGAATAATTTAATGCAAATAAAATATAAAATAATATATGCAATTGTGATATAAAATGATCTATTTGATAATATAATAGTAATATTTAAATAGTAAATAAAATATATTAATAATAACATTTACATAAAAAGGGATTATAAATATAAATGATAATTATAAATAATGATAAAAATTAGATAATAATAATAATTATTCTAAATATATATATATATATATATATATATATATATATATATATATATATATATATATATATATATATATATATATATATATATATATATATATATATATATATATATATATATATATATATATATATAAAATAGAAATAATAATTGAATTATAAAAATAAAAATAAATTAAATTCATGGGGGGTGTAAATTCTAATTAACGAGTAAACACGGAGGTGTCTTTAGGAGGCTGGATTACGTGGGCGGGGGTGTATGGAAAATAAGGTAGGACTTGGCCTACGGTCGTCCGACCATGATCAGACGGAGGATAACGAGGGAGTATGATAGTTATTGTGATTCATCGCGCATAGAATTAAAACGGGTTACATTTTGTTTTTATTCATTTACATTTTTTTTGTTACAGAAAACTCCACTTATTCGTCTTCCTCTCTCGTACACACAAACCCTTTCACTCTCTCTCACTTTAACCCTAATTCCCAAACCATCACCAGCGGTGCTCTACCAAAACCCCACCACAAATCCGACCCCTAAAACCCCCTTAAATCCCAAAAATAACAACAAATCAACCAAATAAAAACGCTAAGTCCAGTTATCCTTTCGCGACTTTACTTGCTCTCCGCCTTTGAATGTTCTGGATTTAGTATTGATCCCTGCTCTCCTTCGCTTTTGCAGGTTACCGTGGAGCTTGAAGGTGGTGCGACGATGGATCAACAGAGATTGTGGTTTCAGATAATGAAACCCCAATCGTCCTTCTCTCGGATCTTCAACCAACAACAAGGTTATTTGCTCTTCAGTGTTCTTCACGCAAGCCCTTCTCTGTTCTTTTCTTTTTCGTCTTCTCTGTATCCTCCCCTGTTTTTGTTCTTTCCTGTAAAACCCAAGTTCGAAAATAACTTTGACGGTAGCACTAAGGCGGGAAAATTTGGGGTATGACATCAGTGTTTCCACATGAAGGATCTTGGTTCACTTAAATACTTCTTAGGCCTGGAACTAGCACAAGGGTCAGAATGGAAATTCCTTTGTCAAAGAAAATGCACCTTAGACATTCTTTGTTGTAAGCCTTCTTTGTTTCCCATGGAACAAAATAATAAACTTGTTTTGGCCAAGGGACCCCTACTCTTCAAACCGTCAAGGTATATGAGATAGTTGGTAGCCTAATTTACTTAACTATCACTAGGCCTGAATCACTACAACAAATAATGTTTTTCATGATGAAGTTTTCACAATGAATGAAACAAAATTACGGGTACATGTGAGCATAGCGCTTTATTTTATTTAAAAAAATTATAATAAATCTTATTACCTCGGCTTTTAATAAAATCAACATAAATAAATGCTCAGGGTTTGAGGTTCGATTCCCAGTTCATGCTATTTAGGGCTTTATATGGAACCAAAAATGCGTTATTATTTTCCAAAAGATGTTACGTCGAATACGTCACCTCGGTTATTTTCAAAACCAATATAAAATCTCCCTAACTTTTTTACTCTATTGGCAAACAAAAAGGTGCTTTTTATATATTTTACATCGACTATTCTACCTCTGTTTTTTAATTTAACTGAGGTAAAGTTTCTATATATGTTTGATTCCAACTCAGTGTCCATCTATTTCATTTTTCGAGCCCTAACGAAAGAACACTTCTACTCCAAGGAGCTTAGCCGATGAAAGAACATTTATACTCCAAGTAGATTAGCCAACCAAATAAATCTTTCTCCAAGGAGATTTGTGGTATGTTCTTGTTGTTCTCCATTAATGATGTCTTGTTGTTCTCCGCGTATTGTTTTATTGTTGTTGCTGTTGTTGTTGAGAAGCTTTATTTCTGTACTATTTTTTATTTTATTATCACAAAGTGTGATTATGGATCGTAGTTGGGTGTAAGCCAATATATTAAGTAGTGAGTATGAGAATGGATTGAAACAATATGTACTTAAATTATAATTAATCTACTTGTTAAGAAGCACTCATGTAATCTCCAGAAAAACAATTTTGTTCAGAATTGGTGGTACCTTAAGTGATCTTGTGAAGATCTGATACTTGGGAAGACTTTGGTTGTTGTCATCGTGGATGAAATCATGTTAAGAAAGACCAGGTCAGTAATATATCTTAAGGGGTCAATGATCGTTATATCTTGTGAAGATCACTGAACATATCATTGTATTGTTCCTTGAGAGACTCAGTTGAGTCAGGATTCTCAAGTAGGCATAGGTTGCGGTCTTTGCAGAATTGGCAATAAGGACCGGTTGAACTTGTTGGGGTTGTCAGCAAGGTTGATAGGACTTATTATGGTCATTTGTAATCAGATTTGGTTATAGTGGATTAAGTCCCTATTTAAGGAAAAATCACCTGAGGAGGGTGGCCAATATGTAGCCTAGTTAATGGTGAACTTGGATAAACTTAATGTGTCTCGTTATATTTCTAGCATTCTCTATTCCTTCATAGTTTTATCAAATAGTTTTAACAAGGAGAAAAGTTTTTACAACCCAATTCAAACTCCTCATTTCTTGTGTTTTTCTCTACCTTTAATTAGTATTAGAGTCCGGCTCTATTATTGATTTTTGAGTCAAACACTTAACCGTGTAGAGAGATCCAGAAAGAGAAAAACTATGAATGTTATAGATTGAAATGAAAGAAATAGGGATCATTTTCAAACATTCAGTTTTATCAGAAAAGGCATTTGGGTTCTAAGAGTAACTCAGATATATTAACAACAAGATACAGTAGAAGATATTCTCTCAAATGTAAGTTGGGTAATTCATGAGAAGAAATCATCAGAGGGATGTAAAAGAAATAGAGATCTGGCATGGGCAGAACGCTAGAAGGATCAACTCTAGAAAGATAAGATGCAAGCTCTCAGAAGCATGAATGGGATAAAATTCCTTGACCTTCAAGAATCACTTGAGAAGTTATTAGAAACAGACTCATGAAGAGACAACAAGTGTTATCTAAAATTTAATTGAAAGATTTATTCGATAAGACATTTGTTTGCGCCTATTCATCATTCGTCATAAAGTGTAACAACGTGCTTTAAAACGTTTTCTTGAAACTAGTTCTAGGTTATTATTATTTTTCTTGCGTTTACGATTTCATCTCTTAGTAGTCCTTTCAAACTTCTTTATAAAAAATCACTTATTTCACTCTCACTCGACTTTGTCACTTCACTTCCCACACTACTCCTTTTTCAAACCCTAAAAATTTCCTAAAGCAGTTATGAATTCTCAGAACAAAATTGTTCATGAAAGGCCTCCACTTCCACACTCTAAACCTATTCCTCATCTTCTATTAACATCACATGGGCATGGTCAAAAGATTATAGAAGAACAACCTTATGATGCTCCTGAAGTCACCTTGTCCATAGATTTGGATTCCTTAAACGTTATTTGTGAACCTCTTATGGATTTTCAAAATATCAAGGATAACGGTTTTAATCGTTTAACTGATGTAATGAAGAAAGGATGGGAAAACTACTTCAATCTTCTAAATGGACTCATTCTCCCTCATCTTGTGAGATAATTTTGGATTCGTGTAAAATCATCCACCTACCAAGTAGTTTCTTTTGTTAAAGGGAAGAAAGTCATCATCAATGAACAAATCTTTGCAAGAGTTCTTGATCATGATGGGAAAGGAATAAGATGTTATGAAGCAAATAGTATATGGTCGCATGCGGTAGAAATTTATCAAGATATCTTCAAAAGACAAAAGGCTTCGAAGACAGATAGTTGATCTTCGAAAGGCAACTTACAAGAATGAACAACTCATCATGGCAAACCAAGCAAAACAATTTTTTTATGTCACTGATCCATCTAACACTAAATGGTCAATCATCCAAGCAAAACATCTTCTTGATATTACTGATGAAAATCAAGATTTTAACTATAAGACTCCTCGTTAGAAACACATGTAAGTAAACCATCTGAAGAAAATGACTTAGATGATGTGCATGCTATTTGTCGTGATAATGAAGAGGGCATATGGGAAAACTAGTAAGTAAATGGTTTATTGCTTTTGTTTCGTAACCATTTATTTTAGTTTTGATGTAACATTATAAAGTGGGTGCTATTTTGGGTATTGCATATGGTGTAATCAATGAATATTTCTGTTTCAAATTGAGGAATGGGAACACCATTTTGGGTTTCCATTGGTTTTGTATTCAGTTTTCTGTAGTTCTGTATTTTGTAATTCAAGTGCATACGACAGCAAAAAAAAAAATATAACCCCTCGGTTTCCAAAATTAACCGAAGTAATAATTTGATATATTACCTTGGTTTATCAGAAAACCGAGTGTTAATAAGGGGCACGCCATCCAGATGTGAAAATAATAAAAATGCTGAGGATGGAAATCGAACCCATGTGCATTTAACGTAACCCCTTGTATTTTAATACCCGAGGTGATAAGAGATAACCTTTTATGACGACCTTACTTACCTCAAAAATTGAACCGACAATTAATGCATTTCGCGTTTGTTTTACCCAAAAATTTGCCCTCTCATTTTCAAATCAAATTACTTCAAGAGGTCTCCTCATCTTCCTAGGGTTCTCAATTGCTCAAGATTACTCAAGGAATTAATAAGACAATTCTCCTCCTAAGCAATGGAACTACAACCAGCGTTTTGTGTTTCTAAAGGAAGATTGGGTTTCTAAATCCTCAAGTGGATTTCCTGGTTACTTACATGTCTCCAAGAATGCTCATACTAAGTTTCATGCCTTGCATCACAAGTTTGCTCAGCCAATTGCTCAGATGACTGAAAATCAACTATATTGGATAAAAAGTCAACTATAGTCAACATACAGTCAAACCTCAAGATTTTTGGTCAACATAAAGATTTTAAAGTCACATTCATAATTTTATAAAGGGTTTATCATGATTCATCAAGAGATTGCTCAAAGTCAAAAGTTGCTAAATTAGGGTTTTGATCATTCCTCTAGGAGAAGTCAACTGAACTTTGACCAAGCATAACTTTCACATGCTTCATCAGATTTTCCTTAACCAAATCTCATTTTGAAGGAAATCCAATTTTATACAACTTTGTCTCTCTAAGCTCAAATCCAAAAAATTCTTTATTTGAGAGATATGGGCCAATACATTATAGGTCATTTCAAAAGTCAACAAAAAGACACTTTTTGTCAAGACAAATTACATCAAGATAAAGTCTTCAAAAGCAAAAATAACCAACATAGTGGTTGTAGAGGACATCTTGAGCTTTCTAAAAAGTCCAAGATAACCTTCATATGATGAAAATTGAATGAATTGTGATTAGTGCAAGTTGAGCAATTTTTGAGAAATGCATGAAATCTCAGTTGAGCAATTTTTGAGAAATGCATGACATATCTAAGGACCCCTAAATCCATTCCTACCTTGCCATGATTTTTATTCTTATTTATCTTGATTTTATTCAATTAATTCAAAATAAATCAAATTAAATATGAGTTGATGGACCAAAGGGCGCGTGGGCTTCATTTGGATATCTTCTAGAAGGCCCAAGACCTCATAAGAGCTTGCCAAAACTGTGAAAACATGTTGGGAACAAGAATCTTCAAGTTTGGAATGTTTTTAAAACAATTTTGGAAAGAATGAATTATGTTTGATTTCAATTGATTCATGTCCATTTTTGTTGACCTAAAATGTTCTCTATAAATACACAAGCCCTCACACTAAAATAGGACAAAAGTGGCTGTCATAGAAGCAAGGTTTCAAAATCACAAATTTTCAAAGAAAGGTGCAAACTCGTATAAAAAATTCCAGCCACTCTCAATCAAAACCAAGCCTTAAATCGTGTTCCCGAAGCTCCCGTGAATCTCACCAAGTCTAGAACAAGTTTGAATAAGAAAATGCAAGCTTTAACGCATGGATGATGAGTTACCATGGCTATGGCATGATCAGATTCTCTCTTTGAAACTCCATTTCCACTAATTTATTTCTTTTTTTTTAATTAAAATCAAAACATATAAAAATCAGAATATCACATAAAATAAAATAAAAATAGTCTTTTAGGTTTTATTAATTAACTTTTTTCATTTAATTAGATTTTAGATCTTATTTTTTAATTTGTAAAATTAATTAGAATAATTAGGTTTTTATTAATTATTAACTTAAATTATTTTCTACAAAAATACACAAAAAAAATTAATTTCTAACGTTTTAGATTTTAGGACTTTAAAACATCTTTTCTAACATTTTATTATTTATTTGCCTCTTTACTTTCTTAGAGAAATTGTATAGGCCGCACAATTTTTTTTTTTGTAATAGTTGTAGTTTTATTTCTCGCAAATTTATACTATTGTATCTGCCCCTAAAGCTTTGTAATAACTTAATTAGGGTTTACTTTTCCGCACTTTACTTTCTCCACCTATATTATGCTTGCTTCTATGTATATATTTAATTGTTTGTAATAGGCTTGTATGGCAAGATTTAAAATCAAACGTTAGATAACCCTAATCAAGATAAATAACTGAAGTGAATCGCTCTTGCACACATGCACCTCTAGGGTAGCCTCTGAAGAAGTGAAAAACACAAGAAGGGGGGGTGGGGGTTGAATTGTAAAACTGAAAATCAATGCAATGAACAAGATATTTTTATCCTGGTTCGTTTGATCTCAAACTACTCCAGTCCACCCGTCAAGGTGATTTCGCCTCTCTCCAACGAGGTCTTAATCCACTATATTCAACTGAATATTACAAACTGCTTTAACAACTGCGAAAGCCTTCTTGATGCAAACCACAACCCGGTTTGTCAAGGAAACACTTTCTTACAAGGAAGATAAATTTAGGTGTGTGAATGTTTTCTACAAAACTGTATCACAACTGTGATGTATACACAACTTAAGCTTATGAAACTAGATTGCTAAACAATGATTGAGTAAGGAGATATGTAGCGTTTAGCAAACTGAGAGAAGGAAGATTGTGATTAGCTTTTAGGCGTGTAAAATGTTGGAGAGCATTAGCCAATTCAATCTTCATAGTCTTGTTTATATAGCACTGAGCTTGTTGAACATTGGAGCAATATTCTTGATTCAATGCTAATAACAAACTTTCCTTATTGAGCAGATCTTGTCTGGAATGAGGCCGTTAGTAATAATTTGCTTTCAATGCACAGTACCGTTGCTTACTTAATGCATGTTCTGGCTTGGCTCATTCTGACTCTGCTTAACTGCTGATGAACTGTTGTTTTATTTATCAGAGTGTTGAGCGCAGTTCTGTTCATCAAGCTTCAGCATACACGTGAGTTAATCTTCTGATTCTGGTATTCTGATATAGAAACTTCTGATGCTGATGTTAAGAGCCAATATTCTGATGCTGATTAGGTGTGCTCTTGCTGATACCTATCAGAGTTTCTGCAAAACAGAAAGTAATATTTTAGGTAGCAAGTAGTTCTTACATGAATCATATAAATAATATATCTTTTCATTTTGTTATCATCAAAACTTAAACATAGGGTAGTAGATTCAAACTTTGTTCTAACATTCTCCCCCTTTTTGATGATGACAAAAACTAGATATTTTATAATTGAAAATAACGTGAAAAAGTATCAGAGGTAACTAAATGATATGATGTATCAGAGTAAGAGTTTATCAAAGATAAGGGATAAGAGTTGAGACATACTCCCCCTGAGTTTATTGCTTCCCTTTTTAATTCCAAGAGTTCTTTAGGATCAGATTTTTTATTGTCTTTCTTTGAACATCAGATTCTCAGAGTTTTGACTATCAGAAGCTTTAGATCAGCATATCAGAGCAGAGCTTCAGATCAGCGTATCAGAGCTTTTCTTGTCAGAGCTTTGCTTTGGGTCAGAGTATCAGAGCTTTAGTCTTCAGAGTATCATGGAGCTTTCTTGTACCTTTAGACTTAAGCAAAACAGAAAACATATTCAAGTATATCAGAGTTAGAATGTTCGAGAATTTCTGTCTTAGTAATCCGTTATTATTTAAAATATCATTCTTGTTCTCCCCCTTTTTGTCAGCAATCAAAAAGTGTAAGTGATGTGCTAAAACATTTAAGGCAGAAAAGCTTGTCATATTAAAAGGTTCAGAATCAAACAAAACAGTACAACAGATAATCAAAGAAAACATGAAAATGACATGAATGAAAAACTAAGGTTGGGGAGGAAGGCGTGTGAACAGGTTCTCCAGCATGGCTTTGATCTGATCAGCAGTCTCATTCTGCTTGTGTACCATGCTGACAACTGTGTCTATCTTGCTATCCTGCACATCCATCCTTTCTTTCATCTTCTGGTCATTTTCATCCATTCTTTGCTGCAGACGCATGTCATTCAGCTTCAGCTCTTCCAGAGTCTGCCTGTCCAAGGCAGCTTGAGAAACATCAGAAGCAGAGAGCTTCTGAGAGCTTTCTGCAACATCTTCTGCTTGACTTGCTTCAGCTTGAATAGTCTTGTCTTCTTCTGGTTGCACCTTTGAAGCTGGCTGTTTCTCAGACCATGGCTCACTATCCAGAGGGAGCACGTCTTCCTGTGGCAGCTGACTATCAACTTCCTTCAGCAGCTTGCTGAAGTTCTGTTATGCCTGCTCATAGTTGATATCCTGTAACTTGAGGGCTTCAGCACGTACCCAAATTCTGAATTGTGACCAGAGCTGGTCAGAGGCAGCTGGGTCAATCATTCCAGGACAGACTTGCTTCAGAGAAGCAATCCACTGCTGCAAACCTGTTTCAAAATTCATAATACCAGAGCCAACATCTGGTTGTTTTGGTTTTGGAATGGCTATTTTATTTTTCAGATCAGCAAGACGGTCAAGGATTGTTAAGTCTATGAAGGTCCTGCTGGGGTTTTCGGTGGTTTGCTTGGGAGTTGTTTGTTTTGGAGATGGAGTGGGAGAATCAGAGATAATGATTGGACTGTTTGGTGTTTTGGGAGTATTTGGTGGTGTAGATTCTGGCGAGGATGGCAGCTGGGCCATTGTGACTGTTGTTCCACATGGCAGCTGGATTGCCAGAGGTGATGGTTGAGGTGAATGAGGTTCAGAAGGTGGAGGAGTTGGAGTTTCAGAGTGATGAAACTCAGGTTGAGGTGATGGTGGATGAATTTCTGGTTGAGGAGAGGGAGAAGGAATTGCTGGATGTGGAGAAGTTGTTGGAATTTCTGGTTGTTCAGGGATAAGAGGTTCTTCTGGAATGGGTGAGAGAGGTTTTTCTGGTTGTGGAGAGTGGACAATTTGTGGTTCAGAGTTTGGATTAATGGAGGAGTGATCAGAAGTGTGTTGATCAACGTCAGACAGCACTTTGTCAAGTGCTGATGTTGTTGAGATTGTTGGTTTGGGATGTTTGGTTCGGGGTCTTCTGAGTTGTAATGCCTCAGAAGGGTCATCTTCTGGTTCAGTTTCATCTATTGTTGGGATGGGGATTGAGATTCTATGAGAGGTTGGAGGTGGAATTGATGCTGGAATAGTAGAAGAATTTAAAACAGAAGCAGCAGATAAATTACTTCTTTTCTTCGGTGTCTGCTGGGATGATCCTTCTGAAGGTGCCTTCCTTTTCTTCGTCTTCTTCAGTGTCACTTCTGGTTGAGGTTGGTGCAGATCTTTGATCTTCAGATTGGGATCTTACCATCAGCTTTGCACGCGTCCAGATATCTGAGAACTACCACTGGCTTGGATTCTATCTCAGAAAATAAAGGAAAGTCACTCAGTGGGACTCTTCTGCTGGTGATATCAGCAATAGGAGTAGCGTTGGGTTCCTTTTTGATATTCTCTATCAACTTCATTTTCTTCAAGTTCTTCGCATTCAGAGGCTTCCCAACCGTTGGTTCAATGGTGCTTAACTCTTGAGCTTCTATCAGATGCTCTATCAGCCTATTCTCAGTCAAAATATCTGATATCAACCTTCCAAGGGGTATCCAATCCCTCTTTGTTCTTTCTTCTTCCCTGGTTTCCTTCACGCTTGTTCTGAGGTGATTGAACAGAAGATGAGCCAAGTTGATTTTTACCTTCTGATTGATAAAGTAGATCAAAAACTGCTGATCTACATTTATGTAATCAGGGGAACTAGTTGGCTTCCTATGGTTAAAGCACCCCAGAATTATCTTCGCCCAAACTTTGTGATGATCCTTCAGATCTTTGATCTTGCTGCTGGGCACCCCATGGGTGAAAATCCTTTCTGCTATGACGCCCACGTCAGCACATCTCTCAGCCATATCAATACAGCGGACGCCACCGCCACTGTAACCAATTAACCTTGCTATGTGATCCTCAGTGATCACAATCTTCTTCCCCATAATATAGGAGGTGACTTGATGCATTGAAGCCGTTGCATGAATCCAGAACTCCTTGACTAACATAGGGAATGTTGGTCCAACCAACCTGTCAAAATACCTTTCCCATTTCTGTGCCCTAACTTCTTCTGTTAAATCAAAGCCGTTTTCCTTCAGACTTCCAAAATCAATGATCAATTCAGATAACACTTCAAGATTCTTCACAGGAGTGAGGAGTGTTCTGAATGGCACTTGATACTGTTCAGATGATGCTTTCTTCTGAGAACATGCAGAAGCACTGCTGGAGGTTGCCATGTTCACACTTAGGGATTTTGAGAAAGACTGAGAAAAAGAGTTTGCAAGAGATGAACACAGAAAAATGCAGAGAATGCTTGAGAAATAATGAGAAACTGTAAAAGATTAAAATGAGAGGTTAACGTGTTTATATAGGGTTCAGAATATTTTGAAATTGTAAACGTTTTCAATAAAGAGGAATAAAATCATGATTACGTTTTAAAAACATGATTACTTTCATTTAATGCTTGCTGATTTTGGGGGATTTGAGAAAGATATTTAAAACGGTTACCAGACATGTGTCTCAATGCACCCAATCAGCGTTTTGCCTTCTTAGAAGCGTGCACGCGTTCTGCTTCAGAGATTTGCTGATGATTGGATGACACTTGTTTGATGTAGTGATCAGCACGTCTGTCTTTGAGCTTAGACTCTCAGATCTTTAGACTTGCATCTGATACAATCTGCATGTTCTATCTTTCTGAAAAGAAATTGATCAGAAGTTCACAGTAAAACAAATACATTCTAAAGATAAATATATGGAATTAAAACATTTTCACTCTGGGCAGATTTTCATGCTGAGATGTTTCAGAATGAAATTGAACCTATCTTCAGAAAGGGGTTTAGTGAAGATATCAACCCATTGATGGTCTGTATCTATAAATTTTAAATTCAAAATTCCTTTTTGAATATAGTCCCTAATGAAATGATGTTTTATTTCTATATGCTTAGCTCTAGAATGTAAAATGGGATTCTTACTTAAGCAAATAGCAGAAGTATTATCACAGAGTATAGGAATGTTACTCTCAAAAATCTGGAAGTCTTCAAGCTGACTTTTCATCCAGAGCATTTGTATGCTACATCCTGCTGCTGCTATGTACTCAGCTTCTGCTGTTGATAGCGCAATTGTTGATTGCCTTTTGCTGGACCAAGAGATCAAATTTTCTCCCAGAAACTGGCAGCTTCCAGAAGTACTTTTACGCTCCACTCTGTCTCCAGCAAAGTCAGCATCGCAGTAGCCTACTAAACTGTAATCACTAGATTTTCTATAAAACAAACCCAGATTAGTAGTACCTTTCAGATACTTGAAAATTCGCTTAACAGCTGTTAAGTGAGATTCTCTAGGATCTGATTGGAATCTAGCACAAATACAAGCGCTGAATAATATATCAGGTCTTGAAGCAGTCAGATAAAGGAGAGAACCAATCATACCTCGGTAGACTTTCTGTTCTACATTTTTGCTTACCTCTTCTCTTTCCAGAATGCACGTGGGATGCATTGGAATCTTTGATGGCTTACATTCTGAGAGGTCAAATTTCTTCAGAAGATCTCTGATGTATTTGCTTTGATGAATGTAAGTTCCCTCTGGAGTTTGATTAATCTGAATTCCTAGAAAGAATTTCAGTTCCCCCATGAGGCTCATCTCAAATTCTGCCTGCATACACTTAGCAAATTTTCTTCCAAGAGAAGGATTAGTAGAACCAAAAATAATATCATCAACGTAAATTTGACATACTAAGATGTCATTCTTAACTGATTTACAGAATAAGGTAGTGTCCACCTTCCCTCTGGTGAATTCATTTTCTAACAGAAAGTTACTTAGTCTTTCATACCAAGCTCTGGGAGCTTGTTTCAGACCATATAGTGACTTCTTTAGTTTGAAAACATGTTCTGGATGTTTTGTATTTTCAAAACCAGGGGGTTGGTGCACATAAACTTCTTCTTCTATATAACCGTTTAAGAATGCACTCTTGACATCCATCTGATACAGAGTGATGCCTCTATTAACAGCAAATGAAATTAAAAGTCTGATAGATTCTAACTTGGCGACTGGAGCAAAGGTTTCTGTATAGTCTATCCCCTCTTGCTGGCTATAACCTTGTGCAACCAGTCGTGCCTTGTTTCTGATGACTTCACCTTGTTCATTTAGCTTGTTTCTGAACACCCATCTTGTTCCAATGACGTTGAATCCTTTTGGTCTGGGAACAAGATCCCATACGTCATTTCTGGTGAATTGATTCAGCTCTTCTTGCATTGCCAGAATCCAGTCATTATCCAGAAGTGCTTCATCAATAGAAGAAGGTTCACTTAGAGACACAAGTCCCATGAGGGTTTCTTCAGAGTTTCTGAAGCTTGCTCTTGTTCTGATTGGATCTTCCTTTCTTCCTAAGATAGTCTCTTCTGGGTGATCCAAGCTGCTTCTGGGTAATCTCTTCTGAGGTTGATCAGCAGCTGTTGTAGGATTGCTAGCAGTGCTCCTTTCAGATGTTGAAGGAGTGTCTGTGTTGAGAGCTTCTGATGACTTGTCTTCAGAACCTGTAAATTCAATTTCCATACCTGCAAAAACTTCATTCTGCTTTGACTTTTCAGAGTCAAGCTTATCATCAAAACGAACACTGATTGATTCTTCCACAATCTGTGTTTCTGTATTGTATACTCTGTACCCTCTTGAGCGTTCAGAGTATCCTAACATAATACACTTATGTGCTTTAGAGTCAAACTTGTTCAAATAATTCTTTGTATTTAACATAAAACAGGTACATCCAAATGGATGAAAATATGAAATGTTGGGATTTCTGTTCTTCCACAATTCATATGGAGTCTTTTCCAGAATAGGTCTTATTGAGATTCTATTCTGAATGTAGCACGCTGTGTTTATTGCCTCTGCCCAGAAGATCTTAGCAACGTTTGTCTCATTGATCATGGTTCTGGCCATTTCTTGCAATGTTCTGTTCTTTCGTTCTACAACTCCATTTTGTTGGGGGAGTTCTAGGACAAGAGAAATCATGCAGAATGCCTCTGTCATTAAAGAATGACTCAAAATATTTGTTTTCAAATTCTCCACCATGATCACTTCTGACTTTAACGATTCTAAGATCCTTTTCATTCTGAACTTGGTTACAGAAGGTAACAAACACAGAGTGTGACTCGTCCTTGTGTCTTAAGAACTTTACCCATGTCCATCTGCTATAGTCATCTACGATTACTAACCCATACTTCTTGCCACTGACTGAAGCAGTTTTAACTGGTCCAAATAAGTCAATGTGCAGAAGTTCTAATGGCTTAGAGGTAGAAACAACATTTTTAGATTTAAAAGAAGGTTTTGCAAACTTGCCTTTCTGACATGCTTCACACAGAGCATCTGAATTGAACTTCAAATTAGGAAGTCCTCTGACCAGATTGAGTTTGTTAATCTGAGATATTCTTCTCATACTAACATGCCCCAATCTTCTGTGCCAGATCCACTGCTCGTTGTTAACAGACAGAAGGCACTTTACATTCTGACTTTTTAGTTCAGAAAGTTTGATTTTGTAAATGTTGTTTTTCCTCTTACCATTAAACAGGATAGTCCCATCTTTCTGACTAACAGCTTTACATGATTTTTGATTAAAGATTATATCATAACCGTTATCACTTAATTGACTTATGGATAACAGATAATGCATTAATCCATCTACTAGCATAACATTATTAATAGAGGGAAGATTTCCATTACCTACAGTTCCAGAGCCAATTATCTTTCCCCTCTGATTGCCTCCAAAGCCAACGTGGCCTCCAGGCTTAAGTTCCAGGCTTTGGAACATATGCCTTCTTCCCGTCATGTGTCGCGAGCAGCCAGAGTCCAGGTGCCATGACTGGTGTTTCTGACTTGCTGCTAAAGATATCTGCAACATGTATTACTTTATCCTTAGGTACCCAGATTTTCTTGGGTCCTGATTTGTTAGTTTTACCAAAACTCTGGTTGAATTTTGGTTTCACAGAGTACTTACTGCTAGTGTATTTAATATCATGTGTGTGACCATACACAAAATGTGAATTCCGAGGAGTGTGTTTAATGGTTAAGTCTATGACATTCTTTGGTGTAGGAACCTTACCTTGGTATCCTATTCCTTTCCTGCCGTTTATGCTAATTCCATAGATCATTGAAGCCATTTTGCTTCTATCTATGCTTTTAGCAAGGAACTTCTGGAAACTGTGATCATACTCCTTGATGATCTCATCAGCGTTGCTGGGAGTTTCAGAAATTGGTTCCTTCTGAGAGTTTTGTAAAGTGTTTTCTAATTTTGAAATCTTATTTCTCAGCTCAGAATTCTCCAATTTGAGACTCTCAGTCTTATTAGAGTCAGATTCAAGATTCCTTTTCAGGTCTCTGAATTTAACTCTAATTTGCTGATACCTTTCCAGAATTTCATTAAGGCTTTCAGCAAGTTCAGCCTTGGTAAAATTAACAGCAAAGTTAGGAAATACCTCTTCAGTGTTTGATTCAGAGTCTGATTCAGAAGCTTCACTATCTTCTGAAATGTTAGCCATGAGAGCTATGTTGGCTCTCTAATCATCTGATTCTGAGTCAGCTTCAGACGAGTCAGAGTCATCCCATGTAGCCATGAGACTTTTCTTCTTTTCTCTTCCAAACTTCTTTTTGGGCTTTTCCCTCTGAAGCTTTGGGCAGTCACTCTTGTAGTGTCCTTGCTCATTGCACTCATAGCAGATGATGTCCTTGGTGTTTGGCTTTTTGCTGCTTGAGAAGCCTCCAGATCTTCTGTATCCAGAGGAAGAATCTGTCCTTCTGTATCTGGAAGAGGACTCGTTCTGATCAGATCTTCTGGGATTCCTGAACTTCCTTTGCCTCTGCTTCCACAGTTGATTTACTCTTCTGGAGAGGAGGGAGAGTTCGTCTTCTTCTGATGAGGATCCATCAGATGTTTCTTCAACTGCCTGAAAAACTTTAGACTCAGATTTTTTGTTAGATTTCAATGCTAAAGGCTTACCTTGCTTCTGAGGCTCGTCAGCTTCTAGCTCTATCTCATGACTTCTGAGGGAGCTTATAAGTTCCTCCAGAGTTATTTTGTTGAGATCTTTTGCTAGCTTCAGAGCTGTAACCATTGGTCTCCACTGCTTGGGTAAACTTCTGATGATTTTCTTGACATGGTCAGCAGTAGAGTATCCTTTGTCCAGAACCTTGAGACCAGCCACCAGAATCTGGAATCTTGAGAACATTGTTTCAATGGATTCAGATTCTTCCATTTTGAACGCCTCATACTTCTGAATGAGCGCCAGAGCTTTAGTTTCTTTGACCTGAACGTTGCCCTCATGCGTCATTCTGAGTGAGTCAAAAATGTTCTTTGTTGTGTCTCTGTTGGAGATCTTTTCATATTCAGTATTGGAGATGGCGCTGAGAAGGATGGTTCTGGCCTTGTGGTGATTCTTGAAGTCACGCTTTTGTTGGTCAGACATTGTTTTTCTGTCAATCTTCTGACCACTTGCATTCACAGGGTGCGTGTATCCATCTGTCACCATATCCCACAGATCAGCATCATGTGCCAGAAAGAAGCTTTCAATTCTATCTTTCCAGTAATCAAAGTTTTCTCCATCAAAGACTGGAGGTTTACCGCTGAATCTGTCTCTGTCCTCATGGTTGTCATTGCTGGTGTGAGAATAGTTTCCTGCCATTGTGTTTTTCTGACGCTGGATCTTGTACTGACACGGTTAAGTGTTTTAGCTCAGAACCAGGCGCTCTGATGCCAATTGAAGAAGTGAAAAACACAAGAAGGGGGGGTTGAATTGTAAAACTGAAAATCAATGCAATGAACAAGATATTTTTATCCCGGTTCGTTTGATCTCAAATTACTCCAGTCCACCCGTCAAGGTGATTTCGCCTCTCTCCAACGAGGTCTTAATCCACTATATTCAACTGAATATTACAAACTGCTTTAACAACTGCTAAAGCCTTCTTGATGCAAACCACAACCCGGTTTGTCAAGGAAACACTTTCTTACAAGGAAGATAAATCTAGGTGTGTGAATGTTTTCTACAAAATTGTATCACAACTGTGATGTATACACAACTTAAGCTTATGAAACTAGATTGCTAAACAATGATTGAGTAAGGAGATATGTAGCGTTTAGCAAACTGAGAGAAGGAAGATTATGATTAGCTTTTAGGCGTGTAAAATGTTGGAGAGCATTAGCCAATTCAATCTTCATAGTCTTGTTTATATAGCACTGAGATTGTTGAACGTTGGAGCAATATTCTTGATTCAATGCTAATAACAAACTTTCCTTATTGAGTAGATCTTGTCTGGAATGAGGCCGTTGGTAATAATTTGCTTTCAATGCACAGTACCGTTGCTTACTTAATGCATGTTCTGGCTTGGCTCATTCTGACTCTGCTTAACTGCTGATGAACTGTTGTTTTCTTTATCAGAGTGTTGAGCGCAGTTCTGTTCATCAAGCTTCAGCATACACGTGAGTTAATCTTCTGATTCTGGTATTCTGATATAGCAACTTCTGATGCTGATGTTAAGAGCCAATATTCTGATGCTGATTAGGTGTGCTCTTGCTGATACCTATCAGAGTTTCTGCAAAACAGAAAGTAATATTTTAGGTATCAAGTAGTTCTTACATGAATCATATAAATAATATATCTTTTCATTTTGTTATCATCAAAACTTAAACATAGGGTAGTAGATTCAAACTTTGTTCTAACAGCCTCCCTTGTTGCCTTCAATGGTCATGTCCCTTAAATATAGGGATACCATTAGCAAAGACCCTAGGTTAAAGTCATTATAAATATCATAGTCCCACGATGTCCCTCGAAGTTGCCTATGAGAAATGATATTATCCCTCGATGTTGCCTACAAATATATGATGACAATCCCTTCAAATTGCTGAGGTATCCCTATATGTTGCCTTCATTGACCATAATGACGATCCTACGCATGTCCCTTCATATCCAATGGACGGGGCTACCAACCAACTAATGGTATAGATAACATCATCCCTAACGGAGAAGGAAAAGGATAATGGAAGACCTTTTAATTGGTAAGATACCCTTAATTGCTTCCTCACAAACTAAAATAATTTTCACACCTCACACTTTCAAAACAACTACTTTCAAACGCTTTATAAATACTCTTGAGGACTGATACAAGGGTTATTATGAATTAGATTTCCTTACATTGGCATTTTCAAAACATTTTCAAAAACACACACACAAAGTAAATTAAAGTGAGCTAAGCAATTAAGAGCTCGTAGATAACTACAGATGAAAAGGGTGCTAACACCTTCCCTTTTCATAACTTACCCCACGAACTCAAAATCTTAAAAGGTCTTTCCAGTTATTTTCACCTTTCCTAAGTGTTTGATAAAAGAAAAGTTGGTGGCGACTCTTTCTAACCGCAACATTTGTGATAAAAAGAAAAACCAAAAGTCAGTTCTCCCACTATATTACAAAATTGGCAAGGGGAGTACTAAAAAAAAGAGGGGTTACCTTAGAGCTTAGGATCACTCTAAATGCATTCCTTGTTTGCTTTAGATGCTTTACATTTGGGGTTGCTTGGGTTTATTTCTTGCAAAGATCCTATACCCGGATCTGAGGACATTTTAGGTAAGTAGCAATAAATCATGGAAAATGTACGACATAAACCGATATGGTTGAAGTGATGGCTACGTTAGTGCGACACATTGTTTTGTACTGGTGTTCCTTGAGTCAGTCGAGGATAACACTAGGTTGCCACGTGGTGTCATAAACACTAACTGACCTTTAGAACCTTAATTGAACCAACTTATCCATTAGAAAGTAGTGAGATGGCCGACTTTGGTGCAGTCTGAAGTTTGTTGATACTCGATGCTACACTCATTGAGATTCAACTCTCATGATATTTCGATGGCAAGTCAATTGCTCTGGTGAAACAATGCCTGAGAGAAAGATCGATGATATGAGACTCCTAGAACCCAGTTACTATTCTAGGACAGGTTGAGCCAACAAAACTTCAAGAGGGTACTTCCTATGAACCTCATGCAATCCTTTAAACCTAAGGCCTTCTGTGTTATTTGCTTGTGCTTTCTACCTTGTTGCTATCTTGTTTAAACATAACAACATAACATCATAACATCATAACATCGTAAACATAGCATTTTTAATGACCATTTCAAGGACCAAGAGATTTATCTTTGTTATGTTTTGCAGGATATGGCCTCCGCTCGCAAAAATACTATTTGGATCAACTTCATGGGAACATCTTCCAAACTCAAAGAATTGGTCTCCAAGGTTCTCGAAAGCTCTCAGTTCAACAAAATACATGATCATTTGCTCAGTTTGGTTATCTTCGGTTTTGAAAAAGGCATGATGAGCATTTTATTCCAATTATTTGATCCCAAACACTATTGCTTTACTTTCCCTAATTATCAGTTGGTGCCCATAATGGAAGAGTTCTCTAAGTTACTTGGGGTGCCTATACTGGATCAGATACCCTTCATTGGTTTAGAGAAATATCCAAGACTCAAAGATATTTCCACAACCTTGCACATGAAACTGTATGACATTGCATCTAATTGGGAAACCATGAGTGGGGTTAAAGGTCTTCTTGTGAGATTCCTGATGGATAAAGCTCAATTGTTTCTAGATGCCTTGAGTTTTCATGCTTTCAAAGATGTTTTAGATTTATTAATTTATGGTTTAGAAATATTCCCCAATCCGGACCAACTTATAGATGTAAACACCACCAAGATATTCCTCACTCATAACCATGTGCCTACTTTTCTCAGAGACATTCTACATTCTCTTCACACTCGTACCATGAGGAAGCGAGGAACTCTCATGAGTTGTACACCTTTGCTATCCAGGTGGTTTATATCTCACCTTCCCCGCTTGATAATGAAGAATGAACAAGGTTTGAGGTGGTCTCAAAGGATAATGTCACTCTCGCATTCATTTATTGGTGTTCCCGATCCCATGAAGACATCATTATTATTTACCGCTGTGGAGATTTCCCAAATGTGCCACTCCTGGGCATAAGGGGGGGGGGGGATTACTTATAACCCTTCTCTAGCTTTACGTTAGTTTGGTTATGCTCGAAGAGACGGTCCTCATGATATGCTTATCTGGGGTGTTGTATTTGACTATGACAACAATCTTCGAGGTTACCGACAAAGATTTATCTGTGATTGGGGTATGGTCAATAAGATTGATAGCAGGATTCTGGAGCATAAGAACTCCACCCCTCTGGAGCCCTATCTCAAATGGGTACGGGCTCGTGCTCAAAACCTTATGATGCCATATTCTACTGTCCTACCAGTAATCGTGGAGCCTGTTATCGAAGGAGACGTTTCTCACACCATCCTTCATCCAGACATGCCTATTGACCTTGAAGAATTGAAGAAGTCTTGGATTCAACTCAAGGAATAATGAGACACCTTTGAGACGCAATTCTATGCAAGTGAGAGGAAAGTGTTGGAGCTGACGAAGCAACTTCATGAGGAGCAGAGTCTTAACGCATATGTCAACACAAAGAGGAGGCGTCCATGGGAAACTTAAAGCTTTAGGAGTTTTTAATTTATTCCTTTGTAATCATTTGTTTTCACATAAACTTACTAATAAAAATATTTGTTTTTGTTTCCTTTTGGTTAACAAATTTAAATCTCATAAGGTCCTTGAAAACATTGCATATATATATATATATATATATATATATATATATATATATATATATATATATATATATATATATATATATATATAGTTTTCCTCACGGACATGTTTTCTCATCTTCTTACTGTTTATTTCAGTAAAAAATGGCTCTCGAACAAAGTGTGAAAGAAATTCAAGCTCAAAACGCTCAATTTCATCAAATGTTCCTGAATCTAGCCAAGGGGCCGGAAGAACTGAAGGCCCTCATCACTAAAGAGAGGGAGGAGAAAATCAAGAAACCAGCTAGCATCCTCAACATGGGTAGGAGGCTCAAAGGTCCAGTCAAGCGAGCTTTGGATTTTGAGGATGAAAATGATGACCAAGAAGAAGATGATAAAAGTATGAAGGCTGAGAAGAATAACAACCAGGGTTCTGATAAAGAAGAAGAGGCTTATTTAGATGAACAATGTCCTCCTGCTGGCGATAAATACAAACTGCTGGAAGATCGTCTCAATGCCATGGAGATCTAGAGAGTTCCTGGGTTGGATTTCAAAGAGTTAGGTCTTATCTCGGGGGTTGTTATCCATCACAAGTTCAAGGTCCCTCGTCGTTTCCAAATATGATGGTGTGTCTTGTCCTAAGCTTCATCTGCGGTCTTACGTCCGAAAAATCCAACCCCATATTGCTGATAGAAAATTATGGGTTCATTTCTTTCAAGAAAGCTTGTCAGGAACATAATTGGAATGGTTTTATCAATAGGAAGGGACCAGTATTCATATCTGGGAAGATTTGGTTGTTGCTTTCTACAAGCAGTACCAGAATAATGCTGATCTCGCACCAACCCACATGCAACTACAGAGTATGTCCATGGGTTCTGATGAAAACTTCAAAGAGTACGCCCAGAAATGGAGAGACCTTGCAAGCAGGGTTCAACCTCCTTTAGCTGAAAGGGAATTGGTTGATATGTTCATGAGCATGCTAACAGGTCCTTTCTATAACCACCTACTTGGAAGTTCTTCAGCCGGTTTCACTGAACTGATATTGACGGGGGAACATGTTGAGAATGGAATCATAAGTGGAAAAATCCAAGTGGCTACATCTTCCGATACTCAGAAGAAGCCATACAATTGGAAGAAAGAGTCCAATGTCGTGTACGGCCAGAAGGGTCGTAATAAGAGTAACCATAACCAACATATGTGGGCAGTTCTAATCTCTAATCCCACACCAGTGCGATAACAACAAAGGGGTAATTAGCGAAGGAAAGATGAGCCCAAGAGATAGTTTACCAAAATCAACATGCCGCTCTCAAACATTGCAACACATGTTGAGGATGGATCTGATTATGTTGATAGAATGTCATCCAAACCCCAAAAATTCTTATCCTAACTTCAATCCGGATGCAAGGTGTTCCTATCATTCCGACAGTCCTGGGTGTTGTACCCAAAAATTTGCCCTCTCACTTATTAAATATTTTTTCACAAATATTTCTCTTGGTTCAAGACTGCACTAGGGTTGATCAACCCAAGACACCTCCTTGAGCACTGATGACCAAAATTAGGGTTTGAGATTGCACAAGGATAATTTAACTTTCAATGCCTCATATGACTTTCATGGATCATTATGTACCCCCAAGATCACTCATGTCAAGTTTCAAGCCTTGGATCACATTTTTGCTCAGTCAATTGAACAGTTGACCTAAAAATCAGTTGTATTGGGGAAAAAGTCAACTATGGCCAATTTACAGTCAAACATCATAATTTTTTATCCACATCAACATTATAAACTCATATGTATCATTTGATCAAGTTTGGACCATAATTCCTCAAGAAATTTGATTAAATCATCAAAAGGGCAAAATGGTCAAAATTAGGGTTTTGACTGAGAAGGGGCAATTTCTGATTTTTGACCTAGAAAATGGTCAATTGGTTTGAAGCATGATCTCAAGAGTTCCATTTCACCATTTTGATATAATGGTATGACTCAAAACATTTCTCAAGATCAATTGGATTGATAGTTGATTTTCAGCCAACTGATCAAAAGTCAATTGTATACTGAAAAGTCAAACTTTGACTTTTTGGTCAAAATCAAGTGTCAAAGATCAAAATTCATCAAAACATGTCAAAATATGAAATTTTTTCATCAAGAAACCAAAACGTCAAGATTTCATTTTGAAAAGTCAAAGTTTTCAAACTTAGAAATTTTTCTAAGTGTTGAAAACTTCATGTTTTTTCACAACTTTGAGCCAATTTTTCACCATGATGCAAGATGATTCAAAAGAAACTCTCAACGTGAAACTTTCATATCTCCATGATATCTACAACATTGCTTTACACAACTTCTTCTATAAATGATTGGATCTCAAGTTATTAATTCATAAAGTCATGGTCTTGAAATTAAACACTTAGTGAAATTTTGCCCTAGTTTAGGCATGATTTTGACCTAACTTCATGGCACTTTTTTATATAGTTCCAAGGGGAATTTTCAAAAGTGATTCAAAGAGGGGTTTTAGATCACATTACAAGATTTCTAAAATGTCAAAGAGTTCCTTGAGATCATTCTTGATCAGGGAGAATCGAAGAGAGGAAGTTAGAGTTTTAAACTAAAATTATAAGTCATTTTGTGATGAACAAGATTCAAATTTAAAAATCTATACTGCATGATCTCTACTTTACAGGTCCCAAACTTGTTAGAAACTCCATAATTAATTGCTTGCACAGCTGTTAGAGGTCTCAACTCAAGCATTCAATGCACTATCATGCTTTATATCCATTTTGGGAAGAAAGTGCACAATGCCATTTTGAAAAAGTAGCTTTATGCACAAAACTTGTTCTTGAGTCTTGCAATGGTTTTCTTCTAATCAAACACATCCCATAACTCAAGAGAAGTTTGTCTCAAGCCTTACAATCAATCAGCCCATGCTTGTACTTCCTCTTGGAACCATACATTCACTTTTCTTCAAAATCAAGCAACCTAGCCATAACTCTAGAACTCAAAAATCCTTTGTGCAATAGCTCTCCAACCTTTTGTTTATACATACACAAGTCATTTGCAACAAATCACATGCATGCTTGACTCCTGAAAATACCAAGAACTCAGAGCTGTAACACTTACTTTCATTGTTGTATATTCTGGCCAAAAATCCCAAAATTAAAAACTACTCGTGCGTTTATTGGCCTTTTGCTTCCAAAAGCTTCCAAGCATCATACACAAGTCATCCTTGTCCCTGTTACACGACTGTAACATCATCCTCATCCATTTCTAAGTTCAAAAACAGAGCATCACAATTGGACTTCTCCAGACCATTTCAACCACCCCCAGCTCAAGTCAGCATTTGCATTAGATTCCTAGAAGTCCAAGGGAGCTAGCCTGATCATCACCACTGCCTGAAACAAGCTCAAATCCGTTTCACGATTTCCAGTTTTGAGGTATTTTTCTTGAACTTATATCTTCATATTTAGGCATTGTTATGCTTGCATTTGTGAAGATAAAATGTAGACATCGTTGTCCTGAAACTATACATGTCAATAGATTTCATTTATTTTAATTGAGCTAGGAGAATTTTGAGTTTGAACTTTCTGAAATATTTAGGTCAGAATTTGGTACTTTTATAAATTCTCATTCATCTTTTATTTATAGCTTATGATATTTATATGGTTGGATTTGTGTGACAAAATGGAGCAATTTTCATGTTTACATTTTTGCAAATGGTTGAGAAATGAGCAAGTTACAGATCCTTTGGCTGGAGGTTGAAGATGAAGTGTAATCAGAGCGCATTTTGTGTTATGTATTTATCATTTCACACAAGTTAACGGATGTATCACCACCCCAGTGGTTAAAGCACGCGCCTGTCACCCTTAGGTCCTGGGTTCAAGCCCCAGCAAGACCTTTTGCTATTTTTCACTATTTTTTTTGACATTTTTGAGCTTTTTTTTTGCAGCGCCAGAGCCCTTATGCCAGGCCTTCCTTTTTTTGCTGACTTCTAACCCCAATTTAATTTTTGCACCCCTGGCCCTTTTTTTAATTATTTCATTTTTCTGTTTTTTTTAATTTTATTATATTTTATTTTCTTTAATATTTTTATTATTTATTATTATTAATTTTTTTTATTAATAAAAATATAAAAAATATTTTTATTTATTATTCATACTTGTATATTTTATTTTCTCTATAAAACAAAAAGACTAAAAAAAAACATTTCTTTTAATAATTAATTTATTTTTAACAATTAATGATTAGACTTAGGTTTAATTATTATTTTATTTTCCTTTTTTATTCAAAATTAATTTAGAACTAAGGTTTATTTTAATTAATTAATTTTCATATTATTTTTATTAAGTTAAAACTTTTCCACAAAAAAAAAACCTAAAATACATTTTTAACTTAATTTCAATTTTAATTAATTTAGGTTTAAATTTTGTTTATTTTTCAATAATCATCTCTCTTAATTAGGTTAGAAGACCCCTTTCGTAAAAACAACAAAAAAATCATTTCTTTTCCATTTATCTCCTTGTATATTTATTCAATTATTGTACATTTATTCAATATGGTTGTAATAGTTAATTAGGTTTAATTTTCTTGCAATCCCCATTTGTAAATTTATACACCCCTCCCCTAATGAGGTAATAGCGTATTAATTTTAAATTCCACAATTTATCGCTTTATATACAAATGCTAGTAATTAGGGTTTTGTATGGAAAAACCAAAATCAATTAGCAAACTCTAATTCAAGACAAAAACCAAGCATGAAAATCAATACACTTGCACACAAGCACCCCTAGGGTAAATCCACTTGGTTTCCTTACAAAAATGACCATATTACGCATGTGAGATATCTTAGCAAAAACAAGCAAAATACAAGATCATAGTCCCTCGATGACGCTATCAAAAGTTGCCTTTCAAAATGATCTTAGTCCCTAAAGAAAAATGCTAAGATATCTTGCAACATTGCTAATCATGGTTATACGATGACCCACGCCCGTCCCGTTTACATTCAAAGATAGGGTTACTTACCAAATCAATGGTAAGATAACAATGTCAAAGAAAAGAGGAAATGAACATGAAAGAATTTTGAGTAGGTAGAATGTTCTTAGTTACTTGCTCAATTTCAAAACAAAAAGTCCTTGCTATTTTCAAAAATGAACACCTACACTTTTAAAACATCTTACAAACTTGAAAACATGTTCAAAAGATCAACATCTTTGTATACGTTCTTACGAACGATAATCATTACAAAGTTTTCCAAAACAATGGCCTCTTTTCAAAAATTCTTTCAAAACCACACAAAGCACAAACAAAAGCAAGTGATCTAGCAAGTAACTAAGAGCCCATGGAAAACCATGGATAAAAAGGGTGCTAATACCTTCCCTTTTTATAATCTACCCCCCGAACTCAAGAAATAATCTCAAAGGTCTTTCCTGTGATTTTTCACCTTTCCTTTTGGATAAAAGAAACATCGGTGGCGACTCTTGCTAACTGCAACATTTGCAATCAAATGCAAAACACCCAAGTCAGTTCTCCCACCGTATCACAGAACTGGCGACTCTGCTGGGGAATATTCTAAAAGTGGGCTTACCTTAAGGTTAGATCACATTTACTTGCTTTCTTTGTTTGACTTGTATGCTTTACATTATGGTTCTTTGTTTGGGTTTGAATCCTCTACCCGGATTTGGGATACCTTATAGGTAAGTAGTAATACATTGTGGAAACTGTGCGGGGTATACCACATGGTCTAAGAAATAGCTACGTTAGTGCGACATATTTGTGGGTACTGGTAGCCCTTGAGTAGTCAAGGAGAATACAGGGCCGTTGAGTGATGTCATGAAGCACTAATGAACTTTTAGAACCTTTTCTTGACCAACTTGGCCATTAGGACGTAGTGAGATGACCGACTTTGGTGCAATCCAGAGTTTGTAGATACTCGATACTACACTCATTGAGGTTTGGTTTTTTGGGATATTTCAGTTACCATTAAAGAGGCTTGCGCTGAAACAATGACCAAAGAAACAAATCAGTGATATTGAGCTCCTTAGAACCCTATTACTATTACTATGACAGGTTTGAGCCAACTAAACTTCAAGAGGGTACTTACCTATAAGACTCCATGCAAGACTAAACCTAAGGATTAGTTTACTTTATTTGTGTATACTTATTTGTACATGACATCATAAACATCATAACATCATACTCATATTCACTAACCATTTCAAGGATCTTGGGATTTATCTTTGTTCTGTTTTGTAGGACATGGACTCTATTCGCAGGAAAACTATTCAAGTCAATATCGTAAGGATCCCTCCCCAACTTAAATATCTAGCATCAAGGATTCTTGAAAATTCTCCATTCATCGAAAGACATGGTCGCCTACTAAACTTGGTCACCTCCAACACTGATGAAGACATGATGAAGGTGCTCTTTCAGTTCTTTGATCCTTTACACCATTGTTTCACATTTCCCGATTATCAACTTTGCCAACCTTGGAAGAATTCTCCAAACTCTTGAGGATTCCAATTCTCAATCAACTACCTTTCAACAGTACGGAAAGAGATCCAAAGCCAGAAGAGATTGCTCAAGCTCTACACTTGCAACCATCTGATATCATAACTATGGGAAACAAGGAGCGGTGTCAAAGGTTTCCTAGCAAAGTTCTTGTTTGAGAAAGCCTAAAACTGTTGGAACTCTTTGGATTTGCAAGCTTTTGAGGAAATTGTGACTCTCTTCATCTATGGGATGGTTTTGTTTCCAAATCCTGACCAACTCATAGATGTGAACACCGTCAAAATCTTCATGTCTCGTAACCCGGTGCCTACTTTGCTAGGAGACATTCTACATTCTTTTCACACTCGTACTATGAGGAAAAGAGGTATCCTTATGTGTTGCACTCCTCTTTTGGCAAGATGGTTTATTTTGCATCTTCCCCCAATCTGTATTAAAGAATGAGCAAGGTTCAAGGTGGTCACATAGGTTGATGATGCTCAAACATTCAGACATTCATTGGTGTTCCCGATCCATAGAGAATGTTACTATTGTCGACCGTTATAGAGAATTACCTAATGTCCCTTTACTTGGCATTAGAGGAGGTATCACCTACAACCCCTGCTTAGCCTTAAGACAGTTTGGTTACGCCCGAAGGGATGGCCCACATGAGATGCTCATTCAAGGTTCGGTATTTGACTACGAGAACGACGATCATGGTCATCGCCAGAGATTTATCCGAGCTTGGAGGATGTTGAACAAGGTAGATAACAAGACATTGGGGCATAAGAATTCCATCCCTCTTAAGCCTTTCCTTAAATGGGTACGAACTCGTGCTCAAAGTCTTATGATGCCTTACCCATCCATTCTCCCAGTAATCATAGAGCCTGTTGTGGAAGGAGATGTTCCATACACTATCCTGCATCCTGACATTCCCACGTCTCTTGAAGACTTACAAAGGGATTGGATACAGCTTAAGGGGGAGTGAGACACTTTCTAAGCCCAATTCTACGCCAGCGAGAAGAAGGCTTTGGAACTCACTAAGCAACTTCATGAGGAGCGGAGCCAGAATGCCTACATCGCACCAAAGAGGTTGCGTACAAATTTTTTATCTTAGAGTTTTTGTACTTCTTTGTAAGCCCAAAAGAGGCATGATTTACTCAAGCTTTAATTTATTAATATAACGTGTGTTCCTTTTTGGTCTAAAGCAATTTTAAATCTCTAATTTCCTTGAAATCATTGCATATGCATTTACCATTCATCATAACATAAGCAGGTTTCTTACGACAAGTCTCCTCATCTTTCTACTATTTATTTCAGTAAGATGGATCTCGAGCAGAGGGTAAAAGACCTCCAAGCACAGAATGCTCAGTTTCAGCAGTTGTTCTTAACTCTAGCCAGAGGACAAGAAGATCTGAAAACCTTGCTGATTGAAGAAAAGAAGAAGTAAAAGAAAGTAACCGGAGTTCTGAATATGGGAAGAAGGTTCCAAGGACAAGCAAGAAGGACCCTAGACTTTGCAACGTCATCTGGTAAAGAAAATCAAGATGGGAAAGGCAAGGAAGCGGTTGTCAAGCAAGAGTCTAAAGAGGAAGAAGAGGAGGATTACTCTGAAGAGCAGTATCTCCCGGCCGACGACAAATACAAGCATCTGGAAGAAGGACTAAGCGCAATGGAAATCCATAAAGTTCCCGGGCTAGACTTTGAGGAGCTAGGTCTGGTGTCTGGGATTATCATTCCACCAAAATTCAAGGCACCGATATTTGCTAAATACGACGGAGTTTTGTGCCCCAAAATGCATCTCCGATCCTATGTGAGAAAGATACAGCCTCACACTGCGGACAGAGATTTATGGGTCCACTTTTTCCAAGATAGTCTATCCGGAACTCAATTGGATTGGTTCTATCAACTAGAAAGGGCCAACATCCACAATTGGGAAGACCTTGTCACTGCTTTCTATAAACAATATCAGTATAATGCAGACCTTGCTCCTACCTGTACTCAACTCCAAAGTATGGCTATGGTTTCAAATGATGGTTTCAAATACTACGCTCAGAAATGGAGGGACTTAGCAGGAAGAGTCCAGCCTCCCCTTTCCGAAAGAGAATTAGTAGACATGTTTTTGGATACCTTGTCCGGTCCTTTCTTTAATCATTTAATTGGAAGCTCCTCAGCAGCCTTCACTGAGTTAATCCTGACCGCAGAAAGAGTGGAAGCTGGGATTAAGAGTCGGAAGATCCAAAAAGACGCATCCTCTGCCGCTGTAAGAAAACCATTTATTGGGAAGAAAGAAGTTGGTGTTGTGTATCCTCAAAGGAATCAAGATAGAATTGAACATCAACCAATGGTAGGGGCTGTCATGATCCCTAAGCTTGTGCCTACTCAACAAAAGAACGATCAACCTAGAACAGAAAGACCAGTAAGACAGTTTACCCGGATTAATATGACACTATCCCAAGTATTGCCGCACTTGTTGAGATCCAACCTGGTAACTTTGAAGGAAGCTCCAAAGAATCCTAACACAACATCTCCTCACTACCATCCTAATGCTCGTTGTGCATGCCATTCAGAAAGTCCAAGCCACGATACCAATAATTGTTGGGCTTTGAAAAACAAGGTGCAAGACCTTCTTGAAGCAAAAGAGATTGAGTTTGATGCTCCTGAAATCCCAAATGTTATCACCTCTCGTATGCCCAAGCATGGCCTTGGTGTTAACGCTATTGAAGATGATATATTTGTTTCTACTGTTGATGAACTTATTACTCCTCTCCTCACCGTTAAGAAGAACCTTTTAAAAGCCAGTTTATTTTCGGGCTGTGATGAAGGCTTCCATTTCTGTCTATCCTTACCAACCAGTTGTCATTTATTAAAACCAGGTGTTCAGCACCTAATGGATGACAAAGATTTTGTTTGAGAAGACTCTTGTTCCAACTGTTTATAATGATGTTTCAATAGTAACCATTTCTGCCAATCCTTCCAGGGTCTCCACCAAAAGACCCGTTAGGATTACATCAGTTCCTAAAGTGGCTCCACTAATAATTACCATGCCAGGTCCAATCTCGTACTCATCAGATAAAACTGTCCCATGGAACTATGGGGGCGATGTCTACTATCACGGTGTCAAGCAAGATTGGCTGGCTGATGAAGACTCAATTCTTGAGAAGGCTGACCCGACATCAGTAATATTGCGGGAACCAGCAAGATAACCCGAAGTGGTAGAGTATTCTCCCCAGAGATTTCTCCTCCAAATACTGTTATCGGCTCTGTGATCATCCATGTTCCTGTTCCTGCTAACACTAATACTACTACAATCCCTTTGGTTACCCCTGCTGACACTACTACTACCACAATTCATATAGTTACGCCTGCTAACACTCCTACCACTGAGTCGACCGAGACTCGGGGTAAAGGCTTTCTGGTTGAGCCTGTCCGGATGAAGGCGCAAACAGTATCTACCCCTGAGGCCTCCAAAAAGGAGATAGAAGAAATTCTGAATATTATAAAGAGAAGCGACTACAACGTAGTCGAGCAGTTAGGGCAGACTCCGTCAAAGATTTCCATGCTGGCTTTATTGTTATGCTCCGAGGCTCATGCAAAGGCCTTGGTGAAATTCCTTAAAACTTCCCATGTACCATAAGAAACATCGGCGAATAAGTTCCAAGTCTGCGTGGCCAGTTTAACCGCTGACAATGGCTTGGGCTTTTCTGATGCTGACTTGACACCTAAAGGGAGAAAGCACAACGAGGCATTGCATGTCTCTGTCGAATGTTGGGGCACAAATTTGGCCCATGTCTTGGTGGATACCGGTTCGTCTTTGAATGTGATGCCTAAGAAGGCTCTTGATAGACTCGACTGTGAAGGTTTGACCTTAAAACCCAGCAATATAGTGGTAAGGGCCTTCAACGATTCAAAGAGAATGGTGAATGGGGAGGTAAACATCCCCATAAAAGTTGGAACCCAAACCTTTTATTCAACTTTTTACGTGATAGACATTCGCCCTTCCTAATCCTGCTTATTGGGCTGACCATGGATTCATAATGCTGGTGTTGTCACCTCTACATTACATCAAATGCTGAAATACCCAACCAAGGGGAAGATCATTATTGTCCATGGAGAAGAGGAATATATGGTCAGTCATTTAAACTCCTTCAGATACGTGGAATTGGATGGTGAATTCATTGAAACTCCGTTTCAGCATTTCGAGGAAGTCCCACCAACTGTGTCAATAACCAGAGTTGTTTCCAAAATTCCAAAGATTACAAGACCTCCGCTAAATATGTATTCTCTGAAAGATGCCAAGGCAGTGATAGAAAAAGGTGGGTGCACTATTTGGGGGCAACTCCCAGATATCCCATACAAGTCTAACAAATTCGATTTGGGTTTCACTTCAGGAGCCGAGAAAGCTATACGTCGTGCTCGTGCCGGGGGACCACCCTTGAAGATCAGCAACCACAGAGTCAATGCAGTGGAGGATGATGAGGATAGCTACGACCTGGAGGAATGGATTTTCCCAACTATCAATGAAGGACTTAACAACTAGGAAGCTAAAGATTATGTCCCAATTACTTTTATCCAACAGTAATTGTCTTTAAATTTTTTCGGACCTGTAATAATTAAACAATTCAGACTTTTTAAGCCTTGTGTCTTACCCGAGGCACAATGGTCCATTTGTAAGGGTTGTTATCTCATTTTCATATGTCATCAATGAATCTTGGATGTTTTTGCATACAAACTTTGTGTTCTTTGTCTTTCCTTTTTATTTTTTACAAAGATAGTTATTGTGATGCGGTGGGAGAACTGACTTGAGGTTTTGCGTTTGTGTTTGCAAATGTTTCGGTTTAGCAAGAGTCGCCAGACTTTTTATTTTATCCAAAGGAAAAGTCAAAAAGCACAGGAAAGACCTTTGAGATGTTTTCTTGGGTTCGGGGGGTAGATTATGAAAAGGGAAGGTGCAAGCACCCTTTTCATCCATGGTTTTCCATGGGCTCTTAGTTACTTGTTTAGATCACTTGTTTTTGCTTTTCAATTGTTTGAAATGGTGCTTTGTGTGTGGTTTTGAAAATGTTTTGAAAAGAGGCCTTGTCTAGGCAACCTTTGTAATGATTCTTGTTTGAATGTATGCAAAGGAGTTTGTCTTTTGAAAAGATGTTTCAATGTTTGAAAGTTTGTTTTTGGGAAATGTTTTGAAATTGTGTTGTGAGGTGTGTTTGAAAATAGCAAGGATGTTTTTGCAAGTTTTGATCAAGTAACTAAGAGTTGTCTACCCTATATACTCAAGAGTCTTTCCTACACATTTTTAACCCTTTTACATTGTTGTTTTACCATTGCATTTGGTAAACAACCTTATATTTGGATGTTAAACGGGACAGGCACGGGTCATCATATTGACCATGATAGCAATAGTGCTAAGTATCTTTAGCAATTTTTTGAGAGACTAGATCATTATGTATAGGCAACCAAGATAGCGTCATCGAGGGACTATGATCTTTTTGTTTTGTTTTTATTTTGCCAAGATACTCAACATGCATACCATGGCCATTTTAAAGGCAACAAGTGGATGAAACCCTAGGGATGCATGTGTGCATTGTGTTGTCATTTTCATGCATTTTTGTCTTGTTTTAGGTCTAACTATTTGTTTTGATTTTGGATATTGCATACAAACCCTAATCTCTATCATGGCATATTTGAAAGCTATAAATGTGTAAAGGTAAATCTACAACTATTACAACATTGATATGGGGAGGGGGATACAATTTTGGATAGGGGATTATTTTGCAAGAAATTAAAACCCTAAGTTATTACAACCAAATTGAATTCTTTAGCCAAATGATAAATAAGCAATATTTAAATAGACAATTAAATAAATATGCAATATATTATAAATATGCAAATAATATTTTTTGTATTATTTTTATGCATGTAAAAATAAACTATTTAATGTACAAAAATATTAAAAATAGTAATGGTTATTTTTTGGAAAGGGGAATAAACCCTAATTTTGTTTTAAGAAAACATATATATTAATTATATTATTTATGTATAATAAAATAAAATAAAAATATATACAAATGTCAAAAAATAAAAATATGTTAGGAAAAATATTATTTAAGTATGTAAATAATAAAAATAAAAATATAATATTTTTATGTATTATTTTCAAGTTTTTATTAAAGAAAATAAAAGTATGTTATTTAATAATTATTTTTATGTTAGAAAAAATAATAAAAAATAAAAAATAAAATGTGAAAATTTATGAAAATGTTTTTGATATTTTTTTATGTTTAGAAAAAATAAAATAAAATCAGAAATGAAAAAGAAATAGAAAAATATAAAAAAAATAATGAAATGGACCAGGGGGTGCAATCAGCAAGCTGGGGGCGCCAAAAGCAAGGAATAGCCAGGCCCAGCCCAACTACTTCATCTTCAACCTTCGTTCAAACAAAAATACGCGCATTCTGAGTTCAACTTCGTATCTCCTGTTTCAGTGCTTAAAAACAAAAACTTGTAACATGAAAGTTGTAGAGCATAATCACATGATTCCAACCATATAAAAAACTTAATCTAACTCTCAAAGACCAGAGAGAATTTATCTGGCCCTAATTTCTAACCTAACTTTTTCAGGAAGTTCATCAATCAAATTCTCTCAACACACTTAACTTAAATGAAATCTATGCATATGTACAGCTTAAGGGCAATGAGTACTATATTTTTTATTCACAAACCTAAGCCTAATGATTCCTAAATAGAGAGATAGAAAGTTAGAAAATACATGTTTCAGTTGAACTCATGTATGGCAATGCAAGGGTTTTCAGTGAGGCCTGAGGTGTTTGTGAGCTTGCCTGAACTTCCTCTGACCTTCTCCAATGCTTTATTTGCTTTGAGCTTGCTTGAATAAGCCTGTAGAAGTCAACTTGCACAAGCTGAAATCAGAAATGGTGAAGCTTGCAAATGGAGTTACAGTCAATGGCCAATGGTTGGGATAACTTAGGTGGGTTATATGGAATGTATTGGAACTGTTTTGGGACAAATCGCACGAGTGGTTTGTGAGATGGAAGTGAAACTGCAGAGAGTGCCATGTTTTGAAAGAATATGCTGTTTTTGTGTTTTGGAAGGCTTGAGGGTTGAATAGATAGTGCTTCTGACTCAAGGAAATATGCAAGAGTTGTTTCAAATGCTTACAAACTTTGTTCTTATCAGATTTCAAAGATATGGATCTTTTGCAAGTTTACTTGGTTTTGAAGTAAAAGTGTGAAGTGATACAAGACAGGCCTGTACACGCTATCTTCCAGCATGCACAAGATTGTTGTACCTCTTCCTAAGTTTGTGGAACTTGTTTGCTGCAAAGAGAGGGGTCCAAGTCTCAAGGGATGCAATTTGACATAAAGTTGCCTGTATCAAAATGGCATAGTTCACTTTTTGCCAAAAATAGATTAAACTCTTGTGTAAACTTCCATTGATCAGAATAAAGCCTTAGACCATTGAGTTTGCATTCAATTTTTGAGTGTGGAAGGGTTTAAAGACCTATGAGCAAGTACAAGTGAGGCTGGATAGAGTTTGCAACTTGTGTCAACATGAAAATGCCATGGATCAAAAGTGAGTTTTTTCCAAATTCAAACCTTCGATTCTCCCTAACCATAAATGATTTTGGAGAGTTCTTGGACATTTTGGAAAGCTTGCAACATGATCTACAATCCATATTTGAAATGAATTTTGATATTACAAGTGGAACTATGTGAAAAATCGCCATGAAGATAGGTCAAAATCCTGCCTAAACTAGGGCAAAATTTCACTAAGTTAAAAGTTCCATGGACCCTTGTTCTAAAAATCATAACTTGAGATCCAAGCTTCGTTTGGGAAAACTTTGTGAAAAAAAGTTGTATATTTTGTGGAGGACTATAACTTTCATGTTGGAAGTTTTGTTTGAATCCAATTGTATCATGGTGAAAATGTTGGGAAAAGTTGGGAAAAAATAAGGAAATTTCATAACTTAGAAAAATTCAAAGTTATGAAATTTTTCAATCTTAAACCCTAATTTGAAAAATTAGGTTTCTTGATGAACAAGTTTCATGTTTTGACACATATTGATGAGAAATGACCCTTGGCACTGGATTTTGACCAAAAAGTCAAAGTTTGACTTTTCAGTGTACAGTTGATTTTTGATCAGTTGACTGGAAAATTCATCTATCAATCCAATGCTTTTGAGATCTTTTGAACCTTGTGAATAGGTCAATATGATGCCATTGAGTCCTTGAATCCATGCTTGAACCCAATTTGCCATTGGCTAGGTTAAAAATCATAAATTGCCCTTCTACAGTCAAAACTCTAAAAATGACCATTTTACCCTTTTGATGATCTGATCAAATTTCTTGAGGAGTTGTGGTCCAAACTTGATCAAATGGTTCATATGAGTATATAATGTTGATGTGGATAAAAAATTATGAGGTTTAACTGTAAATTGGCCACAATTGACTTTTTCCCCAATACAGCTGATTTTTAGGTCAATTGTCCAATTGACTGGGCAAAAATTTGATTCAAGGCTTGAAACTTGGTATGAACAATCTTATAGGTCCAAAATGAAGTATGAAAGTCACTTTAAGCATTGGAAGTCCAAAAATCCCTGTGTAAACTCAAACCCTAATTTCAGGTCATCAATGCAAGGAGATGTCTTGAGTAGAGCAAACCCTAATCCTGTCTGGAGTCTAAAGAGTCTTGTGAGGGGAAATCTTGATAAAATGAGAGGGCAAATTTTGGGGGTACAACAGCTTCCCCTGTTCAATCTTCTTGAACCTGAAGAGTTAGATTGGCGAGTTTGCCTTTCGTGACTCGAAGGTAAAAGATGATTGGACACTAGAGTGCCCGTAAATTTGCACTCATCAAAATGTGGTTGAGGAAATGGGCTTAAAGATGCCATTTGGAGATGATAGAATCTTGCTGGAGATGGGCTTAGAGATGCCATCCAAATTTTTTGTTGAATATCAGGAGAATGAACATCAGAATGGTATCCGTATCCGGAACGTATCTGAGTTGTATCTGGAGATTGGATCTGTATGAGCAAGGGAATGGTGTCCGTGCCGGGAGCGTATCCAAGCTGTAATTGTATTTGATTCTTGAATGAATATCAGAATGACTACCGTGTCTGGAGTGTATCCGTATTGTATCAGAATTCTGAATGGGCGACAGAAAAGCATCCGTGTATGGAACATCTTTGGGCTGGGGATAAATTCCGAATGAGTGACAGAATGGCAATTGTGTCTGGTGCGTATCTGGACTGTATCCGAAGTTGAGACATATATGAGTAACAAAATGACTTCCATGTCTGGAGTGTATTCGTACTGTAACTGGGATCTGGACAAGTGACAGAATGACTTCCGTGTCTGGAGTGCATCTGAACCTGAAGTTGATAGTTGAATCTGAATGAGAAATAGAATGGCTTCCGTGTCTGGAGCGTATCTAGTCTGTATCTGATTGCTGAAGTCTGAATGAGTAGTAGAATGACCTCCGTGTCTGGGGTGTATCCGTATTATATCTGAATAAGAGATCTGAATGAGTAGCAGAATGACTTCCATGTCTTGGAGTGTATCCGTACTGTATCTGAAATCTTTAAATAGTTTTTAAAGATAGCTTTTAATCTTATCCTGAAAAGGGTAAAATGTTAGCTGAAACACAAAGTTATGTTGCATGACATGTATGATGCAATAAAATACGTTCTATCAACATTTATGAGATATGAATGTAATGTATGTGCATGTAAGCTGATTAGCTGTCTTGCTGAGGAAAATAAATCCTTGATAGCTGGAGATAGTAAGGTCCTTGACTGCTGCCGGGGAAAATAAATCCTGGACCGATGACGGGAATTCCATAACCTTTGATTGCTGAGAATGAGAAATCCTTGGACCACTGTTGGGGATAGAAAATCTTTGGCAACTTATGGGGATGTGAGAATCCTTCACGAACTTCCTGGGGATATAAGGATCTTTCAAGTCCTTTGAAGTTGGGACATGATAGACATTTCGTTGTAAGAATAATGTCGAGTGCTGCTTGAGAAACTTGCTTGGAGAGTCCCGAGAAAATTGATGATTGTGGCTGGGGACTGAGAATCTTCAATCTATTGGGAAAATAACTCTGGGGGGAGAAAGTTTATTCTGTTGGAGAGTTTTCAAGATCTTGGGTTGTATGCCAATCAACTGAGGAATTATCCGAAGCTATCGTCTGGTTAGCTGTCAGGTTCTTAAGATAACTTGCAGGGGAATTTTCTAGTTTTAAGACAACTCTCCGGGGAATTGGAGGAAACTGGATGGTCTTCCACTGGAGTTTGAGGGTTGAAGTTTTGGACTTCGTTGGGAAAGAAAGTTTCATCTTTGCTGAGGGTCTGTAGTTCAAAGTTTTTGGCTCCGCTAGGGATTGGGAGTTTGGAAACTTAGTTCTGGTGGGGATTTTGAAATTTAACTCCGTGGGGGACATGTATTTTAAGGCTTTGGCTCCACTGGGGACCTCGATGATGTACTGCAGGGGATTTTACTTGGAATAGACTAAAGACGTTTTCCTATACTTCCAACCTATCAGTAATTATTCTTTCCCGTTTTCGTTTATTTGTAAACAGTGATTATATTCAAATGCATATGCTCGTTTAATAAACCATTGGACGTTTTCAAATAAAACACAACTGTAAAGAAAAAATAAAAGGAAAATAGTTTTATGCGCTTTGAAGTATCTTTGTATTAACTTTATGTAAGTATTTTGTACAAAGGAGACAGACATCCTAGTAAGAGAATGTTGTCGTAAAAATTGAGAAAATTTATACAAAGAAAGATGGCTATGTGTAAAAATTCCATGGGGTTCCCATTCTGCTATAGCCTTCGTAACTCTGGATATCTTGTCCATTCGTTGCTTCGTCCGACGATGAATGAATTGATCAGAAACCTGGAGCTTGTCTGTGAAGAGATTATCCTTAAAGTGATCCGACGAGACATAGTCATACGCTTTAATTCCCTAACTTTTTCCTGAACCGCCCTTTCGGGTTTTCAATCCACCGGGAAACCCTTTTTTGCCCAAGTCGCCCTTTCGGGTTTTCAACTTGTCGAGTGTACATATTTTTTTTATTTATCCCTAATTTTTTCCTGAACCGCCCTTTCGGGTTTTCGATTCACCGGGATGCCCATTTTTTCCCAAGTCGCCCTTTCGAGTTTTCAACTTGTCGGGTCCTGCCAAAGTGAAAGCAATACAAGAAATGTTTGCTCCTCGTATCGAGAAGGAAGTCATAGGATTTTTGGGACGGTTAAACTACATTGCCAGATTCATTTCTCACCTAACAGCTACTTGTGAACCAATCTTCAAATTACTGAAGAAAGATCAAGTAGTCAAATGGAATGATGAATGCCAAACTGCCTTCAAAAAAATCAAAGATTACCTACAAGAGCCTCATGTTTTGATGCCACCAGTCAAGGGAAGACCATTGATCTTGTATCTAACTGTTTTGGAAAATTCAATGGGGGGTGTGCTGGGGAAGCATGACGAGTCTGGCCGAAAAGAGCATGCTATTTATTACCAGAGCAAAAAGTTTACTGACTGTGAAACAAGATATTCACTGCTCAAGAAAATTTGTTGCGCTCTGGCATGGGCTGCTGTCGGATAAGACAGAATATGCTAACTCATACTACCTTATTGATATCCAAAATGGATCCAATAAAATACATCTTTGAGAAGCCTGCCCTCTCTGGGAGAATAGCAAGATGGCAGATGATCCTGACGGAATATGATATTCAGTATACTACCCAAAAAGAAATAAAGGGCAGTGTATTAGCTGATCATCTTGCTCATCAAGCTGTAGATGACTATCAGTCCATGAAGTTCGAATTCTCAGATGAGGACATCATGATGGTAAACAACTATGAAGAATTCAGACCATATGACGGACCTGAACAAGGATCCCGATGGAACCTGGTTTTTGATGGGGCATCCAACGCACTAGGAAAAGGTATAGGTGTTGTACTCATATCTCCTGAAGGATGTCACACTCCCTTCACAGCAAGACTCTGCTTCAATTGTACAAATAACATGGCAGAATACGAAGCGTGCATTTTTGGTCTCAAAGCTGCCATAGATTTGGGGATCAAGTCCTTAAGTGTATTCGGAGATTCAGATTTGGTCATCAGCCAGATCAAAGGGGAATGGGACACCAAACACCCTAACCTTATCCCCTACAAAGAACATGTGTTGACATTGATCCCATATTTTAAGAAGATTACCTTCGAGCATTTCCCGCGAAAAGAAAATCAGCTAGCAGACGCGCTAGCCACAATGTCATCCGTGTTTAAACTTAAATGTGATAACGAGGCTCCCCAGATCTCCATTGAACGAATGAATGAACCAGCTCACTGTCACGAGATCAATACTTAAGAAGTAGTGGACCGGCCTTGGTTCCACGAAGTCAAGAGGTATCTCGAGACTCAAGAGTATCCGGAAGGAGCTTCATTCAATGATAAGAAGTTCTTAAGGAGATTCTCTGCTAAGTTCTTCCTTAGTAATGGAATTCTCTACAAGCATAACCATGATTCTGTTTTGCTCCGCTGCGTAGACAAGGTTGAGGAAGAAAAGATCATGGTTGATCTACATGAAGGAACTTTTGGCACCCATTTCAGTGGGCATACGATGGCAAAGAAAATTCTACGGGCAGGTTATTACTGGTCTACCATGGAAGCAGATTTCTATCAGCACTCTCGAACTTGTCATAAGTGTCAGATCTATGCTGACAAGGTGCATATACCTCCAGCTTCTTTGAACGTTTTGACGGCTCCTTGGCCCTTTGCTATGTGGGGCATCGATATGATTGGGGAAATCAATCCAACAACCTCTAATGGACACCGCTTCATCTTGGTGGCCATTGACTATTTCACAAAGTGGGTTGAGGCAGCTTCTTTCGCTTCTGTTACCAAAAATGTTGTAGCCCGGTTCATCAAACAGAATCTCATCTGTCCGTACGGTATCCCAGAGAGGATCATCACAGACAATGGTTCGAATCTCAACAACACATGATTACCTGCAAGCTTGAAAAACAAAAAATGGCAGATGGAGAAGGAGGAGTTACAGTATAGGGATGATGGTCTGGAACACTTAGATATGAGGTAGGTAAAGTGTTTGAGTGATTAAAACTTGAAACGAACGAGTCAATTTGTGGATTGCTTTGCTTGGTCACAAACTGCAAGTTTTGACAGGTTTTTGGTGATAGGGAGTTTTGAAGTGTTTCTGGACTTTAGCAATCGTATTCTAAGTTGTAATGTGTTTGTGTATTAGTATAGAGAAGGTTTCAAGTCAGCTCCTCAACAGAATTTTTTGTTGTAGCCTTTTTGCACTCTTGCTTGCTTTTTAAGAAAGGTGAAGAGACCACTCCCTACATGCTTGTACAGGCCTGCTTGGAGTTGGTACAAGTTCTAGACAACTTTCTTTTGGTTTATAGGACTTATGTATGCAGAGAAAACATGTCCAATGCTCAAGAAGTAAAAAGTTGCAAAAGTTATGCTTTTCCAAAATGGCAATGGCAACTTTGTGCCATTTATGGAATTAAAACTCGGACAAAGACTTTTGTGCTTGGATTAAGGCTTTATCAACTGAGTAAGAATTAAATTATGAAGTGAGAAACAAGTTTGAGACCTATAAAGCAAGAATTAGGAAGCATAGGTTCAGATTTGAATTTTGTTCTTCATGAAATGGCTTGAAATTAAAGTGAGAAATTGCCAACTTCATCTCTTCGATTCTCCCTACTCAAAAATGATCTCATGGAGTTCTTGGACATTTTGGAAAGCTTGCAGTGTGCTCTATAACTCATCTTTGAAATGAATTTCAATATTCCTCTTGGAACTAGGTTAAAAATTTCCATGAAGTTAGGTCAAAAACCTGCCTAAATTAGGGCAAAATTTCACTAAGTTATTTTAGTTCATGAGCATGTATTCACAAAATTATATCTTGATATCCAAGCATATTTATGGAAAAATGTGTGAAGAAAGTTGTATATTTCATGGAGATCTACAACTTTCATGTTGGGAACTTTCTTTGAATCATCTTGCATCATGGTGGAAATTTGGCTTAAAGTTGAGAAAAAATAAGAAATTTTCTATACTTAGAAAATTTCTAAGTTAAGAAAATTTCAAATTTTAAAACCAAATCTTCAATATTTGATTCCTTGATGAACAAGTTTCATATTTTTACATGTTTTGATGAATTGTGATCCTTGGCACTTGATTTTGACCAAAAAGTCAAGGTTTGACTTTTCAGTATACAGTTGACTTTGATCAGTTGACTGCAAATTTCATTTGTCAATCCAATGAAATTGCAATGTTTTGAATCATGATATTAGGTCAAAATTATGCAATTGAAACCTTTAAATCATGCTTCAAATAAATTGGTCATTTGTTAGGTCAAAACCCTAATTTTGACCATTTGGCCCTTTTGATGATTTGATCTAATTTCTTGAGGAACTATGGTCCAAACTTGATCAAATGATACATATGAGTCTAAAATGTTGATGTGGATCAAAAATTATGAAGTTTGACTGTAAATTGGTCATGGTTGACTTTTTCCCTAATACAGCTGATTTTAGGTCAACTGTCCAATTGACTGATCAAAAATGTGATTCAAGGTTTGAAACTTGACATGAGTAATCTTAGGGGTCCATGATGATACTTGAAAGTCATATGAAGCATTGATAGTCCAAAAATCCTTGTGCAAACTCAAACCCTAATTTTGGGTCATCAGTGTAAGATGAGATGTCTTGAGCTGACTAAACCCTAAACCATTCTTGAGTCAAAGAGATCTGGTGAGAAAAGTCTTGATAAATGAGAGGGAAAATTTTGGGGTACAACAACTTCCCCTGTTAAATCTTCTTAAACCTGAAGAGTTAGATTGGCGAGCTTTGTCGTTCGTGACTCGAAGGTGAAAGAATGATTGGACACACTAGAGTGTCCATAAATTTGCACTTGATGATGTGATGATAGAAGGAATGGGCTTACAGATGCCATTTGAAGAGGTGATAGAATCTGGTTGGAGATGGGCTTGTAGATGCCATCCAAGAATATTTGTTGAATTATAAGTTGTAAGCTAAAAGAATAAGTATCAGAATGGTGTCCATGTCTGGAGCGTATTTGAACTGTATCTGAAAGGTTGTATCTGAATGAGTATCAGAATGGCATCCGTGTCTGGAGCGTATCTGAACTGTATCTGAAATTTGAATCTGAATGAGTATCAGAATGGCGTCCGTGTCTAGAGCGTATCCGTACTGTATCTGAAATTTGAATCTGAATGAGTATCAGAATGGCACCCATGTCTGGAGCGTATCTGTACTGTATCTGAAATTTGAATCTGAATGAGCATCAGAATGGTATCCGTGTCTGGAGCGTATCTGTACTGTATCTGAAATTTGAATCTGAATGAGTATCAGAATGGCATCCGTGTTTGGAGCGTATCCATACTGTATCTAAAATTTGAATCTGAATGAGTATCAGAATGGCATTCGTGTCTAGAGCGTATCTGTATTGTATCTGAAATTTGAATCCGAATGAGCATCAGAATGGCATCCGTGTCTAGAGCGTATCCGTACTATATCTGAAATTTAAATCTGACTGAGTATCAGAATGGCATTCGTGTCTGGAGGATATCTGTACTGTATCATGATTGCATATTTTAATGGTAGCCGTTAATCTTATCCTGAAAATGGTAAAATGTTAGCTGAAACACAAAGTTATGTTGCATGAAATGTATGATGCAATGTATTTGTTTTATCAATGTTTATGATATATGGATGCAATGTACGTGCATGTAAGTTGATCTGCCGTATTGCTGTTTGATTGAGGAAAATAAATCCTTGAATGCTGCGGAGGATATGTTGAATTTTCATGTCTTGAAGTTGAAGTACTGACAAACTCTTGTTGAGGGAAGTAAATTCTGTTGTGAGGGCAATGCCATGTACTGCTTGTAAGATCTGCTTGAGGAGTCCTGAGAAATTTGACGATTCCTACTGGGGATTAATAATGACGCACTGTGGGGATCTCTTGGGTAATAGCCTAGGGACATTTTCCTATTCTTTCAACTTATCAGTAATTGTCTCTCTCATTTTGTTTATTTGCAAATAGTAATTATGTTCAAATGCATATGTTCATTAATGAATCATTGGACGTTTTTTTGCAAACAAAACACAAGCGTAAAGAAAAGGCAAATAGTTTTTTGCACTTTCAAAGGGATATCTTTGTATTGATTTTGAATAAATATTTGTATAAAGGAGACAAACATTCTAGTAAGATAATGTTGTCGTAAGATAGGAAAATTTTGATACAAAGAAAGATGACTATGTGTAATAATCCCATGGGGTTCCCATTCTGCTATAACCTTCATATCTCCGAATATCTTGTCTATTTGTTGCTTCGTCCGAAGATGATTGAATTGATCAGAAACTCCAAGTTTGTCAGTAGAAGCCAAAGGTTGTTCGTCGAGTGATCCGACGGGACATAGTCATACGCTTTAATTCCCTAACTTTTTCCTGGACCGCCCTTTCGGGTTTTCAGTCCACCGGGAAACCCTTTTTTGCCCAAGTCTCCCTTTCGGGTTTTTAACTTGCCGGGTGTACAGATTTTTTTTATTTTATCCCTAATTTTTGCCCGAACCTTTTGGTTCGCCGGGATGCCCTAGTTTTGCCTAGGCGTGTCAACCTAACGGGTCTCTTATGCGTAGTATCTTTTGACTATGTTCGCGTTCGCAGGGTGTGGCAGGTCATCTCCGTCCATGGTGGTCAAGATCATTGCCCCACCAGAGAATATGTTCTTGATTACAAATGGTCCATCATAGGTAGGAGTCCATTTTCCCCTAGGATCACTTTGTGGCAAGATGATATGTTTGATCACTAGATCCCCAACTTGATATACTTGGCGCCTGACTTTCTTGTTGAAAGCCTTGATCATCCGCTTTTGATACATTTGACCATGACAAACAGCAGTAAGTATCTTTTCATTAATTAAGTTCAGTTGATCAAGTCGATTCTGGATCCAATCGTTTTCATTTAATCATGCATCCTTCATAATTCTCAGAGAGGGGATATGAACCTTAATAGGCAAGACAACCTCCATGTCGTAAACCAAAGAATAGGGTGTTGCCCCGGTTGATGTGCGAGTCGTGGTACGGTACCTGTGGAGGGCGAATGGTAGCATCTCATTCCAGTCTTTGTACGTGACTGCCATTTTCTGTATGATCTTTTTAATGTTTTTATTCGCAGCTTCGACAACATCATTCATCTTTGGCCGGTAGGGAGAATAATTCTGATGCTGAATCTTGAATTGCTCGCATAGTGCGGTGATCATAGTATTGTTGAGATTTGTACCATTGTCAGTGATGATCCTTTCTGGGATGCCATACCGGCAAATGAGATTTTTCTTGATAAAGCGGGCAACAACATTCTTAGTAATGGAAGCGAAGGAAGCTGCTTCAACCCACTTAGTAAAATAGTCAATAGCCACTAGGATGAAGCCGTGTCCATTGGAGGCTGTAGGCTTGATCTCTCCAATCATATCAATTCCCCACATAGCAAAGGGCCAAGGAGCCGTCAAGACATTCAGAGGAACCGTAGGTACGTGCACCTTGTCAGCATAAATTTGACACTTATGACAGGTTCGAGAATGTTGATAGCAATCTGCTTCCATGGTAGACCAATAATAGCTTTCCCGTAGGATTTTCTTCGCCATCGCATGCCCACTAGAGTGGGTGCCAAAAGTACCTTCATGCAATTCAGCCATGATCTTTTCAGCCTCAATCTTATCCTTACACCGAAGCATAATGGATTCATGATTACGTTTGTATAGAATGCCATTACTAAGGAAGAATTTAGCAGCGAATCTCCTTAAAAACTTCTTATCATTGATTGAAGCTCCTTCTGGATATTCTTGAGCCTCGAGATACCTCTTGACTTCATGAAACCAAGTCTGGTCCATTACCTCTTCAGTATTAATCTCGTGACAGTACGCCGGTTCGTCCATTCGTTAGATGGTGATCTGGGGAGCCTCGTTATCCCAATTAAGTTTAAACATAGATGACATTGTGGCTAGAGCGTCTGCTAGCTGATTTTCTTATCGCAGAAAATGCTCAAAGGTAATCTTCTCAAAATGTGGTAGCAATGTCAAAACATGTTCTTTGTAAGGGATAAGGTTTGGGTGCTTAGTGTCCCATTCCCCTTTGATCTGACTGATAACCAAAGCTGAATCTCCAAACACATCTAAAGATTTGATTTCCAAGTCTATGGCAGCTCTGAGACCAAAGATGCATGCTTCGTACTCCGCCATGTTGTTTGTATAGTTGAAGCAAGGTCTGGCAGTAAAGGGAGTATGACACCCTTCCGGAGATATGAGTACAGCGCCGATTCCATCAAAGAACAGGGTCCATTGGGATCCTTGTTCAGGTTCGTCGTATGGCCTGATTTCTTCACAGTTGTCTAATGTCATGATGTCTTCATCTGAGATGTCAAACTTCATGGACTGATAGTCTTCTACAGCTTGATGAGCAAGGTGATCAGCCAATACACTACCCTTTATAGATTTCTGGGTAGTATATTGTATGTCATATTCTATCAGAATCATCTTCCATCTAGCTATTCTTCCAGAAAGAGCAGGCTTTTCGAATATGTACTTTATCGGATCCATCTTAGATATCAACAAGGTAGTATGAGTCAGCATATACTGTCTTAGCCGGCGATCAGCCCATGCCAGAGCGCGGCAAGTTTTCTCGAGCAGTGAATATCTGGTTTCACATTCGGTAAACTTTTTTCTCGGGTAGTAAATAGTGTGCTCTTTTCGACCAGACTCGTCATGCTGCCCCAATACACACCCCATTGAGTTTTCTAAAACAGTCAGATACATGATCAGTGGTCTTCCCTCGACTGGTGGCATCAAAACAGGAGGCTCTTGTAAGTACTCTTTGATCTTGTCAAAAGCAACCTGGCATTCATCATTCCATCTGACTACTTGATCTTTCTTCAATAGTTTGAAGATTGGCTCACAAGTAGCTGTTAGGTGAGAAATGAATCTGGCAATATAGTTCAGGCGTCCCAAGAATCCTCTGACTTCCTTCTCAGTACGAGGAGCAGGCATTTCTTGTATTTCTTTAACCTTGGCAGGGTCGACCTCAATGCCTTTGTTACTGATGACAAAACCTAAGAGTTTACCGGACCGTACTCCGAATGTGCACTTGTTTGGATTCAACCTTAGCTTGTATTTCTTTAGTCTCTCAAACAGCTTTTGCAAGTGATCCAAGTGCTCTTCTTCTGTTTGTGATCGGGCTATCATATCATCTACTTAGACCTCTATTTCATGATGTATCATGTCGTGAAATAAAGCTACCATGGCGCATTGATAGGTTGCCCCGACATTCTTCAGTCCGAATGGCATCACCTTGTAGAAGAATGTGCCCCACTGTGTGACAAATGTTGTTTTCTCCATGTCTTCAGGTGCCATTTTGATTTGGTTGTAACCTGAGAATCTGTCCATGAAGGAAAACACTTTGTGTTGTGCTGTATTGTCAACCAGGATATCAATGTGGGGAAGTGGAAAATCATCTTTAGGGCTTGCCCTATTCAGATCTCTATAATCCACGCACATTCGTACTTTGCCTTCCTTTTTAGGTACGGGAACAATGTTGGCAACCCATTGAGGATAGGAAGTGACATCCAAGAATCCAGCATTGAATTGCTTCATGACCTCGGCCTTGATCTTTTCTGACATATCAGGCCTCATGTGGTGGACTTTTTGTTTTACTGGTGGATTGTCTTCTCTTGTAGGCATACGATGTACCACGATGTGTGTATCAAGTCTTGGCATGTCTTCATATGACCAGGCAAAGATCTCAACATAATCATGCAATAGCTAAATCATACGCTCCTTGACACTGGGCTCCAGATTGGCACCCATCTTGACCTCTTTTTTATCCTCCTAGGTACCCAGGTTGATTGTATCCACGGGTTCCTCGTGAGGCTGAATGGCTCTTTCCTCTTGTTGTAGTAGTCTGGCCAGCTCCCCTGGTACTTCACAATCTTCCTCACCTTCGTCTTCGGCTTGGTAGATTAGATCTTCAGAGTCATAAAAGGCCATAGCAGTATCGTTACCCATGGGATCCTGAATGGAGGGGTACCTACATTTGTGAGTGTGGGTGTGTGTAAGGGTATAGCCATCTTTAAAAAATAAAATGTAAAAGAAAGAAAATGAGCAAAAAAGTTTGTATGTGAAAAACGTCCATGATTCATTGAATGTCATATGAAGATGAAACAATAACCCTTACAAATGGACAATTGTGCCTCGGGCAAGACACAAGGTTTTAAATGTGTGAATTGTTTGTGAATATTACAAGTCCAACAGAAATGTAAAGATAAATTACTGAGGGATGAAAGTTATTGGGACAAAGTCTCTGGTCTCCCAATTGCAAAGTCCTCCATTGATAGTTGGAAATATCCAATCCTCCAATCTGCAATCCTCTTCACCATCTTCCACCATAATGACCTCTCGGTTTCTAATCTTCAAGGGTGGCCCTCCAGCACGGGCACAACGTACAACCTTATGAGCACTTGAAGTGAACCCTAAGCCAAACTTGTCAGATTTATACGGAATATCCGGAAGTTGCCCCCAGATGGTGCATCCTCCTTCCTCTACTACTTCTTTGGCGTCCTTTAGAGATGACATCCGGAGCGAAGGTCTTGTAATCTTGGGAATCTGGGACGTAGTCTTGGTCACTGCTACCTCTTGGGGGACCTCTTCGAAATGTTGAAAAGGAGTTTCAATGAACTCGCCGTCCAATTCCACATACCGGAAGGAATTGAGGTGGCTAATCATATACTCTTCCTCTCCGTGGACAGTGATAATCTTTCCCTGGACCGGATATTTCAGCATCTGGTGCAGTGTAAAGGTGACAACGCCAGCATTATAGATCCACGACCGTCCTAGCAGATAGAAGTAAGAGGGGAGGATGTCCATTACATAGAAGGTCGAGTTGAAAGTTTGAGTCCCAACCTTTATGGGGATATCCACCTCCTCGTGCACCATCCTCTTTGAGCCATCAAATTCCCTTACGACTATGTTACTGGATTTTAACGTCAGTCCTTCGCAGTCTAGTCTGTCGAGAGCTTTCTTTGGTAAAACATTCAAAGACGAGCCAGTGTTCACCAAGACATGGGCCAGAGTTGTGCCTCTACATTCCATAGAGACATGCAATGCCTCATTGTACTTTCTTCCCCTTGGTGTCAGATCAGCATCCGAGAAGCCTAGGTCGTTATCCGCCGTCAAACTGGCCACGCAATCTTGAAATTAGTCAGCAGACGTCTCTTGAGGCACATGGGTTGTCTTTAGGAATTTCACCAGGGCTTTCGCATGTGCCTCAGAACACAGTAGCAATGCCAGCATGGAGATCTTGGAGGGAGTTTTCCCCAACTGCTCAACTACATCGTAGTCTCTCCTTTTTATGATTCTCAGGATCTCCTTTATTTCCTTATTGGAGGTCTCAGGTATAGTTAGTGGTTGAGCCTTCATCCGGACAGGCTCCACTTGAATACTTTTTCCTCGAGTTTCAGCAGTAGGAGTGTTGGTAGGAATGACAACAGGGGTTGTATCGTCTTTGTTAATAGGAGCACTTGCATAGATGATTAGCGGTACGGAAATGACCTTTGGAGCAACCACGGGTCCAAAAACTGCCTTGGGGGGGGGGGGGCAATTTCTGGAGAGAAGATTCTACTGCTTCGGGTAATCTTACTGGTTTCGGAAATATTGCTAATGTCGGAGTATTCTTCTTCAGAGTTTATCTCTTTGGTGGCCAGCCCATCTTGTTTGATGCCATGGTAGTAGATGTCCCCACCGTAATTCCACGACACAGTTTTGTCTGATTCATACGGGACTGGCCCAGGCATTGTGATTATAAGAGGAGTAGTTTTGGGAACCAGTGTAATTCTAACGGGTCTTTTGGGGACCCTGGAAGAATTGGCGGAGATGGTGATGATTGAAATGTCTTCAACAGGAACAAGTGAAATAGGAGTACTTTCAAACAGGATCTCTTTGTTGTCTATCAAGCTTTGAATGCCTATTTTCAACAAAGGGCAAACAGTTGGTGAGGATAAGCAGAGGTGGTAGTCTTCATTACAACCCGGGAATACACCGACTTTCGACAAGTTTATCTTAATGATTGGGAGTGGAGTCACGAGTTCATCAACTGTGGTAACAAACAAATCTTCTTAAATAGCATTGGTGTTATGACCATGTCTGGGCATAGGAGCAGAAATGACGTTTGGCTTCTCGGGCGCATCAAACTCAATCTCTTTTGCCTCTATAAGGTCTTGAATTTTGTTTTTCAAGGCCCAACAATTGTTGGTGTCATGACCCGGACTTTCAGAATGATATGCGCAATGGGAATTTGGGTGATAATGAGGGGACGTTGTGTTGCGGTTCTTTGGAGCTTCCTTCAGAGTTGTCAAATTAGATTTTAGAAGATGCGGTAAAACCTGGGATATAGTCATATTGATTCTGGTGAATTGTCGGACTGGCCTTTCCACCCTCAGTTATTACTTCTTGGTTGATCAGATGTAGGCTTTGGGATCATAACAGCCCCTACCATTGGTCGGCGTTCGGCTCTCCCTTGGTTCCTTTATGGATAAATAGCAGATACCTCCTTCTTCCCAATGAAAGGCTTTCTCACAGCTGTAGAGGCAGATGAATCCTTCTGAATCTTTCCATTTTTTATGCCAACTTCCACCCTTTCTCCGGTCAGTATTAACTTAGTAAATCCTGCAGATGAGCTTCCAATTAAATGGTTGAAGAAAGGGCCCAATAGAGTGCCTAAGAACATGTCCACCAACTCCCTTTCAGACAGAGGGGGTTGAACTCTTCCAGCTAGATCTCTCCATTTCTGCGCGTAATCCTTGAAACCCTCATTGGAAGTCATAGCCATACTCTGAAGTTGAGTACGGGTAGGTTCCAAATCAGTATTATATTGGTATTGCTTATAGAAAGCTGCGGCAAGATCTTCCCAGTTGTGGATGTTGGCCCTTTCCAGTTGGTAAAACTAGTCGAGTTGTGTTCCAGATATGCTATCTTGTAAAAAATGCGCCCACAAGTCTTTATCAGCGGAGTGTGGCTGGATCTTCCTCACATATGATCGGAGATGCATCTTAGGACATGACACCCCATCATATTTTGCAAACAAAGGCACTTTGAATTTTGGAGGAATCACAATCCCCAACACTAGTCCCAATTCTTCAAAGTCTAGACCTGGAACCTTTTCTATTTCCATAGCGCTCAAACGCTCTTCAAGATGTCTGTATTTATCATCAGCTGGAGGATATTGTTCCTCAGAGTAGTCTTCCTCTTCTTCCTCCTCTTCAGATTCTGACGGAACCGTTGTTTCCTTTCCTTTCCCCTCTCCTTCAACGGATGTTGTTGCGAAATTCAAGGTTCTTCTAGTTTGTCCCTGAAACCTTCTCCCCATGTTTAAAACCCCGGTGGCTTTCTTTGTTTTCTTTTTCTTTTCTTCAGCTAGCAGGGTCTTCAACTCTTCTTGCCCCTTGGCTAGGGTCATGAGCAACTGTTGAAACTGCGTGCTTTGAGCTTGGAGATCTTTGACTATCTGTTCGAGATCCATCTTACTGAAATAAACAGTAGAGAGATGAGGAAACTCGTTGCAAAAGACCTATTTATGTTATGATGAATGATATGTGCATATGCAATGTTTTCAAGAATTTTAAAGATTCAAGTTCGTTTTAGACAAAAAGGAAACACACATTATATTAATAAGATAAAGTTTGAGTACATCAATTCCACTTGGGCAAAATAATACAAAACTCTAAGATAAAAAGTAGTGCGCATCCTATTTGGTGCTATGTAGGCATTTAGAGTCTGATGCTCATGAAGTAGCCTAGTGAGTTCTAAAACCTTCTTCTCGCTTGCGTAGAATTGGGCTTCGAAAGTATCTCGCTCTCCTTTGAGCTGTATCCAATCCCTTTGCAGGTCATCAAGAGATGTGGGCATGTCAGGATGTAGGATAGTGTATGGAACTTCTCCCTCCTTAACAGGCTCAATGATCACCGGAAGGATGGAAGGATAAGGCATCATAAGACTTTGAGTGCGGGTTTGTACCCATTTGAGGTAAGGCTCAAGAGGGATGGAATTCTTGTGTCCCAAAGTCTTGTTATCCACCTTGTTTATCATCTTCCAAGCTCGGATGAATCTCTGGCGAAGACCTTGATTGTCATTGTCGTAGTCGAATACCAAACCTTGAATCGGCATCTCGTGCAGGCCATCTCTTAGGGCATAACAAAACTGTCTTAGAGCTAAGCATGGGTTGTAGGTGATGCCTCCCCTAATGCCAAGTAGAGGGGAATTAGGGAATTCCCCATAACGGTTAACAATGCTAACATTCTCTTTGGATCGGGAGCACCAATGAATATCTGAATGTTTGAGCGTCATTAACCTTTGTGGCCACCTTAATCCTTGCTCATTATTTAAGACTGATTGGGGAAGAAGAGAAATAAACCATCTTTCCAGGAGAGGAGTGCAACACATAAGGATACCTCTTTTCCTCATTGTGCGAGTGTGAAAAGAGTGTAGGATATCCCCTAGCAATGTAGGCACCGGATTGCGTGACATGAATATTTTGACGGCACTCTCATCTATGAGTTGGTCAGGATTAGGGAACAAAACCATCCCATATATGAGGAGAGCCACAATTTCCTCAAAGGCTTGCAAGTTTAAGGAATTCCAACAGCTTTGGGCTTTCTCAATTAGGAACTTTGCTAAGAAGCCTTTGGCACCACTCCTAGTTTCCCAATGAGTTGTGACATCAGATGAGTGCAAGTGTAGAGCTTGAGCAATCTCTTCTGGCTTTGGGTCTCTTTACGTACCATTGAAAGGTAGTTGATTGAGAATGGGAATCCTCAAGAGTTGGGAGAATTCTTCTAAAGTGGGCACAAGCTGATAGTCGGGAAATGTGAAGCAATTGTGCAAAGGGTCAAAGAACTGGAAGAGAACTTTCATCATATCCTCATATGTGTTGGAGGTGACCAAGTTGAGTAGACGACCATGCCTCTCGGTGAATGGAGAGTTCTCAGGGATCCTTGAAGCTAGCTCCTTATGTTGTGGAGAAGTTCTTACAAGGTTGACTTGGATAGTTTTCCTGCGAAGTGACTCCATATCCTACAAAACAAGAACAAAGATGAATATCCAAAATCCTTGAAATGGTTAGTAGATGTATGTGATGTTCATGATGTCCATGATGTTATGTACAAGTATGCATATACAATTAAAGCAAACAAGTTCTTAGTTTAGGTTTGCATGGGGTTTCATAGGTAAGTACCCTCTTGAAGTTTAGTTGGCTTAAACTTGTCCTAATAATAGTAACTGGGTTCTAAGGAGCTCAATATCACCGAATTGTTTCCTTGGTCATTGTTTCAGCTCAAGCCTCTTTAATGGCGACCTAAATATCCCAAGAAACTAAACCTCAATGAGTGTAGTATCGAGTATCTACCAACTTCGGACTGCACCAAAGCCAGTCATCTCACTACATCCTAAAGGCCAAGTTGGTCAAGTAAAGGGTTCTAGAAGTTCATTAGTGCTTCATGACATCACTCAGCGGCCCTGTATTCTCTTTGATTGACTCAAAGGCTACCGGTACCCACAAATATGTCGCACTAACATAGCTATTGCTTAGACCATGTCGGTATACCCCGCACAGTTTCCACAATGTTTTGCTATTTACCTATAATGTATCCTAAATCCAGGTAGAGGATTCAAACCAAAACTAAGAACCATAATGTAAAGAAAACAAGTCAATAAATGTAAGAAAATAAATGTGATCTAGCCCTAAGGTAACCCCACTTTTAAAAATTCCCCAGCAGAGTCGCCAGTTCTGTGATACGGTGGGAGAACTGACTTGAGGGTTTTGCATTTTATCGTAAATGTTGCGGTTAGCAAGAGTCGCCACCGACTTTTATTTTATCCAAAAGGAAAGGTGAAAAAGCACAGGAAAGACCTTTGATATTATTTCTTGAGTTCGGGGGGTAGATTATGAAAAGGGATGGTATTAGCACCCTTTTCATCCATGGTTTTCCATGGGCTCTTAGTTACTTGCTAGATCACTTGCTTTTTGTTTTGAAATTGTGCTTTGTGTGGTTTTTGAAAGTATTTTGTAAAAGAGGCCATTTGTTTAGGCAATCTTTGTAATGATTCTCGTTCGTAAGAATGTACACAAAGATGTTTGTCTTTTTTTGAAAATGTTTTCATTGTTTGTAAGATATTTTTTGAAATGTGTGTGTTTGTTTTGGAAAATAGCAAGGGTAGTTGTTTGAAAATAGAGCAAGTAACTAGAAGCAATCTACCTACACAAATGTCTTTCTTGTTCATTTTCTATTCCTTTGACATTGTTGTCTTACCATTTATTTGGTAAGCAACCCTATCTTTGGATGTAAACGGGACGAGCGTGGGTCATCGTATAACCATGATTAGCAATGTTACAAAGTATCTTAGCATTTTTGAGGGACTAAGATCATTTTGTAAGGAAACTTAGAATAGCGTCATCGAGGGACTATGATTTTATATTTGTTTATTTTGCCAAGATATTTCGCATGCGTAATATGGCTATTTTTGTATAAGGCAACCAAGTGGAGAAACCCTAAGGATGCTTGTGTGTAAGTGTGTTATTTTCATGCTTTGATTTTGTCTTGGATTAGGGTTTTCTATTTTCTTTGTTTTGATCTTGCCATACAAACCCTAATTACTAGCATGGTATATAAAAGCGGTAAATTGCGTAATTTAAAGATTACTACGCTATTACAACATTTTATGGGAGGGGAGAATACAAATTATGAATGGGTATTTGCAATAATGTAAATCTAATTAAGCTATTACAACCAAATCGAATTTGTACAAGTATTTGAATAAACAATATGCAATATAAATTAAATATGCAATGATATATATGTGCAAGAAAAAGGTTTTTGCTTTGTTTTTCATATGTAAAAGAGTTTTGACCTAATCCTAAAATATTAAAAAGTAAATTATTTCTTGAGAAAAATGGTTAACCCTAATTTCTAATTTAAAAGGAAAGTAAAGTTTTTTAAGTATTATTTTTGTGTATTTTTGTATTAAGAAAATAGATAATATTTTGTGAAATATTTAGTATCTTTATATGTCAAAATAAATATTTATAAGTGTGAAAAAAAAGGAATAAAAATATATCTAAGTCTATTTTATTTTTACAAGTTTATTTTAAGAAAAATAGTCAGTATATAATAAAATAAAATATATTTTTTATGTAAAAATAAAATAAAATAAACAAAAATGCAATAATTAACATATTTATATTTTTTATGATTTTTTATGTTAAAGAAAATATATTTATAAAAATGAAAATGAAAATAAAAATAAATAACAAAAAGATTGGGCCAGGGATGCTGTGAGAGAAAGGAGGGTAAATGTTAGAAAAAAACACAAGGCCCAAAAGTTGAAGCCCGCGCTGCAAACAGCCAAAAAATGGATGAAAATGTGAAAAAATGCAAAAAGGAAGCGCCAAGGCTCGAACCTGTGACCTTAAGCATTTTAGCGCGTTGCCTTACCACTGGGGTGGTTGTACATCTGTTAGTTCAAATAAAACTAAAAATAGATAACACAAAAATCTTCCTTTTCCTTGTACTTCATCTTCTTCCTCTAGCTAGCCAGACCAAGCATATCTCTCTCATTTCTCCATAAAAATGGAAACTTCCAACATGAAAATGATAGTACTCTTTCCCACGATTTCAAACATGTAACTCATGTAAACAAACAATCAAAGATCAAAACAAATTTTAAAGGCCCTAATTTTAAACCTAATTTTTACAGAAATTTGAACTCTAAAATTCTCTATACATAATGAACAGAAATGAAATATATGCGCATGGTTGGCTTTAGCATAATAATATGTACATTTTCCTTTCACAAATCATGGCCAATGGATGCCTGTATGAAGAGATAAAAGTTGGAGTTCTTACCTCTTTCAGCTGAGATCGTGAATGGAGTTTGAGTGAGATTTATGAAGGCCTGAAGATCCCTTTAGCTTGCCTGAACCTCCCTGAGTGTGTTCCAATCCTTGCCTTGCTTTGAAAGTACCTGAATCTCTCTATCCAAGTCAACCTACAAGCTTGAAAAACAAAAATGGCAGATAGAGAAGGAGGAGTTACAGTACAGGGTGATGGTCTGGAACACTTAGATATGAGGTAGGTAAAGTGTTTGAGTGATTAAAACTTGAAACGCACGAGTCAATTTGTGGATTGCTATGCTTGGTCACAAACTGCAAGTTTTGACAGGTTTTGGGTGATAGGGAGTTTTGGAGTGTTTCTGGACTTTAGCAATCCTGTTCTAAGTTGTAATGTGTTTGTGTATTAGTATAGAGAAGGTTTCAAGTCAGCTCCTCAACAGATTTTTTTGTTGTAGCCTTTTTGCACTCTTGCTTGCTTTTTTAAGAAAGGTGAAGAGACCACTCCCTACATGCTTGTACAGGCCTGCTTGGAGTTGGTACAAGTTCTAGACAACTTTCTTTTGGTTTATAGGATTTATGTGTGCAAAGAAAATAGGACCAATGCTCAAGAAGTGAAAAGTTGCAAAAGTTATGCTTTTCCAAAATGGCAATGGCAACTTTGTGTCATTTATGGAATTAAAACTTGGACAAAGACTTTTGTGCTTGGATTAAGGTTTTATCAACTGAGTAAGCATTAAATTATGAAGTGAGAAACAAGTTTGAGACCTGTAAAGCAAGAATTAGGCAGCATAGGTTCAGATTTGAATGTTGTTCTTCATGAAATGGCTTGAAATAAAAGTGAGAAATTGCCAACTTCATCTCTTCGATTCTCCCTACACAAAAATGATCTCAAGGAGTTCTTTGACATTTTGGAAATCTTGAAATGTTCTCTATAACTCATCTTTGAAATTCATTTCAAGATTCCTCTTGGAACTAGGTGAAAATTTTCCATGAAGTTAGGTCAAAAACCTGCCTAAATTAGGGCAAAATTTCACTAAGTTATTTTAGTTCATGAGCATGTATTCACAAAATTATATCTTGAGATCCAAGCATCTTTAGGGGAAAATGTGTGAAGTAAAGTTGTATATTTCATGGAGATCTACAACTTTTATGTTGGGAACTTTCTTTGAATCATCTTGCATCATGGTAGAAATTTGGCTTAAAGTTGAGAAAAAATAAGAAAATTTATATACTTAGAAAATTTCTAAGTTAAGAAAATTTCAAATTTTAAAACCAAATCTTCAATATTTGATTCCTTGATGAACAAGTTTCACTTTTTGACATGTTTTGATGAATTGTGATCCTTGGCACTTGATTTTGACCAAAAAGTCAAGGTTTGACTTTTAAGTATACAGTTGACTTTGATCAGTTGACTGCAAATTTCATCTGTCAATCCAATGAAATTGCAATGTTTTGAATCATGCTATTAGGTCAAAATGATGAAATTGAAACCTTGAAATCATGCTTCAAATCAATTGGTCATTTGTTAGGTCAAAAATCAGAAATTGCCCTTTCTCAATCAAAACCCTAATTTTGACCATTTTGCCCTTTTGATGATTTGATCAAATTTCTTGAGGAACTATGGTCCAAACTTGATCAAATGATACATATGAGTTTAAAATGTTGGTGTGGATCAAAAATTATGAAGTTTGACTATAAATTGGTCATGGTTGACTTTTTCCCCAATACAGCTGATTTTTAGGTCAATTGTCCAATTGATTGATCAAAAATGTGATTCAAGGTTTGAAACTTGACATGAGTAACCTTAGGGGTTCATGATGATACTTGAAAGTCATATGAAGCATTGATAGTCCAAAAATCCTTGTGCAAACTCAAACCCTAATTTTGGGTCATCAGTGTAAGATGAGATGTCTTGAGCTGACCAAACCCTAATCTAATCTTGAGTCAAAGAGATCTTGTGAGAAAAGTCTTGATAAATGAGAGAGAAAATTTTGGGGTACAACACTATGCAAACTCGTCTGAATTACGCTATCATAGCTTGACCTAATTCTTTTTGTTTGGAATCAACCGCTTTCATTCTAGCGCAATCACATTAAGCCCTTTATCTTTCACACGCACATAGTAGAGTAGCCGGTTAGCGATTATGGTCCTTTATGCACGGGTTTATGGTACGCAAGTTGGTAACCCTTGTTTCTTTTCCAGATTATAAGTCTCAGGGGGTCGAACCGTAGTTCTCCCTACCAAGTTCATCACCAGATACCACTGAACATGCTTACAACTGGTTATTACATCAGTTTTTGTAGGTACCACAGCTGTTGGATTAAATGACTTGGTGAGGGTCACCTAACTTAGTTAGCGCATTCCCTATTATATTTTGATGTTTAGCATTTTTTCTTTACTGATATTTTTTTCTAATTAGGACCAGTCACTTATATTCATCAGTTCCCTACGTAGTTTGTGGATAAGACGGTGCTGACTACTAGTATAAACTACTCGGGTCGATCCAAAACTAAAACTTAAGGCTTTGGTATCATAACCACTCAAACTGATTTACATAATCTGGAAGATTTAGGTGTAAAGGTGGTATTAATTTTGTCGAATCAACTTCAAAATTTCTAACGTAGCCTAATTGTGAGCAACCTATATACTTTTCGAATGCACCGAGCTAATGCATTGAGTAACAAATGTTTTATTGTTCCAGATAAGTGTTGAAGTACAAATAACTTACGGAAATGAATTTCTTATTTTATTGAATGTAAAGGGAAATAACAAAAATTCGAATAACTTACTAGAAAAGTAGAAAACAAAACAAAGGTTTCCTCCCCTACACTTAAACTGAGCATTTTCTTCAATACGACAAATAAAGTGAGAAAAGAAAATGAATAGAAAACTTAAAGAAATAATAGAAATGTAAGGAATAAAGAAAACAAAGATCACTCCTCATTGTTATCTCTGAAGTCTCTGTTGGATGATGCTTCACCCCGTGCCCTTCCTCCACGTGTTCTTACTCCACCTCTTCTGGGTCTAGGAGGTTCTTCACCAGTGTTGTAAACATAAGCATGCAAGCCTTCAACATAGAATGATAGATTGTGCATTTCATCAGTAAAGTTAGAAATGTCGCGATGGTTCTGGTAAGCGTTATAGCGTTGGTTGCGCTGCAGCTCTTGCATCATTTGCATCAGTTCTTGTTGACGCTTTGAAGTAAAAGTGATGCATAAATGGCTTCAATGGTGGACGGCTCAGGATCATTTCCCACTTTCTCTTGTTGTGGCCCTTGTTGATTTACTTCAGGTGCTGCATTTTCTTCCCCTGCTTGATTATTCTGCTCGCGTGCTCCAGGGGCAAGTGCTTGTAGATCATAAACCCAATTTGCAGCAATGTCAATTCTAGTAATATTTGGATTTGGCAAAATAATACCTGGGATGACCTTGTGTTGGACCATCAGGTTGTACCTTCGATCCCTTCTTGCTTTGATAATATGGCCAAATTGGCAATACTCAATATCAAGTAACACACCAGTCTAAAAAGTCAGTTGAACTAACCTGTTTTGCAAATTTAGATAGTTGGCAATAGCGGTGACAAAACCTCCGATGCAGAAAGGTGATGCACTGGTGCTTCTTGATAATAGAGACTGGATATGGCTTAGAAGGAATGGAGCAGCATTAATTCTGAGATCGGGATCAAAGGCGCAGTGCAGAAAATACATCTCCCTTACGTTCACCTATATTGTTGTTCGCTCGCCCGAACACTGTATTGGCTAGAACACGATGGAAATAGCGGAAGCACGGGTTATGGATATGAGTGGATAAAAGTTCAGCCCAGTCGTTTACCTGAGTATTAGTTAAACGCTCCCACATTTCAAACGATCTTGCCTTCCAATCTTCTTCAGGAAGAATTCTATATTCCACGCCTGCACCATGGTAGCAGTTGAGTATCTGACTCAGAGTCTCTTGATTCATGGTGTACTCCGTGTTGAATAATCTGAAAGTTGTTGCGCCGATTAGATGTTGACCGGCTTCCAGAGTAGAAGGTGTTTGGTATGAAAAAGAGCTCAGGAACTCCAACGTGATGGATTCATAAGTTGGAAGATTCATAGTGGCAATGTGGAAATGTAATGTAGACCAGATGCATGGAGCATAAATTGCACACTTTCAAGCAATCCCAAATCGCGTAGACAATCTTCATCAATATACTTTGTTGGAACTATACCCCTCTGATGGAACCTTCGGTAAAGTTGTTTTTGACGAACTCTGTCGGCTCCATTTCTGAATACCATATTAGTGAGGTCTAGTTCCTCTCTTTCTTCTTGAGCTCTTCTGGCCATTTTGGAAGGGTAATGGAAATGATGAATTATGAGGTAGAAGAGTTGAAGAAGGTTGGTGTGATAGAAATGATCTCTTCTAGAGTTTATATAGAGGTAAGGATTTAATGGTGAAGAAGAGATTAATAGAAATATTGAATGGTGTGTGGAATAGGAAATGGAAGGGATTGGTAGTTTCAAAAAGAAGTTTGAAATTTGAAATGGGAGGAGGTTAAGGAGGTGTAACGGTCGTTACACCTTGTACAGGGACCTTGTAACGATCGTTACAAGCATGGTTCCCTAGAAAAAAATAATCACGCGCATGTTGTGGTCTATAACGGTCGACTTGCAATGCAGCTTCATTGTTTGACCGGGGCATGGAAGTATTGTGTCACTTCATGTCTAGAGGAAATAATTAATTTAAAATGCTAGGAGACAATGAAGTGACAATTGGGTGTAATGCATGTTTAATTTGGGGTTTAATTTGGGGAACAATAATATAGTATCATCATAAAATAAAATAACTCAATGAGGAGTAAAAAAAATAAAAAAATATGAAATAAATAAATAAATAATTTCGAAAAATAAATAAATATAAAAATAAATAAATTAGAATAAATTCAACTAAAAAATTTTTGATGTTGGAGTAAAAATAAAAACTGAATAAACACTCCTCCCCTACACTCGGAGAAAACAGTGTCGTCAATGTTCTAAAGTCATATATGAGCCACCTCTAGAATGAAACATGTGATCTATATTTGTCGTAACAAGATCCATAAAACCATATAAATCTCGACGGAGGGTAGTAATATCAGAATGAATATCAGCAAGCTCTGTCGTGATAGCATCCATAGCAATAGCAATATCAGTCTGAGGAATACGGACAACAGTAGCAGCTGGGGCTGATGGTGGGTCACAAACTGGATGGCAGTCAAGAGGAGGAGGTGTCATAGGATCAAATTCTCCCAAACCTACTAGAGGATCATAATAATGGGGCGGTGTCAAAGGATCGGACTCTTCTTCTTCTACGTCATTCTCAACTATACCCTCTAGGTCATAAATCCAATTCTTCCTATCGTACACACTGGTCCGTGCAATGTCAGGAAGTGTGAAGTGGTATACTGGCTCATGAAGTATCAGCAACTGAAGTTGATTCGGCTCTAAATATATGATCATCCCAACATTAAAACAAAGAGTAAGGTCTATCGGGGTAAAATTACTAGCAGGGGTCAGACGGGACAGAGGCTCTCTAAAAAATAGGGCTTTAGCGATCATAGTCACTAAACCACCAACACAAATCGGGCCATGAGGGACCTGGGCTATACTCAGGAGGCGAGCAATCATAAAAGATGCACCAACTACCGGTCCAGACTGAAACATAACGAACATGATAAACAACTCTTCATTAGACATCAAGGTATCATTCTGAGGTTTTCCAAATAGGGTAAACGCCAAAATCATGTGGAAATACCGAATAGCAGGGTTATGAATCTCTGAAGAATGCCTAGGTATAGAGTTCTCCTGTCTCAGATCAGATATCACTCCCCAAAAATGGTCAAGTTGGCTGTCCACATACTTGTCATCTGGAATAGCAATGACAACATCAGCACTAACCGGGAAATCCAGTAAAGCAGCAAGTTCACAGATGGTGAACCTATGGGTGAAACCAAACAATCTGAAGGAAACCAAACCTCTAGCCAACCCTAAACCAATATCAGGGTTGTAGTGTAATGAACTGAGGAAGTCCATCGTCAGGTTGCGGCAGGTAGGCTGCTAATGATGAATAAAATAATCCCAACCAATCTGGTTAAACATGAAGCAGACACTCTCCCTAATTCCTAATGCGGACAATGTGGGGTCGTGCACAAAGATGGTGGAATATCTCTCTCTGAGCTAGCGTCTCATAACACTTCTGTTGAGCATCACTCACGAAGGTGACAGGCATAGTGTCAGAAAAATCCATAGCGAAAATCAGTGAAGGAAAAGAAATGTGAATCTTGTGGTTAATCTGAAAATAGTTTTAAGTCAGCATCGGCCTAATGCCTAAAAAAATAGAAAACAGGAAAATTTTGTAAAATTTTAAGAGAAACAAAAAAAAAATATGTTAGTAAATAAAATTTTAATAAAAGGGTGGTTTTCCTCCCACAAAGCGCCTTATTTAACATCAGAAGCTCGGCCTACATTGAAAATCAAAAATCTATGTTAGTGACTCAGCCGGCAGATGTATAAATCTCAAACTAGCTGAGTATTCCCTATTCTCGATGCAATGGTAGTGCTTCAAACGCTGCCCGTTTATAATAAACGGATCGTTGGCTTTTCCTTTGATTTCAACAGCGCCAACTGGGAGTACTTTAGTAACTTCAAAATGTCCTGACCATCTAGAGCGAAGTTTCCTGGAAATAGTTTAAGTCTATAGTTAAACAGGAGTACTATATCGCCCTTATTGAATTCATTCCTAGATATGCATTTGTCGTGCCATTTATTAGTTTGCTCCTTGTAGATTTTGGCATTTTCGTATGCATCTAGCCTAAGCTCTTCCAATTCATGGATGTCTAGAATTCTCTTTTCCCCAGCGGCTTTGTAACTTAGGTTCAGGGTTTTAATGGCCCAATAGGCTTTGTGTTCCAGTTCTATGGGTAGATGGCAAGATTTACCATAAACGAGTTTGAAAGGCGTGGTTCCAATGGGTGTCTTGTACGCTATTTTGTATGCCCATAATGCTTCATGTAGTCTAGATGACCAATCTTTCCTAGATGTGGCAACATTTTTCTCAAGTATTTTCTTAATCTCCCTGTTAGAGACTTCCACTTGCTCGCTTGTTTGTGGGTGGTAAGGTGTTGCTACGCGGTGTTAGACTCCATACTTTGCTAAGAGTTTATTAAAAAAATTGGAAATGAAATGAGAGCCACGATCACTGATGACTAATCTCGGGACACCGAATCTTGGAAAAATTATGTTTTTGAATAACCTAATGACTACTTGTGCATCATTTGTTGGAGAGGCTATAGCCTCTACCCATTTGGATATGTAATCTATTGCCACTAATATGTAATTGTTGCCAGAAGACGATGGGAAAGGTCCCATAAAGTCAATTTCCCACACGTCAAATATCTTTACTTCTAGGATACCCTTTTGAGGCATCTCATCGCGCCTAGATATGTTACCAGTGCGTTGACACCTGTCACATTTTTTAATTGTAGGATTTTTGCGCAAGTCTTTGAGGTGCTAGCCTGTCCACCATAAGGGGCTTCATGACAATGAGATATTACGCTCTCTATTTCACTTTCAGGAACGCATCAACAGAAAATACTATCGGGGCCTCGCTTGAATAGTAAGGGCTCGTCCCAATAATAGTGTTTGAGATCATGAAATAATTTCTTCTTCTGTTGATAAGTTAAATCAGGTGGAAGGACTTTTGCTGCTAAGTAGTTGACATTGTCAGCATACCAGGGCAGTGAAATTTGAGTGGATACTACTTCCAACACTTCAATTATCTTATCATTAATGCAAAATTCAGGGCATTCTTTGTTTGATCCTATTTGGGCTACCAGGTGTTCATATGGAAAATCATCATTAATAGGTATCTCTTCAGGTTTAAGATTTTCCATTTTAGATAAATGGTCGGCCACAAGATTTTCAGATCCAGGTTTGTCTTTGATTTCCAAATCAAACTCTTGTAAGAGTAAGACCCATCTTAATAATATTGGTTTAGCATCTTGTTTAGCTAATAAATATCTAATAGCTGTGTGGTCAGTGTAGATAATAATCTTTGCACCCACTAGATAGGAACGGAATTTATCTAGTGCAAAAATGACTGCTAAAAGTTACTTTTCTGTAGTGGCGTAATTTATCTGTGCAGAATACAAAGTTCTACTTGCATAGTAAATTACATGGAGCTTTTTCTCTCTTCTTTATCCTAGGACTGCACCTACTGCATAATCGCTTGCGTCGCACATTATCTCGAATGGCAAATTGCAATCCGGTGGTTGCATTATAGGTGCATATATGAGAGAGGATTTTAATCGTTCAAACGCCTTCAAGAAATCATCATCAAAGATGAATTCAGCTTCTTTCATTAAGAGGTTAGTCAGAGGTTTAGATATTTTCGAGAAATCTTTTATGAAGCGTCGGTAGAAACCGGTATGGCCCAAAAAGCTTCATATTTCTTTTATGGTTTTGGGGGGTTGGAGACTTTCTATTACTTCAATCTTAGCTTTATCTACTTCGATCCCCTTTTCGGAAACTATGTGTCCAAGTACAATCCCTTGTTTTACCATAAAATGGCATTTCTCCCAGTTCAACACGAGGTTTACCTGCACACATCTTTCCAGTACCCTTTCTAGGTTTGACAGGAATCCTTCAAAACTTTTCCCATATATGGAGAAGTCATCCATGAATACTTCCATGATATCATCTATAAAATCGGCGAAGATGGACATTACACATCTTTGGAATGTTGCAGGCACATTATGTAACACCCCAATTCTACACCAAGTAATTATGCAAAATAAATCAGAGTTATAAAATTTAATCATGCAAACAAATCGGGACGTCACAAATTCTTCTAACAAATTCATTGCATTCATCATGGATATATAACACTTTCAAAATATCGGATGAACCATCGTCAAAACATCTTTAATAAAATAAATCAACATCTATGCAGCGGAATTCTTCAATAACATCTTTAAACAAAACAGTAACTACGAAACATCTCATACTCAATAATCATTAATTTAAAGGTCAAAAACTGAAAAACAACAGTCTAAAATCAGCAAGCGTTCATCCCCCCGAGTGTTACATATCAAAGTAATGACACTGACTCAAATAATTGAAGGTATACAGCCTTCACTCGCGATTACCTGCACGTTACCAACGTAAGGGCAACATTCAAACAGAAGGGGTGAGATATCTAACAATATAATAAAATGCATGATAATTAATATATTAAATTAGATCAATAACATCACCACTTCTCATCTCATAATCAACAGCAATCACAGCATATATACACATTCATCAACATCAAAATACACTTTATCATTCACTCTTATAATGCGACTCAATACAATGCAAATGCATGTGGTACCATTGGAGCAGAACTCCCATCTCAAAAATCTGCCAATTAATAGAGGCATCAACAAGGCATAGCCTTCATCTCAAAATTTTCCAATCCAGGTCATCTCAACGAGCATAAGCTCCATCTCAAAAATGCAATGTATGCGACTCAATCATGAATGTAATAACAACACCCAAGTCAACAACATCTAAAATCATCTCAAAACATCTCAAATTAACATCTCAAAATAACATCTCAAAATAACATCTCAAATGCATCTCAACGTCTCATCATCAACATCTCATATCATCAAAATAATTCATTAAACATCGTTTATTTATCACACGTCATTTGTTCATCATAAACGTCAAACATAACTTTAGTAAATAACATCTCACTAATAACTCAGCTGTATATCAATAACACAGTAATCTATACTGTTATTCTATAGGTTTACTTCGCTACTATCACTAATCCTACTGTCATAATCCAAACAGCAGTCTCTAAACATCTCATATTCATCATTCTGTTTAAAAATCAGCACAACGACCAACACAGGAATTAATCCTAAATCCGAAATTGGCTACTAGGATTACACTTCTTACTCATCATTTTAATCATCTAGAATAAAGTTCATCGTGTTATCTATTCAACGCTTCGAATGGTACCTCAAACAGCATCCTAAAACTCAAGTTACAACAATTGAAACTGAGTCTGTCAAAAATTAGTCATTAAGGGTCGACGCAAAACCCTATGGATCGACGCGTACTGATTCATCTGTACATCATGAGTCGACACATCCTCCTTATGGATCGACTCATCCTAGTCTCAAACACAGCATGTATCGACACATGCTTCTCACAGATCGACTCATCCTGAGTCTTGCAACTATCATGTATCGACGCATCCTCTCTTCGTGTCGACTCGTCCTGAGTCTCTCATCCTCCTTGTATCGACACATAGCCTTTGAGGTCGATGCATCCTGTGATACGGTGGGAGAACTGACTTGAGGTTTTGCGTTTGTGTTCACAAGTGTTGCGGTTTAGCAAGAGTCGCCACCGACTTTTATTTTATCCAAAAGGAAAGGTAAAAAAGCACAGGAAAGATCTTTGAGATTGTTTTTGGGTTCGGGAGGTAGATTATGAAAAGGGAAGGTGCTAGCACCCTTTTCATCCATGGTTTTCCATGGGCTCTTAGTTACTTGTTTTAGATCACTTGCTTTTGCTTTTCAATTGTTTGAAATGGTGCTTTTGTGTGCGGTTTTGAAAGTATTTTGAAAAGAGGCCTTTGTTTAGGCAACCTTTGTAATGATTCTTGTTTGAATGTATACAAAGGTGTTTGTCTTTTGAAAAATGTTTCAATGTTTGAAAGTTTGTTGGTAAATGTTTTGAAATTGTGTGTGTGTGTGTTTGTTTGAAAATAGCAAGGATGGTTTGCAAATGATCAAGTAACTAGGAGTTGTCTACCCTAATCAAAAGTCTTTCTTGTGCATTTTTAATCCTTTGACATTGTTTCTTTACCATTGTATTTGGTAAAAACCCCTATCTTTTGATGTTAAACGGGACGGGCGCGGATCATCGTATGACCATGATAACAATTTTGCCAAGTATCTTAGCAAGTTTTTGAGGGACTAGATCATTTTTGTTTAGGCAACCAAGAAGCGTCATCGAGGGACTATGATCTTTTGTTTTTGTTTGATTTTGCCAAGATACCTAGCATGCATACCATGGCCATTTTAAGGCAACAAAGTGGATGAAACCCTAAGGGTGCTTGTGTGCAATGTGTTGTCATTTTTCATGCATTTTGTCTTGTGTTAAGTCATGTTATTTGTTTGATTTTGGTCTTTGCATACAAAACCCTAATCTTACTATCATGGTATGTGAAAGCGATAAAATGCGTAAAATAAATCTAGACTATTACAACATTATTATGGGGAGGGGGATACAAGTTTGAATAGGGGATATTGCTCAAAATAAAACCCTAAAACTATTACAACCATATTGAATTTATACAATAAATAAATGAACAATTATTTAAATGTCCAATAAAATGTAAATATGCACAAATGTTTTTGTATTTATTTTATGTATGTAAAAGAAATTTATTTATGTCCTAGAAATAAGACAATAAAAATGAATATTTTTTAAAAGGGTGAAAACCCTAATTTTTGGTTTAAAAGAAAATATACTTTATATTATTTATTTATCCTTTTTGTTTAAGAAAAATAATAATAATATATATACAAAAATGTTAAAAATTAAATATTGTATGAAAATATTAATTTAAGTGTATAAATAATAAAAATAAAAATATATAATATTTTTATATTATTTACAAGTTTATTTAGAAAAATAAGTTATATTATTATTAATAAACTATTTTTATGTCCAAAAAATAATAAAAATAATAAAATAAAATGCAAAAAATTAAGAAAATATTTTTAATTTTTTCAATGTTTAGAAAAAATAAATAAAGTCAGAAAATATAAAAGAAATAAAAAAAATGAAAAATATAACAAATGGGCCAAGGGGGTGCAAATAACACAATGGAGGGTGCAAATAGCCAGACAAGCCAGGCCCAGGCCCACGTTCACTTCATCCCTGTCCTTGAGACAGAAAAGCGCGTGTTTCTTGCTTCAAACTGTAACTCATGCATACGTGCTTAAAAACAAAATCTTGCAACATGAAACTTGTAGCTTGTTAACTCACGATTCTAATGATATAAAAAACTTGATATAACTCTCAAAGACCAGAGAGAATTTTAGTGGCCCTAAATTCTAACCTAGTTTTTTCAGCATGTTCATCGTCCAAATTCTCCTAGCTCAGTTAATATAAATAAGAACTATGCATATGTACAGCTCAAGCACATTAATGACTACATTTTTTCTTCACAAACCTAAGCCTAATGATGCCTAAATAAGGAGATAGAAATTTGAAAATTACCTTGTTCAGTTGAGTTTGGCTATGGCAATGTGTTGTACCCCAAAATTTGCCCTCGCATTTTTCCACAAGAAATCTCAGCTTCAGGCATTTCCTGATTTTTCAAACTGGCTCAAGAATCGGACAAACGGACTTTTCTCGTCAGCCAAAACAAAAATTAGGGTTTTATTGATTTTTAGGGCTCTGGATTGTTTCACACAATTGGCTTAGGGTTTTGGTTGGTTTTGGCTCAATTTTGATCAGGCGAACGTTATTTGGCATTTAATCAAGAATTAAGGTTTTATGGGCATATTCTCAGAAAGATTAAAATTCCACAGCACTTCGCAAGTTATTCCAAGGTTTAGGTTGAATTTGCATTGTTTTGACTTAATCAGTAAAAGAGGCAGTTGAGTTGAATTCATGTTGTTTTGTTTGAGCCAGTCAAAAGAAATATGCAGTTTGGAATTACAGTGCCTGGCAAAGAATCAGTGAAAAAAGGAATGCGCTTGACCAGTTTATTTTGGTTAACTGCTGCTTTGCTTTGGATATTGGAAAGGACAGGTTTAATTGGTCAATTACTAAAGCATTGTTTTATTTAAATTATTTATTATTCTAAATTAAGTGATTGAAATTTATTTTTCAATTATTTTAATTCAAAGAGTTTTAAATAAATAAATAAACAATAAAGAGAGAAAACAGAATTAAACTGGATAATGGAAACTTTTATTTATCTTTAAATTAACTGTACAATTGATGTTTGGAATTTAATTACAAACATTGTTTTTTACATTGATTTAAATTTAAATAAATAAGGAAAACTATCCTATTTATTTCTAATTCTTCATTCTTCACTTCGCTCCGGTGTTCCATTTTTCATCTGCAAAAGAAAAAGAGAAAAGTCAAAAAGCAGTTAAATTGAAAAGACAGATAAAATTTGCAGTCATCATTAAGGGCCACTGACTGGGATCAGTTAACCCTCTCTGCAAATCACGGGATTTCTCCCGGTTCACAAAGAGGGAAGAATTTTGTTCATTTAATCATGAATGCAAAATGTCAAAATGTATAATTTTAAAATGTCAAACTGCATAGTTCAGAAGTAAGTTCAAACCAAACTGAAAATCCAATTACAACTTTCTATCAAAAATCAAAAGGTGCAATTTACTGTCAAAGTACCAAAGAGTCTACACAAAAGCTGTCAAGAGAAGATTTTGAAAGAAATCAAAAAGTACAAAAGTTGTCAAAGAAGAGATCAAATATGCAGAGGAAAGCATGATATGCAAGCAAACTTTTTTCATCATTTCCCATCAGAATGGCCACTTTCATAAAGTACAGCAAAAAACATTTAAAAATTCTTTTAACTGTACAAAGAGAAAGAAAGAAGAGAGATAGAGGCAGGTTTTTCAGGCTTAGGCAGGATAGGCAGGATAGATAGAGAAAAAGATATACAAAAAGAAAAAAACACAGTTTAGAAGGGAGAGGATTTCTCACCAAAGTAAAAAAGGAAAACCTACAAAACTGATAAACCTGAAGCATAGAAAAACCTGCTCAAGTTCATACACAACCTGCATATGCAAATATACCACATACTGAAGCACAACCTGCCTGAACCACAGTATAATCTCTAACACCAAAACCTGCTAAGTCCTAACCAGAACCTGTATTAGCTAAGCATTCAACCTGCCCAGTTCAAATCTGAATAACCATAACACATAACCTGTAGTGGCTAAAACCTACTAAGTTCTAACCAGAAGCCAAAACCTCCTAGAGCTCAAAACATAAACCATCAATCTGCTGTCCAGAACCAAAAGAAAACATTTCCCAAACACATAACCATACAAAACCTGCAAATGGCCTAAAAAACTCATTACCAGCTATAATCATAAACCAAGCATCATACCTGTTAAAAAGCCACAAAGACCCAACCTGTCCAGTTCAAACCTTAAACCATTCAATCCAAGCATCAAAACCAGTCCAGAAAATCATGGCCTAAGCAATCCCTGCCTAAGCCATCAACCAAAAGCCATACCAACATACAAACTTGCCAAGCCAGAACCCAACCTGCCTAAGTATCAACCTGAAGCTAAAAACCCACAGAAGCAACAATAACACATCAAGCATTCAGGGCCAACTCTGAGCCCTCAGAAGGACATCATCACTGGGCGAGGAAAAATCAACACAAGGCATACTCAAGCATTCAGGACCAACTTTAGGCCCTCAGTGGACGCATCATCGGGCAACAAGCTAAGCATATTCAAACACATTCAAAAGCAAGCGTTTAAGGCAACCAGCAGTTCAAAGGCAAAGAGAAGAGATAAAGAAGTGAATCTTTTTAAGAGGGTTTTTCAGGGCAACTCATCATTAAACCCAATAAACAAAAGAAATATACAAAGATACCGGGGTCTCAAAGCAAGCTAGCGTCTTCACCGTCCCTCCATCGTCAAAGGCCCTCCAAACGCCTCCTAATCACCTCCTCCAATGAAGGTAACTTGTTCTATCTTTCTCCTCGTCCCTCAAACAAAAAGAACGAATAATCAGAATCCATGACACAAAACTAAGCATGCAAGACAAATTATAGAAACCTTAAAAAGAAAAGAGATAACGAAATTTAAACCTTGAATAAATCGCGCCACGCTTAACCTTGGAGAGAAGGTGTTGATGGCGTTGGTGGCCTGAGCGAGTGAGACTCAAGAGCATCTGGGCATGAGAAAGACGCACAAAGAAGACGAAGAAGAAAAGTACGAACGGCGCGCCGCTGCAAACCCTAAACGCGTTATCAACTGAACAAACAGCATCTCAAACCCTAAATCGTTTGCTTCAAACCATGGGCCTAACCCGTTTTTGACCTCTCTAAAGTCCATTAAGAGCTCTAACTCTCTTATGCAAAACAAACCTTTTTTTATAAAACACGTTGTTTTCTTTTATTAATTAGCTTAACCCCTTTTTATAATTAACTAACTTAACCTTTTTTTTTATTAACACTAACTTCTTTTATATATAAACACCATATATTTTTCTAACTTAACATATTTGTCATAATATTACATTAATATTAAAAATACTTAAAATTACCTTTTTTTTTTAATTTAATCTTTGATTTTTTATTTAAAACATTTTTTTGAATGCATATTAAAACACAAATACATAAAAATGTATCTTTTTTTTTACAGTATAATTAAAAGCATTTTTTTTCCCTTTTTTTTAATAAAAATAAGTTTTGTACATAACAAATGAAAATTGCTTTTTGTATACATAATTAAAATTTAGAAATATTTTCTTTTCTTAAAACATCATTTTTATTCACAATTTAATTAAAACTTGAACATACAATTAAAACATTTTCTTTTGTGCATATTAAAAGAAATACAAAATCAATAATTAAATAAACGCTTAATTATTCTTTAGGTTAAATAAATACCCTAATATACATTAATTTCGCATTGTCACATGTAAATAATCACATATACATATACATCTCGCACTTACACAATGCAAATACATTCACATTGCCCTATACACATTTGTTTATCTTATATTTGTATATTCGATATTTACATTTGATCGCGAATTCGATTTGGTTGTAACTTATTGGATACTATAAGTCTCATCCCCATTCATACACATGTACCCCCACTCCCGGATACTATTTTGTAATAGCGTAGATTTTACATTTTCGCAATTTACCGCTTTCAATTATACCATGGTTAGACCTAGGGTTTGCATGTACATAAAATCAAACGCTAGATAACCTAATACAAGACAAATACATGAAATCAATACACAATCACACTTGCACCCTCTAGGGTAATCCCACATGTTGCCTTCCAAAATGGGCCATGCTTGCACGTCGAGTTTCTTTGGCAAAACAAAAACACAATGATCATAAGGCCCTCAAAATGTTGCCTAAACGGAATGATCAAGTCCCACAAAGCAAATTGCCAAAGACACTTGGCACCATTGCATTCATGGTCCATACGATGACCCACGCCCGTCCCGAACAAACTTCCTAAATGCAAGATTGTCCACTAATTTCAATGGTGAAACAAAATTGTTAAAAGGGGTTAAAACATAACAAAAACCTTTGAGTACAATAGGGTAGACAAAACTCTTAGTTACTTGAGATCAATTTGCAAAAACACTTTCCTTCTTTTCAAAAACCACAATCCACGACACTTTCAAACAAACTCTCAAAACATTTTGAAACATCTTTTCGAAAAGATACACGCCTTTGTAAAATATTCGAGTAAAGAATTGTTACAAGGTTAGCATAAGACAAGGCATCTTCTTCCAAAACATTTTTCAAAAGCACCCATACACACACCATTTTCAAGCAATCAAAAAATCAAGGCAAGTGATCTAAAAAACCAAGTAACTAAGAGCCCATGGATAACCATGGATGAAAAGGGTGCTAATACCTTCCCTTTTCATAATCTACCCCCCGAACCCACGAAATATCTCAAAAGGTTTTTGTTGTGCTTTTTTTGACCTTTCCTTTAGGATAAAATAAAAAGTCGGTGGCGACTCTTGCTCAACCGCACAAGTGCGAATACGAACGCAAAACACTAGTCAGTTCTCCCACCGTATCACACAATGTACCAACTTTGAGTGAGGCCTGAATTTCTTTTGAGCTTGCTTGATGTTCCCTCAACCTTTCCCAATGCTTAGCTTGCTTTGAAATGGCCTGAATCTTCTTGTAGAAGTCAACCTGCAAACTCAGAAATTGAAAATGGTGAAGCTTGAAAATGAAGTTACAGTTGCTTGAGAAGGGCTTGGACAGCTTAGGTGTGATGTATGAAATGCGTCTGAATTGGTTCAAGACAAAACGCATGAGGAAATTTGGTTTTGGAAGTGATTTTGCATATATGGCCCTGTTTTGACAAGAACTTGTGATTTTGTGTTTTAGGGTGTTTGGGAGCTTATAAAATCGTGTTTCTGGCTTGGTATAATATGCTGAGGTTGTTTCAAAATGTTACAAGACTTGGTTTTATCAGATGGAAGAGTTATGGACCTTTCGCAAGCTTTCTTGTTTTTGAAGCAAAAGGTGAGTTGACAAAGCCAAAGCCTGTACAGGCTAGCTCATGGCCTGAGGAGAGTTGGTACACTTTTCTTGAAGTTTGTGGATGTTGTTTGTATCAAGAGATCAGGTCCAATGCTTAAGATAAACAAAATTGCAAAAAGTATGGTTTATGGAAATGGTATTGCTACGTTTATGCCATTTTTGGAATAAATCAATGTATAATGCTCCAAAGCTCAGAATAATGTCATTGTCCAATGTATTTGCATTTAATTAAGGAGTGTGGAAAGGATTAAGACCTGTAAAACAAGTACAAGCATGATCCAAACTGATTTGCAACTTGTGCCAATGTGAAAAATGCCATGGACAAAAGTGAGAAATGGCCATTTTCATTCCTTCGATTCTCCCTAACCATAAATGATTTTGGAGAGTTCTTGGACATTTTGGAAAGCTTTTAACATGCTCTACAATCCATTTTTGAAATGCATTTTGAGATTCCACTTGGAACTAGGTTAAAAGTTGCCATAAAGTTAGGTCAAAAATCTGCCTAAACTAGGGCAAAATTTCACTAAGTTAAAAGTTTTATGGACCCCTATTCACAAAATCATAACTTGATATGCAAACATCTTTTGGGAAAACTTTGTGAATAAAATTTGTTGATTTTGTGGAGGACTACAACTTTCATGTTGGAAGTTTTCTTTGAATCTGTGATCGGTGGATCTGGAACTGACTGTTTAACGCTGGTTCGCGAAATGTCGCGGAAGCAAGAGTCGCCACCGTCTTTTATTTTCTCCAAATGGAAAGGACAAAAGCACAGAAAAATTCCTTAAAGAGATTGCTCTCGATTCGGGAGGTAGATTATAGAAAGGGAAGGTGTTAGCACCCTTTCTATCCATGGTTATCCATGGGCTCTTAGATACTTGCTCACTTGTGTTTTCAAAAATGGTTTGTTTGCTTTTCAACTGTGGGTTTTAAAAGTTTCTTTGAAAATTCCAATTCGACTCTTGTATCGGTCCTCAAGAGTGTTTGAAAAATTGCTTTTGAAAGCTTTTTGAAAAGGTGTCGGTGTGAAAAGTATTTTTTGATTTGTTTTGAAATTAGAGCAAGTATCTAGAGTCGTCTACCTACCCTAAGGAATTTGTCTGTGTAAATGTCCTTAAAGTAGTGCCATCCCACCATTGAGAGGTAGGTAGCACCACCGTTGGAGGTGTTCGGGTCAATTCGAAGGTTCGGGACATGGTGATCACCAGAGCAATGGGAAGATACCTTAGAAGCTACCCTCATGCCAGGTTCCCGGATCATGAGGACTTACTAAGACATCCTCTACTCGACGATCACCTTTAGAGGCAAGGCAACAGTGAGGCGTACCCTAGGGGTGGTGTGTGATTTGTGTGTCATATTCATTTATTTTTGTCTTTTGTCATGTCATGGGTGATCTACGCGTTCGTTTTTATTTAATCATTCATTCTTGCATGCCATTATTAACAGTTAAAAAGTTACGAGAAATGTAAAGTTCCTAAACTATTACAAAGGCGCGGGTCCACATCGCCAAATTTCCAGGACCCGATTTGACAGGAAAATAAAGAATTAAAGTGCGAGAAATATATTACACGGCTTCGGGAGAGTTACATTAATATTTACAAGAAATAAATAGAATGCGCGAATTAAATTAAAATTAGAAAGCGAGGGCGTTGGACCCTTTTTAATTAAATTAAAAGATTATTAAATTAATGAAATTAAAAAGAAAAAGAAATTATTTTTTGATATTTTTTGCATTTATGGTTTTAATGAGAAAGATTAATTGAAATTAAAATACTAACCCTAATTCTAATTGTTTTTTAGTTTATTAAGAAAGTATTAAATTTTAAACCTAAAACTAAATTAATGAATTAATGACAATTTGATTTTATGAAAATAAATAATTTATTATTAGTGAGAAGAAAAGAAAAAGGATAAAAATTAATTAAAACCACTAATTCTACCAATTTTAAGTTTACTAAGAAAATGTTTGAATTAAACCTAAATTAAAAACTAAAATTAATTAATGGTATTTATTTACAAAAAAAACATTAAATAAAAATAAAAATACTTATTTTTGTCTTTTTCTGATTTTATATTGTTTTTATGTTTTTTATGAAAATATTAGATTAAAGGAATTAATTAAAAAAAACAATAATTGAATTAAATAAAAAAAAATAATGAAAAGAATATTGCAAACCTAGGGGGGTTCTGTCCCCAAATTGGGAGGTATAATGGTAGCAATTTAAGCCCAATGACTCTTTGGCCTGGTTGACTTCTTGGCTGGCGTGTGGATGCATTGACTCATGTCCACTATGTTCCTCAAACTGTGGCCCTTTGATTGATCTTAGTGTGTGCGTGGCAATCTGGACCAAGGGGTGTATGATGGCCTTCAAGGGAGAACGCTGCATAGGATAACGTTAATAAAAATATTATGGAAAGGGATGGGGACCTGGGGTTCGAACCCAGGTCCCAGGGGTTACCACTAAGACGCTTTGCCAACTGCTCCACTTTGTCTCTTTGTTTATAATATAACTAACAAATAACATAAGCAAACATAAGGGTTAGTGGACTTTTAGCGCGAATTTTTAAATGAACCAACCAGTCTTGGCCACCTAGCCTTCTTCTTCCTTGCTTCGCTTATTTCCTGAAAATACAAAAGGGTTAGCGGGGGTTTTGAACCCCCCCCCCCCCCCCAAATATGCCATATCCAATAATAGCGATTAATCCATCTTTGAGTATAAATTAGGCGCGAGGGTGCTATTCTGATCGTCCAAACACGCTGAGTATGGTCATGGTATCATGGTGATCCAATTTTACAGCGTTTAGAAACGCCTAATTCAAAGCTTGAAAAACCCTAGCCTGTATCAATGGTGGAATCGCGTATAGTGCATAAAAACACAATTAAATTATCTGGTTAGCTTCAAAATACATCACTTAGTATGAATCCATAAACAAAATGCCATGAAAATGCTTAAATACTAAAACACGATTATGAAAAAAATGTGAAAAAGTTTGAATCCTATTCACCAATTCTGGGCGTTAGGGACGTGGAAAGTGATTCAAAAACGTTTCTTGATGTCTCAGGAAGGTGATGAGATGATTATCTCAGCTTGAATCGCCCTGGGGGACAGTTTTCAGTGTTGGACTTTTTTTGAGAAAATTCAAGTTTTTGTTATGGCTTTTCTGCGCAGCTGGGAGCTTCTATGCATTAGGGTTGCACTATCTATATATGTGTGAAGGTTTTAGGTCAAAGAAATCAAACAAAAACCTTTGCATTCATGACTTTCAAGATTTGATTTTCAAGAATCTTTTCCAATATTTCTTCATGCCTATTTGGTACAAATCATGGCCAATCACTTCAATTCCTTCCATATCTGATCATGCACGAAATTTTAAACCTATTATATGCACAAAAAGATTTGATTGCATTGGTTTGGTATTTTTCATGTATTTTAATTAATTAAATGAATTATTAATAATAAAAAATCCAAATAAATAAATAAAAATGATAAAAAAAACTTCCCTTTGGGCCACATGGTCGTGAACATTCCTTGGATGATGAATTGTGGAAGAAAAAGAGGCCCATTAGCATTTTTAGGTCATTTGAAGTAATGTTGAATTTTCAAAATATCCAAAAATTTCCCAACTTCCACAAGGCATATCTTGCTCAATGTTTAAGATTTGCTCATGTTCTTGGACATTTTGGAAATGTCTTTGAGTCCTCTAACCAATGTCTTTGGTCCCATGTCAATTTGATTTACCAATCTCAAGTTATGGCCTTTGACTTAAAGTCCCTTTTTGTTGACTTTTGAAAATGACCTATAATGTTGAAATTGATAACTTTTTGTGAGAGCATTTCTTGGACTTGAAGTGTGAAGAGGGGTTGTAGGAAATGTCATTCTCTGCAAAATGAGCTTTGGATGGAATTTTTCTGATAATCCATGTGAAAGTTATGCCTTGGTCAAGTTACAGTTGACTTTTCCAACTATCCAAATATGGAAACTTTTGCATCTTGAGACTTTTTGAGCCAAGCTTTGAGAATCATGATCAAGCATTGATCAAATGATGTTTGTGGCTTCAAAATGAGATGTTGACCAAAAATTTGGACTTTTGACTGTCAAATGAACATTTTTCCCCTACAGTTGACTGTAGTGCAATTAGGGTTTTTGACTGTGCAATTTTGTGCTGTAGGTCTTGAAACTTGGTATGGGGATGCTTGACCATGTTTATAGGAATGTGGGACTTGATTGGACCCTTGGAAACTTCATTTACTTTGTTAGAACCAAAACCCTAATTTTGACTGTTTAGGAGGCCCTTGAACTGTGCAACCCTTGGGAGACTTTGAAGCTTTGACTTGGCAAATTTTGAAGAATATGGGAGGGAAAATTTTGGGGTACAACAGTTTCCCCTGTTCAATCTTCTTAGACCTGAGGATGCATATTGGCTGACGTGCTTTTCGTAATCCGAAGGTGGAAGATGATTGAACACTAGAGTGCTCAGAAATTTGCGCTCACATAATAGTATGTGATGGTGGGATGGGCTTATAGATGCCATTTGGAGATTGATGGATAGGATGATGGGCTTATAGATGCCATGCTAAGAGATGATGGATGGTGGATGGGCTTATAGATGCCATCTGGATGTTGATCGCGTAAGAGATTCCTTAGCGAGAACCTGCGTACCTGCAAAAGAAAAATGATTACCTGACCTGTTACAGGAGCTGGTCTTCAAACTCTTTGTATAGATGTGTCCTGACTGGTTACAGGAGCTGAATCTGGAGCTTCAAACGGTGATGAATGCACCAAGGATGGTTACTACCTCAACAGGAACGGTGAGAGAACCTTGGATGACTTTAATCTCAACAGGAACGCTGAGAGAATCCGGGGACGACTTCAACTTCAACAGCAATCGTTGAGCGAATCTTGGGATGATTACTACCTCCGCAGGATCGGGGAGAGAACCATAGGCGACTACAACCTCAATAGCAATCATTGAGAGAATCTTGGATAACTTCCACTTCAACAGCAATCGTTGAGCGAATCTTGGGATGATTACTACCTCCGCAGGATCGGGGAGAGAACCATAGGTGACTACAACCTCAATAGCAATCATTGAGAGAATCTTGGATGACTTCAACCTCAACAGCAATCGTTGAGAGAAACTTGGGATGATTACTACCTCCGCAGTATCGGGGAGAGAACCATAGGCGACTACAACCTCAACAGCAATCATTGAGAGAATCTTGGAAAACTTCAACCTCAACAGCAATCGTTGAGAGAAACTTGGGATGATTACTACCTCCGCAGTATCGGGGAGAGAACCATAGGCGACTACAACCTCAACAGCAATCATTGAGAGAATCTTGAATAACTTTAACTTCAACAGCAATCGTTGAGAGAATCTTGGGATGATTACTACCTCCGCAGTATCGGGGAGAGAACCATAGGCGACTACAACCTCAACAGCAATCATTGAGAGAATCTTGGATAACTTCTACTGAGTCTTTATCAGGAAAATCTGTTTGGGGTCGATTTAGCTGGACTAGAGAAGGCCTTGGACTGGATAAGAAACAGAAAATCTTAGGGTCGATTAACTGAACCGGTCTAGGTCTTGAAATGTCTTCAACTGGAATAAGTGTCAGAACATCGCCATGCCTGGGTCACATCCGAACCATATCTGGAAGGAAATCCGGAAGAAGTATCAGAACGTTACCATATCTGGTTCACATCTGAACTATATCTAGAAGGAAATCTGGAAGGAGTATCAGAACGTCGCCATATCCGGTTCACATCTGAACTATATCTAGAAAAAGTCTGGAAGAAGTATCAGAACGTCGCCATATCTGGTTCACATCTGAACTATATCTAGAAAAAGTCTGGAAGAAGTATCAGAACGTCGCCATATCTGGTTCACATCTGAACTATATCTAGAAAGAAATCTGGAAAAAGTATCAGAACGTCGCCATATCTGGTTCACATCTGAACTATATCTAGAAAGAAATCTGGAAAAAGTATCAGAACATTGCCATATCTGGTTCACATCTGAACTATATCTAGAAAGAGTTGCGATAGTTGATAGTAATTATCTTTGTATTGACCTTTCCTGAAAAGGTAAAGCATTAGTTATATGCAAGATCATGATGCATGAACTGCATGATTTCAACATGTCCTCAAAATTAATGAGATTCGTGTAGTATGATGCATATGCATGCTATAATGTATGCAGATGTGATGTTTATGAACATATGTTTTCGTCTTAGGAAAATAAATCCTTGACGAGTGCCGGGAAGTCACTCCTGGGCTGCTGTTGAAGAATAGATTTTTGCCTCCGCTGGGGATGATAGTTGCAAGAATACCGGTAGGAGAAGATAACTCTGTCGGGGAATGAACTTGGCGAATGGATTACTCTGCGGGGAGAAAAGTACCTTAGTGATCTTGCTGGGGACCAATACTCTATGGGGAGAGAGATACTCTGTTGAGTTTGATGAAGGTAACTTGCTGGGGATACCATTGTTGTGTTGGAAGTATTAATGGACTTCGCTGGGGATAAGAAGGCTCCGTCGAGGACGCTCTTTTCGTGGCTTTTGGCTGAGGATAACCCAGTTATATCCTAGTAAGGAAATAACTCTTTGAGTAAAGCCGGGAGACGCGTTCGTGTTCTGCGAGGATAAGCTTCCAGAATCTACTTGGGATAAGCTTACTGCCTGGGGATATGATTCAACTTTCCTGGGAAATCTGGAATGGACTCTCCTGGGGAAGTATTGAACTGTATTGGTTATGTTATTCAACGGAACCTACCTTGATACCTTGGAGGACAGAACAATCAGATTGCTTAGACCACCCATTATTGCCCCTGTTTCTATGGGGGAGGCACCTGTGGGATGTTGATAATTGTTGAGGGTCAAACCTTCTTCAGGTAGGCAGGTGACAAGATGACAGGACATAGTCGTACGCTTTGATCCCTAACTTTTGCCTGGACCGCCCTTTCGGGTTTTCAGTCCACCGGGATACCCATTTTTGCCCAAGCCGCCTTTTCAGGTTTTCGACTTGCCGGGTGTACAAATTTTTTTCTTTTCATCCCTTCGTTTTGCCCGAACCCTTTTGGTTCGCCGGGAAGCCCTTATTTTTGCCTAGGTGTGTCAACCTAGCGGGTCTTTAATTTTGCGTAGTATTTTTTCGACTATGTCCACGTTCTCATAATGTAGGGAGGTGCCCTTGTTGTTGTGTTGCCATGCCACCAGAAGATCTCCGTTTGATCGTCCAATGCCCCAAGTGACTTAGACGGAGATTTGCCCCAGGCTGGTTGGCCTTTTGAGAGATTCTCCGGATCTTGACTTAACTTCCCCAGATGATGGACAATGATCATGTCGTGCCCCTTGATTGGAAGTGCTTCTGTTCACTAGGCTTTCATCGTGCGAATTTCCCTGCTGTTCAAACAAATAGTCATATGCAAACAATGTTATAAAAATGCAAAGCTTATGTTTGTCTTGAAGATTTTGAAAATGCATTCTTTTTCATAAAACAAGTGAATGTTTGTAAAACGTGATGTCAACTCCGTATTTACCGTAGGCCTTAAGGAGTCAGGATACCTTTCGTAACAGTATGCTTTCGGACTAACCCATGCTTCAGCTAGGACTTTTAAGGGTTATAACGTGGCTTGGTTCACGGTTTAAGAAACAAAGGATAAAGGCTCAAATTTTATTTGTACCCACCCGCTCTTCGTGATGTTCTCCAAACCTAAACTCAGTTGATCATATGTTAGACCTTGTTTGAGTCTTTGCTCTGATTTTCCGGTGATGATTCGGATGTTGATAACTTATTTTGAATAGGCAGTCATTCCTTTTTTGTTGAGGGTTTGTAAGACCTCTTTCTTGTCTGATTTTTGTTATCCCTTTCTTTTTTGCCTGAACTGTTTCCTTTTTTGGAATTACAGTCAGCGGGATGCCCCAGTTTTGTAAGTCTCCTTCATGGGTTTTGACTTAATGGGTTTTTTATTTTTTGAGATAATGACTGCCTTTCTTTATTGATTATTCGGAACCATCACTGTCTTTCTTCGTTTTGTAAGGACTTCTTCGGTGTCGTTCGTTATGCACTTGGATCAACTGAGAGACTATCCTGCCCCAGGTTATGATTAAGGGTTTTAAATTTCGAAAAGAAAAACTCCTACTTCTTTGGCTCAGAGGGGTTGACGAGGGATTATCTTCCTTATAACTCCAGTGTTTAGGATTTGAAACAATGCATGTACCTCATCAGCTAGGTCTGTTCGAAAGCATACTGTAGATTATGGTATCGTTTTCGTCATCCTCCCTCAAGAGGCTTAGAATTATTATTTAAGAGTTGATCATCAGAAAAAAAATATGAAAATAATTTGCATTTAGTGAATACGAATATATTGTTTCAGAACAGACATATGCGATGCATTAATGAAATAACAACGTTTGATATGAATGGAATGCTTGAACAATCAAAAGAAAATTACAACTTGAAAGATTCTAATGAACAAAAATTTCTCAATCCTAGCCATGTTTTGACAAGGGAGCAATGATCACACTGGGAGTCTCGGCGGGCTCAAACTCGATCTCTTTAGCATCGATCATATTCTGAATCTTGTACTTCAGTGCCCAACATTCCTCAGTATCGTGCCCCGGGCTACCAGAATGGTAAGCGCACCTTGCTTTTGGGTTGTAATTTGGAGAGGAAGTCTTTGGATTTGCAGGAGGGTTGATCATCGCAGTCAGGTTCATCCTTAACATGTGCTGCAAAGCTCGTGACCATGACATGTTGATGTAGGTGAATTGTCTCTTAGGCTCGTCCGACCTGTTCTGATCAACCTGTTGTTCTTGGCGCGGTCGTTTTTGGATCTGAGAAGTAGTAGCAACTCGGAGAGGTCTATTCATTGGACCCGACCTTTGCCTTCTTGGAAGCTGTTCTATGACCTGGTCCCTGATTTGGGCTGGTTGCTTCATGTCTTGAGGAAGTTGGCTGATCATGGCTCTCAGCTCTCCTTGCTCCTGAGCTAAACCTTGAATGAGGGCCCTTTGCCCCAGCATCTGGGTTTTCAATGTGTCTACCTCAGCTTGTAGACGTTTCAGCTGTTCGTCCTTGTCATCTTCAGGACTCTTTCTGATCAAATTCCCCATGAGGAGTGTCCTCAACTCTTCCTGCCCCTTGGATAGGCCTAGGAAGATTTCCCTGAACTGAGTCTCTTGAGCGTGAAGGTCCTGGTTATCTTGTTGTGAAGCCATTGCTGAAATAAACAGCGAGAAAGGTAAGTGACCTGCAACAAGGATACCTGTTATGCAATGATGAGTATGACATGCATGTAATGTTTTCAGGGACCTCGCGGGGTAAACAAGAAAATTTGTTAGCATTTGGATCCGGTAGCTTGATTGAAAGAAACTTCATATTTGTTGAGTCTTTCTTTCAAGGGTCAAAGGCTCACCATATCAAGTGGGTCATAGCCCCTGACTTAAGTCATCAACCTTATTTTGCTTTCCAAACGACCTTGGCTAGGGGAACCTTCTTCAGGAGTCAAAGCTCACCATATCAAGTGGGTCATAGCCTCTGACAACTTTGGCTAGAGGAACCTTCTTCAGGAGTCAAAGCTCACCATATCAAGTGGGTCATAGCCTCTCACAACTTTGGCTAGAGGAAAATAAATCCTCTTTGCCCTTTGCTAGATGTTTGATTCATCATGACCTGCATCACAAGCCCTTGAGATCCTTGAAATGGGTTAGGATGTATGCAATGGTATGATGTCATGATGCATGGGGTAATATGGATAAACCCTGTTATGAGTCCCTTATTAAGGACTATAAACAGAAACCTGCAAGAAACTCAAGTAAAACCTGTCATGAGTCCCAGTTAAGGACTAAAAAACAAAACCTGCAAGAAACTCGGTAAACCCTGTTATGAGTCCTAATTAAGGACTGCAAACCAAAACCTGTAAGAAACCTAGTATACCCTGTTATGAGTCCCTATTAAGGACTATAAACAAAACCTGCAAGAAACTCAAGTGTCAGATAACAAGCATGCAAATAATCAAGTTGGAAGGCACACAAGTCACACAAGACAAGTCCTTAGGGTTTAAGGCCAGCATGAGGTCTAGGTACTACCCTCTTTCAGTTTGTTGGTTCATACCTGTCCTATCAAAGTAACCGGGTTCTTAGAGGATCCCAATATCATTGACTACCCTCAATCGGTCATAACTCCAGCATCGCAATCTTTTCTTGCGGCCAGAACCATCACGAGAGTTTAGCCTCAATGGGCGTAGCATACTGCTACTGTTCAAATGGCCAAGTGGTGTCATTTAAGGTTCTAAGGTTGTTGGTGCTTAATGACTCCTTGGAAGACCCATATTCTCCCCGTTTCAACACGAGGGATATCGGTACAGACCAAAGCGCCACACCAATGTAGCCACTGCTTCACCCATGTCGGTATACGCCGGACAGGTCCCTCACAGCTTATGCTACCTAAACAGGGTATCCCAGATCCGGGTTAGGATCTATGTAACTCCGAAACAGCCCACAATAATAAAGCAAACAAGCACCACAATTGAAAACACAAGTGATCTTAGTCCTAAGGTACACCCCACTTTATAAGATTCCCCAGCAGAGTCGCAAGTTCTGTGATCGGTGGATCTGGAACTGACTGTTTAACGCTGGTTCGCGAAATGTCGCGGAAGCAAGAGTCGCCATCGTCTTTTATTTTCTCCAAATGGAAAAGACAAAAGCACATAAAAATTCCTTAAAGAGATTGCTCTCGATTCGGGAGGTAGATTATAAAAAGGGAAGGTGTTAGCACCCTTTCTATCCATGGTTATCCATGGGCTCTTAGATACTTGCTCACTTGTGTTTTCAAAAATGGTTTGTTTGCTTTTCAACTGTGGGTTTTAAAAGTTTCTTTGAAAATTCCAGTTCGACTCTTGTATCGGTCCTCAAGAGTGTTTGAAAAATTGCTTTCGAAAGCTTTTTGAAAAGGTGTCGGTGTGAAAAGTATTTTTTGATTTGTTTTGAAATTAGAGCAAGTATCTAGAGTCGTCTACCTACCCTAAGGAATTCGTCTGTGTAAATGTCCTTAAAGTAGTGCCATCCCACCATTGAGAGGTAGGTAGCACCACCGTTGGAGGTGTTCGGGTCAATTCGAAGGTTCGGGACATGGTGATCACCAGAGCAATGGGAAGATACCTTAGAAGCTACCCTCATGCCAAGTTCCCGGATCATGAGGACTTACTAAGACATCCTCTACTCGACGATCACCTTTCGAGGCAAGGCAACAGTGAGGCGTACCCTAGGGGTGGTGTGTGATTTGTGTGTCATATTCATTTATTTTTGTCTTTTGTCATGTCATGGGTGATCTACGCGTTCGTTTTTATTTAATCATTCATTCTTGCATGCCATTATTAACAGTTAAAAAGTTGCAAGAAATGTAAAGTTCCTAAACTATTACAAAGGCGCGGGTCCACATCGCCAAATTTCCAGGACCCGATTTCACAGGAAAATGAAGAATTAAAGTGCGAGAAATATATTACACGGCTTCGGGAGAGTTACATTAATATTTACAAGAAATAAATAGAATGCGCGAATTAAATTAAAATTAGAAAGCGAGGGCGTTGGACCCTTTTTAATTAAATTAAAAGATTATTAAATTAATGAAATTAAAAAGAAAAAGAAATTATTTTTTGATATTTTTTGCATTTATGGTTTTAATGAGAAAGATTAATTGAAATTAAAATACTAACCCTAATTCTAATTGTTTTTTAGTTTATTAAGAAAGTATTAAATTTTAAACCTAAAACTAAATTAATGAATTAATGACAATTTGATTTTATGAAAATAAATAATTTATTATTAGTGAGAAGAAAAGAAAAAGGATAAAAATTAATTAAAACCACTAATTCTACCAATTTTAAGTTTACTAAGAAAATGTTTGAATTAAACCTAAATTAAAAACTAAAATTAATTAATGGTATTTATTTACAAAAAAAACATTAAATAAAAATAAAAATACTTATTTTTGTCTTTTTCTGATTTTATATTGTTTTTATGTTTTTTATGAAAATATTAGATTAAAGGAATTAATTAAAAAAACAATAATTGAATTAAATTTAAAAAAATAATGAAAAGAATATTGCAAACCTAGGGGGTTCTGTCCCCAAATTGGGAGGTATAATGGTAGCAATTTAAGCCCAATGACTCTTTGGCCTGGTTGACTTCTTGGCTGGCGTGTGGATGCATTGACTCATGTCCACTATGTTCCTCAAACTGTGGCCCTTTGATTGATCTTAGTGTGTGCGTGGCAATCTGGACCAAGGGGTGTATGATGGCCTTCAAGGGAGAACGCTGCATAGGATAACGTTAATAAAAATATTATGGAAAGGGATGGGGACTTGGGGTTCGAACCCAGGTCCCAGGGGTTACCACTAAGACGCTTTGCCAACTGCTCCACTTTGTCTCTTTGTTTATAATATAACTAACAAATAACATAAGCAAACATAAGGGTTAGTGGACTTTTAGCGCGAATTTTTAAATGAACCAACCAGTCTTGGCCACCTAGCCTTCTTCTTCCTTGCTTCGCTTATTTCCTGAAAATACAAAAGGGTTAGCGGGGGTTTTGAACCCCCCCCCCCCCAAATATGCCATATCCAATAATAGCGATTAAGCCATCTTTGAGTATAAATTAGGCGCGAGGGTGCTATTCTGATCGTCCAAACACGTTGAGTATGGTCATGGTATCATGGTGATCCAATTTTACAGCGTTTAGAAACGCCTAATTCAAAGCTTGAAAAACCCTAGCCTGTATCAATGGTGGAATCGCGTATAGTGCACAAAAACACAATTAAATTATCTGGTTAGCTTCAAAATACATCACTTAGTATGAATCCATAAACAAAATTCCATGAAAATGCTTAAATACTAAAACACGATTATGAAAAAAATGTGAAAAAGTTTGAATCCTATTCACCAATTCTGGGCGTTAGGGACGTGGAAAGTGATTCAAAAACGTTTCTTGATGTCTCAGGAAGGTGATGAGATGATTATCTCAGCTTGAATCGCCCTGGGGGACAGTTTTCAGTGTTGGACTTTTTTTGAGAAAATTCAAGTTTTTGTTATGGCTTTTCTGCGCAGCTGGGAGCTTCTATGCATTAGGGTTGCACTATCTATATATGTGTGAAGGTTTTAGGTCAAAGAAATCAAACAAAAACCTTTGCATTCATGACTTTCAAGATTTGATTTTCAAGAATCTTTTCCAATATTTCTTCATGCCTATTTGGTACAAATCATGGCCAATCACTTCAATTCCTTCCATATCTGATCATGCACGAAATTTTAAACCTATTCTATGCACAAAAAGATTTGATTGCATTGGTTTGGTATTTTTCATGTATTTTAATTAATTAAATGAATTATTAATAATAAAAAATCCAAATAAATAAATAAAAATGATAAAAAAAACTTCCCTTTGGGCCACATGGTCGTGAACATTCCTTGGATGATGAATTGTGGAAGAAAAAGAGGCCCATTAGTATTTTTAGGTCATTTGAAGTAATGTTGAATTTTCAAAATATCCAAAAATTTCCCAACTTCCACAAGGCATATCTTGCTCAATGTTTAAGATTTGCTCATGTTCTTGGACATTTTGGAAAGGTCTTTGAGTCCTCTAACCAATGTCTTTGGTCCCATGTCAATTTGATTTACCAATCTCAAGTTATGGCCTTTGACTTAAAGTCCCTTTTTGTTGACTTTTAAAAATGACCTATAATGTTGAAATTGATAACTTTTTGTGAGAGCATTTATTGGACTTGAAGTGTGAAGAGGGGTTGTAGTAAATGTCATTATCTTCAAAATGAGCTTTGGATGGAATTTTTCTGATAATCCATGTGAAAGTTATGCCTTGGTCAAGTTACAGTTGACTTTTCCAACTATCCAAATATGGAAACTTTTGCATCTTGAGACTTTTTGAGCCAAGCTTTGAGAATCATGATCAAGCATTGATCAAATGATGTTTGTGGCTTCAAAATGAGATGTTGACCAAAAATTTGGACTTTTGACTGTCAAATGACCATTTTGCCCCTACAGTTGACTGTAGTGCAATTAGGGTTTTTGACTGTGCAATTTTGTGCTGTAGGTCTTGAAACTTGGTATGAGGATGCTTGACCATGTTTATAGGCGTGTTGGACTTGATTGGACCCTTGGAAACTTCATTTACATTGTCAGAACCAAAACCCTAATTTTGACTGTTTAGGAGGCCCTTGAACTGTGCAACCCTTGGGGAGACTTTGAAGCTTTGACTTGGCAAATTTTGAAGAATATGGGAGGGCAAATTTTGGGGTACAACAGAATCCAATTGCATCATGGTGAAAAAGTTGGGAAACGTTGGGAAAAAATAAGAAATTTTCATAACTTAGAAAATTTCAAAGTTATGAAATTTTTCAATCTTAAACCTAATTTCCAAAATTAGGTTTCTTGGTGAACAAGTTTCATGTTTTGACACATCTTGATGAAAAATGACCCTTGGCACTTGATTTTGACCAAAAGGTCAAAGTTTGACTTTTCAGTATACAGTTGATTTTGGATTAGTTGACTGGAAAATTCATCTGCCAATTCAATGCATTTGAGATCTTTTGAACCTTGTGATTAGGTCAAGATGATGTCATTGAGTCCTTGAAACCATGCTTGAAACCAATTGGCCATTGGCTAGGTGAAAAATCAGAAATTGCCCTTCTACAGTCAAAACCCAAATTTTGACCATTTTGCCCTTTTGATGATCTGACCAAATGTCTTGAGGAGTTATGGTCCAAACTTGATCAAATGGTTCATATGAGTCTATAATGTTGATGTTGATAAAAAATTATGAGGTTTGACTGTAAATTGGCCACAGTTGACTTTTTCCCTAATACAGTTGATTTTTAGGTCAATTATCCAATTGACTGGGCAAAAAAGTGATTCAAGGCTTGAAACTTGGTATGAATAATCTTAGAGGTCCAAAATGAAGTATGAAAGTCACATGAGGCATTGGAAGTCCAAAAATCCTTGTGCAAACTCAAACCCTAATTTCAGGTCATCAGTGCAAGGAGATGTCTTGAGCTGAGCAAACCCTAATCTGGTCTTGAGTCCAAAGAGTATTGTGAGGAGAAATCTTGATAAAATGAGATGGAAAATTTTGGGGTACAACAGCTGCCCCTGTTCAATCTTCTTGAACCTGAAGAGTTAGATTGGCGAGTTTGCCGTTCGTGACTCGAAGGTAAAAGATGATTGGACACCAGAGTGCCTGTAAATTTGCACTTGTCAAAGTAAGTTTGAGGGAATGGGCTTAAAGATGCCATTTGGAGAGGTGACATAATCTTGTCGGAGATGGGCTTGTAGATGCCATCAAGAGTGTTTGTTGAACTGCAAGTTGTAAGTCGAAAGAATGAGTATCAGAATGGTATCCGTGTCTGGAACGTATCTGAACTGTATCTGGAGACTGAGTTTGTATGAGCAAGGGAATAACATCCGTGTATGGGGCGTATCTGAGCTGTAACTGTATTTGATTCTTGAATGAATAGCAGAATGACTTCCATGTCTGGAGTGTATCTGTATTGTATCTGAATCTGAATTCTGAATAGGCGACAAAATAGAATCCGTGTCTGGAGCATCTCTGGGCTGGGGAAAAATTAGAATGAGTGAGAGATTGGAAACCGTGTCTGGAGCGTATCTGGACTGTATCTGAAGTTGAGATCTGTATGAGTAGCAGAATGACTTCCGTGTCTGGAGTGTATCTGAACTGTAATTGGGACCTGAACAAGTGACAGAATGACTTCCGTGTCTGGAGTGTATCTGAACTTGAAATTGATAGTTGAATCTGAACGAGAAATAGAATGGCTTCCATGTCTGGAGCGTATCTAATCTGTATCTGATTTTTGAATTCTGAATGAGTGTCAGGATGGCATCAGTGTTTGGTGCGTATCTGAACTGTATCTTGACTTGAAATCTGAATAAGTATCATAATGACTTCCGTGTCTGGAGTGTATCTGAACAAGAGATCTGAATGAGTAACAAAATGAATTACGTGTCTGGAGTGTATTTGTATTGTATCTTGACTTTGAATTCTGAATGAGTAATAGAATGACTTCTGTGTCTAGAGTGTATCTTTACTGTATCTAAAGTTGAAATCTGAATGAGTAATAGAATGACTTCCGTGTCTGGAGTGTATCTTTACTGTATCTGAAGTTGAAATCTGAATGAGTAACAGAATGGCATCCGTGTTTGGTGCGTATCTGAACTGTATTTGAAATCTTTTAATATTGTTAAAGATAGTTGTTAATCTTATCCTGAAAAGGGTAAAATGTTAGCTGGAACACAAAGTTATGTTGCATGAAATGTATGATGCAATAAAATGTGTTTTATCAATGTTTATGATATATGTATGCGCATGTAAGTTGATTTGCTGTATTACTGAGGAAAATAAATCCTTGATAATTGGAGATAATAAAATCCTTGACTGCTGCCGGGGAAAATAAATCCTTGACTGCTGCTGGAGATTAAAAATCTTTGATTGCTGAGGACGGGAAATCCTTGGGGACTGCTGGGGATTAAGAGAAATCCCTGACAATCTTCTGTGGGGATGTGAGAATCCTGCATGACTTTCCTGGAGATAGGGATCCTTCAAGTCTTTGGAGTTGGAGGATGATAAACATTCTATTGTGAGAACAATTCCCATTGTTGCTTGAGAAACCTGCTTGGGGAATCCCGATAACTTTGATAACTATGGTTGGGGTTTACACAAAGGGAATCCTTACTCGGCTGGGGAATAGGGAAAAATCTGATGATCTCTACTGGGGATCAAACAAAGGAAAACCATGATCTGCTGGAGAATAAGGAAGACTATGATGGCTTCTGCGGGGAACTAAGAATGAGAATCTTCATTCTGTTGAGGAGTAATGAAAACTTTGGTGACTTCACTGGGAAATGAGAGTGAGAATCTTCAATCTGCAGGGGAGTAAGAATTCTGACAAATTCATGCTGGGGAGTCATGAAGACTCTGGCAACTTCACTGGGGAATCAAGAATGAGAATCTTCATTCTGTTGGGGAGTAAAAACTCTGTGGGGAGTAGTTATACTGCTGGGGAGTAGCTATCCTGCTGAAGAGTAAGTTCAGGACTCTGGGGAAAAAGTTGTACTGCTGGGGAATAGTTATCCTGCTGGGGAGATCAAGAGTTTGGGTTGCATGCCAATCTACTGGGGAATCATCTGAAGTTGTCGTCTGGTTAGCTGTCAGGCTTCAAAGCAACTTGTTGGGGAATTATCAAGTTTTAAGATAACTCGCAGGGGAATTTGAGGAAGCTGGAAGATTCCCACTGGTGTTTAAAGGTTGAAGTTTTAGCTCCGCTGGGGAAGAAAGTTTCATCTCCGCTGAGGATCTGTAGTTCAAAGTTTTGGCTCCACTGGGGATTGGGAGTTTGAAATTTTAACTTTGATGGGAATTAAAGGTTTGAAATTATAACTCCTCCAGGGATATGTACTTCAAGGTTTTAGCTCCGCTGGGGATCTAGATGATGTACTGTAGGGGATTTCTCTTGGAATAGCCTAAAGACGTTTTCCTATCCTTTCAACCTGTCAGTAATTGTTCTTTTTCACTTCTGTTATATGTAAACATTGATTATATTCAAATGCATATGCTCATTAATAAATCATTGGACGTTTTCAAATAAAACACAAGTGTAAAAAGGAAAAGGCAAATAGTTCTCTGCACTTTGAAGTATCTTTGTATTAACTTTGTGTAAGTATTTTGTACAAAGGAGACAGACATCCTAGTAAGAGAACGTTGTCATAAAAAGGAGAAAAATTTATACAAAGAAAGATGGCTATGTGTAAAAAATTCCATGGGGTTCCCATTCTGCTATAGCCTGCATAACTCTGAATATCTTGTCCATTCGTTGCTTCGTCCGAAGATGATTGAGTTGATCAGAAGCCCAGAGTTTATCTGTGAAGAGATTATCCTTAAAGTGATCCGATGAGACATAGTCATACGCTTTAATTCCCTAACTTTTTCCTGGACCGCCCTTTTGGGTTTTCGATCCACCGGGAAACCTTTTTTTCCCAAGTCGCCCTTTCGGGTTTTCAACTTGCCGGGTGTACAGATTTTTTGTTTTATCCCTAACTTTTTCCTGAATCGCCCTTTCGGGTTTTCGATTCACTGGGATGCCCTTTTTTTCCTAGGTGTGTCAACCTAGCGGGTCATTTATGCGTAGTATTTTTTGACTATGTCTGCGTTCGCAGGGTTCGGCAGGTCGTCGCCGTCCATGGTGGTTAAGATCATTGCCCCACCAGAAAAGATGTTTTTGATCACAAACGGTCCTTCGTTGGTAGGAGTCCATTTGCCCCTGGGATCACTTTGCAGCAAGATGATGCGCTTGATTACCAGATCCCCGACTTGATATATTTGTCGTCTGACTTTCTTGTTGAATGCCTTGATCATCCGTTTTTGATACGTCTGACCGTGGCAAACAGCAATAAGTCACTTTTCGTCAATCAAGTTAAGTTGATCAAGCCGGGTCTGAATCCAATCGTATTCACTCAAACCAGCATCCTTCATGATTCTCATGGAGGGAATCTGAACCTCGATAGGCAAAACAGCTTCCATGCCGTATACCAAAGAATAGGGTGTTGCACCAGTTGATGTACGTGTCGTGGTACGGTACCCGTGAAGAGCAAACGGTAACATTTCATGCCAGTCCTTATAGCTGACTGTCATCTTTTGTATGATCTTCTTGAGATTTTTGTTCGCAGCTTCGACAACACCGTTCATCTTTGGCCAATAGGGAGATGAATTGTGATGTTGAATCTGGAACTTCTTGCACAAAGCGGTGATCATAGTGTTGTTAAGGTTTGTACCGTTGTCAGTGATGATCCTTTCGGGGATACCGTACCGGCAAATAAGGTTATGCTTGATGAAGCAGGCATCAACATTCTTTGTGACAGATGCGAAGGAAGCTGCTTCGACCCACTTGGTGAAGTAGTCAATGTCCACCAGAATGAAACGGTGTCCATTGGATGTTGTAGGCTTGATCTCTCCAATCATGTCGATTCCCCACATAGCGAATGGCCAAGGAGCTGTTAAGACATTGAGAGGAACTAGAGGTATATGTACCTTGTCCGTATAGATTTGACATTTGTGACAAGTCCTGGAATATTGATAGCAGTCAGCTTCCATGGTAGACCAGTAATAGCCTGCCCGTAGGATCTTCTTAGCCATCGTATATCCACGAGAGTGAGTGCCAAAGGTACCATTGTGCAGTTTAGCCATGATCTGCTCAGCTTCAACTTTGTCCACACAACAGAGTAGAATGCAATCATGATTGCACTTGTATAGGATACCATTGCTCAGGAAGAACTTAGCTGAGAATCTCCTTAAGAACTTTTTGTCGTTGACTGAAGCTCCTTCAGGATATTCTTGAGCCCCGAGATACCTTTTGACTTCATGAAACCAAGGTCGGTCCACTACTTCTTCGGTATTTATCTCGTGACAATGTGCAGGTTCATCCATCCGTTCAATGGTGATCTGGGGAGTCTCATTATCCCAGTTAAGTTTAAACATGGATGACATTGTGGCTATAGCATCCGCTAGCTGATTTTCTTCTCGCGGAAAGTGCTCGAAGGTAATCTGCTCAAAATGTGGTAACAATGTCAAGACATGTTATTTGTAAGGGATAAGGTTTGGATGTTTAGTATCCCACTCTCCTTTGATCTGACTGATGACCAAAGCTGAGGCCCCAAACACGATCAAAGATTTGATTCCCAAGTCTATGGCAGCCTTGAGACCAAAGATATAAGCTTCATAATCGGCCATGTTGTTCGTACAGCTGAAGCAAAGTCTAGCAGTGAAAGGTGTATGGCAACCTTCTGGAGAGATGATTACCACGCCGATACCGTCTCCTAGTGCATTAGAGGCACCATCAAAGTACAGGGTCCATCGGAATCCTTGTTCAGGTTCGTCATATGGTCTGAAATCTTCAATGTTGTCCAATGTCATGATATCCTCGTCGGGGAAGTCAAACTTCATGGATTGGTAATCTTCGACAGCTTGATGATTCAAATGGTCAGCTAGCACACTCCCCTTTATAGCTTTTTGGGTCATGTACTGTATGTCGTATTCCGTTAGGATCATCTGCCATCTAACGATTCTTCCGAATAAAGCAGGTGTGATACGGTGGGAAAGAACTGACTGTTTTGGAATGCTGGTTCGCGTTTTGCGTTTGTTTTCACAAAATGTCGCGGTAAGCAAGAGTCGCCACCGTATTTTATTTTATCCAACAAGGAAAGGAAAAAAAGCACAGAAAAATTCCTTTTTCGAGATGTTTCTCGGGTTCGGGGGGTAGATTATAGAAAGGAAAGGTGTTAGCACCCTTTCTATCTGTGGTTATCCACGCGCTCTTAGGTACTTGCTCAAAGTGTTTTCAAAATTTGCTTTTCTTTGTGTTTGTGGGTTTGAAAGAAGTTTTTGTTTGAAAGGTGTAAGTGCGAAAAGTTTTTTTTGTTTGTTTTGAAAGAGCAAGTACTTAAGAACCATCTACCTACTCGAAAAAGGAATCAATCTGTGCTAATGTCCTTTAGACAATGCCATCCCACTATTGATGAGTAGGTAGCATCGTCGTTGGAGTTTAAGAGTCAATTCGATTAAGGGACGTGCGGTCACTAAAGCAATGTTAGGCTGTCTTAGCAGTAACCCTAATGTCTTAGATCATTTTTCTGAGGCAACCGTTTCGAGGCAACTATGATCTTTGGACAAGAGGGTGACCTCTATAACTTCCTATACTCAATGACCACGTTCGAAGGCAACCAAGTGAGGTGTACCCTAAGAGTGCGCATGTGCGAGTGTGTTGTTTCGCTTAATTTTATCTTGGTACATGTCAATGGTTATCTATGTTGATTTTAGGTTCAAACATTTGATCTTGTCATGCATTCCCTATTATCAAACATCTAACAGTTTGTAAGTTGCGGAAATTAAATTGCGGAAATTAAAACTAACTATTACAAGGCGTCGGGTATTTACATCGCCAAAAACAACCCTTGAAATTAAAATGCAGAAAATAAATAAAGTGATAAAAATAATAAAGTCCTATTAAAACTATTACATTCCAGGAAACAGATGCAATATTGAATAAATATGGATCGCGTGCAGGAAATTAAATCGGGCGCATTTTAGGGTTTTGACCCTTTGATTATTAAAAAGAAATTAGATCTAAGTTAATTGTTAAATTAATAAATAAATTAATTAATAAAAATATTTTTGGATTTTTTTTATATTTAAATAAATAAAAATAAATTAATCAAAGTTAATAAAAACCTAATTGTCTAAATTAATTTTAATTATTGCAAAATATATTAAAAGTTAATTCCTAGTTAAACTAAATTAATTAAATTAATTTTATTAACAAAAATAAAAATGCTAGAAATTAATTTTAATAATGAAAATGTTTTTTTTTGTTTTTAATTTTATTGAGAAAAATTTTAATTAGTTAATGACAATAAAAAATAATAATAACAAATAAATAAAAGAAAATAATAAAAGAAAAGAGAGAGTTAGGGTTTGGGCCTGCTTTTGGGGGTCTGATTAGCAAGTTCAAGGCCCATTTGAGTTGGCCTGCGTTGACCTTTCCTGCTTCCATGCATACGCGCTGACTTTGGCTCATGGTAGGCATTCATTCTGGACCACCAGATCTGGCCTGGGGCCATCTGGCACGTGATTGATTGAGGGAGTATGGTGCCTCACAATTCTTGAAATGCGCTGGAGTACCTGGAGAAAAATAATAATATGCATATGGGGGGACCTGGGACTCGAACCCAGGTCCTATTGGATTTTGAACAACGCCCTTTCCACTGCACCACTGCTTCTCAATCGTTAATAGAATGCAAATTAAAGATAATATACAAAAATGCGTAATTATGCCAGAATAAAAAATAAAGCGCGAAAATTTGAATGGAGCAACCGGATGGGGACACGTTGTCGTCCCTGTCCTCGTGTTTGTGCAGAGATTACCTGCGGATTTAAATCTGCAGCAAAAGGCATAGGTCGATTCAAAAATCCATCTCAGGACATATAAATGAGAGGTGATACCATGGATGAACCCGTCTTATTCCCCTGAACATGATGGTAACCTTCTCACAAGCCAATTGTTCCTATAATGGAAAGCCCTAAAAAAACCTAAAGAACCCTTCAATGGCGTTTTACGATTCACAGCACAAGAATGAAATTGATTATTACAGAAAGTTAGCAAATGTCATGAGGAACCAGAATATGCAATCGTTTTTTAGAATGGATGCAAGAATAAAGATTTAATATTTCATGAACATAGAGGATTCGTGAGATGCTTACCGTGCTCTATGGCGCGTATGAAAGCTTGTTAGGGGTTGGTTTCGCTTCAGTGGATGTCCAGCAATGGATTGGTGATGAGATTTGACCTTGAAAACACCTCTATGCACGATTTAATTTTCAAGCTTTTTTGCCAATTTTTTCAAGTTTTCTTTTGGTGTTCTTGCAGCCTCTAACCTCTAAAACTCGTTCCTTTGCATTGTATATGTAATAAGCAATGCATTAGGTCAACAATTTTGGACTGAGTCCTTGTGCATTATGGCTTGGAGATTTGATTTGATTCCCATTTGAAAACTTGCCAAATTTATCCAAAATCCATCTTTTTGTTCATGATATGGTGAGATACGAATTTGATGCTGACCATGATGATAATCAAGACCTATAACAACCAAAAAGATCCTAAGTAATCAATATTTGGATTTTATTTGATTTAAATTGATTTAAAATGCAATAATTCAAATAAAAATCAAATAAAATAGAAAAATTGATAAATGGACACAAGGCTGAAGCTAGGACACGTGTGTAGTGTGACAAGATCAAATCAAGTGGAAAAGAATGGGCCCATTTGACAAAATTTGAAGTTTTGGGGATAGTTGACTTTTGGCAATTTTGCAAAAATGCCCAACTTCAACAATGCATAACTTCTTCAATTTTGAACTTTTGGAAGTGTTCTTTGACTTTTTAGAAATCTTGAGATTTCTTATAACCAACCCTTTTGGTCTCATCGCATTTTGGTATTCCATGCTCAAGTTATAAGCTTTGGCACAAAAAGGTGTTTTTGTTGACTTTAAAAAATGACCTATAATGTCCAAATTTGTAACTTCTTGTGAGTTCATTTTTTGATCTTTGGGTGTGAAGACGTATTGTAGGATATTGCATCCTCTTAAAAATGAGAATTATATGGGTCATTTCTCATAAAGTATGAGAAAGTTATGTTTGGTCAAAGTTGAGTTGACTTTTCTTGCAAAACCCTAATTTAGCAACTTTTGAGTCTTGATGAATTTTGAGCAATCATTGATGAATCATGATCAATCCTTGATCAAATGATGAAATATCCTTCAAAATGAGAATGTTGACAAAAAATCTTGAAGTTTGACTGTATTTGGGTTACAGTTGACTTTTGCCCTAGCATAGTCGATTTTTGGACCTCTTGAGCAATTGACTGACCAAACTTCCTCTGCAAGGCTTTAAATTTGACATGGATGATCTTGAGAGAATATTATGACATTGGGGAGCACTTGAGGTCATTTGGATTCAAGGACCTTGATGCAACACAAAACCCTAATTTGAGGTTGACTGCCTTAGGAGATAACTTGACTGTCCAACTCTTGAGCAATCTTGAGCAACTTGGAGACTATTCTTGCAATGTCTTGGGAAATATGAGAGGGCAAATTTTGGGGTACAACAGAAGGCTTCTCAAAGATGTACTTGATCGGATCCATCTTAGATATCAGCAAGGTGGTATGAGTCAACATATACTACCTTAGCCGGCGAGCAGCCCATACCAAAGCACAGCAAGTTTTCTCGAGCAGTGGGTATCGGGTCTCACAGTCGGTAAACATTTTGCTAAGGTAATAAATGGCATGCTCTTTTCGGCCAGACTCGTCATGTTGTCCCAGTACGCACCCCCATTGAATTCTCTAGGACAGTCAAATACATGATTAGCGGTCTTCCTTCGACGGGTGGAATCAAGATAGGAGTTTCTAGAAAATACTCCTTGATTTTATCGAAAGCAACTTGACAGTCATCATTCCATTTAACCACCTGATCTTTCTTCAACAGCTTGAATATTGGCTCACAGGTAGATGTTGGGTGAGAGATGAACCTAGCAATGTAGTCTTAGGCGTCCCAAGAAACCTCTGTCCTACTTCTCAGTGCGAGGGGCAGGCATTTCTTGTATAGCTTTGACTTTGGCAGGATCAACCTCGATGCCTTTGTTGCTGACAATGAAACCCAAGAGTTTACCGGACCGGACTCCGAAAGTGAACTTGTTAGGGTTCAGTCTGAGCTTGTACTCCTTCAACCTGACAAACAGCTTTTGTAAATGGTCGAGGTGTTCTTCGGTTTGTGATCGGGCTATCATGTCATCTACATAGACCTCTATCTCATGATGTATCATATCATGAAACAAAGCTACCATGGTGCGTTGAAAGGTTGCCCCGGCATTCTTCAGTCCGAATGGAATCACTTTGTAGCAGAACGTACCCCACTGTGTAACAAAAGTAGTTTTCTCCATGTCTTCAGGTGCCATTTTGATCTGGTTGTAACCTGAAAATCTGTCCATGAAAGAAAATACCTTATGCTGAGTTGTGTTGTCAACCAAGATGTCAATGTGCGGAAGTGGAAAATCATCTTTAGGGCTAGCCCTGTTTAAGTCTTTATAATCCACGCACATTCTGACTTTGATGTCCTTCTTAGGCACGGGCACAATGTTAGCAACCCATTGTGGATAGGAAGTAACAGCTAGAAATCCAGCATTGAACTGCTTCATAACCTCTGCTTTGATCTTTTCTGACATGTCGGGCCTCATGCGGTGGACTTTTTGTTTGACTGGTGGACAGTCTTCTCTCGTGGGTAGATGGTGTACCACAATTTATGTATCGAGTCCCGGCATGTCTTCGTATGACCAGGAGAAGATCTCAACATATTCATGTAATAATTGAATTAGGCGTTCCTTGACACTTGGCTCTAGGTTAGCACCCACTCTGACTTCTTTTCTGTCTTCCTCAGTACCCAAGTTGATTGTCTCTAACAGCTCCTCATGAAGTAGAATAGCCCTTTCTTCCTGTTATAGTAGTCTAGCCAATTCTCCTGGCACTTCACAATCTTCATCACCTTCGTATTCGGCATGGTAGACTAGATCTTCTGAGTCACTGAAGGTCATAGCAGAATTGTTACCCATGGAATCCAGAATGGAAGGGTACCTGCATTTGTGAGTGTGGGTGTGTGTAAGGGATAGCCACCTTTAAAAAAAATGAAAAAATAAAGACAATGAACACAAAAGTTTATATGTGAAAACGTCCATGATTCATTAAAATGGCATATGAAGATGAAAAATCAAACCCTTACAAATGGACCTATATGCCTCGGGTAAGGAACAAGGTTAAAAGTGTACGAATTGTTTAAGGATTATTAAAAATCAACAGAAATGTTTGAAAGATAAATTACTGATTTATGAAAGTAATCGGAACAAAGTCTCTTGCTTCCCAATTGCACAGTCCTCCATCAACGGTAGGGAAAATCCAGTCTTCCAAGTTGCTCTCCTCTTCACTATCCTCCAAAGCATTAACTCCATGATGGGTGATCTTCACTGGTAGCCCTCCAGCACGGGTGCGACTTAGAGCCTTTTGAGCAGAAGAAGTGAAACCCAAGCCGAATTTATCTGATTTGAAAGGAAAGTCGGGAAGCTGCCCCCAGATTGTGCTTTCGCCTTCTTCAATCACAGTCTTTGCATCTTTGAGCGAAGACATCTGAGGCGGAGGTCTGGTAATCACAGGTACAGAAGGCACTGTCTTGGTTTCCGCAATCTCCTGAGCTACCTCTTCAAAATGCTGAAAAGGGGTTTCGATGAATTCACCATCCAATTCTACATAGCGGAAAGAATTAAGATGGCTTATCATGTATTCCTCTTCACCGTGAACAGTTACAATTTTCCCCTGGACAGGGTACTTGAGCTTTTGATGTAGAGTAGAAGTGACGGCTCCAGCATGGTGAATCCAGGGTCTTCCCAACAAGCAAGAATAGGAAGGACGGATGTCCATCACATAGAATATGGAGTTGAAGGTTTCAGTTCCCACTTTAATCGGGATGTCCACCTCCCCGTGAACCATCCTTTTAGAACCATCAAAGGCTCTGACAATTATATTGTTGGTCTTCAAGGTTAGGCCTTCACAACCCAACCTATCCAAGGCCTTCTTCGGCAAGACATTCACGAAGAACCAGTGTCTACCAGTACGTGTGCTAGAGTAGTCCCTCTGCATTCCACTGAGACATGCAAAGCGTCATTATGTTTTCTCCCTTTAGATGTTAAATCAACATCGGAGAATCCTAGACCATTGTCAGCTGTTAAGCTAGCTACACACTCCTGGAACTGATCCGCGGAGGTTTCCTGTGGCACATGGGCCGTCTTCAAGAATCTTATCAAAGCTTTAGCATGAGCTTCTGAATAAAGCAGCAGGGCTAACATAGAGATCTTTGAAGGGGTTTGCCCCAGTTGTTCCACAACATTATAATCGCTTTTCTTGATTATTTTCAAAATCTCTTCCATTTCTTTTTGAGAGGTTTCATGGATGACCAATGGCTGAACCCTCGTCATGACAGGCTCTTCTTGGATCCCTTTTCCTCTATCATCAGCAGAAGCAGAGGGGACAACCACAGGAGTTACAACTTCTTCAATAATTGGAGTTCTCGCAGATATTTTTACCGGTGCAGGGGTAACCTTAGGAGCAGCTGAGGGTCCAAAGATTGCCTTTGGAGGGGCAATCTCCAAAGAGAAAATTCTTCCACTACGGGTGATCTTACTTGGTCCGGAAATGTTTCAAATGCCGGAAGTCTCTTCATCAGAACTCTCTTCAGTTGATTCAATTTGCTTAATATCGTGGTAGTAGATCTCTCCACCATAGTTCCACGATATTGATTTGTTGGACTTATACGGGACGGGCCCGGGCATGGTTATCTTCAAAGGTACAGTCTTCGGAGCGGATGTAATCTTAACAGGTCTGTTGGAGACCTTGGAAGGATTGGCGGATATGGTTATTATTGAAACATCATTGACAGGAGTCGGTGTAACAGGAGTCTTTTCAAAAAGGATTTCTTGGTTATCCATTAGGCGTTGGATGCCTAACTTCAACAATGGATAGTCGGTTGGTAAGGATGAACAAAGGCAGTAATCTTCTTCACAACCTGGGAAAATCCCAGCCTTCAGCAAATTCAACTTGATTATCGGTAGCGGAGTTATCAAATCATCAATAGTAGCAACAAAAAGGTTTTCTTCAACAGCATGTGCATGGTGGCCATGCTTTGGCATTGGAGCAGAGATTACATTCGGCTTTTCAGGGGCGTCGAATTCAACTTCTTTAGCATCTATCAAGTCCTGAATCTTATTCTTGAGGGCCCAACAACTGTTGGTGTCGTACCCCAGGTTGTCTGAATGATAAGCACACTTGGCATTTTCATGGTAGAACGGAGAAGTAGTATTCAGATTCTTCGGGGCCTCTTTCAAACTTGCAAGGTTTAACTTCAAGAGATGGGGTAGAACCTGAGCAGGAGTCATGTTTATCCGGGTGTATTGCCGTACAGGCCTTTCCACCCTTGCTTGGTTGGTTCTGGGTTGATTGTTTTTGGGCTGATCAGCTGCAGACTTCTGAATCATTACGGCCCCCACTGCTGGCCGACGCTCAATTCTTCCTTGACCTCTTTGGGAGTAAACAGTTGATACTTCCTTCTTTGCTGGAAAAGTATTTTTGATGGCAGCGGAAGCAGATGCATCCTTTTGAATTTTCCCGCTTTTAATGTCGACTTCAACTCTCTCACCAGTTAGAATCAACTCAGTGAACCTCGCAGAGGAGCTTCCAATCAGGTGATTAAAGAAAGGACCTGACAACGTCTCCAAGAACATATCAACTAGCTCTCTTTCCGATAATGGTGGTTGTACTCGTCCTGCCAAATCCCTCCATTTCTGGGCATACTCCTTAAAGCCTTCATTTGAGACCATGCCCATACTCTGTAATTGAGTATGGGTTAGTGCTAAGTCCGCATTGTATTGGTACTGCTTATAGAATGCAGCCTCCAAATCTTCCCAATTATGCACATCAGATCTCTCCAACTGGTAAAACCAATCCAGCTGCGTCCCCGAGAAACTGTCCTGGAAGAAGTGAACCCACAGGTCCTTGTCAGATGAATGCGGTTGAATTTTCCTAACATAGGATCGTAGGTGCATCTTCGGGCAAGATAACCCATCATACTTAGCAAACAGAGGTACTTTAAATTTGGGAGGGATTACAATTCCAGATACCAACCCTAACTCTTCAAAGTCCAGCCCAAGCACTCTTTGCACTTCCATAGCCGCTAGACATTCTTCCAGATTCTTGTACTTGTCATCTGCAGGAGGGTACTGTTGTTCAGAATAATCTTCATCCTCTTCTTCCTCTGCCTCAGAATCAGATGGCACCGCAGTTCCTTTACCCTTTCCTTACCCCTCTTTAGAGGTTGATGGAAAATCTATGACCCTTATGGTTTGACCTTCAAATCTTCTGCCCAATGTAGCCACACCAACTCTCTTCTTCTTCTTTTTCTTCTTTTTCTCTTTCTCTTCTTCTTCAAATCTTCTGCCCAATGTAGGACCCTAATGTCTTAGATCATTTTTCCAAGGCAACCGTTTCGAGGCAACTATGATCTTTGGACAAGAGGGCGACCTCTAAAACTTCCTATACTCAATAACCACGTTCGAAGGCAACCAAGTAAGGTGTACCCTAAGAGTGCGCATGTGCGAGTGTGTTGTTTCGGTTAATTTTATCTTGGTACATGTCAATGGTTATCTATGTTGATTTTAGGTTCAAACATTTGATCTTGTCATGCATTCCCTATTATCAAACATCTAACAGTTTGTAAGTTGCAGAAATTAAATTGCGGAAATTAAAACTAACTATTACAAGGCGTCGGGTATTTACATCGCCAAAAACAACCCTTGAAATTAAAATGCGGAAAATAAATAAAGCGATAAAAATAATAAAGTCCTATTAAAACTATTACATTCCAGGAAATAGATACAATATTGAATAAATATGGATCGCGTACGGGAAATTAAATCGGGTGCATTTTAGGGTTTTGACCCTTTGATTATTAAAGAAAAGATTTTTTTGGTTGTTTTTGAATTAAAAAGAAATTAGATCTAACTTAATTGTTAAATTAATAAATAAATTAATTAATAAAAATATTTTTGGATTTTTTTTATATTTAAAGAAATAAAAATAAATTAATCAAAGTTAATAAAAACCTAATTGTCTAAATTAATTTTAATTATTGCAAAATATATTAAAAGTTAATTCCTAGTTAAACTAAATTAATTAAATTAATTTTATTAACAAAAATAAAAATGTTTGAAATTAATTTTAATAATGAAAATGTTTTTTTTTTTGTTTTTAATTTTATTGAGAAAAAGTTTTAATTGGTTAATGACAATAAAAAATAATAATAACAAATAAATAAAAGAAAAGAGAGAGTTAGGGTTTGGGCCTGCTTTTGGGGGTCTGATTAGCAAGTTCAAGGCCCATTTGAGTTGGCCTGCGTTGACCTTTCCTGCTTCCATTAATACGCACTGACTTTGGCTCATGGTAGGCATTCATTCTGGACCACCAGATCTGGCCTGGGGCCATCTGGCAGGTGATTGATTGAGGGAGTATGGTGCCTCACAATTCTTGAAATACGCTGGAGTACCTGGAGAAAAATAATAATATGCATATCGAGGGACCTGGGACTCAAACCCAGGTCTTATTGGATTTTGAACAACGCCCTTGCCACTACACCACTGCTTTTCAATCGTTAATAGAATACAAATTAAAGATAATATACAAAAATGCGTAATTATGCCAGAATAAAAAATAAAGCGCAAAAATTTGAATGGGGCAACCGGATGGGGACACGTTGTTGTCCCTGTCCTCAGGTTTGTGCAGAGATTACCTGCGGATTTAAATTTGCAGCAAAAGGCATAGGTTGATTCAAAAATCCATCTTAGGCCATATAAATGAGAGGTGATACCATGGATGAACTCGTCTTGTTCCCCTGAACAAGATGGTAACCTTCTCACAAGCCAATTGTTCCTGTAATGGAAAGCCCTAAAAAACCTAAAGAACCCTTCAATGGCGTTTTACGATTCACAACACAAGAATGAAATTGATTATTACAGAAAGTTAGCAAATGTTATGAGGAACCAGAATATGCAATCGTTTTTGAGAATGGATGCAAGAATAAAGATTTAATATTTCATGAACATAGAGGATTCGTGAGATGCTTACAGTGCTCTAGGGCGCGTATGAAAGCTTGTTAGGGGTTGGTTTCGCTTCAGTGGATGTCCAGCAATGGATTGGTGATGAGATTTGACCTTGAAAACACCTCTATGCACGATTTCAGTTTCAAGCTTTTTTGCCAATTTTTTCAAGTTTGCTTTTGGTGTTCTTGCAGCCTCTAACCTCTAAAACTAGTGCCTTTGCATTGTATATGTAATAAGCAATGCATTAGGTCAACAATTTTGGACTGAATCCTTGTGCATTATGGCTTGGAGATTTGATTTGATTCCCATTTTAAAACTTGCCAAATTTATCCAAAATCCATCTTTTTGTTCATGATATGGTGAGATACGAATTTGATGCTGACCATGATGATAATCAAGACCTATAACAACCCAAAAGATCCTAAGTAATCAATATTTGGATTTTATTTGATTTAAATTGATTTAAAATGGAATTATTCAAATAAAAATCAAATAAAATATAAAATTTGATAAATGGACACAAGGCTGAAGCTAGGACACATGTGTATTATGACAAGATCAAATCAAGTGGAAAAGAATGGGCCCATTTGACAAAATTTGAAGTTTTGGGGATAGTTGACTTTTGGCAATTTTGCAAAAATGCCCAACTTCAACAATGCATAACTTCTTCAATTTTGAACTTTTGGAAGTGTTCTTTGACTTTTTAGAAATCTTGAGATGTCTTATAACCAACCCTTTTGTTCTCATCTCATTTTGATATTCCATTCTCAAGTTATAAGCTTTGGAAAAAAAGGTGTTTTTGTTGACTTTCAAAAATGACCTATAATGTCCAAATTTGTAACTTCTTGTGAGTGCATTTTTTGATCTTGGGGTGTCAATCTGGATTGTAGGAAATTTCATCCTCTTAAAAATGAGATTTGGATGGGTCATTTATCATAAAGTATGAGAAAGTTATGCTTGGTCAAAGTTGAGTTGACTTTTCCTACAAAACCCTAATTTAGCAACTTTTGGGTCTTGATGAATTTTGAGCAATCCTTGATGAATCATGATCAACCCTTGATCAAATGATGAAATATCCTTAAAAATGAGAATGTTGACAAAAAAATCTTGAAGTTTGACTGTATTTGGGTCACAGTTGACTTTTGCCCTAGCACAGTCGATTTTTGGACCTCTTGAGCAATTGAATGACCAAACTTCCTCTGCAAGGCTTGAAATTTGACATGGATGATCTTGAGAGCATATTAGGACATTCGGGAGAACTTGAGGTCATTTGGATGCAAGGACCTTGATGCAACACAAAACCCGAATTTGAGGTTGACTGTCTTAGGAGATAGCTTGATTGTCCAACTCTTGAGCAATCTTGAGCAACTTGGAGACTATTCTTGCAATGTCTTGGGAAATATAAGAGGGAAAATTTTGGGGTATAACAGATGCCCCTGTTCAATTTTCTTAAACCTGAGGATATAGATTAGCTTTTGGGCCTTTCGTGATCCGAAGGTGGAAGATGATTGGACACTAGAGTGCCAAGAAATTTGCACTCGCATGAAGTGGTATCAGCATGGTGATGTCAGGAATGGGCTTACAGATTCCATTTGGAGACTGTTGGTAGGTGGTCTAAACTTCGACTGGAATACGAATCAGGGAGATCTTATCGGCGATCTAACTGAACCATAGGAGGTCTTGGATTAACTTTGACTGGATCGGCATCAGAAAAATCTTCGAATCGATTTAACTGGACCAGACAAATAACTTAAACTGAATCAGGGAGATCTTATCGGCGATCTAACTGAACCAGAGGAGACCTTGGATTAACTTTGACTGGATCGGCATCATAAAAATCTTTAGGAATCGATTTAACTGGACCAGACAAGGTCTTGGAATAACTTCAACTGGAATACGAATCAGGGAGATCTTATCGGTGATCTGACTGAACCAGAGGAGGTCTTGGATTAACTTTTACTTGATCGGCATCAGAAAAATCTTTAGGAATCGATTTAACTGGACCAGACAAGGTCTTGGAATAACTTCAACTGGAATACGAATCAGGGAGATCTTATCGGCGATCTGACTGAACCAGAGGAGGTCTTGGATTAACTTTGACTGGATCGGCATCAGAAAAATCTTTAGGAATCAATTTAACTAGACCAGACAAGGTCTTGGAATAACTTCAACTGGAATACGAATCAGGGAGATCTTATCGGTGATCTGACTAAACCAGAGGAGGTCTTAGATTAACTTTGACTGGATCGGCATCAGAAAAATCTTTAGAAATCGATTTAACTGGACCAGACAAGGTCTTGGAATAACTTTAATTGGAATACGAATCAGGGAGATCTTATCGGCGATCTGACTGAACCAGAGGAGGTCTTGGATTAACTTTGACTGGATCGACATCAGAAAAATCTTCGAATCGATTTAACTGGACCAGACAAATAACTTCAACTGGAATACGAATCAGGGAGATCTTATCGGCGATATAACTGAACCAGAGGAGGTCTTGGATTACCTTTGACTAGATCGGCATCAGAAAAATCTTTAGGAATCGATTTAACTGGACCAGACAAGGTCTTGGAATAACTTCAACTGGAATACGAATCAGGGAGATCTTATCGGCAATCTGACTGAACCAGAGGAGGTCTTGGATTAACTTTGAATGGATCGGAATCAGAAAAATCTTTAGGAATTGATTTAACTGGACCAGACAAGGTCTTGGAATAACTTCAACTGGAATACGAATCAGGGAGATCTTATCGGTGATTGACTGAACCAGAGGAGGTATTGGATTAACTTTGACTGGATCGACATCAGAAAAATCTTCGAATCAATTTAACTGGACCAGACAAATAACTTCAACTGGAATACGAATCAGGGAGATCTTATCGGTGATCTAACTGAACCAGATAAGTTTTTCGACATAGTTGAGAACTTAACTGCATCTTTCCTGAAAGGTAAAGGTCAGTCGTATGCAATGCATGATATGGATCAAGCAATGATGTTCTCAAAATAAATGAGATTGTATGGTATGATGCATATATGCATGTATCATGATGTATGGAAATGTAATGCTTTAACTGGGGAAAATAAATCACGGATAGCTGCTGGAGAATAGAGTTGAATTCTTTGTTTCTGCTGGGGATGATGAACAAAAAGAATAAACCTGCAGGAGAGGATGACTTTGTTGGGGAATAAACTGATGAGGAGATTACTCTGTGGGGAAGAGATGCTCTGCGGAGGATTCCACTGATAAATTCCGTCGGTATGAATTATCATTGCTGGTGATGTTGGATCATGTTGAGGATTGACTTCCTGTTTGTGAAAGGAAATGACTCCGCTGGGGACGATCTTTCAGTTGCGATTTGCTGGGGATAACCCTGTTAGACTTTGGTGGGGTAATCCTCTGAATTCTACTGGGAATGATCCTTTGAACTCGGCTGGGGAGATTTATTTTATACTCCGCTGGGGATAAACTTCCAGAGTCTACTGGGGATGATGCTTCAACTCCGTTGGGGAAGCTTTTTAGACCGTGATGGGGAAATATTGACTCCACTGGGGGTATCTTGTATTCTGTCGAGGAACATTCTCATACTCTGCTAGGGAATATTAAGACTGTCGGGGATATCAATCCTTTTTAGTGCTGATGGTAGATCAACTCTGCTTGGGGAGAGCATGGTTGATTCGTTCATAGTTGCAAGTCTCAGCTGGGGGAGAGTTACCACTACTATCTTACTCTACGGGGAGTGAAGGTATCTTAGCCATATTCTTCAGATGAATTTACCCGGTACCTGGTGGACAAAGCAACTATACTGTTTGGACTGTCTCTATTGCCCCTGTTTCTGATGTTACCTGTAATCGTCTTTTGTTTCGTATGTAAATATTTATGAGCAGCAATTAATGTCAAATGCATATATCAAAAATGAACATTGAACGTTCTTTGCAAAACAAAACAGATAAAGGAAAACAGTTTGAAACTTATTTGAAAATGAATTGTATTGATTTTGAAGTTTGGCCTGTAAATAGGCGTTTTTGTACAAGAGGCTGGCGTCCTAGTAAGAGAACACCGCCGAATATTAGAATTTACATGATTTGTGAAAAAAAACTAAACAAAACAGCTATGTGAATGATCCCACTGGGTTCCAACTCTGCTATTGCCTTTATGTCCTCGAGCATCTCATCACTTTGCTGCTTGGTTGAAGGTAAATTAGATTTATTAGTATCGTCCGAGCTTGATAGTCGATACCGAAGTCTGGATGCAAGGTGATCCAATGAGACATAGTGTTACGCTTTGATCCCTAATTTTTGCCTGGACCTCCTTTTCGGGTTTTCAGTCCACCGGGATACCCTTTTTTGCCCAAGCCGCCATTTCAGGTTTTTGACTTGCCGGGTGTACAGATTTTTCATTTTCATCCCTTATTTTTGCCCGAACCCTTTTAGTTCGCTGGGAAGCCCTTATTTTTGCCTAGGCCAGTCAACCTAGCGGGTCTTTGATTATGCGTAGTATCTTTTCACTATGTCTGCATTGATGGAGTGAGGAAGGTCGTCACCATCCAAAGTGGTTAGAATCATAGCTCCTCCTGAGAAAATGTTCTTAACCACAAATGGCCCTTCGTAAGTAGGGGTCCATTTGCCCCTCGGATCACCTTGAGGTACGATAATACGCTTGATTACCAGGTCCCCAACTTGATACTCTTTTCGTCTGACTTTCTTGTTAAATTCCTTGATCATCCGTTTTTGATACGTCTGACCATGACAAATAGCAGTAAGTCTCTTTTCGTAGATTAGGTTCAGTTGATCAAGCCGGGTCTGAATCCAGTCATCTTTGCTCAAACCTGCATCCTTCATGATCCAAAGAGAGGGTATCTGAACTTCAATGGGCAAGACGGCCTCCATGCCATAAACCAAGGAATATGGTGTTGCCCATGTTGACGTCCGCGCTGAGGTACGGTACCCATGAAGAACAAATGGTAACATCTCGTACCAGTCTTTGTATGTCACCGTCATCTTCTGCACAATCTTCTTAATGTTCTTATTAGCCGCTTCAAGAGCCCCATTCATCTTCGGCCGGTAAGGAGAAGAGTTGTGATGTTGTATCTTGAACTGCTTGCAGAGCCCAGTGATCATTTTGTTGTTAAGATTGGTACCATTATCCGTAATGATCCTCTCTGGTACACCATATCGACAGATCAGATCATGCTGAATGAACCGTGCCACGACGTTCTTGGTTACAGTAGCAAAGGAAGCTGCTTCAACCCACTTCGTAAAGTAATCAATTGCTACTAAGATGAAACGGTGCCCATTGGATTTCATAGGTCTGATCTCGCCGATCATATCAATGCCCCACATTGCCAAAGGCCAAGGTGCTGTCAAGACATTCAGAGGAACTGGAGGTATGTGCACCTTATCAGCATAGACCTGGCACTTGTGACATGTCCGAGAATGCTGATAACAGTCAGCTTCCATTGTGGACCAATAATATCTTGCCCGAAGGATTTTCTTTGCCATGGTATTTCTGGAATGAGTTCCGAAAGTACCTTCATGTAACTCTGCCATGATCCTTTCTGCTTCATTCTTATCCACACATCACAGTAAGGTCGAATCATGGTTACGCTTGTAAAGAATTCCATTGCTGATGAAGAACTTCGCTGCGAACCTCCTCAAAAACTTCTTGTCATTAACAGATGCACCCTCGGGGTATTCCTGAGCTTCAAGATACCTCTTCACTTCATGAAACCAGGGTTTATCTTCTACCTCTTCAGTCTCAATATCGCAGCAATGTGGAGGTTCTTCCAATCTTTCAATGATGATCCGGGGAGCCTCGTTGTCCCAATTGACTTTAAACATAGAAGACATTGTAGTCAGCGCGTCCGCCAACTGATTCTCCTCTCTAGGGAAGTGTTCAGAAGTTATCTTCTCGAAGTGTGGAAGCAATGTCAATACATACTCTTTGTAAGGAATAAGATTTGGGTGTTTCGTATCCCACTCACCTTTGATCCGACTGATCACGAGAGTGGAATCTCCGAAGACACTTAGAAACTTAATCCTTAGGTCAATTGCTGCTCGAAGACCCATGATGCACGCTTCATACTCCACCATGTTGTTGGTGCAGTTGAAACATAGTCGGGCGGTGAAGGGAGTATGAGAGCCTTTAGGAGACATGATCACAGCGCCAATGCCGTTACCCAAAACGTTTGAAGCTCCATCAAAGTACATAGACCATCGGGATCCTTCTTCAGGTCCTTCATCCGGTCCAGGTGTCTCGTAATCAGTTACCAACATGATATTCTCGTCCGGAAATTCAAAGTTCATAGACTGGTAATCATCCACTGCCTGATGTGCCAAATGGTCTGCCAACACACTTCCCTTAATTGCCTTTTGGGTCATATATTAGATGTCATATTCAGTCAAGATCATGTGCCATCTTGCTATTCTTCCGGACAACGCAGGCTTTTCAAATATATACTTGATTGGATCCATCTTTGATATCAATAAAGTAGTGTGAGTCAGCATATACTGTCTCAGCCGGCGTGCAGCCCATGCCAAAGTGCAGCAAGTTTTCTTGAGCAACGAGTATCGGGTCTCGCAGTCGGTAAACTTTTTGCTAAGGTAATAAATAGCATGCTCTTTTCGGCCAGACTCGTCATGTTAACCCAGCACACACCCCATTGAGTTGTCGAGTACTGTCAAGTATAAGATCAAAGGTCTCCCTTCAACTGGTGGCATCAGAATAGGTGGCTCCTGGAGATACTCTTTGATCCTTTCGAAAGCGGCCTGGCCTTCATCGTTCCAACGTACTACTTGATCTTTCTTCAGTAACTTAAAGATTGGCTCACAAGTAGCAGTCAAGTGCGAGATGAATCGGGCAATGTAGTTCAGATGTCCCAGAAAGCCTCTGACTTCTTTCTCCATTCTGGGAGCTGGCATCTCCTGTATGGATTTCACCTTTGCAGGATCCACTTGAATACCCTTATCGCTGACGATGAAACCCAGTAGCTTACCAGATCTCACCCCGAAGGTGCACTTGTTCGGGTTTACCCTCAGCTTGTACAACCTCAGCCTGTCAAACACCTTCTGCAGATGGTCAAGATGTTCTTCCTCATTCTGGGACCTTGCAATCATATTGTTGACGTATACCTCAATCTCATGATGGATCATGTCATGAAACAAAGCAACCATGGCACGCTGATATGTTGCCCCAGCGTTCTTTAATCCAAAAGGCATGACCTTGTAGCAAAAGGTACCCCACTGAGTAACAAAGGTTGTCTTCTCCATGTCTTCGGGAGCCATTTTAATCTGATTATAACCGGAGAAACCATCCATAAAGGAGAATACCTTGTGCTGAGTGGTGTTGTCAACCAGAACATCGATATGAGGCAGAGGGAAATCATCCTTGGGGCTTGCCCTGTTCAAATCCATATAGTCAACACACATTCGAACCTTACCATCCTTCTTCGATACAGGAACCACGTTGGCCACCCACTGAGGGTAAGAAGTAACTGCTAGAAAACTGACGTCAAATTGTTTCATAACTTCAGCCTTGATCTTCTCAGACATCTCTGGGTGCATTCGGCGGACCTTCTGTTTTACTGGAGGACAGTCTCCCTTGGTAGGCAGGCGGTGAACCATAATATCGGTATCCAAACCTAGCATATCTTCATAAGACCAGGCAAAGATCTCAACATAGTCACGCAGCATCTGAATCAACCGTTGCTTCACACTAAGCTTCAGATTTGCATCGATCTTAACTTCTTTCTTGTCTTCTTCCGTACCCAGATTTATTGACTCCACCGGCTCTTCATGTGGCTATATAGCCTTCTCTTCTTGGAGTAACAGTCTTGCAAGTTCACCAGGCACTTCACAATCATCTTCACCTTTGTCTTCGGCTAATTTGATCGGATTTTCGAAGTCATAACTGGCAGTAGCAGAGTCGTTACCAGTGAGATCCAGAGTGGATGTGGACCTATATATGTGAGTGTGTGTAAAATAGCTATTTTGCAATATATAATAAAAGAAAAACAAGGAGTGCAAGATTTGAAATGCAAGAAACGTCCAATGCTTTTATTAATGATATATGAAAATGACACACAAAAGCCCTCACAAATGAAGCCATAGTGCCCCGGGTAAGGCGTTGGGCCATAAAGTTTAAAACATTGTCTGTTACATATTCAAAACAAAAAGTTTCATTACTGAGTGATAACAGAAACGGGCATAGAATCCTTTGTTGTCTAGTTGCTTAGTCCACCATCGGTAGTAGGATAGATCCAACTGTCAATGTCAAACTCTTCATCATCTTCGTCCTCGATGGCATTCACCCCTGCATCTTATTTAGGCTTTTCTGGTGCCCCGAACTCGATCTCTTTTGCATCAATCAAATCATGTACCTTGTTCTTCAAAACCCAACAATCATCTGTATCATGGCCTGGGCTATCAGAGTGAAAAGCACAGCGGGCATTAGGGTTGTACTTAGGTGATGTAGTGTTGGGATTCTTCGTGGCCTCCCTTGGAATCACTAGATTGGTTTTCAGTAACTGTGGCAGAATCTGAGACAAAGTTATGCTGAGACGATTGAATTGCCTTCATAGTCTCTCGTCCTTTTTTTGATTGCTGTGCTGAGGAGCACCAGCAGGTCTTGAAATAACAACTGCATTGACAGCTTGGCGGCGCTCAGGTCTATTCTGGCTTTTCGAACTGTAGACAGCACTGAACTCTTTCTTAAAAGGATTTTTCTCAGTGCTTGATGAGGCGCCCTTTTGTATCTTACTGGCCTTAATACCAGCCTCAATCCTCTCACCGGTCATAATTAGCTCTGTAAATCCAGACGAAGAGCTTCCAATTAGGTGGTTGAAAATGGACCAGACAAGGTCCCCAGAAACATATCCACAAGCTCTCGATCAGCCAAGGGTGGTTGCACTCTTCCGGTGAGTGTGACACCCCAAATTAATTCAATTGTTAAATAATTAGGAATTTAATTATTAAATTAATTAAAGGCTTAATTAATAATATTTTGGATTAAATGGATGAATTAATTATGAAATTAAAAAGGAAGACCGGGGGGTGTAAGGTTGAATTAGAGGTGTGTGAAGTGAAAAGCTCTACTAAATAATAACTAATTTATTACTATTATTTGGAAAATAATAAAAGGAATATAAAAAGAAGGATAAAAAGGAAAAGAAAAAGAAGGTTATTTGGAAAAGTCATTATACGTGAAATTGGAGAAGAGAAGAGAATAGAGGAAAAGCCAAACGCCGTGAAATCGAAGGATCATCGCGAGGTAAGGGGTGATTTCGATTAATTACTATGCCTTATAGATTTTGGGATCAATAGAATTGATTAATCATGTTAGGAATCTCAATTTAGGATTTTCTAGGTTTGTAGAATTTGTCCCTAATGTTGTCAAATTGTGTGGAATTGAACCAATTGCATGATATAGGATTGTTAGGAATGGTTAAATTGTGTTATTTGACATTATGTTGATGTTACTTGGGTGATTCTGGTGTTAATTGATGTGGTCATTCGTAATGGAATGTTGGAATTGAATCATGAACAACCTGCTGTCAACAGAATTGGAGTTTCTGCTACAGGTGGTCGCAGGAACCGGTTCCCAGTGGTGAGGAATCGGGTTCCACTGTGCGAAGTTATAAAAACTAGCAAAATTGCACGTAGGAACCGATTCCTGTATAGGTAGGAACCGGGTTCCCATACATTTTCCAGAAGGGTGATTTTTGAGCTTCGCAGGAACTGGTTCCTGTATATGTAGGAACCGGGTTCTGCTGTAACTTTTTGAAAAATATTAAACTTTGAAAATTCATAACTTTCAAACCGTAAGTCCGTTTTGGACGTTATTTCTTAAATTTAATGCTCTATTTTATAAAATGAAAACATTTCCTAAAACCTGAAATTATTTTGAAAATGAGTCAAATCCCGAAATAAGTGATTATTGGCTAACGCACATGGGTGTGTATGTAGCAGTGAACCTGTGATGGATGGATGTATTAGTATTGTGTGAATGAATGGCATGTTTATGTTGCTAATGATGGTGTGCATGATCATTGAGATATCATGTTTTTGGTTTTGGTTCAGTTATGATAAATTGATGTATTTCATAGACTGATTTGATGTTGCATGCTGGTGATGTGCATGCATATGCATTGTTTTGGTGAAGTTAATTCCCATTATGTGGAATTTGACTTGTATTGCTGTTAACCGATACCCGGGTGATGATGGGTGGTTAGGCTGGATTCGTGTCCGGGTGTTTATGGACGAATCGATGGTTGCTGTATCCGGTTGATGATGGATCAGTGTTGGGTGACTTGGTCACGTGATTGGTACCACATGCATTATGTCTGCATTTGTGTTTGCATGGAATTGTAACATGTTAGGATGTCTTCCAGTGTTACAATTCTTTGGTTGATTACTGATTTGTGCATAATGACTTGCATGATTGGAACTGCGTGTTGAATCTGAATTTATGCTAAAATGGGTGAAATAATATGATTGTGATATACTGTTGATTGAGAAGCTTATAATGCATGTTAATTATGAGAAATCTCACCCTTACTTTAACAATTTCAGATTAAAGTTAGCAGCTCAGGAGTTGGTGAGGATGGCTCTAGAGCTATGTTACTTTAAGTCCGCGTGTCAGTGTCGTGCTCTGATAGGTTGTAACACTGGGGGAAACGTTTGAATGAGGAGTTTTATTTTATACTCTATTGTTTAATTTATGTTGGGAATACTTATGAAGTGAAGTTATTTCGGTTTTGAGACATTTCCGCTGTGTAGAACATGATATTTATTTGAATATTTATCTTAATAATTCCTTCAGTAAAGCATGATAACTGTAGATTTAAGGTTTTTATATTTTACTTGGATTGTGACATCCCTGTTTTCCATGTTACTCTGATTTAATTAATATATTCGCGGGTTATTTAGAAGGGGTGTTACAATAGTGGTATCAAAGCATAGTCGGTCTTGTCTTGTGTCGTTATCCCTTTTGTATGCGACTAGTGTAAGATGACACTGTCGATACTTGTATGCTGATGAGGTTGTTTTGTAATGTTACAAACAATGGCCGAAAGAGGTAACGGAAGAAACGATGATGCTATTGCTGAAGCATTGGGAATGTTGGCTGGAGTACTCGGAGGGAACCAGCAGGAAGTTGTGATTGGTGCTGACCGACAATTGGGGAATTTTCAGAGGAATAATCCTCCGTTGTTCAAGGGTGCACATGATCCCGAAGGTGATCAGAAGTGGTTGAAGGAGATCGAGAGGATCTTCAGAGTAATTGACTGTGCTGAAGGGCTGAAAGTGAGATACGGAACTCACATGTTAGCAGAGGAAGCTGATGACTGGTGGGTTGCTACCAGAACTGAAATGGAAGAAGATGGTATTGCGTTGACTTGGGCTATGTTCAGGAGGGCTTTTCTGAGGAGGTACTTTCCTGAGGACATCAGAGGCAAGAAGGAGATTGAGTTTCTGGAACTCTAGCAGGGTAACAAGACTGTCAGTGAGTATGCTTCGAAGTTTACTGAGTTAGCGAAGTATTATGCTCATTATACTAACGATGCAGATGGAGAATTTTCCAAATGTATCAAGTTTGAGAATGGTCTTCGTGATGAGATTAAGCAGGGTATTCGGTATCAGCGTATCCGAAGATTTCCTGATCTGGTTGACTATAGTAGGATTTTAGAGGAGGATCTTGCTAGCACTAAGTCGAATGCTCGAGGGTATGTTGATAGGAAGGGTAAGAAACAGATGGATCGTGGTAAGCCTTATGATAGAAGTAATCAGAGACCCATTGGTTGGAAGAAGTTTGGTGGAGGAGATTCTAGTTCTTCCATTAAGTGCTACAAGTGTGGTGAGACAGGACATCGTATGGTGGATTGTAAAAGTAATGATAAGAAGTGTTTCAAGTGTGGGAAACTTGACCAGTGGCCAATGATTGCAGAGTAAGAGTGGTGACTTGTTACAACTGTGGTGAAGAAGGTCATACTCGTCCTCAGTGTACAAAACCCAAGAAGGAGCAAGCTGGTGGTAAAGTGTTTGCATTGTCTGGGTCAGAGACTAAGCCAGATGATCGGCTGATTAAAGGTACATGTTTTATTAATGACATACCTTTGATTGCGATTATTGATACTGGAGCTACGCATTCTTTTATTGCTTTGGATTGTGCTAAAAGATTGAATTTGGAAATTTCTAATATGGATGGAAGTATGGTTATTGATACTCATGCGTCGGGTTCAGTGACTACTTCGTATGTTTGTAGGAATTGTCCTATTGTGATTTTTGGTAGGGGTTTCGGTATGGATTTGGTGTGCCTACCGTTAGAACAACTTGATATCATCCTTGGAATGAACTGGTTGGAATTCAACCAGGTTCATATCAATTGTTTTGCGAAGACGGTTATTTTTCCTGAAGAGGTTGGTGTTGAAGATGTGACTATGTCGGTTAAACAGGTGAACCTAGCTGTGAAAGATGGTGTTGTGGTATTTATGTTGTATTCTGCAATAGAAGCGGAGGGAAAAGCAAAGAGTTATGGATTGCCAGTGGTGAATGAATTTCCAGAGGTGTTTTCGGAAGACGTTAGTGAATTGCCACCTGAGAGGGAGGTAGAATTTACTATAGATTTGATTCCTGGAACTAGTCCGGTGTCGATGGCGCCTTACCGTATGTCGGCATCTGAATTAGCAGAGTTAAAGAAACAGTTGGAGGAGTTACTTGAGAAGAAGTTTATTCGTACGAGTGTTTCGCCGTGGGGTGCTCCGGTGTTGTTGGTTAAGAAGAAAGAAGGTTCAATGAGATTATGTGTTGATTACAGACAGCTGAATAAAGTTACAATCAAGAATCGGTATCCTTTGCCGAGGATCAATGATTTGATGGATCAACTAGTTGGAGCTTGTGTATTTAGTAAGATTGATCTGAGATCTGGATATCATCAGATTCGTGTGAAGTCGGAAGATATTCAGAAAACTGCATTTAGAACGAGGTATGGACATTACGAGTATTCTGTCATGCCGTTTGGAGTTACTAATGCACCTGGTGTTTTCATGGAGTATATGAACAGGATATTTCATCCGTATCTTGATAAGTTTGTGGTGGTGTTCATTGATGATATTCTAATTTATTCGAAGAGCGATGAAGAGCATGCAGAACATCTCAGAGTTGTGTTGGAATTGTTGAAAGAGAAGAAGCTTTATGCGAAGTTGTCCAAGTGTGAATTCTGGTTAAGTGAAGTAAGTTTTCTTGGCCATGTAATTTCCAATAATGGAATTGCTGTGGATCCTACGAAGGTAGAAGCAGTGTCTCAGTGGGAAGCGCCAAAGAATGCTTCTGAGATCCGTAGTTTTCTGTGTCTTGCAGGTTATTACAGGAAGTTTATAGAAGGATTTTCCAAATTAGCGTTACCGTTGACTAAGTTGACCAGGAAGGGTCAGATATTTGTTTGGGATGTTGAATGTGAGAAAGGATTTCAAGAGCTGAAGAGGAGGTTGACAAGTGCTCCGATCTTGATTTTGCCAAATCCGACTAAGTCTTTTGTTGTGTATTGTGACGCATCATTAATGGGATTAGGTGGTGTGTTGATGCAAGATAAGCAGGTGGTGGCTTATGCTTCGATACAATTGAAAGTACATGAAAGGAATTATCCGACTCATGATTTGGAGTTGGCAGCCGTTGTGTTTGTTTTGAAGTTGTGGAGGCATTATTTATATGGTTCTCGGTTTGAGGTGTTCAGTGATCAGAAAAGTCTGAGGTATCTCTTTGATCAGAAAGAGTTGAATATGAGGCAGAGGAGATGGTTAGAATTTCTAAAGGATTATGATTTCGGTTTGAATTACCATCCTGGTAAGGCAAACTTTGTTGCGGATGCCTTGAGTAGGAAGTCCTTGCATATGTCGATGTTAATGGTCCGTGAGTTAGATTTGGTTGAGCAGTTCAGAGATTTAAGTTTGGTATGTGAAACTACTCCGAATAGTGTGAAATTGGGTATGTTGAAACTGACTAGTGGTATTCTGGAAGAAATTCGGAATGGACAGAAGTCCGATGTTGGGTTAGTTGATAAATTGACATTGATCAACCAAGGTCAAGGAGGCGAGTTCCGGATTGATGAGAATGGTGTTATGAGATTTGGTAATAGGGTGTGTGTTCCGGATGTTGCAGAGATTAGGAAGAGTATTTTGGAAGAAGGACATCGTAGTGGATTGAGTATTCATCCTGGTGCTACTAAAATGTTCCATGATTTGAAGAAGTTGTTTTGGTGGCCGGGAATGAAAAAGGAAATTGTTGAGTTTGTGTATGCTTGTTTGGTTTGTCAGAAGTCGAAGATTGAGCATCAGAAACCGTCAGGATTGGTGGAACCGTTGTTTGTTCCGGAATGGAAATGGGATGGAATCTCTATGGATTTTGTGTCTGGTTTGCCAAGGACATCGAAGAATTGTGATTCTATCTGGGTTATTGTTGATCGGTTGACGAAATCTGCTCACTTTATTCCGATAAGAATGGATTATCCGATGGAAAGGTTGGCAGAATTGTATGTTGAGAAGATTGTGAGTTTGCACGGTATTCCTTATAGTATTGTGTCGGATCGAGATCCGAGGTTTACATCTAAATTCTGGACGGGATTGCAAGAATCTTTGGGTACTAAGTTGCGTTTGAGTTCCGCTTATCATCCACAGACAGATGGTCAGACGGAGAGAACGATTCAGTCGTTGGAAGATTTGTTAAGAGCTTGTGTGTTGGAGAAAGGTGGAGCTTGGGATAGTTATCTACCATTGATTGAGTTTACCTACAACAATAGTTTTCATTCGAGCATTGGTATGGCTCCGTTTGAGGCATTGTATGGTAGGAGGTGTCGGACACCGTTGTGTTGGTATGAATCTGGAGAGAGTGTTATGATTGGTCCAGAGACTGTTCAACAGACATCAGAAAAGATTAAGATGATTCAGGAGAAGATGAGGACTTCTCAGAGTCGTCAGAAAAGTTATCACGATAAGAGGAGGAAAGATCTTGAGTTTAGCGAAGGAGAACATGTTTTTATGCGAGTTACTCCGATGACTGGTATTGGTCGAGCTTTGAAGTCAAAGAAGTTGACTCCACGTTTTATTGGTCCGTTTCAGATTATCAAGAGAGTTGGGAAAGTTGCTTATCAGATTGCTTTGCCGCCGTCACTTGCAAATTTGCATGATGTTTTTCATGTATCTCAGCTAAGGAAGTACATTGCTGATCCGTCTCATGAGATTCGGGTAGACGATATACAGGTACGATAGAATTTGACTGTGGAAGCGGTACCTGCGAGAATTGAGGATCGGAAGTTAAAACAGTTGCGAGGCAAGGAGATCGCGTTGGTAAGAGTAGCTTGGGGAGGACCAGCAGATGGAAATGTCACTTTGGAGCTGGAGAGCCAGATGAAGGACTCGTATCCCGAACTGTTCGTCTAAGGTATGTTTTCGAGGACGAAAACTCTTTTAGTTGGGGAGAGTTGTGACACCCCAAATTAATTCAATTGTTAAATAATTAGGAATTTAATTATTAAATTAATTAAAGGCTTAATTAATAATATTTTGGATTAAATGGATGAATTAATTATGAAATTAAAAAGGAAGACCGGGGGGGTGTAAGGTTGAATTAGAGGTTGTGATACGGTGGGAGAACTGACTATGGTTTTGCGTTTGTTTTCGCAAATGTTTCGGTTGAGCAAGAGTCACCACCGACTTTTTATTTTATCCTAAGGAAAGGTTTAAAAAGTACAGCAAAAACCTTTGAGATTTTTCTTGGGTTCGGGGAGTAGATTATAGAAAGGGAAGGTATTAGCACCCTTTCTATCCATGGTTATCCATAGGCTCTTAGGTACTTGCTTAGATCAACTTGCCTTGGTTTTTAATTGTTTGAAATGGTGCTTTGTGTGTGGCTTTGAAAAGGTTTTGAAAAAGATGCCTTGTATAGGCTACCCTTGTAACAATTCTTTACTCGAATGTTTTACAAAAGGTGTTTGTCTTTTTTGAAAAGATGTTCCAAGGTTTTTTTGAAAGTTTGTTTTGAAAGTGTTTGTGAAGTGTGGTTTGAAAATAGGCAAGTATTTTGTTTTGCAAATTGACAAGTACTTAAGAGCTATCTACCCTAAAGTTCTCAAAGATTTATGCTATGTTTTAACCCTTTTAACAATTTTGTTCCACCATTGCATTTGGTGGACAATCTTGTGTTAGGAGGTGAAAGGGACAGGCGCGGGTCATCGTTTAGACCATAATTGCAATAGTGCTAAGTATCTTTGGGCAATTTTCTTTTAAGGGACTTTGATCATTTTTAGGCAACTTTCGAAAGCGTCATCGAGGGACTATGATCAATTGATTGGTATTTGTTTTACCCAAAGAAACCTAACATGCAATATGGCCCATTTATTTGAAGGCAACAAGTGGAATACCCTAGGGGTGCAAGTGTGATATGTGTTGTCCATTTTTCATGCTTTGATTATCTTGAAATTAGGTCAAACTATTTTGTTCTTTTTATTTTCATACAAACCCTAATTCTAGCATGGTATATTTAGAAAGCGTTAAAGTGCGAAAAGTAAAATTCCTACACTATTACAACACAATATGGGAAGGGGGGTACAAATGTTCAAATGGGGGGATATTTAGACAAGGAATTTAAACCTAGCTATTACATCAATTTTGGAATATTTACAAGATAATTAATTGCATTAATTAAATAGAAAATAAAATAAAGATGCAAAATGCAAAAAGGGTTTTTTTTATATGTATGGAAAAAAGATATTTTTTATGTCAAATAAACAAAAATAAAAAAAAGGTATTATTTTTGGAATTTTTGTGTTTTAAGGGTAAAACCCTAATTTCTTAAATAAAGAGGTATTATTTGTTTAATATGTACAATAATTAATAATTATATACAAGACAAAATAAAAATGAAGTATATTCATAAAAAAAAGTATTTTTCATGTCAAATATTAATAAGAATAAAAAATGTATGTATTTTGTATTATTTACCTAAATATACTAATATATATAAATATCTTTATTATTTACTAAACAAATATTATATATATAAAATAATAATATTTAATATTTATAAAAAAAGTATGTTTTGTATAAAATATTTTCAAAAAGAAAAAATGAAATAAAAGTCAGAAATAAAATATATTTGCATATTTTTCTAGTTTTTTCCAAATAATAGTATATATATATTATTATGTACAAATGATTCCTATAAACAAATAAATGCCTAAAAATAGAAAAATGGTGTAAAAAATGTTTTTTTATGTTTTTAATATCATTAGGAAAAATAAATAAACCAGAATGAAAAAAGAAAAATCAAAAAATCAATAAAAACACACAAAATGGGCTCAGGGGGTGTGAAATCAGAAATATGGTGTGAAAAGAAAAGACAAAGCAGGCCCAACCCATGTGGCTTCTTCTTCAACCTTCAGACAAAAAAGATGTCAAAAACATGCGCCTGTTACTCAAGTTCAAACATCTGGATTCTTTGATCTTTTGCACAAACTCACAACATAAGAAATGTTAAGCATTGAATCACGATTCTAAATATATAAAGAACTCATCCTAACTCTCAGAAATGAGAGAGAATTTTAATATTCCCAAATCTTAACCTAACTTTTCTTCCATATTCAGACCTTAAATTCTCATAGCTCAGGCAAAATAAATGAAAAGTAAAAGCATGTACAGATTCAGAGGCATGAGTAGAACACTTCTTATTCACAAACCTAGAGCTAATGATGCCTACACTGAGAGTTAGAAGTTCAAGAAGATACCTGTTCAGTTGAAGTTCTATCTGGCAATGGGGGAGCTTTCAGGGCAAGATGATGATCTGTACAGCTTGCCTGAAGTGTGGTGATGCTATTACAATGCTCACTTTGCTTTGAAACACCTTGAATCGAGCTATGGACCTTCAACTGCAAAACAAGAATGTGAAAATGGTGGAACTGATTAGAGGAGTTACAGGTCGTGTTTTATGTTTGGGTTAGCTTCAAGTGATGATAGGGAATGTGTTTGATGAGCTTTTAGCAAGAGAGCATGAGAGGGATGAGAGTTGGCACTCAAACTGCAGACCCTGCCCTGTTTTTGCAGTTTGAGAGTGATTCTGGGAATGGGAGTGTTTGGGACCTTGTTTGCTCGTGTTCTAGCTTGGGTTTGATGATTAGAAGGTGTACAAAATATTTGCTTAGGCTTCTTTTTGCTGAGATCCAAGTTATGTTTTGTTATGCTAAGTTTCTTAACACTTAAGCAAGCAAAGGCCACTTGAGTTTCTAGGCTGATAGAGGCCCCCCTAATGTGCTGCTAACCCTCTCCTTGATAAGTGTGTTTTGCTCATAATCTTGTGCCAAAGTGATTTGATCTGTACTTGTGGATTTGCAACTTTGACATAAAGCTTAACTTTTCAAAAATGGCTATTTCACTTTATCCATAAATGGATTAAACTTGTATGTAATGCTTAAACTCATGAAACAAGGCCTTAGCACAATGAGTATGCATTAAATTATTGAGTGTTGGATGGTTTAGAGGCCTGTAATGTAGCATAAACTAAGCTGACTTGAAAATGCATAAGTTATGAACATGGAAATTGGCCAATTCAAAAGTGAGTTTTTGCCATATTGCAAAATTCGATTCTCTCAAGTCATGAGGTTGTTTGATGAGTTCTTGGACATTTTGGAAAGCTTGGAATGTGTACTACAATCCATATGTGAAATGAAAATTTAAATTCCAAGTGGAAGTATGTGAAAAATGGCCTTGAAGTTAGGTAGAAACCTTGCCTAAAATAGGTCAAAATTTCACTAAGTTAAGAATGGTTTAGTACCCTTATTCCAAAAATTGTAACTTGAGATAAAAGCCTCTTTTGGGAAAACTTTGTGAATCAAAGTTGTATATTATGCACCAAGCTACAACTTTCATGTTTTGACTTTTGCTTGAATCCAAATAAATCTTGGTGAGAAAGTGGGGCAAAGTTGGGAAAAAATTAGGGTTTTTCATAACTTAGAAAAAATTCTAAGTTATGAAAAATTCTCACTTTAAACCCTAATTTGCAATTTTGATTTCTTGATGAACAATTTTCATGATTTGGCATGTTTTGATGAAAAATGGATCTTGACTCTTGATTTTGACCAAAAAGTCAAAGTTTGACTTTTCAGTATACAGTCAAAATTGATCAATTGACTGGGAAATTCAACTGTCAATCTTGTGTACTTGGGATCTTTTGAACTTGTTGAGCATGTCAAGATAATTCCATGGGGTCCTTAAGTCCATATGTGAGCTTGGTTTGCCATTGGCTAGGTCAAACAGTCAAAAAATTGCCTTTGTACAGTCAAAACCCTAAAAATGACCATTTTGCCCTTTTGGTGATCTGATCAAATTTCTTGTGGAATTGTGATCCAAACTTGATCAAATGGTCCATGTGAGTTCATAATGTTGATGTGGGTCAATTTTCATGAGATTTGACTGTCAATTGGTCACAATTGACTTTTCCTCCAATACAGCTGATTTCTAGGTCAACTGTCCAATTGACTGGGCAAAACTTGGAATCAAGACTTGAAACTTGATGTGGATAAACTTGGGAGTCCAAAATGAAGCATGAAAGTCATCTTAGGCATTTTAGGTCAGAACATCTTTGTGCAAACACAAACCCTAATTTGGGTCAACAGTGCAAGGAGAAGTCTTGAGCAGATGAAACCCTAACTGGATCTTGATCTCCAAGGGCTTTGTGATGAGAAATTAATGAGAAATGGGAGGGCAAATTTTGGGGTACAACAGTGGCCCCTGTTCAATCTTCTTGAATCCGAAGAGTTAGATTGGCAAGTTTGCCTTTCGTGACTCGAGGGTAAAAGGAGATTGGACACTAGAGTGCCCTTAAATTTGCACTCGTCAAAGCAAGGGATGCGGGAATGGGCTTAGAGATGCCATTTGGAGATGGGCTTAATGATGCCATCGGGAGGAATGACAGAAACTTGTCGGGGATGGGCTTAAAGATGCCATCTGGAATGAGTATCAGGAAGGTGTCCATGCTTGGGACCATCTCTGAACTGGGGGTCTGAATAAGCAATAGATTGACATCCGTTGTTGGGAGGAATCCGTAAACTGTTTTCAAAAATTGAATCTGAACAAGTTGATAGATTAACATCTGTTGTTGGGAAGAACCCGTAAACTATTTTCAGAAGTCTTGAGAAGAAACTGAACAAGTGATAGGTTAACATCCGTTACTTGGAGAACCCGTGAACTGTTTTCAGAAATCTTGAAATTGAATAAGCAATAGATTGACATCCGTTGTTGGGAAGCGTCCGTAAACTGTTTTCAAAAGTTGCATATGAACAAGCGATAGATTAACATCCGTTGTTGGGAAGAATCCGTAAACTGTTTTCAGAAGTTTGAGAAGAAACTGAACAAGTGATAGGTTAACATCCGTTACTTGGAGAACCCGTGAACTGTTTTCAGAAATCTTGAAATTGAATAAGCAATAGAGCAGCATCCGTTGTTGGGAAGCGTCCGTAAACTGTTTTCAAAAGTTGCATCTGAACAAGCGATAGATTAACATCCGTTGTTGGGAAGAATCCATAAACTGTTTTCAGAAGTCTTGAGAAGAAACTGAACAAGTGATAGGTTAACATCCGCTACTTGGAGAACCCGTGAACTGTTTTCAGAAATCTTGAAATTGAATAAGCAATAGAGCAGCATTGGTTGTTGGGAAGCGTCCGTAAACTGTTTTCAAAAGTTGCATCTGAACAAGCGATAGATTAACATCCGTTGTTGGGAAGAATCCATAAACTGTTTTCAGAAGTCTTGAGAAGAAACTGAACAAGTGATAGGTTAACATCCGTTACTTGGAGAACCCGTGAACTGTTTTCAGAAATCTTGAAATTGAATAAGCAATAGAGCAGCATCCGTTGTTGGGAAGCGTCCGTAAACTGTTTTCAAAAGTTGCATCTGAACAAGCGATAGATTAACATCCGTTGTTGGGAAGAATCCATAAACTGTTTTCAGAAGTCTTGAGAAGAAACTGAACAAGTGATAGGTTAACATCCGTTACTTGGAGAACCCGTGAACTGTTTTCAGAAATCTTGAAATTGAATAAGCAATAGAGCAGCATCCGTTGTTGGGAAGCGTCCGTAAACTGTTTTCAAAAGTTGCATCTGAACAAGCGATAGATTAACATCCGTTGTTGGGAAGAATCCATAAACTGTTTTCAGAAGTCTTGAGAAGAAACTGAACAAGTGATAGGTTAACATCTGTTACTTGGAGAACCCGTGAACTGTTTTCAGAAGTCTGGAGAAGAATCTGAACAAGCGATAAGTTAACATCCGTTATTTGGAGAACCCGTGAACTATTTTCAGAAGTCTTGAATTTGGAGGAAGAACCGGTGTAGGGTTCCCTGACGATGAGCTCGTGTAAAACTGCATCTGGATAAATCTGGGATAAGCATTAGAATGTTGCCGTGTCTGGGTCACACCCGAACTATTCCTGGAAAGAAGTCTCAGAAGATAATGATTTTAGTCTGTCGACTGGTCTTACCTGAAAAGGTAAAGAGTTAGTTGTATGCAATGTCATGATGCATGATGCAACGTATGTTATATGATATAAATGTAAATGGATGCGCATGTAAGCCGGAGATCTCTCTTGCGAAGGATAGATGAATCCGAGATGGCTGAAGATAAAAGTATCTTGACTGCTGTCGGGAAGAATAATTCCTGGTTGTTGCTGGAGAATAAGGAGCTTGGGTTGTATACCAATCTTCTGGGGAATTCCTGATGACTTCGACTGGGGAGTTCCAATCTGATAGACTCATGCTGGGGAGGTAAGACTGAGAATCTTCATCTTGGTGGGAAGTATCTCTGGCGACTTCACTGGGGAACTCAAGATTTGCCCTCCCAAAACTCTGTGGGGAGAAGGTTCACTAGTCTGGCTCCGCTGGGGATACTGAAACTTAAATTCTGAGGGGAATTGAGTTCTGGAGGATTCTCTGGCTGGGGAAAACAAAGATAGGCTCCTTTTGGGGATTGTATTGATAAGTTATGTTGGGGAACTCTGATGAACTCCGCCGGGGGTAGGAAGAATTTTGGCGAGTGCGATCTTCCATGGCAATAAGCTAAGGATAACCCAGTTATAAGCCCTTGTGAGGAATAACTTTGAATAAAGCTCGGGAGAGACGTCCGTACTCTGCAGGGGATAAGCTTCAAAACTTGCTGGGGATATGGATTCCAAATCTCCTGGGGGTTTTCTTTTGAAGGGTACCAAGATATCCAACTGCACTTTTGACCCATCAGTAATCCTCTTTCCTGATTCGTAAGGAAATGATTATGTTCAAATGCATATGCCTATTTAACAAAACATTGGACGTTTCTCAAAATAAAACACATAGTGCAAGAGAAAAGAAAAGGAAATGACACAAAGTTCTGGGAAAAGTATTTGTATTAACTTTCTCTGAGTATATTTGTACAAAGGAGACAATCATCCTAGTAAGAGGATTTTGTCATAAAGATTTATACAAAATAAAGATGGCTATGTGAAATAATTCCATGGGATTCCATTCCGCTATAGCCTTCACAACTCTGAATATCTGTCCATTCAATGCTTCGTTTGCTGATGACTGGATTGATCCGAAGCCCGGAACTGGTTGATGAAGAGATTGTCTTTGAAGTGATCCGACGAGACATAGTCATACGCTTTAATTCCCTAACTTTTGCCTGAATCGCCCTTTCGGGTTTTCGATCCACCGGGAAACCCCTTTTTGCCCAAGCCGCCCTTTCGGGTTTTCGACTTGCCGGGTGTACAGATTTTTTTGTTTTTATCCCTAATTTTTGCCTGAACCGCCCTTTCGGGTTTTCGGTTCACCGGGATGCCCATTTTTGCCCAAGCCGCCCTTTCGGGTTTTCGACTTGTCGGGTTATTTTATGCGTAGTATCTTTTGACTATGTCTGCGTTCGCAGGGTGCGGCAAATCGTCGCCGTCCATGGTGGTCAGAATCATCGCACCACCAGAAAATATGCTCTTGCTCACAAATGGTCCTTCATATGTAGGAGTCCATTTGCCCCTGGGATCACTTTGCGGCAAGATAATCCGCTTGATTACGAGATCTCCGACTTGATACACTTGACGTCTAACTTTCTTATTGAAGGCCTTGATCATCCGCTTTTGATACGTCTGACCATGGCATATAGCAGCGAGTCGCTTCTCGTCGATCAAATTGAGTTGATCAAGTCGGGTCTGCATCCAATCATCTTCATTCAAACCTGCATCCTTCATAATCCTTAGAGAAGGAATCTGGACCTCCATAGGCAAGACAGCTTCCATGCCATATACCAAAGAAAATGGGGTTGCCCCTGTTGAAGTATGTGTCGTCGTACGGTATCCATGTAGAGCAAACGGTAACATCTCATGTCAGTCTTTGTAAGTGACTGTCATTTTCTGAATGATCTTCTTAATGTTTTTGTTCGCGGCTTCAACAACACCGTTCATCTTCGGCCGATAGGGAGATGAATTGTGATGATAAATCTTGAACTGTTCGCACAAAGCGGTGATCATTGTGTTATTCAGATTTGTACCGTTGTCTGTGATGATCCTGTCTGGAACACCATACCGACATATGAGATTTTGCTTGATAAAGCGGGCAACCACATTTTTAGTAACAGAGGCGAAGGAAGCCGCTTCGACCCATTTAGTGAAATAGTCAATGGCAACCAGGATGAAGCGATGTCCATTGGAAGCCGTGGGCTTGATCTCTCCAATCATGTCAATGCCCCACATTGCAAAGGGCCATGGAGTAGTCAGAACGTTGAGAGGAACCGGAGGGATATGAACTTTGTCAGCGTAGACTTGGCATTTGTGACAAGTACGGGAATGTTGATGGCAGTCAGCTTCCATGGTAGACCAGTAATAGCCTGCCCTTAGAATCTTCTTAGCCATTGTATGCCCGCTCAAGTGAGTGCCAAATGTGCCGCTGTGTATATCAGTCATGATCAACTCTGCTTCAGCTTTGTCTACGCATCGGAGTAATACACAATCATGGCTTCGTTTGTAAAGGATGTCGTTGCTCAGGAAGAATTTGGCAGCAAATTTCCTTAAGAACTTCTTGTCATTTACGGAAGCTCCTTCGGGATAATCTCTAGTCTCGAGATACCTTTTGATTTCATGGAACCAAGGTTGTTCCACTACTTCTTCGGTATTAATCTCATGACAATGCGCAGGTTCATCCATTCACTCGATGGTGATTTGGGGAGCCTCGTTATCCCAGTCGAGTTTAAACATGGAGGACATTGTGGCTAGAGCATCTGCTAGCTGATTCTCTTCTCGCGGGAAATGCTCGAAGGCAATTTTCTCGAAATGAGGCAACAATGTCAGGACATGTTCTTTGTATGGGATAAGATTAGGATGCTTGGTATCCCACTCTCCTTTGATTTGACTGATAACTAAAGCCGAGTCCCCAAATACGATCAAAGATTTGATCCCCAAGTCTGTAGAAAGCAGTAGCCAAATCTTCCCAACTACGGATACTGGCTCCGTCCAACTGGTAGAACCATTCAAGCTGAGTCCCTGAGAGACTGTCTTGAAAGAAGTGGATCCATAGGTTCTTATTAGTGGTGTACGGCTGAATCTTCCTTACATATGACCGGAGGTGCAACTTCAGACAAGAAACTCCGTCATACTTAGAAAAGGCTGGTGCCTTGAACTTATGGGGAATTACCACCCCAGATCACCAAAGTCCAGACCAGGCACTTTCTGAACTTCCATCGCACTCAACCGGTCTTCCAGTTGCTTGTATCTGTCCTCAGCAGGAGGATACTGGTCCTCATCGAAGTCCGTCTCGTTGTCTGAGACCACAGGGCTAGGAGCCCTCCTTTCTTCCTGACTATCTTTTCCTCTAAATGAGGTGGTCAAATTAACTTCATCCCGTAGCCTGTTTCCAAACCGGTGACCTGTGCTAAATAAGACTGTCCTCTTCTTCTTCTTCTTCTTCTTCTTCTCTTTCAGAATCAGGGTCTTCAGATCTTGCTGACCCTTAGCTAGATTCATGAACAGCTCTTGAAATTAGGCATTCTGGGCCTGTAGGGCCTTTATGGCTTGCTCAGTTGATGGTTCAGCAGACATGATGAGTGCTAAAATAAACAGCGAAGAAGATAAGAGACCTGTAATAGGTACCTGTTATGAAGTGTATGGAATGAAATGTGTATGATATGATTTCAAAGACAATCGAGAGATTAATATTTGTAAACAAGAAATGAAACACACTTTATTAGATAAACTTTGAAGTTCAAATTGTTCAACAAATTGCCCTTAAGGCGTTACAAGAATTAAAATACTGAAAAGTAAATAAAAACTGGAAAGGAAATAAACAAAGAACAATCAGTGCTCCCATGGTCGCTTCTTGTCGGTGCAGACATAGTCATTGAGAATCCGCTCGTTATCCAGCTGCCTAGTCAACCTCTGGATCTTCTGCTCTTGCTCGTTGAACTTTTCTCGGTAAGCATCCCGTTCTTCTCTCAGCTGCATCCAAGACCTTTTCAGTGCCTCAATGTCAGTGGGCATGTAAGGGTGGAGGATGGTAGGAAGAACCCCCTCTTCATTAGCAACTTCAACAATGATAGGCAGGACGGCTTCATATGGCATACCCAGCTTTTAGGCACGGATACGAACCCATCTGAGATATGGCTCCATTGGAAGAGAAGTCTTTGGACCCAGCTCATGTGGATCAGATCTGTGAACTCTATCCCAAGCCCTTATGAATCTGCGGCATTTCTTGTCGCTATCCCCTTGAAAATCGAAGATGATATTAGGCATTAACAGCTTATGAGATCCTTCTCTTCTGGCTCTCCCAAACTGACGTAAGGCCAAGCACGGATTGTAAGAAATTCCTCCATGAGTTCCTATCAGTGGAACATTGGGATACTCCCCACAATGATCAATAATAGCCACCTCATCCATACCCTTAAGAGTCCAAATGATGTCATTATGAGAGAGAGACATGACCCTATAGGCCCAGCCCATGCCTTCTTTGTTTTTCAGCACTAATTTGGGGAGGTGCGAAATAAACCACCTCGCCAATAAAGGAGCACAGCACATCAAGGTTCCCCGCTTTTGGGCAGTACGAGCATAAAGCTGATGAAGAATATCACCTAAGAGAGTGGGTACAGGATTACGAGAGATGAAGATTTTCACCGTATTCACATCAACAAAGGAGTCAGGATTCGGAAACAATACCAAGCTGTATATCAGAAGAGCCAGAATATCTTCGAATGCCTTGAAGTCTAGACTATCCCAAAAATAATTAGCCTTACCAACCAAGAACTTAGTCAGAAAGCCGTTTGCTCCACTTCCAGTCTCCTAATTAGCCATTACCTCATCCTTGGTCATATGAAGGGCTGAAGCAATCTCTTCCGACCTAAGGGTCTTCTCCCAACCAGTAAATGGGGTCTGCTCCAGAATGGAGATACCAAGTAGATCAGAAAACTCTTCTAAGGTGGGAACCAACTAGTAGTCTTGAAAAGTAAAGCAATGGTACATCGGATCATAGAATTGGACCAAAACACCCATCATATGCTCGTCCAATTTGGAAGTGACCAAACTGAGAAGATACCCATGTCTTCTGAGGAAGGAGGTAGTATTAGGCATCTTTGCTACCAATTCTTTAAGCATGGTGGGAACTGGGACAAAGTTGATCCGGATGGTATTCTTACGCATGGGCATCATGACCTATAAAACAGAACAAAGATGAATCCCTCTTTTCTTTGAAATAGGTTAGTCCAATGCAAGATGTATGCAATGTTATGATGTCATGATGTCATGATAGAAAGCACATCACAAGTATCCACAAATAGCAAACATGGTAAAGGCACACAAGTCACACAGAGAGCCCTTAGATTTCAGGCTGGCAAGGAGCTTAGGTACTAGCCTCTTTCAGTTCAGTTGGTTTAAACCTGTCCTAAAAATAGTAATCGGGTTCTAGAGGATCTCAATATCACTGACTAACCTCGATCGGTCATAATTCCAGTTTAGCAACTTTTCTTGCGGCCGGAATCATCGCGAGAGTTTAGTCTCAATGAGTGTAGCATACTGCTACTGTTCTATGGCCAAGTTGGTCAATTTAAAGGTTCTAAGGTCAGTTGGTGCTTAATGACCCCTTAGATGACCCATATTCTCCTCGTTCCAACACAAGGGATATCGGTACAATCTAAAGTGCCACACCAACGTAGCTACTGCTTCAACCGTATCGGTCTACATCGTACAGTTCCCTCACAGTTTATTGCTACTTACCTAAAGGGTATCTCCAGATCCGGGTTAGGACCTATAGTAACTTCGATACAAGCCCACAAATATAAATCATACAAAGCAAACAATTGAAAACACAATGATCTAATCCTAAGGTACACCCCACTTATAGAGTCCCCAGCAGAGTCTCCAGTTCTGGCAATATGGTGGGAAAGAACTGACTGTTTTGGAATGCTGGTTCGCGTTTTGCGTTTGTTTTTGCAAAATGTCGCGGTAAGCAAGAGTCGCATCGTATTTTATTTTATCCAACAAGGAAAGGAAGAAAAAAAGCACAGAAAAATTCCTTCTTCGAGATGTTTCTCGGGTTCGGGGGGTAGATTATAGAAAGGGAAGGTGTTAGCACCCTTTCTATCTGTGATTATCCACGGGCTCTTAGGTACTTGCTCAAAGTGTTTTCAAAGTTTGCTTTTCTTTGTGTTTGTGGGTTTGAAAGAAGTTTTTGTTTGAAAGGTGTAAGTGCGGAAAGTTTTTTTTGTTTGTTTTGAAAGAGCGAGTACTTAAGAACCATCTACCTACTCGAAAAAGGAATCAATCTGTGCTAATGTCCTTTAGACAATGCCATCCCACTATTGATGAGTAGGTAGCATCGTCGTTGGAGTTTAAGGGTCAATTCAATTAAGGGACGTGCGGTCACTAAAGCAATGTTAGGATGTCTTAGCGGTAACCCTAATGTCTTAGATCATTTTTCCGAGGCAACTGTTTCGAGGCAACTATGATCTTTGGACAAGAGGGCGACCTCTAAAATTTCCTATACTCAATGACCACGTTCGAAGGCAACCAAGTGAGGTGTACCCTAAGAGTGCACATGTGTGAGTGTGTTGTTTCGGTTAATTTTATCTTGGTACATGTTAATGGTTATCTATGTTGATTTTAGGTTCAAACATTTGATCTTGTCATGCATTCCCTATTATCAAACATCTAACAGTTTGTAAGTTGCGGAAATTAAATTGCGGAAATTAAAACTAACTATTACAAGGCGTCGGGTATTTACATCGCCAAAAACAACCCTTGAAATTAAAATGCGGAAAATAAATAAAGCGATAAAAATAATAAAGTCCTATTAAAACTATTACATTCCAGGAAAAAGATACAATATTGAATAAATATGGATCGCGTGCGGGAAATTAAATCGGGCGCATTTTAGGGTTTTGACCCTTTGATTATTAAAGAAAAGATTTTTTTTGGTTGTTTTTAAATTAAAAAGAAATTAGATCTAAGTTAATTGTTAAATTAATAAATAAATTAATTAATAAAAATATTTTTGGATTTTTTTTTATATTTAAAGAAATAAAAATAAATTAATCAAAGTTAATAAAAACCTAATTGTCTAAAATAATTTTAATTATTGCAAAATATATTAAAAGTTAATTCCTAGTTAAACTAAATTAATTAAATTAATTTTATTAACATAAATAAAAATGCTGGAAATTAATTTTAATAATGAAAATGTTTTTTTTTTAGTTTTTAATTTTATTGAGAAAAAGTTTTAATTGGTTAATGACAATAAAAAATAATAATAACAAATAAATAAAAGAAAATAATAAAATAAAAGAGAAAGTTAGGGTTTGGGCCTGCTTTTGGGGGTCTGATTAGCAAGTTCAAGGCCCATTTCAGTTGGCCTGCATTGACCTTTCCTGCTTCCATGCATATGCGCTGACTTTGGCTCATGGTAGGCATTCATTCTGGACCACCAGATCTGGCCTGGGGCCATCTGGCAGGTGATTGATTGAGGGAGTATGGTGCCTCACAAATCTTGAAATCCGCTGGAGTACTTGGAGAAAAATAATAATATGCATATGGGGGGACCTGGGACTCGAACCCAGGTCCTATTGGATTTTGAACAACGCCTTTGCCACTGCACCACTGCTTCTCAATGGTTAATAGAATACAAATTAAAGATAATATAAAAAAATGCGTAATTATGCCAGAATAAAAAATAAAGCGTGAAAATTTGAATGGAGCAATCGGATAGGGACACGTTGTCATCCCTGTCCTCAGGTTTGTGCAGAGATTACCTGCGGATTTAAATCTGCAGCAAAAGGCATAGGTCGATTCAAAAATCCATCTCAGGCCATATAAATGAGAGGTGATACCATGGATGAACTCGTCTTGTTCCCCTGAACAAGATGGTAACCTTCTCACAAGCCAATTGTTCCTGTAATGGAAAGCCCTAAAAAAACCTAAAGAACCCTCCAATGGCGTTTTACGATTCACAACACAAGAACGAAATTGATTATTACATAAAGTTAGCAAATGTCATGAGGAACCAGAATATGCAATCGTTTTTTAGAATGGATGCAAGAATAAAGATTTAAGATTTCATGAACATAGAGGATTCATGAGATGCTTACAGTGCTCTAGGGTGCGTATGAAAGCTTGTTAGGGGTTGGTTTTGCTTCAGTGGATGTCCAGCAATGGATTGGTGATGAGATTTGACCTTGAAAACACTTTTATGCACGATTTCAGTTTCGAGCTTTTTTGCAAAAAATTTCAAGTTTGCTTTTGGTGTCCTTTCAGCCTCTAACCTCTAAAACTCGTGCCTTTGCATTGTATATGTAATAAGCAATGCATCAGGTCAACAATTTTGGACTGAATCCTTGTGCATTATGTCTTGGAGATTTGATTTGATTCCCATTTGAAAACTTGCCAAATTTATCCAAAATCCATATTTTTGTTCATGATATGGTGAGATACGAATTTGATGTTGACCATGATGATAATCAAGACCTATAACAACCAAAAAGATCCTAAATAATCAATATTTGGATTTTATTTGATTTAACCAACCCTTTTAGTCTCATCGCATTTTGAGATTCCATGCTCAAGTTATAAGCTTTGGCACAAAAAGGTGTTTTTGTTGACTTTCAAAAATGACCTATAATGTCCAAATTTGTAACTTCTTGTGAGTGCATTTTTTGATCTTGGGGTGTGAAGTTGGATTGTAGGAAATTGCATCCTATTCAAAATGAGCTTTGGATGGGTCATTTCTCATAAAGTATGAGAAAGTTATGCTTGGTCAAAGTTGAGTTGACTTTTCCTGCAAAACCCTAATTTAGCAACGTTTGAGTCTTGATGAATTTTGAGAAATCCTTGATGAATCATGATCAACCCTTTATAAAATGATGAAATATCCTTCAAAATGAGAATGTTGACGAAAAATATTGAAGTTTGACTGTATTTGGGTCACAGTTGACTTTTGCCCTAGCATAGTCGATTTTTGGACCTCTTGAGCAATTGACTGACCAAACTTCCTCTGCAAGCTTGAAATTTGACATGGATGATCTTGAGAGTATATTAGGACATTGGGGAGCACTTGAGGTCATTTGGATGCAAGGACCTTGATGCAACACAAAACCCTAATTTGAGATTGACTGCCTTAGGAGATAGCTTGACTGTCTAACTCTTGAGCAATCTTGAGCAACTTGGAGACTATTCTTGCAATGTCTTGGGAAATATGAGAGGAAAATTTTGGGGTACAACAGCAGGCTTCTCAAAGATGTACTTGATCGGATACATCTTAGATATCAGCAAGGTGGTATGAGTCAACATATACTGCCTTAGCCGGCGAGCAGCCCATACCAAAGCACAGCAAGTTTTCTCGAGCAGTGAGTATCGGGTATCACAGTCGGTAAACTTTTTGCTAAGGTAATAAACGGCATGCTCTTTTCGGCTAGACTCGTCATGTTGGCCCAGTACGCACCCCATTGAATTCTCTAGGACGATCAAATACATGATTAGCGGTCTTCCTTCGACGGGTGGCATCAAGATAGGAGGTTCTAGAAAATACTCCTTGATTTTATCGAAAGCAACTTGACAGTCATCATTCCATTTAACCACATGATCCTTATTCAATAGCATGAATATTGGCTGACAGGTAGATGTTAGGTGAGAGATGAACCTAGCAATGTAGTTTTAGGCATCCCAAGAAACCTCTGACCTCCTTCTCAGTGCGAGGGGCAGGCATTTCTTGTATAGCTTTGACTTTGGAAGGATCAACCTCGATGCCTTTGTTGCTGACAATGAAACCCAAGAGTTTACCGGACCGGACTCCGAAAGTGCACTTGTTAGGGTTCAGTCTGAGCTTGTACTCCTTCAACCTGACAAACAGCTTTTGCAAATGGTCGAGGTGTTCTTCTTCGGTTTGTGATCGGGCTATCATGTCATCTACGTAGACCTCTATCTCATGATGTATCATATCATGAAACAAAGCTACCATGGTGCGTTGATAGGTTGCCCCGGCATTCTTCAGTCCAAATGGCATCACTTTGTAGCATAACGTACCCCATTGTGTAACAAAAGTAGTTTTCTCCATGTCTTCAGGTGCCATTTTGATCTGGTTGTAACCTGAAAATCCGTCCATGAAAGAAAATACCTTATGCTGAGTTGTGTTGTCAACCAAGATGTCAATGTGCGGAAGTGGAAAATCATATTTAGGGCTAGCCCTGTTTAAGTCTCTATAATCCATGCACATTCTGACTTTGCCGTCCTTCTGAGGCGCGGGCACAATGTTAGCAACCCATGGTGGATAGGAAGTAACAGCCAGAAATCTAGCATTGAACTGCTTCATAACCTCTGCTTTGATCTTTTCTGACATGTCGGGCCTCATGCGGTGGACTTTTTGTTTGACTGGTGGACAGTCTTCTCTCGTGGGTAGACGGTGTACCACAATTTCTGTATCGAGTCCTGGCATGTCTTCGTATGACCAGGCGAAGATCTCAACATATTCATGTAATAACTGAATTAGGCGTTCCTTGACACTTGGCTCTAGGTTGGCACCCACTCTGACTTCTTTTCTGTCTTCCTCAGTACCCAAGTTGATTGTCTCTAACAGCTCCTCATGAGGTAGAATAGCTCTTTCTTCCTGTTGTAGCGGTCTAGCCAATTCTCCCGGCACTTCACAATCTTCATCACCTTCGTATTCGACATGGTTGACTAGATCTTCTGAGTCACTGAAGGTCATAGCATAATTGTTACCCATGGAATCCGGAATGGAAGGGTACCTGCATTTGTGAGTGTGGGTGTGTATAAGGGATAGCCACCTTTAAACAAATAAAATGTAAAAAGAAAGACAATGAACACAAAAGTTTATATGTGAAAACGCCCATGATTCATTAAAATGGCATATGAAGATGAAAAATCAAACCCTTACAAATGGACCTATGTGCCTCGGGTAAGGCACAAGGTTAAAAGTGTACGAATTGTTTAAGGATTATTACAAACCAACAGAAATGTTTGAAAGATAAATTACTGATTTATAAAAGTAATCGGAACAAAGTCTCTTGCTTCCCAATTGCACAGTCCTCCATCAACAGTAGGGAAAATCCAGTCTTCCAAGTTGCTCTCCTCTTCACTATCCTCCAAAGCATTAACTCCGTGATGGGAGATCTTCACTGGTGGCCCTCCAGCACGGGTGCGACTTACAGCCTTTTGAGCAGAAGAAGTGAAACCCAAGCCGAATTTATCTGATTTGAAAGGAAAGTCGGGAAGCTGCCCCCAGATTGTGCTTCCGCCTTCTTCAATCACAGTCTTTGCATCTTTGAGCGACGACATCTGAGGCGGAGGTCTGGTAATCACAGGTACAGAAGGAACTGTCTATGTTGCCGCAATCTCCTGAGCTACCTCTTCAAAATGCTGAAAAGGGGTTTCGATGAATTCACCATCCAATTCTACATAGCGGAAAGAATTAAGATGGCTTATCATGTATTCCTATTCGCCGTGAACAATTACAATTTTCCCCTGGACAGGGTACTTGAGCTTTTGATGCAGAGTAGAAGTGACGGCTCCAGCATGGTGAATCCAGGGTCTTCCCAACAAGCAAGAATAGGAAGGAAGGATGTCCATCACATAGAATGTGGAGTTAAAGGTTTCAGTTCCCACTTTAATCGGGATGTCCACCTCCCCGTGAACCATCCTTTTAGAACCATCAAAGGCTCTGACAATTATATTGCTAGGCTTCAAGGTTAGGCCTTCACAATCCAACCTATCTAAGGCCTTCTTCGGAAAGACATTCAGCGAAGAACCAGTGTCTACCAGTACGTGTGCTAGAGTAGTCCCTCTGCATTCCACCGAGACATGCAAAGCGTCATTATGCTTTCTCCCTTTAGATGTTAAATCGGCATTGGAGAATCCTAGACCATTGTCAGCTGTTAAGCTAGCTACACACTTCTGGAACTGATCCGCGAAGGTTTCCTGTGGCACGTGGGCCGTCTTCAAGAATCTTATCAAAGCTTTAGCATGAGCTTCTGAACAAAGCAGCAGGGCCAACATAGAGATCTTTGAAGGGGTTTGCCCCAATTGTTCCACAACATTATAATCTCTTTTCTTGATTATTTTCAAAATCTCTTCCATTTCTTTTTGAGAGGTTTCATGGATGACCAATGGTTGAACCCTCGTCATGACAGGCTCTTCTTGGATCCCTTTTCCTCTATCATCAACAGATGCAGAGGGGACAACCACAAGAGTTACAACTTCTTCAATAATTGGAGTTCTTGCAGATATTTTTACCGGTGCAGGGGTAACCTTAGGAGCAGCTGAGGGTCCGAAGATTGCCTTTGGAGGGGCGATCTCCGAAGAGAAAATTCTTCCATTGCGGGTGATCTTACTTGGTCTGGCAATGTTTTGAATGTCGGAAGTCTCTTCATCAGAACTCTCTTCAGTTGATTCAATTTGCTTAATATCGTGGTAGTAGATCTCTCCATCATAGTTCCACGGTATTGATTTGTTGGACTTATACGGGACGGGCCCGGGCATGGTTATCTTCAAAGGTACAGTCTTCGGAGCGGATGTAATCTTAACAGGTCTTTTGGAGACCTTGGAAGGATTGGAGGATATGGTTATTATTGAAACATCATTGACATGAGTCGGTGTAACAAGAGTCTTTTCAAAAAGGATTTATTGGTTATCCATTAGGCGTTGGATGCCTAACTTCAACAATGGACAGTCGGTTGGTAAGGATGAACAAAGGCATCAATCTTCTTCACAACCTGGGAAAATCCCAGCCTTCAGCAAATTCAACTTGATTATCGGTAGCGGAGTTATCAAATCATCAATAGTAGCAACAAAAAGGTCTTCTTCAACAGCATGGGCATTGTGGCCATGCTTTGGCATTGGAGCAGAGATTACATTCGGCTTTTCAGGGGCGTCGAATTCAACTTCTTTAGCATCTATCAAGTCCTGAATCTTATTCTTGAGGGCCCAACAAATGTTGGTGTCGTGCCCCAGGCTGTCTGAATGATAAGCACACTTGGCATTTGCATGGTAGAACGGAGAAGTAGTATTCGGATTCTTCGGGGCCTCTTTCAAACTTGCAAGGTTTAACTTCAAGAGATGGAGTAGAACCTGAGCAGGAGTCATGTTTATCCGGGTGTATTACCGTACAGGCCTTTTCACCCTTGCTTGGTTGGTTCTGAGTTGATTGTTTCTGGGCTGATCAGCTGCAGACTTCTGAATCATTACGGCCCCCACCGCTGGCCGGCGCTCAACTCTTCCTTGACCTCTTTGGGAGTAAACAATTGATACTTCCTTCTTTGCTGGAAAAGTATTTTTGATGGCAGCGGAAGCAGATGCATCCTTTTGATTTTTCCCGCTTTTAATGTCGGCTTCAACTCTCTCACCAGTTAGAATCAACTCAGTGAACCTCGCAGAGGAGCTTCCAATCAGGTGATTAAAGAAAGGACCTGACATCGTCCCCAAGAACATATCAACTAGCTCTCTTTCCGATAATGGTGGTTGTACTTGTCCTGCCAAATCCCTCCATTTCTGGGCATACTCCTTAAAGCCTTCATTTGAGACCATCCCCATACTCTGTAATTAAGTACGGGTTAGTGCTAAGTCTGCATTGTATTGGTACTGCTTATAGAATGCGGCCTCCAAATCTTCCCAATTATGCACATCAGACCTCTCCAACTGGTAAAACCAATCTAGCTGCGTCCCCGAGAAACTGTCCTGGAAGAAGTGGACCCACGGGTCCTTGTTAGATGAATGCGGTTGAATTTTCCTAACATAGGATCGTAGGTGCATCTTCGGGCAAGACAATCCATCGTACTTAGCAAACAGAGGTACTTTAAATTGGGAGGGATTACAATTCCAGATACCAACCCTAACTCTTCAAAGTCCAGCCCAGGCACTCTTTGCACTTCCATAGCCGCTAGACGTTCTTCCAGATTCTTGTACTTGTCATCCACAGGAGGGTACTGTTGTTCAGAATAGTCTTCATCCTCTTCTTCCTCTGCCTCAGAATCAGATGGTACCGCAGTTCCTTTACCCTTTCCTTCCCCCTCTTTAGAGGTTGATGGAAAATCTAGGACCCTTCTGGTTTGACCTTCAAATCTTCTGCCCAATGTAGCCACACCAACTCTATTCTTCTTCTTTTTCTCTTTTTCCTTCTCTAGTAGAGTCTTGAGCTCCTCCTGGCCCTTGGCCAAGGTCAGAAGTAGCTGTTGAAACTGTGAATTCTACGCTTGCAAATCTTTGACTGTTTGTTCTATATCCATCTTGCTGAAATAAACAACAGAGAGAGATGAGGAAACTTGGTGTGAAGACCTGTTTATGCATATGATGAATGATATGCATTAATGTAATACATTCAAGGATTCAGAAATTAAAATTTGTTTTAAACAAAAAAGGAACACACGTCATATTAATATGATAGAATTTGTTGGTACATCAATGCCCCATGCGCAAAATAATACAAAATTCTAAGGTAAAAAGATGTTGTGCATCCTTTTTGGTGCAATGTAGGTGTTGAGAGTCTGCTCTTCGTGAAGTTGACGAGTGAGTTCCAAAACCTTTTTCTCACTTGCATAGAATTGGGCTTCAAAAGTATCGCGTTCTCCCTTGAGCTGTATCCAACTCCTTTGTAAATCTTCTAGTGATGTTGGCATGTTAGGATGTAGGAGGGTGTATGGAACCTCTCCTTCCATCACAGGGAGAATGTAGGGGTAAGGCATCATAAGACTTTAGGGGCGGGTTCGTACCCACTTGAGGTAGGGCTCAAGAGGGATGGAATTCTTGTGTCTCAAGGTCTTACTGTCCACCTTGTTGGGCATTTTCCAAGCTCGGGCAAACCTTTGTCGAATTCCTTGATCATCGTTATCGAAGTCAAAAACCAAGTCTAGAATCAGCATGTCATGTGGGCCATCCCTTCGAGCATACCCAAACTGTCTCAGAGCCAAGCAGGGGTTGTAGGTGATGCCTCCCATAATGCCAAGTAGAGGCACATTAGGAAATTCCCCACAACGGTCAATGATGATGACATTCTCTTTTGATCAAGAACACCAATGAATATCTGAATGGGTAAGAGTCATCAATCGTTGTGACCACCTCAACCCTTGCTCATTCTTCAAAACTGATTGGGGAAGATGAGAAATAAACCATCTTGCAATTAGAGGAGTGAAACACATGAGAACACCTATTTTCCTCATTGTTCGAGTGTGAAAAGAGTGGAGAATATCCCCAAGCAATGTAGGCACCGGGTTGCGAGCCATGAAAATTTTGACAGCACTCACATCTATGAGTTGGTCAGGGTTTGGGAATAAGACCATCCCATAGATGAGAATAGCTACAATCTCCTCAAAAGCTTGTAATTCCAAAGAATTCCAGCAGCTTTGGGCCTTCTCAAACAAGAACTTTGACAAGAAACCTTTGACACAACTTCTAGTTTCCCAATGACCTATGACATCAGATGGTTGCAAGTGTAGGGCTTGAGCAACATCTTCTGGCTTTGGATCTCTTTCCGTACCATTGTAGGGTAGTTGATGGAGAATAGGAATCCTCAAGAGTTGAGAAAATTCCTCCAAAGTAGGCACAAGTTGGTAGTCAGGAAATGTGAAGCAATGATGCAAAGGGTCAAAGAACTGGAAGAGAACTTTCAGCATATCCTCCTCAGTGTTGGTGGTGACTAAGTTGAGAAGACGACTATGCCTCTCGGTGAATGGAGAATTCTCAGGAATCCTTGAAGCTAGCTCCTTGAGTTGAGGAGGAATTATTACAAGGTTGACTTGGATAGTTTTCCTGCAAAGTGAATCCATTACCTACAAAACAGGAACAAAGATGAAAATCCAAATCCTTGAAATGGTTAGTGGATGCATATGATGCTTCATGATGTTAATGATGTTATGCACAAGTATATGTACAAACAAATCACACAAGTTCCTAGTTTCAGGCTTGCATGGGGTTTCATAGGTAAGTACCCTCTTGAAGTTTAGTTGGCTCAACCTGTCCTAGAAATAGTAATCGGGTTATAAGGAGCTCAATATCACTGGATTATTTTATGTGTTCATTGTTTCAGTTTAGCCACTTTACTGGCGACCGAAATATTCCAAGAAAACAACCCTCAATGAGTGTAGTATCGAGTATCTACCAACTTCGGACTGCACCAAAGTCGGTCATCTCACTACATCCTAAAAGGCCAAGTTGGTCAAGTAAATGTTCTAAAAGTCCATTAGTGCTTCATGACATCACTCAGCGGCCCCGTATTCTCTTTGATTAACTCAAAGGCTACCGGTACCCACAAATATGTCGCACTAATATAGCTATTGCTTCAACCATGTCGGTATACCCCGCACAGTTTCCATAATGTATTGCTATTTACCTATGAATGTTTCCCAAATCCGGGTAGAGGATTCAAACCCAAACAATAGAACCAAATGTAAAGCAAACAAGTTAAGCAAGATAATCATGTAAATGTGATCTAAAACCCTAAGGTAACCCCACTTTTAGAATTTTCCCCAGCAGAGTCGCAAGTTCTGTGATACGGTGGGAGAACTGACTTGAGGTTTTGCATTTGTGTTTGCAAATGTTTCGTTTTAGAAAGAGTCACCACCGACTTTTATTTTATCCAAAAGGAAAGGTAAAAAAGCACAGGAAAGACCTTTGAGATTGTTTTTAGGTTCGGGAGGTAGATTATGAAAAGGGAAGGTGCTAGCACCCTTTTCATCCATGGTTTTCCATGGGCTCTTAGTTACTTGTTTTAGATCACTTGCTTTTGCTTTTCAATTGTTTGAAATGGTGCTTTTGTGTGTGGTTTTGAAAGTATTTTGAAAAGAGGCATTTGTTTAGGCAACATTTGTAATGATTCTTGTTTGAATGTATACAAAGGTGTTTGTCTTTTGAAAAATGTTTCAATGTTTGAAAGTTTGTTGGGAAATGTTTTGAAATTGTGTGTGTGTTTATTTGAAAATAGCAAGGATGGTTTGCAAATGATCAAGTAACTAGGAGTTGTCTACCCTAATCAAAAGTCTTTCTTGTGCATTTTTAATCCTTTGACATTGTTGTTTTACCATTGTATTTGGTAAATAACCCTATCTTTGGATGTTAAACGGGACGGGTGCGGGTCATCGTATGACCATGATAACAATATTTCCAAGTATCTTAGCAAGTTTTTGAGGGACTAGATCATTTTTGTTTAGGGAAACAAGAAGCGTCATCGAGGGACTATGATCTTTTGTTTTTGTTTAATTTTACCAAGATACCTAGCATGCATACCATGGCCATTTTAAGGCAACAAAGTGGATGAAACCATAGGGGTGCTTGTGTGCAATGTGTTGTCATTTTTCATGCATTTTGTCTTGTGTTAAGTCATGCTATTTGTTTGATTTTGGTCTTTGCATACAAAACCCTAATCTTACTATCATGGTATGTGAAAGCGATAAAATGCGTAAAATAAATCTAGACTATTACAACATTATTATGGGGATGGGGATACAAGTTTGAATAGGGGATATTGCTCAAAATAAAACCCTAAAACTATTACAACCATATTGAATTTATACAATAAATAAATGAACAATTATTTAAATGTACAATAAAATGTAAATATGCACAAATGTTTTTGTATTTATTTTATGTATGTAAAATAAATTTATTTATGTCCTAGAAATAAGACAATAAAAATGAATATTTTTTGAAAGAGTGAAAACCCTAATTTTTGGTTTAAAAAAAATGTTTTATATTATTTATTTATCCTTTTTGTTTAAGAAAAATAATAATAATAATATATATACAAAAATGTTAAAAATTAAATATTGTATGAAAATATTAATTTAAGTGTATAAATAATAAAAATAAAAATATATAATTTTTTTATATTATTTACAAGTTTATTTAGAAAAATAAGTTATATTATTATTAATAAACTATTTTTATGTCCAAAAAATAATAAAATAAAATGCAAAAAATTAAGAAAATATTTTTAATTTTTTCAATGTTTAGAAAAAATAAATAAAGTCAGAAAATATAAAAGAAATAAAAAGAAATAAAAAAATATAACAAATGGGCCAAGGGGGTGCAAATAACACAATGGAGGGTGCAAATAGCCAGACAAGCCAGGCCCAGGCCCACGTTCACTTCATCCCTGTCCTTGAAACAGAAAAACGCGCGTTTCTTGCTTCAAACTGTAACTCCTGCATACGTGCTTAAAAACAAAATCTTGCAACATGAAACTTGTAGCTTGTTAACTCACGATTCTAATGATATAAAAAACTTGATCTAACTCTCAAAGACCAGAGAGAATTTTAGTGGCCCTAAATTCTAACCTAGTTTCTTCAGCATGTTCATCGTCCAAATTCTCCTAGCTCAGTTAATATAAATAAGAACTATGCATATGTACAGCTCAAGCACATTAATGACTACATTTTTTCTTCATAAACCTAAGCCTAATGATGCCTAAATAAGGAGATAGACCTTTGAAAATTACCTCGTTCAGTTGAGTTTGGCTATGGCAATGTAGCAACTTTGAGTGAGGCCTGAAGTTCTTTTGAGCTTGCTTGATGTTCCCTCAACCTTTCCCAATGCTTAGCTTGCTTTGAAATGGCCTGAATCTTCTTGTAGAAGTCAACCTGCAAACTCAGAAATTGAAAATGGTGAAGCTTGAAAATGAAGTTATAGTTGCTTGAGAAGGGCTTGGACAGCTTAGGTGTGATGTATGGAATGTGTCTGAAGTGGTTCAAGACAAAACGCACGAGGCAATTTGGTTTTGGAAGTGATTCTGCAGATATGGCCCTATTTTGACAAGAACTTGTGATTTTGTGTTTTAGGGTGTTTGGGAGCTTGGAAAATCGTGTTTCTGGCTTGGTATAATATGCTGAGGTTGTTTGAAAATGTTACAAGACTTGGTTTTATCAGATGGAAGAGTTATGGACCTTTTGAAAGCTTTCTTGTTTTTGAAGCAAAAGGTGAGTTGACAAAGACAAAGCTTGTACAGGATAGCTCATGGCCTGAGGAGAGTTGGTACACTTTTCCTGAAGTTTGTGGATGTTATTTGTATCACGAGATCAGGTCCAATGCTCAAGATAAACAAAATTGCAAAAAGTATGCTTTATGGAAATGGTATTGCTACATTTATGCCATTTTTGGAATAAATCAATGTATAATGCTCCAAAGCTCAGAATAATGCCATTGTCCAATGTATTTGCATTTAATTAAGGAGTGTGGAAAGGATTAAGACCTGTAAAACAAGTACAAGCATGATCCAAACTGATTTGTAACTTGTGCCAATGTGAAATATGCCATGGACAAAACTGAGAAATGGCCATTTTCATTCCTTCGATTCTCCCTAACCATAAATGATTTTGGAGAGTTCTTAGACATTTTGGAAATCTTGTAAAATTCTCTACAATACATCTTTGAAATGAATTTTGATATTCTACTTGGAACTAGGTGAAAAGTTGCCATGAAGTTAGGTCAAAAATCTGCCTAAACTAGGCCAAAATTTCACTAAGTTAAAAGTTTTATGGACCCCTATTCACAAAATCATAACTTGAGATCCAAACATCTTTTGGGAAAACTTTGTGAATAAAAGTTGTAGATTTTGTGGAGGAATACAACTTTCTTGTTGGAAGTTTTCTTTGAATCCAATTGCATCATGGTGAAAAAGTTGGGAAAAAATAAGAAATTTTCATAACTTATAAAATTTCTAAGTTATGAAATTTTTCAATCTTAAACCCTAATTTACAAAATTAGGTTTCTTGGTGAACAAGTTTCATGTTTTGACACATGTTAATGAAAAATGACCCTTGGCACTTGATTTTGACCAAATGGTCAAAGTTTGACTTTTCAGTGTGCAGTTGATTTTGGATCAGTTGACTGGAAAATTCATCTGTCAATCCAATGCATTTGAGATCTTTTGAACCTTGTGATTAGGTCAAGATGATGCCATTTAGTCCTTGAAACCATGCTTGAAACCAATTGGCCATTGGCTAGGTGAAAAATCAGAAATTGCCCTTCTACAGTCAAAACCCTAATTTTGACCATTTTGCCCTTTTGATAATTTGACCAAATTTCTTGAGGAGTTGTGGTCCAAACTTGATCAAATGGTTCATATGAGTCTATAATGTTGATGTGGATAAAAAATTATGAGGTTTGACTGTAAATTAGCCACAGTTGACTTTTTCCCCAATACAACTAATTTTTAGGTCAACTGTCCAATTGACTGGGCAAAAAAGTGATTCAAGGCTTGAAACTTGGTATGAACAATCTTAGAGGTCCAACATGAAGTATGAAAGTCACATGAGGCATTGGAAGTCCAAAAATCCTTGTGCAAACTCAAACCCTAATTTCAGGTCATCAGTGCAAGGAGATGTCTTGAGCTGAGCAAACCCTAATCTGGTCTTGAGTCCAAAGAGTATTGTGAGGAGAAATCTTGATAAAATGATAGGGCAAATTTTGGGGTACAACACATCCTATTACATTCTGCACAAATTTTGCGTTTTCCTCTATATTTACACTACGGGAATCATGTTACAGCCCTACAAACCTTATTATAATCATGGTAATTCATCACCTTACATTAACCTATAATACTACATCGATTACACAGCATCATGACATCATTATTCATCTAAAATTCATCAAATCTTCATCATACATCATCATACATATCCAATTCAAGAACAAAACAGCAATCACCTCTAACCCCACATATCAAACATCATGAACCAAATTATAAAGTCAGAACCCCACCCTTACCTTGGATTGAAGGTCGCTCTATAATTTCCAGGTTGAATCTTCGTTCTTGTCGTTTTCCACTTTTTCCAGCAACTTCACGTTCTCTTCCAAATCCTTATTTCTTTCTACTGCTTCTTTCTTCTCTTCATTCTCACAAATAATAAAATAACCCTATTATTCCATTATTCCTTATTGGGCTTAAAACCAACACACACCCCTTATTACTTCTACTCTCTCAAAATAAGCCCACATTAAATAATATTACACTTTTAATATTATTTCACCGCATATAACTATATCTCTAATATTATTTCTCAACTTAATAAAATAAATCCAATTAATTATAACACGTCTTCATAAATATTCCAAAAATAATTTAAATTAAATAATTAATTAAATTACGGGCGTTACAACTCTCCCCCACTTAGAATATTTTCGTCCTCAAAAATTTACCTCAATCAAACAATTCAGGATAGGAGTCTCGCATCTCGCTCTCCAACTCCCAAGTCATGCTTTCTCCAGCAGCTCCTAGCCAAACAACTTTAACCAAAGCAATCTCTTTTCCCCTCAGAGTCTTCATTTCTCGATCCGTGATCCCTACAGGCATCGTCTCCACCGTAAGATTATCCCGTACTTGCACATCGTCCATATGAATCGCATGAGATGGATCTGAAATATACTTCCAAAGTTGCGACACATGAAACACATCATGCAAATTCGAAAGATTAGGCGGTAAAGCCACTCTATAAGCAACATTTCCCACTCTTTCTGAAATCTGATACGGTCCAATAAAACAAGAAGTAAGCTTCTTAGACTTCAATGCTCGCCCAACACCAGTCACGGGTGTAACTCTCAAAAACACATGATCACCAGCTTGAAATTCTAAATCCTTCCTTCGCTTGTCATGATAACTCTTTTGTCTACTTTGTGAAGCTTTCATCTTTTCTCGAATCAACTTCACCTTCTCGGTAGTCTCACGAACAAGTTCAGGTCAAAGTACTACACTTTCACCAAGTTCATGCCAACATAACGGAGTTCTACATCTTCGACCATACAACACTTTAAAAGGTGTCATCCCAATACTAGAATGGTAACTATTATTATAAGTGAACTCTATCAACGGAAGATAAGTATCCCACGAACCTCCCTACTCAAGAACACATGCCTTCAACAAGTCTTCCAACAATTGAATCGTCCGTTCAGTCTGACCATCTGTCTGAGGATGATACGTTGAACTCAACCTCAACTTAGAACCCAATGCTTCTTGCAAACTCTTCCAAAAATCAGAAGTAAATCTTGGATCTCTATCTGACACAATGCACAAAGGAACACCATGCAGCTTCACAATCACACTAATATAAATCTCAGCCAACTTCGACATTGGAAAACTGATGTTAATAGGAATAAAATGAGCTGACTTCGTAAGCCTATCAACAATCACCCAAATCGAATCATTTCCTCTTGAAGTACTAGGCAACCCTGTCACAAAGTCCATTGAAATGATATCCCATTTCCATTCTGGAACTTCCAACGGTTGCATCAATCCTACAGGCTTCTGATGTTCAACTTTCGACTTCTGACAAGTCAAACATGCATACACAAACTGAGCCACATCAATCTTCATCCCATGCCACCAAAACAAACATTTCAAATCTTGATACATATTTGTAGCTCCTGGATGAATACTCAACTTACTTCTATGGCTCTCTTCAAGTATCACTTTCTTCATCTCAGCATCATCAGGAATACAAATCCGGTTATGAAATCTCAACACAACTTACGCATCTGGCTTAAAATCACTATTCTCAGGTTGATCAGTCCCAACCATCAAATCTACCAGTTTCACATCCAATTTCTGAGCTTCTCTGATACTGTCTAGAAATTCATTATTAATCTTCAACATACCCAACATAACACTCTGCGGAGTAACCTTGCAAACTAAGCTCATATCTCTGAACTGCTCAATCAATTCCAACTCTTTAATCATCATTACTGACATATGTAAAGTCTTTCGACTCAACGCATCAGCTACCACATTCGCCTTTCCTGGATGATAATTCAAATCGAAATCATAATCCTTTAACAATTCTAACCATCTTCGTTGCCTCATATTCAACTCCTTCTGATCGAACAAATACTTTAAGCTCTTATGGTCACTAAACACTTCAAATCTAGAACCATAAAGATAATGCCTCCAAATCTTCAATGCAAAAACAACTGCAGCAAGCTCTAAATCATGCGTAGGATAGTTCTTCTCATGAGTTCTCAACTGCCTTGACGCATAAGCAACTACCTTACCATTATGCATAAGCACACCTCCTAAACCCATCTTGGAAGCATCACAATACACCACAAAAGGCTCTTCTGGATTAGGCAACGTAAAAATCGGAGCCGACGTCAACCTCTTCTTTAATTCCGTAAAACTTTCTTCGCACTGAACATCCCACACAAAAGCTCTACCTTTACAAGTCAACTTAGTCAACGGGAGTGACAACTTAGAAAACCCTTTGATAAACCTTCTGTAATAACCAGCTAATCCCAAAAAGCTTCTAATCTCAGTAGCCGACTTTGGAGTTTCCCATTGCAACACAGCATCAACCTTCGATGGATCTACTGCAATGCCACTACCTAAAATCACATGACCAAGAAAACTAACCTCTTTTAACCAAAATTCACACTTTGACAGCTTTGCATACAACTTCTTCTCTTTCAAAACTTACAATACTACTCTTAAATGTTCAGCATGCTCTTCTTTTGACTTAGAGTAAATCAAAATATCATCAATGAACACCACTACGAACCGATCCAAATAAGTATGAAAGATACGATTCATATATTCCATGAATACTCCCGGCGCATTAGTAACACCGAAAGGCATCACTGAATACTCGTAATGTCCATAACGCATTCTGAAAGCCGTCTTTTAGATATCCTCCTCCTTTACTTTAATCTGATGGTAACCCGACCTAAGATCAATCTTACTAAACACATGAGCATCCACTAATTGGTCCATCAAGTCATCTATTCTTGGAAGCGGATACTTGTTCTTAATCGTCACCTTATTCAACTGTCTATAATCAACACAAAGCCTCATACTTCCATCTTTCTTCTTCACTAACAACACTAGAGCACCTCACGGTGATACACTTGTTCTTACAAACCTCTTCTCAAGTAACTCTTCCAATTGCTTCTTCAACTTAGACAATTCAGATGCAGACATCCTGTATGGTGCCATAGACACTGGTCTGGTACCAGGTACAAGATCAATTGCAAATTCAATTTCCCTCTCTGGCGGTACATCAGGAATATCATCAGGGAAAACTTTAGGAAATTCACACACCACCTGCAATTCCTCAATTACAGGTTGAGTCTCTACAGATAGCGACGCCATCAACGAAAACATCTGTGCTTTCTCTTGCATCAACCTCCGCAACTGTCTAGCAGACAACAAACCATCTTCCTCTTCTTCAGGAGTAGAAAACTTCACCGACTTGTCATAACAGTTAATATGAACACAGTTATGCTCTAACCAGTTCATACCAAACATCCAAACCTCTTAACGGTAAACAAATCAAATCAACAACAAAGTCTCTGTCGAAGATCGACAAGGGACACTTAGCACACACAAAAGAAGTAGTCACCGACCCCTTGGCTGGAGTATCGACGACCATTTCTCCATCCAAAGAAGACAACACAAGACCCAATCTTTCAACATAATCAGCAGCAATAAAACAATGCGTAGCACCAGTATCAATAATAGTGATTAAAGGAGTACTATTAATGAAACATGTACCTCTAATAAGTCTGTCCTCGGCAGCTGTCTGATCCTCAACCAAAGCAAACACTTTACCACTAGACTGAGCTCTCTTCGGTTTCGGACACTGGCTACCAATGTTCCATTCTTCTTTACAGTTGAAACAAACCACACTCTTGTGCTCACACTCAGATACAACATGTTTGTTCTTGCCACAACAGAAACACCTCTTCACTTCAGTAGTGCACACATTACTCTTGTGCCCAGACTTCCCACACTTAAAGCAAATCACACCAGCAGGAGCATCTCCCCATGATTCCTCTGTCTATGAACAACTCTCTGCTTACCTTTACCCGCTGGGGCATCATAAGGTTTACCACGATTTTGTGGGTGCTTACCCCTCTTCTCACTAATAATCATGTAATGAGCATTATTATCTTCCTCATAAATCCTGCAGCTATCAACCAAATCATCAAAGACACGAATTTTCTGATATCCAACTGCTTTCTTAATCTTCGGGCGCAACCCGTTCTCAAACTTAATACACTTTGAAAACTCAGCATTTTCCTCAGTGTAATGCGGATAAAACTTGGCCAACTCAGCAAACATGGCCTCATACTCAACCACAGACATACTCCCTTGCTTCAGCTCAAGGAACTCAATTTCCTTCTTCAGGAAAATACTTTCTCAAAAACTCCCTACGGAACACAGCCCAGGTGACATTCTCACTTGTAGCTTCCAACTTCCGACAAGTCTCTAGCCACCAGTCATCAGCCTCGACTGCTAGCATATGAGTCCCATAACGAACCTTTTACGCTGGAGTGCAGTCCATCACGCGAAAGATTCTCTCTATCTCTTTCAACCATTCCAAAGCTCTGTCAGGGTCATACTTTCCCTTGAACGTAGGTGGATTCTCTCTCTGGAAGGTCGCCAAGCTACGAGATCCAGCATTCCCGTCAGTATTCGGATGATTTTCCATCGCATGAGCCATTGCTTCTAAAGCAGCAGCAAGTGCAGCATCATTCCTTCCAGTCATCTCAACTTCTCACTACAACATAAACAACGATTAGAACTCAAATAACAATACTCGACTGTTAGACAACTAAGACTCGACGACAAGGTCAGACCAACCTGTAGCTCTGATACCAACTTTGTAACACCCCAATTCTACCCCAAGTAATTATGCAAAATAAATCAGAGTTATAAAATTTAATCATGCAAACAAATCGAGACGTCACAAATTCTTCTAACAAATTCATTCATTCATCGTGGATATATAACACTTTCAAAACATCGGATGAACCATCGTCAAAACATCTTTAATAAAATAATTCAACATCTATGCAGCGGAATTCTTCAATAACATCTTTAAACAAAACAACAACTACGAAACATCTCATACTCAATAATCATTAATTTAAAGGTCAACAACTGAAAAACAACAGTCTAAAATCGGCAAGTGTTCATCCCCCTGAGTGTTACATATCAGAGCAATGACACCGACTCAAACTATTGAAGGTATACAGCCTTCACTCGTGATTACCTGCACGTTACCAACATAAGGGCAACATTCAAACAGAAGGGGTGAGATATCTAACAATATAATAAAGTGCATGATAATTAATATATTAAATTAGATCAATAACATCACCACTTCTCATCTCATAATCAACAGTCATCACAACATATATACACATTCATCAACATCAAAATACACTTTATCATTCACTCTTAAAATGCGACTCAATACAATGCAAATGCATGTGGTACCATTGGAGCAGAACTCCCATCTCAAAAATCTGCCAATTAATAGAGGCATCAACAAGACATAGCCTTCATCTCAAAATTTTCCAATCCAGGCCATCGCAACGAGCATAAGCTCCATCTCAAAAATGCAATGTATGCGACTCAATCATGAATGTAATAACAACACCCAAGTCAAAAACATCTAAAATCATCTCAAAACATCTCAAATTAACATCTCAAAATAACATCTCAAATGCATCTCAACGTCTCGTCATCAACATCTCATATCATCAAAATAATTCATTAAACATCATTTATTTATCACACGTCATTTGTTCATCATAATCGTTAAACATAACTTTAGTAAATAACATCTCACTAATAACTCAGTTGTATATCAATAATACAGTAATCCATACTATTATTCTGTAGGTTTACTTCGCTACTGTCATTAATCCTACTGTCATAATCCAAACAACAGTCTCTAAACATCTCTTATTCATCATTCTGTTTAAAAATCAGCACAACGACCAACACGGGAATTAATCCTAAATCTGAAATTGGCTACTATAATTACACTTCTTACTCATCGTTTTAATCATTTAGAATAAAGTTCATCACGTTAGCTATTCAAGCTTCGAACGGCACCTCAAACAGCATCCTAAAACTCAAGTTACAGCAATTGAAATTGAGTATGTCAAAAATCAGTCATTAAGGGTCGACGCAAAACCCTATGGATCGACGCGTACTGCTTCATCTGTACATCATGAGTCGACACATCCTCCTTATGGATCGACTCATCCTGGTCTTAAACACAGCATGTATCAACACATGCTTCTCATCAATTGACTCATCCTGAGTCTTGCAACTATCATGTATCGACGCATCCTCTCTTCGTGTCGACTCATCCTGAGTCTCTCATCCCCCTTGTATCGACACATAGCCTTTGAGGTTGATACATCATGTTACATTCTGCACAAATTATGCGTTTTCCTCTGTATTTACACTAAGGGAATCATGTTACATCCCTACAAACCTTATTATAATCATGGTAATTCATCACCTAACATTAACCTATAATACTACATCGATTACACAGCATCATGACATCATTATTCATCTAAAATTCATCAAATCTTCATCATACATCATCATACATATCCAATTCAAGAACAAAACAGAAATCACCTCTAACCCTACATATGAAACATCATGAACCCAATTATAAAGTCAGAACCTCACCCTTACCTTGGATTGAAGGTCGTTGTACAATTTCCGGGTTGAATCTTCGTTCTTGTCGTTTTCCACTTTTTCCAGCAGCTTCACGTTCTCTTCCAAATCCTTATTTCTTTCTACTGCTTCTTTCTTCTCTTCCTTCTCACAAATAATAAAATAACCCTATTATTCCATTATTCCTTATTGGGCTTAAAACCAACACACACCCCTTATTACTTCTACTCTCTCAAAATAAGCCCACATTAAATAATATTACACTTTTAATATTATTTCACCACATATAATTATATCTCTAATATTATTTCTCCACTTAATAAAATAAATCCAATTAATTATAACACGTCTTCATAAATATTCCAAAAATAATTTAATTAAATTACGGGCGTTACACATTACATAGTCTAAACAGCATTCGCCGATAAGAAAACGTACCATAAGGACACGTGAACGTTGTATTTTCTTGGTCATCAGGGTGGATTGGTATTTGAAAGAATCCTGAATAACCATCTAAATAGAAGTAGTAAGAATTCTTAGCCAATCTCTTAAGCATTTGGTCGATAAAAGGTAAAGGGAAATGGTTTTTTCGAGTCGCCTTATTTAGCTTCCTGTAGTCAATGCACATTCTGGCTCCACTCACGACTCTTTCTGCTATTTGTTCTCCTGCTTTGTTTGTCGTGACTGTGATTCCTCCCTTCTTGGGTACACAGTGGACTGGACTAACCCATTGGCTATATGAGATTGGATAAATGATACATGCGTTCAGAAGTTTGGTTACTTCATCCTTGACCACAGTGCTCATGATCAGGTTAATTCTTCTCTAATGTTCTCTAGAAGATTTGCAGTTGTTTTCCAGCATAATGCGATGCATGCAGATGGAAGGAATTATACCTTTTAGATCAGCAATGTTATATCCTAAAGCAGAGGGATATTTTCTTAAGACATGCAATAGCTTTTCCGTCTCAGTTTGTCCTAAGTCAGCGTTGACTATCACGGGTCTTTTAAGTTCGGAGTCTAGGAATTCGTATCTTAGGGTTTTAGGTAAAAATTTAAGTTCCAAGTTGGGTTTCTTCGGACAAGGCATATGATCTGGTGTTAGCGCTAGGCACTCGCTTAAAATGTCATCTCGATACTCGGGACACTATTCATCATCTTCAAAGATTAAGGGCATCAGAATCTTCATAATTTTGGAGTGAGTTTCTTCTGCTGACTCCATCTCTTTAACACATTCATCTATTACGTCTATCAGATAGCATGTATCATCTATAGTTGGCACTTGTAAGAACTGTGTCAGGATGAATTCAACTTTCTCTTCTCCAACTTCAAAAGTTAGCTTTCCTCTTTTCACATTAATAATAGCTTCGGTAGTGGCTAAGAAGGGTCTTCCCAATATTATAGGGGTTATGTTGTCTTCCTTAATGTCCATAATGATGAAATCTGTAGGGATGTAGAATTGACCTATGCGTACTGGAGCATTTTCTAGAATTCCCACGGGGTATTTCACAGAGCGATCCGCTAGTTGTATTGACATCTTATTTGGTCTTAATTCTCCCATGTCAAGCTTTTTGGATATGTACAGGGGCATAACGCTTATACTAGTGCCTAAGTCGCATAGAGCTTTGTCTATGACATACTTACCTATATTATAGGGTATGGAGAAACTTCTGAGATCCTTCAGCTTCTGAGGCATTTTGTTTTGGATGATTGCGCTACACTCAGCAATGAGTGTAATTCTCTCGTTTTCCTCTATCTTTTTCTTGTTTGACAAGATTTCTTTGAGAAACTTAGCGTACGAGGGCATTTGAGTGATAGCTTCTATGAATGGTATCGTGACGTTTAATTATTTCAGAAGTTCAACAAATTTATTAAACTGCCCTGCACTTCTAGATTGAGCAAGTCTTTGAGGATACATGATTGGTGGTTTGTAAGGAGGCAGAGGTACATAAGGTTTTTCCTTTTCTTTTGTCTCCCTATCGTCTACCTTCTCCTTATCTTTTGGTTCGTTATCCTCCTCGGTCGTTTTTCTAGAACTTTGGGACATGGCTGGGTTCTCAGCTCTGGGGTCAATTGGTCCATCGTATTCAGTTCCACTTTGCAATATAATAGCGTGAGCATGTCCTTTTGTATTTGGTTGAGGTTGACCTAGAAAGGTACCAGCAGGTGCAGCAGTAGGTGCTTATTGTTGAGCTACTTACAAAATCTGGGTTTCAAGCATTTTGTTATGGGTGGCTAAAGCATCTACTTTATTCACTAACTGTTTGATTTGCTCACTAGTGTGAATATTTTGGTTTAGAAATTCCTTGTTAGTTTGAGCTTGGGAAGCTATAAACTTTCCATAAGAAGTTCAAGGTTAGACTTCCTGGGTGTGTTAGGAGCAGTTGCAGGTGCCTTTTGATACCCTGGTGGTACAGCAGGTACTTGGCCAGGTGTGTACAACACATTGGTGTTCTTATATGAGAAATTCGGATGATTTTTCCATCCAGGGTTGTAAGTGTTTGAGTAAGGGTTTCCTTGAGCATAATTTACTTGGTCGGGGGGAGTTCTTGCTAAGGTTTGGCATTCAGCAGAGGCATGTCCAGGTACTCTGCATATCTCGCAATTCGGAGTTATAGCAGCCACGGTGGCTGGAGGCACTGCGGTTAAACTAGCTATCTTCTGGGTGAGGGTGTCTACCTTAGCATGGACGATATCAAGACTGCTGATCTCGTACATACCTCCTTTTGTCGGTGCTTTCTCTACAGGAGCTTTGTCTGCTTGACCTCTTTCACTCCCCCACTGATAGTGGTTTTGAGCCATACTTTCTATGAGAGCATAAGCAGCAACGTAGGATTTATCCATAAGTGCACCACCTGCAGGAACATCTATTGTTAATCTTGTATTATAAAGGAGACCATTGTAGAAGGTATGGATGATTAACCATTCTTCTAGGCCATGATATGGACAGAGCATCAGCATGTCTTTGTATCTTTCCCAAGCGTCGAAAAGAGACTCGCTGTCTTTTTGTCGAAAATCGCTTATTTGGGATCTTAGCATAGTTGTCTTACTTGGTGGGAAATATCTTGCAAGAAAAAATTTCTTCAACTCATCCCAAGAGGTAACCGAGTTAGCTGGTAGAGACTGGAGCCAAGCTCGGGCTCTGTCTCTTAGGGAAAAAGGGAAAAGATGAAGTTTTATCGCCTCTTGACTGACTCCATTGTTCTTAACTGTATCTGCGTATTGCAAAAACATCGACAAATGTAGATTGGGGTCGTCCATTGACCCTCCAGAAAACTGGTTTTGTTGTACAGCAGATAACAGGGAAGGTTTGAGTTCGAAGTTGTTAGCCTCGATCGGAGGAGCAGCAATGCTATTATGTGGTTCTTCCTGCGAAGGAATAGCATAAGATTTGAGCGGACGTGGCTGTTCACCCATGTTTGGTTCTTCAACTGATTCAGCAGGAATAGAATATTGAGAGAGGGAATTGTTCGTACGAAATACTCGTACGCGGCGACTCCTAGTAATAGAGCGCCCATGTTCGGAAATTGGTAGCACTAAGCCTTCACTCCTAGAGCGAGTGCTTGGCATACAATTGGGGATGGTGCCTTAGTCTCTACAGCGTAACTGAAAGAGTTACGATATCAACTTGTTAGTCCTCGGTAACAACGCCAAAAACTTGATCGCGACTCTGTGAGTCTTAAAGAATCTAGACCGCAAGTATACAATCCTATCGCGTATAGCTTTAAAGATTATCAAATCCCAAGGGATTAAATGTCAAACTACCATTATCTTAGGTTACTACGTAAATCTAAGGCTAATGATATAATTAATTGAGGTTTGGGAACCTAACTGATTAATATCTAGTTTAGATTCAAGGGGGAATATTGGTATGTAATGGTCGGGCTTCAGGGATTTAGCAACTCGATGACCTAATTCGGATTAATAAAATAGTTCTCAGTAGGAGGTATTTGTTTGAAAACCCTCTTCTCACACTCTCGTGTTTATTGATTCAGATCCTACTATCAAACCTAAGTGAGTGCTCTCGCTGTTTCAAATAGAGTTTAAAAATAGTTTTTGAAAACAAATAAAACCTAATTAACTTAAAAGAGCTCTCACTGTATTTTAAGTTAATTCTCAATTATCACTGTCCAGTTATTATCTCAAACTCTCATTTTATTGATCCTAACTTCTATCTCTATTTTACTCTCGTAACAAAACAGTTGGTTTTTAGAATTGATAATTGAAACCAGAAAAGTTATTCTTTTAAAAAGGAACTGATCAATCGGCGTTGCCAAAATTCCGTTATCTATGTGACCTTACATACCGATAAATAAATTTAGCCTAGAATGTTAAACAATTTAGTAACAATGCAACAGAAATAATTATCATCAAACAATTTAAATAAACATAACATTTCAAACAATCTTGACATAGATAAATAAAATACTTAAATTAAACCTGAAAATAATATGGCGAAATATTTGACTCACTTCAAGTATCTCGCAGAGATTGATGAAAAATAACTAGCGGAAATAAATAATGCGGAGAATATTTTTGGCAGAGTAACACTAAAATTAAAGAGAAGAAAAACTCATTCGTAAAAAGGAATAAAAACTGGGAACTCTCGAACAGGAATTATGAGGCATTATTTATAGGCCTGGAGGTGCGTGGGAGTTGAGATATTTTCTCCTCCCACTTGCCCAGCGTAATGGTCGTTACACTCCTCTCTTCAAGGAGGATGGAACTGTCGTCATGACCTATTAAAACGGGGAAGGCTGCAACGGTCGTTGTAGGCCAAGTCTTCAGGAAGGGCTAGCTGGCAAGGGTGTAACAGTTGTTACACCTAGGCAAGGAGAGTGTAACGGTCGTTACACCTTGGGCTTGGGGAAATTTGGGCCTTCCTTCATTTATTCTTCAGGGTCTTTTTACTTGTGATGCGCCTTGTTTTGCCATACACCCCATAGCTTCATAATTGTTCACTCTTTATGTGGATTTAAGCATGATTGGCACAACTTTTCCCGGTTTTCTTCGCATGTGTCTTGTAACAGCAAATTCCTGAAAATATAGAAAATACCGACATAATACGAATAAAGAATAATAAAGGTAATTAAAATGCGGATAAAATTCACATAAAATAACCTAAATATTCGATACATTTTCGGGTTATCACATCACCAGAAAGTCTATTTCCGGTTACTTAATGAAACTTGGCAATGCTCTAATATCATGGAAAATAAAGAAACAAGCCATAATCTCTTAATCCTCAAGTGAGGCTGAATATCGTGCAATTCCACATGCCGCAAGTGAAATACTATGGCTACGTAACCTGTTAGAGAATCTGCAAGTTCCATGCATCAAACCCATGTTTCTGCATTGTGACAATCAAGCAACTCTTCATGTAGCTACAAATCCGGTCTTCTATGAAATAACAAAACACATTGAAATTGATTGTCATTTTATCAGAAAACACATACGGACAGGTTCCATAAGCACTACTTACTTGCCTGTCAAACAACAAAATACTGACATTTTTACTAAGTCCTTAGGCGTGAAAGTTTTTTAAGATCTCATGTTCAAGTTGGGTGTTCATAATCCACCCTTCAACTTAAGGGGGGAGTATTAGAGATATTTTAAATTGTTTGTTATTTATTTGTTAGTATGTTATTAGTTTGTTAGAGTTTATCCTATTTTCAAGGTTTTTTATTGGTTTGTTAGTATTTATCATATTTTCAAGCATCTCAAGTTATAAACCATCAACCTATATATATAAAGGCACATCATTTATCATTCTTCATTATTGATCAACACATAATACAAAGTACTTTTAAGTTAACTTTCTATTAACAATAAATTTGACATTTATTAGTAGTTCGGTCTCAAATTGAATATAAATAAGAAAAATGATGTTAGATATATAAAAATGTTACTTGTGTACATAATACTGTTAGATTTTTTATGGAGACGTGGCGTGTCAATTTTTAGCGATATTGCAGTGTTTCTCCCAGATCCCCTAGATTCTTCAAGAAGTAATATTAGAACCTTAGTTTGACTTGGAGGGGTGAAAGTGAATCATGCATGGTATTCACTATGCCAAAATTGAATTTAGACAGCGCCACATAGACAGCGCTTATGCCATAAGCGTTGCTATAGGTTTTCAAGAGAAAAAAAATTAAAAAATTAGAGTAAGCGCTGCTAAAGGTATACCTTAGACAGCGCTTACTAAAAGCGCTGCTAAAGGCCTTACCATAGACAGCGCTTCCTTTCCCTAAGCGCTGCTATAGGTTTTCAATATAAAAAAATAAAAAAATAAGAATAAGCGCTGCTAAAGGGTATACCTTAGACAACGCTTACTAAAAGCGCTGCTAAAGGCTTTACCATAGCCAGCGCTTCCTTTCCCTAAGCGCTGCTATAGGTTTTCAATAAATAAAAAATAAATAAATAAGAATAAGCGTTGCTAAAGGGTATACCTTAGACAGCGCTTACTAAAAGCGCTGCTAAAGGTGTGATAAAGGGTATACCTTAGACAGCACTTTCAAGAAGCGCTGCTAAAGGCATTACACTAAAGCGCTGCTAAAGGTAATACCTTTAGCAGTGCTTCTTGAAAGCGTTGTCTAAGGTAATTAAATAATTTCTAAATCCCTAAATTGGTTATTAGAAACCCCACTTTATACACGCAACTGTTCATCTTCGTCTAACTCGTCTCCTCCCTCCTCACCGTCCAACCGTGGTTCAGCTTCGGATTCGTTACCACCATCTCCTCGTGAAGAAGAAGTTTCACAAAACCAGTTTCACTATAAGGTAAAATTTCTTCATCCTTCTATATTTTTTTCTATGGTTAACTCAATGCAAGCACAAAGTCTGGTCTTCTTCATTTCTTTCTTCATCCTTTTAATTATGAAAGTGATTCTAGCAATTTACACATAAATTTTGGATTGATAGTTGTAGTTACAGTGATTAGTTTACTCTTTCTCCATATTCATTCAGTTTTCTCCTTCTATTGCAATTATTTAGATTTCTCTTAGAGTTTAATTGATTTTTTTGAAATCTTCATTGTTGTTCTCCAATTTCTAATTTTTCTGTTTGGATTTTGGAATGTTACTGTGGCATGATAATTGTAATCTAAGATTCTAAATAACAATGTGTCCATGGTTGAGGTTTTTCCATTTCACCGAGAATTTATTTTTAGGTTTTGTATCCCTCTGCCTTCCAGTCCCTGTTTTGTCGTCCAAAGCATTCTCATCCTTTTATACTTTTGTTTTGCTTTTATTGATGCATGGAAGTAAGAATTCTTCCCATCTCCAAACTTTAGCCAATCAATTTTTTCCCTTTGAATCAAAACATGTTCTTTTAGCTCATGCCATTTTATAAACTCCTCATTTAACTTTTTTACATTCTCAATTTTGTGGATGTTCATTCTATCATTAATGAGTTCCTTCTGGGCCTGCAATGGTTATGTTCTAGCCTTTACAACTTTGTTGTTCAAGTTTAACAGGGGTTTACCAAGGTTTTCAAAATGGGTTGTAGTCTTTGCAATTTCTTCCATAGAACATACGTAGATCTACCTCTCATAGGTTCCCTTTATCTATTGCTCAAAACCTCCTCATAACCCTACAGATCGATTACACTATTGATTTACAAAATGCAAAAATCTCTGATGTTATCCAAGAAGAAGATAGCGCATGCCAGAGAAAATCTTGAAAAAGCTCAAATTAATCTTTCTAGAGACATATTCAACAGACATTTGATTGAGGGTGTTAAAAATTGCACAGAGGAGCTGATTAGATGGAATGATACTGAGATAGCTATTCTGAGACAGAGGGCAACTATTAGTTGGCTTAAAGATGGTGATGGTAATTCTTCATTTTTTCATGCATTTGTCAAAGCTAAGAAAAAGTCTGGAAACCTGAACATGTTACTTAAAGAGGTACTATGGCAATTACTCAATCAGATATTGAGAATGAAGTCTTAGGTTTCTATGGTAACTTGATGGGGAGGAAATATGAGAACTTGAGGAGCATAGATATGAGTGTTATGAAGTTGGGCCCCCAGCTTAGTAGGGTGTAGAGTGATGGTTTGATCAGTCCTGTTAAGGAGGAAGAAATCTTTTCTGCCCTAAAAGGCATTCATGACCTGTCTGCTCCAGGACTTGATGGTTTTAATTCCATGCTTTTTAAGCACTACTGGGATATTATAAAAGGAGATCTGACTGTTGCAGTCCATGAATTTTTTGACAAAGGGTACCTGTACAAAGCTTTCAATTGCATTGTTGTTTCTCTCATCCCTAAAAGTAAATCTTCTAGGAGTATAAGGGATTATGGGCCAATTTATGTCTGCACTATTGTTTGCAAGATTATATCCAGAATTTTGACTGCTAGATTAGGGCATGTTATTTGTAAAATTGTTAGCCCAAATCAGGCTGCTTTTATCCCAGGGAAGCAAACCCATAGTCACATTCTTTTAGTGTTTGAATTGATTAAAGGGTACAACAGGAATAGTGGCCCTCCTAGATGTATGGTGCAGTTAGACATGCATAAGGCTTATGACATGATCTCTTGGAAAGCTTTATAAAATATCATGCAGGAAATTGGTATGGCCTCTAAGTTCATTTGTTGGATAATAATTGTAGTCTCCTTTGTTTCCTACAGATTCAGTCTCAATGGTTAATTATTACTACATCAAAGACCAAAGCATTGAAGAGGTGAAATCCAAAACAAACAGCACTTGGATCATGAGGAAAATCTTAGAGCAGAAGGATTTTATTGTTAATAATCCAACTGTTTGGGCAGATATGAACCTGAAATAGAAATTCAGAATGAAAGAGGTTTATTGTTAAGACTTTCTATGGCATATGGAACTACGGGAATGAAACAATTTTTGGTGCTATGAGTAATATGGAACTTGAAGCTAGATTTCTTCCTATAGGTCTTCTCATAGCAATTCAAACATAGTAGAGAACGGTATGACGCACTAGGAGACATGATATTTAAAGTTTTCTCCATGTTACTTTGCAGCCAAGCAACATTGGACAAGACTCTATTTGTTCTAGAGTAGATATCCCTCTCACTTTTCTTGTTTGACCATGTGTAGTAATCTCCTACTCTATCCATTTCATACAACCGTATGAGCATTATCATGTTGGTCAAGTCATCATATTTATGTTCAGTTACTGGTTTCCCTCCAATTTTGTCTTGAGTTTTCAACACATTGTTGAAGTTCCTAATTAAGAACCAAGGCCCCTGGTTCTAGCAGTGCACTTCCAATATGTCCTTCCACAAAATTTTCCTTTGTTCTAGCTGGTTACATGCATATACAACAAACATACAATTTAGGAAGTTACCTTGTTAATCATAAACACCACAATATATTAGTTGGTTAGTACTTTTTACATGTTTAACATCAACTCTATTTTCATCCCACTCCAGCCATATCCTTCCATTATCATGTTTGTTGTAATTATCTATATAGAGACCTCTGAGCTTGAGTTTGTCTCTAATAGTTTAGGCATTTATATTCTTCACTCTAGTTTCAATCAAAATAGTGATTTTAGGGTTGAGAATTTGGATCCGGGAGCTAATCTCTCTAATCTTGAAATACTCATCAGCATTTTTATTTTATGTCAATTTTAATATATCTTATATTTCTGCACAGCAATTAACTGAGTTGGTTTAACGAGACTAATGAGTTTGATGTATTGTTTCTACAATGAATGATACAGGAAATCAAGATGTTAGAATAGTGCATCACCAGAATTTGAATAAGAGAATTCTACTAGCATTGATTGCTTTTTCTGCTCTTGCTGGAATCTTCATCTTCTTATTTTTTTTCTTCTTACGGCGAAATAGAAAATTAACAATCTCCGCGAGTAAAAGCCGAGGAACCTTAGGTATTATGGTTTCTATTCTCTCTTTTGAAACTTTTATTTTGATTTTTTTAAAATCTAAGATATATTATGGACTAGTCAAAATACTTGTAATGGGTTTAATAATCTTAGTTTCTCAATGATGGGAGAAGAATAAGATAGTGGAGGATTGAGTTTGTACATAGCAGAGACAAACCGAGTCATAACAAAGCATCACTAGGAGATGGATGGGGAGTAGAAAAAAACTGAGGATCGATGACTTGTGTCCTGCCTGTAATATAATAAGTGGTGCTTCAATTTAAAGTTGTAATCTCCTATAACTAATCCATCATCAAAAGATATATCTATAATTCTCTTAAGAATAAAATTTCAATCTCATACAATTCTTTTTAACAATAAAGTTCTAATCTCCTATAACTAATCTATCATGAAAAGTATCCTACAATTTCTCTTAATATTTACCGCACAGCTTCTAACATGTTGATAGAGTTAATTAATTTAATAAAAGTATAATGTCTTTTAACATGTTGAAGTGTCAATTACATCTGTAGATGATTATTTTCAACTAGAATATATCCATAATTCTATTTAAGAAATATTGTAAAAGTCTAACAGAATATGTTATCCTTCTTGAGACGTTTGGGATTATTCTTTGCTTCATTCTAATAGAATATGTTATCCATGGATAAAAAATGGATGTGTGTCAATCGATTGTCAAAAGAGTACGAGGATGGGGTATTAGAGTTCGTTAAGTTTGCTGTTGAACACGCTGAAGACCCGAATAGAATGAAATGTCCTTGCTTGGGTTGTTGTTATGTGGGTCGGGTTGACGCAGATGGATTGAAATCGCATTTACTAATGCGCGGAATTGATCGAAGTTATACGTGTTGGATATTTCATGGTGAGAAAAGCATCGAGAATGTTGAACCGGGGGTGAAAAGTAATGCGACCTATGTTTCGTACGACAATGCCACGGATACATATGATTGTGATCGGGTTGAAGAGATTGCAGAAGCACTTGAAGAAGATCTTCAAGATTGTCCCAAAATGTTTGAGAGGTTGGTAAGCGATACGGAGAAACCATTGTATAAAGATTGCCCCAAATTCACAAGATTGTCTGCGGTATTAAAATTGTACAACTTAAAGGCGCGCAATGGATGGTCGGATAAAAGTTTCACACAGTTATTAGCCCTTTTGAGAGATATGCTTCCTGAGGATAATGTTCTTCCTAATCGAACCTACGAGGCCAAAAAAATGTTGTGCTCTATTGGCATGAGCTATGATAAGATACATGCATGTCTAAATGATTGTATTTTGTTTCGAAACGAATATGCATCGTTGAATGAGTGCCCAAAGTGCGGTTTATCTCGATATAAGAAAAAATTATCTCCAGCGAAAGTCTTATGGTATTTTCCTATTATTCTGAGATTTAGACGCATGTTTCGTAGTGAAACCGATGCTAGACACTTGACTTGGCATGCAGATGAAAGAATTATCGATGGAAAGTTTCGACATCCGGCAGATGCACCACAGTGGAAGAAAATTGATAATGATTATCCTGATTTTGGAGGAGAAACAAGAAACCTTCGCTTGGCATTATCTATGGATGGACTGAACCCGCATGGTCTTCAAAGTATCTCACATTCCACATGGCCTGTGATTCTTATGATTTACAACCTACCTCCATGGCTATGTATGAAGCGCAAGTACATGATGTTATCTATGTTAATTTCTGGGCCTAAACAACCAGGGAATGACATAGATGTATACTTGAAACCTTTAATCGAAGATTTGAAGATTTTGTGGAAAACGGTGTGGAGGTTTATGATGGATATAGGAAAGAAAGTTTCAATTTGAGGGCGATGTTGTTTGGCACAATTAACGATTTTCCAGCATATGGAAATCTATCCGGGTATAGCATTAAAGGTGAAAAAGCGTGTCATGTCTGTGAAGATGGAACTGATACGACACGATTGAAACTTTATCAAAAGAATGTCTTTCTCGGTCATCGTAGATTCTTAAATTCAAAACATCAATATCGTGGATGGAGAAAAGCGTTCAATGGAAATACCGAACAACATAGAGCTCCACCTGGATTGACAGGTGATCAAATTTGTGAAAAGGTGAAAGATGTGAGTATTCAGTTTGGCAAGCCTTTTGCACATAAAGTTGTCACAGGTGGGTGGAAGAAGAGGTCAATTTTTTTTTAATTGCCATATTGGAAATCTTTGTACGTAAGACATTTTCTTGATGTTATGCATATTGAAAAAAATGTATTTGAAAGTGTTATTGGTACGCTACTCAATATAAAAGGAAAGTCTAAGGATGGCCTTAAATCAAGAGAGAACATGGTAGAGATGGGAATAAGAACTTAATTAGGACCCGTGAAGAAAGGAAGACGAACATATCTACCACCTGCTTCTTATACTCTATCTAGAAAGGAAAAGAAAATATTGTGTAAGTTTCTGAGTGAAGTTAAAGTTCCAGAAGGTTACTCCTCGGACATTAGAAGACTCGTGTCCATGAAAGACCTCAAGTTAAAGAGTCTGAAGACACATGATTGCCATGTCATAATGGAACATTTTCTACCAATAGGTATACGTTCTATTTTGCCAGAAAAAGTAAGAAGCGATATAACTAAATTGTGTTTTTTTTCCAGGTCAATTTGTAGTAAGGTGATCGATCCTGAGATCTTACCAGTATTACAAAAATAAATCGTTATTACTCTGTGTGACCTTGAAATGTATTTTCCTCCATCATTTTTTGACATTATGGTACATCTTGTTGTTCATCTTGTGAAAGAGACACAATTGTGTGGACCAGCTTATATGAGATGGATGTACCCTGTTGAACGTTATATGAAAATATTAAAAGGGTACGTGAAAAACCGAAGTCGTCCAGAGGGTTGTATCATTGAGCGATACGTTGTTGAAGAAGCGGTTGAGTTTTGTACTGGTTTTTTGTCCAATGTGCAATCCATTGGACTCCCCAAATCTCATTTTTTCGAAAAAAAGAAGGTAACAAATTAATTGGAAATGAAATTGTGACAGTATCAAGGGATGAACGGGATCAAGTGCATCTGTATGTTCTGCACAATGACACTGAGGTTGAGCCGTTTGTTGAAATGCACAAGGCTATACTCCGAGGTGAGAATCAAAGTAGAAATGAAAATTGGATAGTACGAGAGCACAATCAAAGTTTTATACAGTGGTTTAAGGATCATATATATTCAAAGCTTCATTCAGATCCCGCTTCAATATCAGACAGGTTGAGATGTTTGGCATATGGTCCAAGTTCGATTGTGTTCTCTTATAGAGGATACATAATTAATGGATACACATTTTATACCAAAGAACAAGATGAGAAAAGTACCATGCAAAATAGTGGTGTCACGGTGGTATGTGAAGCAATGCACATTTCTGGTATGAAGGACTTAAACCCCAAATATGAAAATTTGTCATATTTCGGGGTTATCAATCACATCTGGGTGTTTGATTATGAGAAGTTTCAGATTCCTATCTTTGGTTGCAAGTGGGTACATACTAGTGGCATACGAATGGATAAGTCAGGGTTTTTGCAAGTGGATCTTAGTAGGGTGGGGTACAAAGATGAGCCTTTTATTCTAGCCTCTCAAGCTAAACAAGTGTTCTATGTCACAGACCCGAAGAGTATGAAATGGTCTATAGTGCTTTTATCTAACAAAGTGATTGATGATAAAAGTGTGGATCAAGTTGATGTTGATGTTGAGAATGAGTCGTATATTAGAAACGATCAAGATGATGATACTACAACGGATGAATCATATATCAGAAAAGATCATGATGAGGGAATTTGGATCAATCCCTCCGTCCGTGTTCTTAAGAGACAAGTAATTCGGAATCCAACCAAGAAAAGAAAGAGATGTTAGTGAAAGAGGTAATATATATTCCTCCATACCTGTTAACACTTAGCAAACTTCTAATAAATTATATATTTGTCATTTTATATACTCAATTGATGTTTGTCATTTTATATACTCAATTGATATTTGTCATTTTATATACTCAATTGATATTTGTCATTTTATATACTGAATAGATATTTGGAATTATATATTTGGAATTAAATATTTGTCATTAGATACTAATGTTTTTCTTTATTATAGGTTAGATGGCTAGTAACGAGGAGCACCCTCACGATGATTCTATTAATGATGGAGACAATGATGGAGGAAAATCCAGTAAGGGAGTGGAAAAAGAAATAAAAAGAGGAAAAACTATTATGAAGAATATCATTCGTGATAGAGATAGGGGTATAAAATATGATGTGCATTGGAGTCCAAATGACCAATTAATTGAGCCTAACGGTTCTAAATTGACAAGTTACATTGGCACACTTGTAAGGAGAGAAATTCCAATAACTTGTGATGAGTGGAGAGATGATAAGCTGAATGATGCTAAAAACAAAATATGGAGTGAGATACAGGTGCTTTAAATTATGTCTTTAAATTACGATTATGTACTTTAAATTATGTCTTTAAATTACTTATACTAACGCACTTTGTGTATGTTTTTTGTAGAGGTCTTTCAACATTGATGACAAAAGAAAAGATTATTGTCTTGGATTGGCCGGCAAAATACTAAGAGGGTTTAGAACATATTTAAACAGAAAATATCTTAGAGATGCCGAAAAAAAATTTGTTGATGCAGAGCGTCCAGCAGAATATGCGGATGTGATTTCAGTTAAAGAATGGGATGTTTTTAAAGTCAAACAGAAAACCCCAAAATTTCAGAGTGTAAGTGAAGTAAATCGTCTAAGAGCATCATCTCCCGCATATCCATACAAAAAAGGGCGTTTGGGATATGCACGATTAGAACAAAAAATAGTAAGTATTTATAAATTGCAATGATATACTTGTTCATCAATAGTTATAACTGAGCTTGTTTTTTGTGTTAATGTGTAGTTAAAAGAGGAGAGTAGTTCGGAAACATCTCTTCCGGAGCATGTTTTGTGGAAGGCTGCCCGTGTGGGTAAGGATGGAGTTCTCAAAGAAGATGTACAACAAATTTTTGAAAAATGCGTAAGTATAACATTAATTCTAATTAAATCAAAATTTTATTAACATATAGTATTCATGTTTTTCCAATATTCATATGAATTTCAGGAGAGTCTGTCTCAGTCTACATCTCCACCAGATGATTGCAGGAGCATACTTAGTCGAGCATTAGATGTTCGTGATTATTTTGGTCGGGTGAGGGGTAAAGGACATGGGGTTACTCCAACCTCCTTAAAAAAGAACAATCCAAAGACAAAATCTGCTAGCAATAAAGAACTGCAGGCAAGGTTGGATGCATTAGAAGCTGAAGTTCTTGAATTGAGGAAGGAAAAAGCAAGACAATACCAATCAGAAAGGGAAGCTTCGGGTGTTAAAGAAGCTAGTGACATAGCTAGTGTCAATTGTGCAGCTCAACCGAGTATTCCCGAGGTACTTACATATATTATTATGAAATTAAATTAGTGTAATTTATTTAACTGACATATATACACATTAACGATGTCATATTTATTATTGATTTTAGGGCATTTCACCTTGTCAACTCTTTTTAGAGACACCAACTTATCGCATGGTTGGCAAGGGAAAAGTCCATAACACTCTGGGAGAAGTACTTCATCATAAACTGATCCCTTCTGGATATTTGAAAGTGTCGATTGATATTGCTTTAGAGGAGGGTGCGTTATTACCAATCCCAAATGAAGTTTCGGATGCAACATTGGTGGGAGAGGCAATAGGAGCGTTTGTTGCATGGCCGTCAAGGCTTGTTCGCATAGATGATGAGGTATAATTAAAACCGTTATGAACCTTTTAGTACTCAAATTTTTTACGTTCGTTTTACTTACATTTTTTTTGCATGGTAATGTTAGACTCCCACAAAACCCAAACCAAAAGATAAAGGGATTACGCGGCCAAATGAGTCAGTGACAGCAAAAAAAAAGGTACAACAAAATTATATGATATTTATGCTTAGATAATGTTAATTTGTTGTCCTATACTTGACCACTCTAATTTTATGATATTTAGATTATTCCTGCTAAAGAGATTGAAGCTGTAAGTAGGGGTAAGGAGCATGTAATTAGCAACATTCCCACAGAAACAAAGAGTGTTGCTAAGAGGACCGAGGCTAGAAAGAAAACTACTTCACAATATAGGTCGTTCCTTCAGACATTTATAAGCTTCACAACTATTTTGCAGGGTGGTACTTCTCTTATACCCCTGCATGAAGGGATTTATGGTTCTGAAGGCATGACAGCAATTGGTAAGGAGGATTTGGAAGAAGTTTTTGGACACTTGACATTAGGCATGGCTGTTATCAATATATACATCAGGTATACTCCAATTAACTTTGTTTAATTAATTGCAGAATTTATTTACTCATTTCAATGAATAATTAATGTTAAAGATGTTTTTATTTAAGGTTTCTGTATGACAAGTTGATTCGCCCGCATGGATTGGAGTCCAGATTCGCTTTCATAAATCCCAACATTGTCCACGCAGGGTCAATAATCTCAAAACCAGATGAAGTAATAGCATTTGTGCTCAGTTTATTTATGGCCAGCAAAGATACAGAAAAATTATTCTTTTTACCATATAATACTGGCCCCAAGTAAGATTTTCATTCTAAATTACCTCTATTATAATTTTTTGTTTTTTAACGTTGTGCAGAAAATTTCCATCTAACCTTTGTTTAATATTCCAGTAGACACTGGTTATTGGTTGCAATTAATCATGTGAGAGAAATTGTATATTATCTGGATTCATTGGGCAATGATTGGACAATATACCCAGATATGAAGAAGACGATTGACACGTAAGTGACATTGTTCTAAAATATTACTGTGTATATTTAATTATTTATGTGCGATAGTTCTAAATATTCGTTATTATTTTATTATAGCATTCTACAAAGTTTTCGAGCACAAAGATATTCAAGTACCAAGGAGTAGAGTCAACAATATTTCTTGGATCAAAGTGGAGGAATAGATTTTCACAGTTTTGATTATATAGCGATGATACTTGATAAAACAAGTTAAGGTGTATATCTTGATGTATATCCGTATTTTCTTTCCATGTGTAGTGTCCTCGTCAGCGCAATGGTGTAGATTACGGTTATTTTATGTTGAGGTTTATGAAAGAAACTATTCTTTTGGACCGATTAGAGATTCCATCCACGGTATGAATTTCTAACTTAGGAATTATTTTCATATTTCTCATAAAATGACTTAGTATTTTAATTAAATCATACAATGTTATATTATTATGTAGTACTTTGATGAATTCAAGTGTGCTTCATACTCAAAAGATCAATTGGATGAACTTATGGAGGATTGGTACCAATTTGTTATGGAGTTGAGAGTTTTAATATAAGGTATAACTTTGAGTTTTGAGAATATAATATATGTCGTTATAGTTGTGTTACAATATTATTGTTTTTGTTGTTGTTATTTGGTAACTTGTATGAATTTTGATTTTTTGATTTTGTTTTCGGTTATATAGGTGCAACTCGATGTAGAAGATAGAGTTATATATTCATCATTGATTTTGTTTCATTGTTGTATATACTAATGTTGTTGTTGTGTATATTGTGCAAAAAGGAGTGAAGAGATGAATATTGATGTAGTTATAATATTGTTTCATTGTTGTATATACTAATGTTGTTGTTGTGTATATTATGCAAAAAGGATTGAAGAGATGAATATTGATGTTGTTATAATATTGTTTCATTGTGGTATATATTAATGTTGTTGTTGTGTATATTGTGCAAAAAGGATTTAAGAGATGAATATTGATGTTGTTATAATATTGTTTCATTGTGGTATATTGATGTTGTTGTTGTTTAAAATGTTATAATGAAGTTATAATTTCTGGTGCAAAAATGGTGAGATTAAATTTGATAGACAGCGTTTTGTTTTAAATGAATTTTTTTTTTAAAAAAATAATAAGGAAAAGCGCTGCTAAAGGGGGGGGGGGGGGGGGGGGGGGGAATAGACAGCGCTTTTCATGAAAGCGCTGTCTAAAGTGATTGAAAAAATTTTTTTAAAAAAAAATAAGGAAAAGCGCTGCTAAAGGGGGGGTAATAGACATCGCTTTTCATGAAAGCGCTGTCTAAAGTGATTGAAAAAAAAATTTAAAAATAATAACGAAAAGCGCTGCTAAAGGGGGGGGGGGGGGGGGGGAATAGACAATGCTTTTCATGAAAGCGTTGTCTAAAGTGATTGAAATTTTTTTTTTATTAAAATAAGGAAAAGCGCTGCTAAAGGGGGGGTAATAGACAGCGCTTTTCATGAAAGCGCTGTCTAAAGTGATTGAAAAAAAAATTTAAAAATAATAAGGAAAAGCGCTGCTAAAGGGGGGAATAGACAGCGCTTTTGCCAAGCGTTGTCTAAAGTGATTGAAAAAAAATATTAAAAAATAATAAGGATAAGCGCTGCTAAAGGGGGGAAATAGACAGTGCTTGATAAAAGCGCTGTCTAAAGTTCCACATTAAAAGCGCTGTCTATACCTTTAGCAGCGGAGGTTTTAGCAGCGCTGTTAAAGGCATAAAAAAGTGTTGTCTAATCCCTTGTTTGGCATAGTGTATTGAATCATGTTATAGGTTATGGAAGAATCACACTTGATGAAGAGATTGTTGGGTTCAAGTGTTAGTAGTTAAGTTTTGTGTAGTATGAACAGGTAAAGTATTGAACATATAAGAGATGTGACACTTATAATTATTGCCTTAAGATTTTTGGCTGGGATATGACATCTTATTCCCTTATGATCATGAAACATTGGTTAAATATTGATCTCAACGTTTCTTTAAACTATCTGACAAGTGAAATTATAATTGTGGTTAAGCTTGGTAGAGGAGAGAGAAGGTGAAATGAAATCGTTCAGGATCCTCGTGGTTGAACTATTGTTTTGGAGTATTGAATTATATTATATGATGTGATAGACTCAAACTTGATAGAAAGATTGTTGGTTTTAAGTGATAGTAGTTTAGTCCTACATCTAATATGAATAGAAAAAAATGTTGGATCGATGTTGATTTCTAATGTCTTGTGTTTTTTATATAGATGTATTTCCTCTCTCTTGTGCTTGTTGAACATTGACTCATTGTTTCTCCTAATGTTCCTCTAGATTTGTCAAAAAGTTGTATCAAAGTGTCATTACTAGGATTCACTTCTGCCTTCTCTCTAATGGTGTTATAGCCATGATACCACTAGAGAGGGTGAAAGTAGAACCCGATAATAGATTATGCTATAGAAGGAGACTCATACTTGAGAGAGATATTGTTGGATTAAAATGTGAGGGTTAAGTCTCACATATCAATTATGAGTGAATAAATATTAAATAGATAAGAGAAGTGAGTCATATATCTAATATTTTAATGTTTTAAGTAGATATATAATATCTCCTTCTTTATTTATTTTTTTATTTTTTTGTGATTGGGAGGGCCTAAGTCCAAATATTCCCCTCTCTCTAAATTTAAGATTATTGACTCGTTGATGTTCATCATACTTTCTAACAATAATTTGAATATTTCTTTAGCTAATGTAAGATACCTTTTAGAATTCAGTTATAGAAATATAATATATTTTTGAATCTTAATTCGATACAAAAATTTACTTTTTAATAAAAAAAACAAGTATATAAGATGTAATACATGATAAAAATTAATGATCTAATAGAGTAAGAAAAGTTAGGGAGATATCAAATTCCTTGATAAGGACCTAAAGATCTTATAAGTTTTATTTTTTAACAAGATCTATTTATAAAGTTATAGCCAAAGAAAAAAAAAACTCTATAAAATGAGTTGTTTATTGCCATGGCTAATCTAATATTTCATGGCAAATGAGAGAGACAGTTTTTGTGGCAGCAGAATCTCAAATAAGGTAGTAATTACTAACTAACTACTATGAAGGTCATTTGATTAAGTTGGTGCAAAGGAAAATGATAGATGAATTGTGCTTCATAAAGCATCGACTTTGAGGCATCATATTTTTATTTTATTACATTAACAACTATATATAAAAGTAATATTAAAGTTATACCATAAATTTAATTATATTGGTATTAGTTTTTTTCTTTCAATTTTATATTATATGACTTTTTTTTACTAGTACATTATAGTATATGATTTTTAAACTAGTCAAAAAGTGATATTTAAAATAGAGTCAAATATAGTAGATAGAGTGTTAGTAACTCCACAATTTAGTACAATTTCCTACTTAAATATAAGGGGACCCACAATTCTCAAAGTCATAATCAATGTGCTTTAAATCTATATATCATGAATCATGAATTGTATAAAGAGTGAATTTTCTACAATTAGATTTTCAAAGTTAGTTAGAAAAGTGTATTTTATAAACTAATATGGCAAAAATGTTTCTCACTCTCTCTAGGGAGAGACACATATACAAAAGTAACTGTCAATATGTTTTCCATCTAAAACTTGTAATTAGTTTTGATTGTTACTTGTTAATTTCCTCTTACTCTTTTTCAGTAAAGTTATTTTCTTCAATTAATAAACTTTCTAAGTTTTGTAAGCACACTAATTCATTATCCATCATGCTTTATAATACTATAGTAGTGCATTTATTTCCATATATAGTATATATTTGGAGAATGAGTTGCTAGCTTAACTTTATAGAACTTTTGCAAGTAGTATGAGAATCCAAATCATATACAAAAATTGTATAAAAGGAAATAAAACCCATGGATATTAATCATTTACTCCCTTTTTAGTTTTTTTTTTAATTGTCTAATATTGTTTAGAAGATTGTTATTTTCAAAGTTTAAATTCAAATTTTATTAGCTTATATTGAGAAAATTAATAATTTAGAGGTAGAATAGAATTATAAAATTTGACCTAACTTTGAGTCAACTAATTTGTTTTTTTGGTGAAGTGACTCAAGTCATTTATAGTTCTAGATATCTAGTGATGCTAGTAAAAAAAACAATCTATAAAGTTTTTATGAAACATAAGCATGAAAGGTATTATGATGAGAAAACAAAGTCCATTAAGTCCACACCAAACCCAGAAAAATAAAGGATTGAAATAGAGTCTCAAACATTTTTATGATCAAGATTATAATTGTTCCCATCCCATACACACATAATTCACACACCTCTCTTTACTTTTTTGATGAAAGTAAAAATGTGCATACTATTGTCAGTAATCCAAGCATGAAAACATCAACAAGCATTAACTTTCACATTTATTGTTTCCACCTACACTTACCCCATTTTCATAACTAGCAGTTTTATCTCATTTATTGCACCCTCTCTCTTTGTCTTTGCCAGTAACACAACATCACCAGAACCACCACCCTTCAACAATCCTTTCTTACTTACAAAAAATGCTGCAAAAAGTGTTTCTTTCTGTCAACTTTTGCAAAATCTGTGTTTCATTATAAGCTCAAGAACACTCTAGCTTCTTCACTTGAAACAAAAAAAAAGCACTTATTGGAACTTGAAGTTTGCTTTTTTCTGTTTGGTAAGTTTATCTTTCTAGCCAAATCATCATAAAGCATGGAACTTTCTCTTTTTACTATCCTATATGTATACAAGATCCATTAAAAATCCTTGCTTTTTGCCTGCAAATTATTCCAAAAAAAAAAATCAGAGTAAAGATTCTGATTTGGGTAACTATTTCACTCACCCACCATTTTTTAAGCCCTTTTCTTCTGCATTGATGCTTTTCCTAGAAAAATTGTGGAAAAAAAAGTATACCTTTGTAGATGAAGTTCATGTTTCTTGCTGAGTAATCAATAGGTATATTTTAGGTGGAAGCCAACAAGGGTTAATGTTGTCTCAAATCCAGCTAACACTTTTGGTAAAGATTCAACCTTTTTGGTATAAAATATAGTTTTTGAGTCTCTAGGTCTAATGGGGTTCTCAAAAAAACAATTCTCAACCTACCTTTTGAATACTATATTATTTAAGGTGGTTGTTTTTTCATGGCTATGGTTACATGTTACAAGTCTTGGTTCCATGTCATCAATTGCTGTTTCTTATGGAGATAAAGGTTCGGCTTTCTGTGGTTTGAAATCTGATGGATCTCATACTGTGACATGTTATGGATTCAATTCGGCTATAGTTTATGGTACACCGTCTCATTTTCCGTTTATTGGTTTAACTTCGGGCGATGGTTTTGTTTGCGGACTTTTGATGAGTTCGAATCAACCATATTGTTGGGGGAGTAGTAGCCATATAGAAATGGGTGTGCCACAACCTATGGTTAAAGGAGCTCAGTATTTAGAAATCAGTGCCGGGGATTATCATGTTTGTGGATTGAGGAAGCCTTTAACAGGAAGGTTCAGGAACATTTCTTTTGTTGATTGTTGGGGGTATAACATGACGAATAACTATGTGTTCGATGGACAGATTCAATCGATTTCGGCGGGTTCTGAGTTCAATTGTGGACTCTTTTCGCAGAATAGGACGGTTTTTTGTTGGGGTGATGAGGTTAGTAGTCAAGTTATTAGGTTGATTCCTCGCGGTATGAGATTTCAGAAGGTGTCTTGTGGAGGGTATCATGTTTGTGGAATCTTGGAAGGTGTGAATTCTAGAACAGTTTGTTGGGGGAGGAGTTTGGATATGGAGGAAGAGATTTCATTGATTCCTAATCAAGGACAAGGTGGTAGTGTTGAGTTGGCACCAAATGATTCTATGCTTAGTGTTGTTGGAGGAAAGTTTCATGCTTGTGGAATTAAGAGCTATGATCATGGTGTGATTTGTTGGGGTTTGAGTTTGAAAACAAGCACATCAGTTCCTAAAGGGATTAAAGTGTTTGAAGTTGCAGCTGGTAATTATTTTACTTGTGGAATTCTCGCTGCGAAATCGCTTGAACCTATTTGTTGGGGTGTTGGATTTCCAACTTCTCTACCTTTGGCTGTTTCACCAAGAACAAGAAAGTGTTTCTCTGAACCTTGTCCTCCAAGTTACTATGAAATTGAAAAGGATCAACAAAAGGGTCTAATTTGTAAGGATTTGAATTCTCACCTTTGTGTTCCATGCAGTGGTGTTTGTCCTGATGAAATGTATCAGAAAAGTGGTTGTGATTTGAAATCTGATATATTGTGTGAATATAATTGTTCGGTTTGTTCTTCGCCGGAATGCTTCTCGAATTGTTCCTCCTCTTCTTCTTATTCCAATGGTGATAATGGGAAGAAAAGTGAACGATTTTGGTCTATGCAGTTGATAGTTGTTGTTTCTGAGATAGTGTTTGTTGTTTTCATAGTTAGTGCTGCGTCGATAACCGCAGTTATGTATGTTCGCTACAAGCTGAGAGACTGTGAATGTTCAACAACAGCGTTAAACTCGACGAAGAGACTCAATGTTGGTTCTTCGGTACAAAAGGATAACGGAAGGATTCGCCCGGACGGGGAGGAATTTAAGATAAGGAGAGCTCAGAAGTTCACCTATGAGGAACTTGAAAATGCAACTAGTGGATTCAAAGAAGAATCCATTGTAGGTAAAGGAAGTTTCTCTTGTGTGTTCAAAGGTGTTCTCAAAGATGGAACCGTTGTTGCTGTTAAAAGGGCTATTATGTCACCAAACATGCAGAAAAATTCGAAAGAGTTTCACACAGAACTTGACTTGCTATCTCGGTTGAATCATGCGCATTTGCTCAATTTATTAGGCTATTGCGAAGAAGGTGGCGAAAGACTACTTGTTTATGAGTACATGGCTCATGGATCATTGCATCAACACCTCCATGGCAAAAACAAAGAGTTGAAAGAGCAAATGGATTGGATAAGAAGGGTAACAATCGCGGTCCAAGCCGCGCGTGGAATCGAGTACTTACACGGCTACGCGTGTCCACCGGTTATCCATAGAGATATCAAATCTTCAAACATACTAATAGACGAAGAACACAATGCTCGAGTTTCGGATTTCGGTTTATCGTTACTTGGTCCAACAGATAGTAGCTCCCCGTTGGCCGAGTTACCAGCGGGGACGCTCGGTTATCTCGACCCCGAGTACTATAGACTTCACTACCTCACAACAAAATCAGATGTCTATAGCTTTGGTGTTCTACTATTAGAAATCCTAAGTGGTAGAAAAGCTATTGATATGCAATATGAAGAAGGTAACATTGTTCAATGGTCGGTACCGTTAATAAAATCGGGCGACATTGCTTCGATCTTAGACCCTTGTTTGAAACAACCCTCTGATATTGAAGCATTGAAAAGGATAGCAAATGTTTCTTCTAAATGTGTAAGAATGAGAGGTAAAGATAGGCCTTCAATGGACAAAGTAACAACAAGTTTGGAAAGAGCATTAGCAATGCTAATGGGAAGTCCTTGTATTGATCAACCAATTCTACCAACAGAAGTTGTTTTAGGAAGCAATAGAATGCATAAGAAAACATCTCAAAGATCGTCGAATCGGTCGGCTTCAGAAACCGATGTGGTCGAAGGCGAAGATCAAAGGTTTGAGTTTAGAGCACCTTCTTGGATAACTTTTCCAAGTGTTACTTCTTCTCAAAGAAGAAAATCTTCAGAATCAGAAGGTGAAGTTGAAGTGAAGATTGAAGGAAGAAACTTTGTTGGTGGTGGTGATGTTTTGAGAAGCCTTGAAGAAGAGATTGGTCCCGCTTCTCCTCAAGAGAGACTCTTCTTGCAACATAACTTTTGATTTTGGATGGAAAAAAAACATCATGGTTTAGATTTAAGGTTGCATGTAATTTTTTTGTTTTGTCTTAGTTTAGTTGAGTTTGATTATGAATATGGAATGTGACATTATTTAGTTTTTGTAATTGTATTGTATCTTTTGAGAGGTATGTTGTAGAATCTTAGTGGAGTTTTCATTCTTTTCATGCAACTAGGATTTAATGTATTGTAATGTAACTATTATCTCATTTTATTGATTGTAAAGCGTAGTATTATTATTATTACATATGCAATTCCACAACTTCATTAATTATTAAGGCCAAAGAAAGTAAAATCTCATTGCTGATTTATTTTTTAACATGCAACAAAAAAAAACAACAAAAAAAAACAGAAAATGCAACAAACAAGAGAAGATATATGCCCTCACGCAGGATCGAACTGCGGACCTCCAGTTTACAAGACTGGCGCTCTACCACTGAGCTATAAGGGCTATTTGTGTTTCTTGATTGTATAATCTTTATATGAACTAAACTTTAATGGAAATTGTTTTAGTGCTAAATATCATAATCTTTATTGGCACAAATGAAAAACATCCTTCTATGATCATTGTCTTAGTTTTAATTGGAAAGGACTCACTCAACTCGAACAAATCAAACTCACTCATCCCGATCAAGAAACAAGCAAGCGTATAAGTAAATTATAGTGACCAAGATAAGAGAAGAAACCACAAACAAGACATCATTGAAAATATTTGATGAGATCAACACCAGAATTAGTTAAATTTTTTTTAACGAAAATGACTTTTAATTTGAAATGTTGATCATTCTATTCACATTGTTTAATACATTAAATATTGGAATAGACAGATTACCAGAATAATCATAGCAAAGATTATTAATTAGAGTAGGTGCAATCAAGATTTTTTTTGCAGTTTATTATTTAATCCACCTCACCTAATTCATGTATTGCAGATTTGGTTTCAACTTCATCATCTCAAAATCCCAGTTGAATTATGTTTTAGAATAAGGCTGACACCTAATTTCAGTATATGCAAACCTGAAACTTATTATAGTGAAAACTTTACAAAAGTATAAAAATTTACAAAATTAACAATGGAATAAGAAAATTGTATCCAAGCATTACAGTGCTTGCTATGAGTAGTTATATTGTTAGAAAAAATTCACAAGAATGGACTCAAAGGACCTGTACATTGACTGAACTAGTCTCTTCTAATAACTAAATTATCAAAGCAATCCAATGAATAATTGAATTCCATTGAACTTAACAAACTGAACAACAGAACTCGCTCGACGCCTAATGCTGGACTGAACCAGATATCTAGATCAGCAATTATATCATTGCACAATTTATCTATACTACCATTCATCCATTGAAAAAGAATTTCAAGTCAAGATAACAAGAGAATTGAAACTATCTAAGACTGTCTTGTTCGTTGGCTTCCATCTCCTTCACACTCTCTACTATGTGTTGTATCTTCCTAGTAACGGATTCATTATGCTCCTCAATGTACTCATATAACAATTCAAGATTCCTTTTATAGGTTGCAGATCGCTTTTTCTCTAGAGCCAACTGCTGAGAGAGTTCTCGAACTCTGTCATGTCCACTCTGCAAATTGCATAAAAACAAAGACATAAAGTGTGGGAAAACTGATAAGCGGCAGCGACAAAAACGTGATATGTGGATTGCTCAAGTTACTCATATATAACAGTTTCAAAGTTCAAACTACATTGATGGGTCTGATAAACAGTTAGTGGCTCTTCATGAGTAACAATCTAATCCATTAAGCATAAAGTTCGATTAACATAATAAATATAACCATATACATACTTATATACCACATATCAATAACGAAAGAACACGAACTAACCGGATATTGCTCATAAACGAAGTCCCTTCTGCCTCTTCCAGGTGTCAGAGGATGTGTGTGCTCCTTTACAAACTTTGTTATAGACCATAGACCAGAATTTAATTTCCTCACCATAATCATTGCCCTGCAACCAACCCTTGTTTCTGCCCTCTGCCTTACAATCTTTTCCCGCTTGTCAGGCATTCTGAAACCTTCTTTATTACAAACAAGAGCCCGTCCGATAACAGACCCATCACGCCTTGACCTTGAGAGCTTACTTACACGTATGACGAATCCAACACGTGTAGCATACGCATTATAAAATGCATGTGCTTCAGCTTCCGATACAAACTCCTGACCCATATAGGGTTCATCAACTGTTCTCACAGCCGATAATGCAGGAATCGCTAACGGGATTTGGTCCACTCCAGAAGAATCTTGAGTCATATTATCATCTTGATCCTGTTCATCAGTTGGATCGAAAGAACTGCAGTCAACTTTGTCTTTGTCAGCTACGCTACTGCTAACCTCTCCAGTAGTAACATTTCCTACTACATCACCATTACTGGAGTTATCAATCTCAAACTCCACTGCACCAACAAAAGATCTGCCATAAGATATTCATTCATTGCCAGATGATACTCTAGTACTCTACAGAGCAGTGTATATAAATAATGAAATACTCCGTTGGTGAAGATAAGAATTACGAAAGAACCAGAGGAAAAAACATATATAGTCTTAATTCCAAAATTCTTCTTTTTCATTATTATTTTCAGAAGAGAGCTTACCACAGAAAACAGAAACAAAATGAGCAAAGAATGGTTTAAACTAAATACTGCAATGAATCAAAGAGAGGAAACCATACAAGTCAAAGTTGCTGACATGAAACCTAAGAAGCAGACACCGGAAACACGACATCACTGACAGCCAACAACAGCAATAATTTTAAAAATCAATAAATTAAACGTAAATATCGTATCAGTTTCGGACATTATGACACATTTCTTTCAGAGTGAAGCTTTAATTTAACCCCAAAATTAAATAGTAATATCCTCAAAACAATAGGGTACATGCAAAAGATACTTTATGCACTGTATCTCTATATCTAATTCAATGAAAATGAGATCAATGGTTTAAATTAGGCTTTGTTAAACCTCAATTAAGCATTATGATAAAATCAAAATACATAAATACATAAAACAGAAAAGCTCAAATTTTGAGTTAGTTGGGTAATTCCGTTTGAAATTGTATAAAGAAATTGAAAGTAAACAGTTTGAATAGCTTGAATATAAGAGACGTAATGCAGTAATTGAGAAGAAAGTGAAAACCCTAAAATTGAATTGAATTTGGGAATGGGAAAAAATGAAAAGCTTACTGAGAAATGAGGCTGACGCAAATTGGGTTTGTCGCAGTAAGAAAGAGATGGTGATTTTGAAAAATATATATATATGATTTTTTTTTTTTTTTGTGTGTGTGTTTGGTTGGTTCCGTGCAGTTCAGAGAAGATTCAGTTGTGATGTGTTGTTGTTGGAGAAGGATTCAGGTATGGAAAGACGTATGTAATCTTCTGTGTGCCGTATCTGTTTGTTTGTTAAATTGGGCCTCGTATACTTCAAACCGGGAACATCAACATGGGCCTGCCTCTAAGTTCAAATGAAACGAAAACCTTAAGGGTGCTTCTTTACCACGTGAAAAGTCACAATTGTTTTTAGCATTCGAAAATGTATCTTTGGACGTTTTTTTTATATACTCATCAATATAAATTGGTGAGTCATCTTTATTTTTTTAAAATTTAATTTAGAGATGCGTATTTGTATTAATATTAGGGTGAGTCGGAGAGTCATCTTCGTAACAATCCTTAATTTAAGATTCAGTGAGTTTTTCGGAGATTCATATAAGGAATGTGTTATGTTAGGTCAAACCAGAAAAATTGCAGAATGTTGAAAAAAAAGCATCACAAATTAACATCAAAATACTTAACATTAAATAAAAAATTGATAACATAAATTTAGCATTACATTTCATTATAAACGGGTGGTTCAGGACGTTGCAATATCTTTAGAATATCTTCGGTCGATCTTTCAATCGTCACATTCACTTCAATCGGGTCATTTAATGAGTAACGATAAAATATACTCCACGTAACCTTTAAATTTTCATTCGTCTTCATTTCAAGCTTGGTGAACCATATCTTTTCTTCGTCGTCAATTGAGGGTGAATCATACTCGAGCTTGACAATTCTTTGATTTTTTAGATATCGAATGAGAATATCCTGCTTTGGATTTCAGATCGACAAGATTCATTCCCTCTGAGACCCTAAATTGAAGTAGAGAATTTGCGTCATTGAAATATATAAATGCAATATGGGGATATGTATTCATTCTAGTTTGTTGTACTTTTGTAAATACTAGAGGATGGGAGACCCCTTATTTATACAAATTTCAGACCAATTTGGACCTTAGAAACAATACATTTTCATTAAGGCATATTTCAGATATGCATATCCGAACATGTCCTTTTTTAAAATAAAATAAAAATAGGGGTTTTGCGGAGATGCACATCCATAAAATCCCCTGTTTAATTATTTTTTACAACTAAAATGAGGTATGTTCGAATATGCATATCCTGAATTACCCCACATAGCACTATTCATACGGAAACAGTATATATGCAGGGTAAATTTTTGAAACAGAAAAAGTGTATACAAATTACCCCTAAATTATATAACATTAAAGTATAATAGACATTATGTATATCTCAAATTGTATCGAGATTACATCATTGATAATATTACATACAAAAAATTAGTTACATTGTTTGATAAAAACTAAAATGTATCAAAAACATATGTCGGTACTTAAATCATTATCTATTAGTGATTCCTTCTTTGACCAGTCCTTATTTATTTTTTTCAATGTCACTCAACTTGGTGAATTCTCTCATCCTTTCCAGAAAATGACTCGGCCAAGTTTCAACATATTTTATGAACTTTATCCTCCACTCTGATAATGCCATTGGTATGCGACATCCCAATTTCAAATAAACTTTAACAAAGTATTGTGTTTTTTATATCCTCTCAATACACATAATGTGTCCTAATGTATTTTTGAGGTAGCCTACTCCGAAGTGGAAAAAATGTTTATGAGAAACTGTATCTTGTAAGATCACATATTATAAGTATTTTCTATAAGATGTCTCATTTTAGGGAAGCGCGTCCATTTTTCAAATGGTGTCGGACCACTAACGCAAGGAACAAGAGCATTAAAAATTACATCATAATTTTCTATTTTTTCATATAGGGATATGTATGACTCCATATGAAACACCAACTCTTGTATAAAATGATGGTGGAAATTGGTGGTTATCCTCTCCCTTACCGAGAAAATCTGAAATAGTTCAAAAACCACAGTTGTTGTCACCTTTAACATCTACAATCTGCTTAATGTGTTTGTGCATAAAAAATATCATCTCTTCAATATGGATGATTTTGATAACTATGGTAGAGGAGATGATTTGCTAATGTGAGCACCTTAAAAATACTTTTTAGAGATTTTGGAGTTAGAAAATTCGGAAAATATGAGTCAACATATTCAAAGTATGAAGGAGACTGTCTCGTAGAGTTGTCACTATGTGTCAGTTTGACTTTTTAGTGGCGCCTTTGTTTTAATCGGTTTTGGTGATGGTTTTAAATATGTTGTTTTTGGATAGGCAATCTTCATTAGATCCTCTTTGATGTGAATTTTCATGATGTCGTCAGCTTTTCCATTTCATGCATCCATTACATTTTCCAACAACACACCAGGTTTGACGATTTTTCCATCTTCACCATTGATTTGTTTGGTGTTACCACATGTTTTAGTCAACTTCTTGCATTTTTTATGTGATACTTACAAAGTAATGCATACAATGTAACAAACACCTTTGAAACTGAATTCATCAGTGTAGTATCGTAATCAGTAACAATTACATTTGACATGTTTTCTTGGTCCTTCAACATAGTCTTGCATATATCTAAAGTCCATATAACATTGTCCTCTTTCTTAGATTCTAAAAATGCAAAGTCGACTTCAAAAGTCATCTCCATAGAAGTAACACCAACAACTTCTATGAGTGGAAGTCTATACATGTTTGTTTTGTATGTTGAATCAATTATGAGCATAGTGGGAAATGTGTTGAATAACTTGATGGAATCAGGATGAGTCCAAAATATATCTTGAACAGTGACTTTATCCTCAAAAAATTGTACCTATAAACATAGTGGTCATCTTCCAAAAGCTTCAATAGTTATTGCATTTCAGATCTTAGACGTCTTATATCGCCTTGTTGTTTCGGGTATGCAAATTGCATACTTGTTTGATATTTAAAATATTTTGAGTTCTTTTTCGTTTTAAAGTTGCATTGTATTTTTCGGCGCCACCATGTTTAATGTCATGTCTGAAACAACATGACAGGTATAGCATAAATCACATTAAATTTTTATGTATCATTCGCCTTATTGTATTCGCATAATTTAAATAAACACTCTTTTTTTTAATATGGTGTCATCATGTTTCAACTTCCTAATCGGTGGTGGATAGGCGCCACTTTTTTTGCATCTCATTGTTGCAGATGTTTGTCTTCTATCAGAATCATTATCAGACTTTCTGATTACAATACCAAATCTCAGTTTCCCGATCTCCATGTGAATTCATTGTAGCATATGTTCATGAACAATAAACTCTTGTTTATTTGAAAATTATTCACAAACATCCACATCGACAACATCCGGTATAACACTTAGTTTAACATCATCTTTCACTTCATCCAGTTTAATATCATCATTCACTTCGTCCCATTTAACATCCATTCTCACTGTTAGGAGTGTTCAAATCCAAACCAATCTAAATAAAAACTGCAAATCGATAAAAATACCGAAAACCGCAAAAAACTAAAATTGATTGGATATGTTTGAATATCATTTTATGGAAACCATTCGATTCAGATCTGATTTCGAATTGATTTTTCAAAATCTATCCAAATTGAACCGAACCGCATTATTGATTTTTTATTAGTATGATTTGTTACATAAATTTATTATTATATGATAATTATTTTTTAAACTATTTATTAGATTGGTTTAATCTATTTCTTTTTATTATTTCATTTATTTCAACCATAATCGATTATTCTCATTTTGTAATATTATCTTTTAGTATACTATATGTTATATATTATATCAAACTTATGATTTATTAGTGTTTTTATAATATTAATAAAAATATAATTTTTAATTTGGATATCCAAAAACCGATTCAAATTAAACCGTATTAAATTAGATTAGATCGGATTTTTTAAACATATCATCCAAAATCAAATCGAACCGTAAATAAATTTATCTTTGAATTGGATGGGTTTTTACCTTAAAACTGATCAAATCGAACCATGAACACCCCTAGTCATTATAGCTTTGAGGAAACATGTTCAGGTGCACCATATTTAATATCAATCATAACAGAAAAATAGATTAAAAACTCAAAGTATTAGACAAATTCGGAGATGGATCTATGAAACAAAACACAAAAAGTCAGGAGATGCATATCCGGACTCAACTTTATTTTTTCAGCTCAAAAAGCATATTAATGCATGAAATAAAGGATGAAATCAATGCACTTTATCTTAAATTCCAATTTTTTTGCTCCTTTGGATGTGATAAAATACAATAATGATTTATACAAAAAAAAAATACAATAATAATGTTTTGGTGTTAAAAAATTGATTGAGAATAGAAAAAATTATTTTAATAGTTTTGAGAGTGAAGTTAAGTTTGTCAAACAATTCATTCTTCTAGGATGTGTTTGTTTTATAGATTGGAATTGCATTTATGTGAATCTTACATTGAAAAAACAACAATTCCACATTTGTTTCAAGTTTTGAAAAATTATTCCTGAATATTTTTTATTCTAAAAAATATTTTTATATATAATTTTGTCATAATTTTTCTCATGCTTAAAGGGTGGGAATCCAACATTTCGATGAAAATAACTTTTAATTAACTATAACTTTCCACTACTATTCACATTTATTTATTTTTTATTTTTTATAATTGTTGAATAAAATAAATATTGTAAACATTCCTTGAAATTTTAGTTTTTGATCAAACATTTGCATAGAAATATTATTCCTAAAAATTATAATCCTAGAAATAGAGTTTCAAGAAATGATATTTTATATCTCGAAACAAATGCACCATACTATTATAAATTCAGAAAATTTTCTTTCTCGCAAACATCTTCTCACTCATCTAACTCATTAATAAATTGCATGTTGAATTATTTCACTCATCAAATAATTTATATTTTCTAATAAAAGTAATTTATAAATTTCATGTTGAATTATTTCACTCATAAAACAATTTACTTTTTCCAATAAAAATAATTTATAAAAATAAAACAAATAAAATTTATGTTTATGAACTAAATTTCTACCAAACAAATTTTATATCAATTATTTTTATATTGTACAAAAAAAAACTACTCGTATGATGCACGGAAATATTATATTGATAATTATTAATGATAAAAATATCATAAAAATAATTTATTTATAAATTTAATAAATATGCCGCAAAAGTATTTAACTCCTTTGATAAATAAAATGAAAGAGAGGTAAATAAATATATAAAATTGAATAAACATAAAAGTCACAGATAATGCAATTGTTGATAGTAATAGTTTGTTAAAATTAATAAATAATTGTAATAAATTAATAAAATATATTTTAAAATTTAAAATACTTTTTTTTTGTAAACGACATCTAAAATGATAATTGTAGTAGACCTTTATCGGTAACTATAAATATTTCCAACTAATCTTTTAATTCTTAAAATGACAACATATAATTGTCCATATAAAAATATATATTGCATAATATAAACTCTAACATGCTTCAAAACTTATCTAAATATATACACGTTATTATAAATAAAAAATCATGATTTCTCATTCCTTCAAGCATATGTTTTCTATTTAAAAAAAAAAATCCATTATTTTAGTAATTAACTAATAATTACCATCATTTAAAATACATTTAAAACAAACTATTCAAAATTAAGTGAAAATGTGGGCATGCTTTTAAGGGAATTTTTAAAAATTGTTAATAATTATTAGTAATTTGTAGAACCATTTTTGATACATGGAGAAAGATTTATCAGTAATAAATTCAATTTTATTATTTAATTAACTAATTGGAAAGGTGAGGCATTTTTTAACGTTAGTAGTAATTGTAATTTACTTAATTAATTATAATTATTATTGGTTAGAAATTTAATAATAGAAAGCTTTTGGAATATAAAGAAAGCTTCAAGGTAAATGTGGACATGTGAAGAAAGTTTTAAAATCAGTAGTAATTGTTATTTAATTAATTAATAATTAGCTTTTAGAATGAGTGATCATCTAAATCCCTCACAGGTAGAGGTAGTAAAATAGATTGGATCTGTCGGGTTGGTTTATTTGATCCGTCATTTTTGGCGGGTTGGACTGAGGTTTTTGGTTCGGTATCTTAAGTTGGTCCGTCTCGTTAAATCCGTTTAAAAAAATAGGTCGAGACGGGACATGACAGATTTTCCTGCGGATTTTTTGTTAAAACTTTTACATTTTTTTTTTGTTAAAAATTAAAACAACTTTAATTATAAAAACAACACTTATATGTTAAGATTTTATTATAAATTATTATACAGACAAACTGAATTATAATTATAACGTTTTTTCTATAACTTTCTAATACACGCGTTAGTTGAAAATGATTGAAATAAAAGAATAAATATATGACATGCATAATTATTAAGTTTCAATATACTAGTTTAGATGTTTTCTTTAGAAATAGATGTTGATTTTATGAAAATGAAGGATTTGATTAGTGTATATGTGTGACAAATTTAGGATTTAAGTATTAAAGAATCAGTCAATATAAGAGTCTATATAATGTAAACAGTGAGAAAGTTCGGTGTTGATATTTTACGCATTACTATTTTATGCACTGTGATATTTTATGCAATGTTATTGTTATCATTGTTGATTTTGTGTAAATTTTAAATTGAATTCTTTTAGTAGTTAGTTTTTAAATAGGATTAAGATGATATGTATTGCTTATTTATTTTGATATTTTTTATTGTGTTTGAGTTTATTTATTTTTTTTTTACTGTAATTAGTCTTTATTTATTAAATTTTTTAAATTGTTTGGACTTGATACCTTGAAATTCTATTATGCGTTGTTAAAAAAATTTCTTTATCAGCCTCTTTAGTGATAATTAAAAAATGTCTAAATTTTGTATTAAATTAAATTATAAAATTAAAAAAATAAAAAATTGGTAGGCTGGCCCGCCAACCTGTCAACTTGTTAGTAAATGAGGCGGACTTGACTTTTGAGTTCCGACCCCTATATTGATCTGCCCCATTCCGTCTCACTTTTGAACGAACTTAAATGGGGTGGACCGCCCGCTTTACCACCCCTACACACAGTGTACCATCCGAATATACCATTAGATTAAACAAGTCTACATAGTTTACACCTCACTAGATTCATTTTCTTTCTATTTTTCTTTTCCATCTTGGAACTTTTCTTTCTCTATCTCTCTCCTACTGGCTGCAATTAATTACTACTTGTAAATTGATGTTTCATGAGAAAGCATAACTTATTGGTGTAAGTTTGAAATTTAATATCCTACATTGACCCATGTATACTTGCTCCATATTAAAAACTTGAAGTATTTTTTTTTTGATGGTGGCTCTGATGGTAGTTTATATTTTTAACACAATGGTAATCACATTCTTCTTTCTTCTCAAAGATAACCATTAATGGTCGTTGTACTATGACCCTTCATTCCTTTGATTAAAACTCACATATATTTTTATTGTATAGTAGTCGTCTTCATCCACTTCCGATCAAATAACTTCTTTTTACAGTTAAATCCTTCTTAAGAATGAATGACAATTCTAATGACCTATTACCTAAAAAAATATTGGTATCTTTTTTAAATTTACCATCTTTTATTGTTCCAGAACTAAAAAAATCTACATAAAACAGGAGTTGTTTCAATTAACTCACAAACAAAACAAAAATGTCATTTTCCCCTCAATTTCACCCTTGTTTCCCCATTTTCTCAAGGATATACAAGAACCCTCAATAAATTTTAATATTCAACTACCTAATGAATAAAATTGATGACAAGTACATAAAGAGTATCCATACTACCGTTAGTGCAACAATTGAGGAGGATCGAACGAGGAATATTTTTATTTTCGGGACTTTTCGTTTGAGCGACAGACCTTTGTGAGAGATATACAATACTCTCGCTCAAGTGGAAGTTTTTTCCTTCTACACATTTGTAATGTTGTTGGACATTCTTCAATGGGACACTCTAATCACTTGTGGGACTCTTATCCACGACTATGTAGAGATACTTTCGATACAAACAAACCAGCCCCTTTCTCGAACTAAAGACTCATGGTATCATTTTATTAGCGCAACAATCGAGAGAGGATCGAGCGAGGAGCATTCATATTTTCGAATCTTTCCGTTTGAGTAACATAGTTTTGTGAGAGATACACCACTTGTCCATCTAAAACTTTAAAATGATAGATGAATGGGTTATAACTGTTCGAGTTACCACATTCTTATCTAATGTGAAACTATTTTCCACACTCATATTTACTATATTCTCAATAACTATAACCTTGAATCTTCCAAATTTGTTTGATGTTGGTATTTTTTTCTTCAATTGATTTTTTTGGGGTGAGTTATGTAAAAAAAAACTATTATCATTTGAAGTTTTATGACTGAAGAATTATTTTATCATATTTTTTTAATTTTCAGAAATCACTTTCTATAGATTTTTAATCTGTTGGTTGGAGTTTTAGAGATGACATATATGGATAAAACGGTTAGAAATTTTAGTATGATGTTAACTTGAAGTGTGAGTTGGAATTGTTTATTGACATTTGTGATACGGTGGCAGAACCGACTGTTTTGAGAAAATGCTAGTTTGCATTTTGCGTTTGTGTTTGCAAAATGTCGCGGTAAGCAAGAGTCGCCACCGACTTTTATTTTATCCAACTGGAAAGGAAAAAATCACAGAAAAATTTCTTTTTCGAGATTTTGAGTACGGGGGGGGGGGGGGGGGGGGGGGGGTAGATTATAGAAAGGGAAGGTATAAGCACCCTTTTTATCCGTAGTTTTCTACGGGCTCTTAGGTACTTGCTCATCATTTAAAAAATTGCTTATGTGTTTGTGTGTTTTGAAAAGTTTTTTGTTTTACTTTGTTTTAACCCTTGCTTCTGTCTTCAAGAGTGTTACGAAGTGTTTTTGAAAACTTTGTTTGGAAAAGTGTAAGTGTGAAAAAAGTTTGATTTTGAGCAAGTATCTACTAGCATCTACCTACTCGAAAAAAAGAATGTTTCAGTTCTTGTTTCCTTTAGACAGCACTATCCCACTATTAAAGAGTAGGTAGCACCGTCGTTGGAGTTGTAAGGATCAATTCGAAAGGGATGCACGATCACTAAAGCAATGTTAGGACGTCTTAGTAATAACCCTAATGTCTTAAGATCATATTCGAGGCAACATTTCCGAGGCAACATTTTCGAACGGGACATTTGATCTTTGTTTAGACAAGAGGGAAACCACTAAGACACCATATACTTAATGATCGTTTACCGAAGGCAACCGAAGTGAGAGTACACCCTAGGAGTGCGCATGTGCGAATGATTTGATTTCAGTTATTATCTTTGCACATTTAGGGTTTTCTAGCCATTTTAAATTAACATACAGTCTTGTCATGCAATCCTATTATCATACATCTAACAGTTAATATTTGCAAAAATTAAAATGCGAGAAATAAAACTACGCTATTACAAGGCTTCAGGGAGGGGATTAATTACATAGTCAAAAACTCGTAAAAACGATAATTAAAGAAAATCCTAATTAAACTATTACATACCGTGAGCAGTTACATTAATATCGCAAAAATAATAAATGCGCGCGATGAATCGAGAACGAGAAAAATTAGGGTTTTGACCCTGCCTAAACCTAATTGAAAGAAAAATCATTTTTTGTTGTTTTTGATTATTTTGAGAAAATAAGGTTTTAATTGAATAAATACAAACCTAATTACTAATTAATTTAAATTAAGAAAAATAATTAATTTGACCTATTTTTGTATTTTTTTTTGTTTTATTGAGAAAAGAAATAAAATTTAAATCACATGGTAACCCTAATTTTCTAATTTATTTTAAATATATGAAAAAAGTTAGAATTACTCTTAAATTAAATTAAAACTAATGCTTAATTAAATTTGATAAAATAAATAAAAACCTAATTCTAAATTTATGAAATTGATTTTATGATTTTTTTTTGTAAAAAAAGAAATTAATTTGTGGTTAGAAAATAAATTAAACAAATTAAATAAAAGAAATAATTAGGAAAGAAAAAGAAAAATGCTTGATGTAAATAGCAAAAGGAGGGGGTGCTAATGGCAGATCTGAGCCCAAAAAGTGCTTGGCCCGTTTGACTTTCCAGATCCTGTGTGGGCGTTTGACTCATGCCTATGGTGGACCTCCAAGCGATGGCCCTTGGATCTAGCCTGTTGATGATCTGGATGATGAGATATTGATGATGCATGGTAGGCTCATTATATGCACGTGTACCTGATTACATAAGGAAAAAATATAGAAAGCAAGGTTGGGGACCTGGGGATCGAACCCAGGCCCTTAGGCGTTATCATACTGCGTGCTTACCAGTTGGGCTGGCTTGATTAGTTGTACATGGAACAACAAACAAATAATATATGTAAAAACAAAATAATAATCATCAAAACACGTGCAGATTTGAATGAGCCAGTCACAGGATGCCACGCTATCATCTCCTTCCTCCCACCGTTGCTAAAAGTCTCTTAACTTTTACCTACAGACAGATGGGCGTAGGTACAGCCCGTTGTTTCTCCAAAATCTTATGCAAGTGTGATAAATGCACAACAATGGTACCAATCAACTCGTGGCAACCTCACGAGCATCATGGTACCCTTATCCATAGCCAATTGTTCTTGCACGCAAAACCCCTAAAAACAAAACTAAAACCCTAAACATGGCAACTTGCTGTATAGCCAATAAAAATACAATTGGATATTACCATTAGCTTGCAAACACCTTAAGGATTAAGAATATATCAATGAATCACATTAAAGATGCCAGAATTGATGGATTCGAAATCAAGAAAATATGAAAATCGCGTGGTACTTACAGTGTGTTTCAAGGCTTGAGGGAGCTTGCTAAGGGTTGCAATGTGATCCTTGAATGTCCAACAAACGATTGGCGTGCTTGGAATGGCTTGAGGAAGCCTGGAACTGGGAAATCAGATTGCAACTTTTCCTTGAAATTTTGAGATTTGTTCTCTTCTTTTCATGCTTCCAACTCTCCTGCTTTTGGTCTGCACACGTTCCTTATGTACCCTAGAACGAATTAGGGTTACAAACTTATTTCAAATCTTCCTCAATTAAGATCGTTGATTCAAGATTTGATCCTTATGCAAATATTTCCAAATCAAGCCAAATCCAATCTTTTTGTGTCCAAATGAAACTTGCACGATTTGATTCTCTTTCCAGCTGTATAATAGGCCTAAACATGCACAAAATCTCAAGCTTTGATTAGTTTTGATATTTTCATGATTTTATTTGATTTAATTAAAATAAAATCAAAATAAATGACAAAAATAAAAGAATGACAAATGAGAAGTATCATGGGTCGTGGATCATGTTACAAACTCAATGCAAGCATAAAAAGTTGGGCCCATTTGACAAAAATTGCAATTTTGGCCACATTTGACTTTTGGCAATTTTGCAAAAAGGGTCAACTTTGCCAATGCATAACTCCTTCAGTTTTGACCCTAGAGATGTGTTCTTGGACTTTTTAGAAAGCTTAAGATGTCCTCTAAACATAACTTTTGGTCTCATCTCAATTGAGTCTTCCATGTTCATGTATGTAGTTTTGACAAAAAAGGTGTTTTTGTTTACTTTTCAAAATGACCTATAATGTCCAAATTCATATCTTCTTGTTAGTGCATATTTTGAACTTGGGATATGAAGATGGATTGTAGGAAATTACATCCTATTCAAAATGAGCTTTGGATGGGTCATTTTTGATAAAGCATGAGAAAATTATGCTTGGTCAAAGTTGAGTTGACTTTTCCTACAAAACCCTAATTTAGCAACTTTTGGGTTTTGATGAATTGTGAGCAATACTTGAGGAATCATGATCAACCCTTGATCAAATGATGAATAATACTTAAAAATGAGGATGTTGACCAAAAATATTGAAGTTTGACTGTATGTAGGACACATTTGACTTTTGCCCTAGCACAATCGATTTTCAAGCCTTTGAGCAATTGAATGAGCAAACTTCCTCTGTAAGACTTGAAACTTGAAATGGATGATCTTGAGGACATATTAGGACAATGGTGAGCATTTGAGATCCTTTGTACTTAAACATCTTGGTGCAAACTGAAAACCTAATTTGAGGTAGACTACCTTAGGAGAGAGTTTGTCTGGTCAACCCTTGGTCTTCCTTGAGCAATTTGAGGACCTCACTTGAAATGTATTGAGGAATATGGGAGAGAAAAATTTGGGGTACAACAGCTTCCCCTGTTCAATCTTCTTGGACCTGAGGATGTAGATTGGCTTGTCTGCCTTTCGTGATCCGAAGGTAAAAGATGATCGAACACTAGAGTGCCCAGAAATTTGCACTCGCATGAAGTGGTACTCATCTTGTGATGTCGGGAATGGGCTTATAGATTCCATTTGGAGGTTGGTGTTGGAAGATGGGCTTAAAGATGCCATCAGAAGAAGTGTCGATCGCATAAGAGATTCCTTTGCAAGAGCCCGTACACCTGTTGTCGAGGAGGACTACGCTGGGGAATGCTGGTCTCTTGTCTTGAGAGGGATAGAGTTTTAGGAACTTTCAGTTGTCCTTTATTCTATTGGGGGATCATCTCTTAATCGAGGAGGTGAAAATGAACTGCTATCTGGTCGTGTTCCAGGCTTCATAGTGATTTACTAAGAAAAATAAGATTGACTGCTATTTGGTCGTGCTCCAGGCTTCACAGCGGCTTACTGAGGGGATGAGATTAAACTTGCTATCTGGTCGTTCTCCAGGCTTCGCAATTTCTCAATTCTTATCTGGTCGTGATCCAGGATTCAGAATGAATCAAGTGGTTATCCAGTCGCATCCGGGCTTCCATTCTTGAATTTAAGGCAATAGTAATATCCGGTTGATTCCGGGCTTCTTAGTAATTGGCCAGGTGAACTGTTATTCGATCGAATTCCGAGCTTCGCATTACCTTATAATGTTATCTGGTCGTGTTCCAGGCTTCCGTGTTTTTTGCCGCTATCTGGTCATGATCCAGGCTTCACGGTATCTTATACCATTATCTGGTTGAGTCCAGGCTTCATGGTGTCTTGTACTGCTATCTGGCCGATTTCCATGCTTCACAGTAACTTGCTGGGGATTCAACTATTTTCCGGTCGATTTCCGGGCTTCATAGCTTGAATTTGGGATATACCACTATCTGGTCGATTCCAGGCTTCGTAGTATTTTGGTACTGTTATCCGGTCGTTCTCTGGGCTTCACAGTATGATGGAGAAATCAAGATATTATCCAGTCAGATTCGGGCTTCATAGCTTGAACTGGAATAGAAATCTTAGCACCGATTTGACTGAACCAGAGAAAACTTGTGAGAATTTGATTGTATCTTTCCCTGAAGGGTAAAGAGCTAGTCGTACGTAATGTCATGATGTATGACATGTATTGAGTAATGATGTTCTCAAAATAAATGAGATTGTGATGTATGATGCATATGCGTATGCCATGATGTATGGATATGCCATGTTCTTGTGATGTTCTCTAACTGGGGAAAATAAATCCCGGACTGCTGCTGAAGAATACAAGGAGTTGATTTCTTCGCGCTCACTGGGGGTAACGATCGAAGATGATTAGCCAGAGACTTACGTCCGTTTTGTTTGAGTATATTCCACCGGGAGACCCTGATGGAGAATAAATTGGCGAGAGAACGACTCTGTGGGGAAGAGATGTATTCTGCTGGACGATCTGCTGATTTGGAGAAAACACTCTGCTGGGGATGGATTATCGTTGCTGATGATAATAAACCCTGTCGGGGATTGAGTTTCTGCTTGTGGAAGAACTAAACTCAGCTGATGGTGAACTTCTATTACTGGTGATAGATAAACTCTGCTTGGGGAGAATTAACACCACTGTCTTTGGGTACTTTCTACTCTGCGGGGAGTGTATGTACCTTTAGCCATATTCTCAAGTTGGCTTTGTCCTTGTACCTGGTGGATAGAGAAACTGTAAGGTTTGGACATTTCTTGTTTGCCCCTGTTCCTAGAATTACGAGCATTTGTCTTTTGTTTCGCATGTAAATATTTATGAGCAGCAATTATTTTCAAATGCATATATCAGAAATGAACCATTGGACGTTCTTGCAAAACAAAATAGAAAAAGAAAAACAAGTTGGAATTACTTGTGAAAATGAATTGTATTGATTTTGAAGTTAGCCCATAATAGGCATTTTTGTACAAAGAGGCTGACGTCCTAGTAAGAGAATGCCGCTAAAAGATAGAAATTATACAATTTGTGTAAAAGAAAGAAAAACAACTATGTGAAACAATCCCATTGGGTTCCAACTCTGCTATTGCCTCTATATCTTCGAGCGTCTCATCACTTTGCTACTTGGTCGAAGGTGGATCAGATTGATTGGTGTCGTCCGAGCTTGATAGTCGATGTTGAAGTCTGGTTGCAAGATGATCCAATGAGACACAGTGTTACGCTTTGATCCCTAATTTTTGCCTGGACCACCCTTTCGGGTTTTCAGTCCACCGGGATACCCTTTTTTGCCCAAGCCGCATTTTCAGGTTTTCGACTTGCCGGGTGTACAGTTTTTTTATTTTCATCCCTTACTTTTGCCCGAACCCTTTTGGTTCACCGGGAAGCCCTTACTTTTTCCTAGGCCAGTCAACCTAGCAGGTCTTTGATTATGCGTAGTATTTTTTCACTATGTCTGCATTGACGGGGTAAGGAAGGTCATCACCATCCATGGTGGTTAGAATCATGGCTCCTCCTGAGAAAATGTTCTTAACCACAAACGGCCCTTCGTATGTGGGGGTCCATTTTCCCCTGGGATCACCTTGCGGCAGTATGATGCGTTTGATCACCAGATCCCCGACTTGATATTCTTGACGTCTGACTTTCTTGTTAAAAGCCCTGATCATTCGCTTTTTATACGTCTGACCATGACAAATAGCAGTAAGTCTCTTTTCATCGATTAAGTTTAACTAATCAAGTCGGGTCTGGATCCAATCATCTTCGCTCAATCCTGCATCCTTCATAATCCGGAGAGAGGGTATCTGGACCTCAATTGGTAGGACTGGCTCCATGCCATACACCAAGGAGTAGGGTGTTGCCCCTGTCGATGTCCGGGTTGAGGTACGCCACCCATGAAGAGCGAATGGTAACATCTCGTGCCAGTCTTTGAATGTCACTGTCATCTTCTGCATAATCTTCTTGATGTTCTTATTTGCTGCTTCAACAACCCCATTTATCTTCGGCCGGTAAGGAGAAGAGTTGTGATGCTGTATCTTAAACTTTTTGCAGAGCTCGGTGATCATTGTATTATTTAGGTTTGTACCATTGTCCGTAATGATCCTCTCTGGTACACCATATCGATATATCAGATTGTGTCAGATAAACCGTGCCACAATGTTCTTGGTTACTGTAGCGAAGGAAGTTTCCTCAACCTACTTCGTAAAGTAATCAATAGCTACTAGAATGAAACGATGCCCATTGGACGCAGTAGGTCTGATATCACCGATCATGTCGATGCCCCACATTGCAAAGGGCCAAGGAGCTGTCAAAACATTCAGGGGAACTGGAGGTACATGTACCTTATCAGCATAGACTTGGAACTTATGACAGGTCCGAGAGTGCTGATAACACTCGGCTTCCATAGTGGACCAATAGTATCCTGCCCGTAGGATCTTCTTCACCATGGTATGCCCACTGAAATGAGTTCCGAAGGTACCTTCATGTAACTCTGTCATGATCCTTTCTGCCTCGCTTTTGTCCATACATCGCATTAAGGTCGAATCATGGTTACGCTTATAAAGAATCCCATTACTGATGAAGAACTTCGCAGCGAACCTCCTCAAGAACTTATTATCATTAACAGATGCACCCTCGGGATATTCCTGAGCCTCAAGATACCTTTTTACCTCGTGAAACCAGGTTTTATCTGTTACCTCTTCAGTCTCAATGTCATAGCAATGTGCGGGTTTGTCCAACCTCTCGATGGTAATCTGGGGAGCTTCATTGTCCCAACATAGAAGACATGGTAGCCAGCGCGTCCACTAACTGGTTCTCTTCTCTCAGGAAATGTTCAAAGGTTATCTCCTCAAAGTGCGGGAGCAATGTTAGTACATACTCCTTGTAAGGAATAATATTTGGGTGTTTCGTATCCCACTCTCCTTTGATCTGGCTGATCACTAGAGCAGAATCTCCGAATACACTCAAAAACTTAATCCTTAGATCAATAGCAGCTCGAAGACCCATGATACATGCTTCATACTCTGCCATGTTGTTGGTGCAGTTGAAACATAGTCGGGCGGTGAACGGAGTATGACAGCCCTCAGAAGATATGATCACAACGCCAATGCAATTACCCAACGCGTTTGAGGCTCCGTCAAAATACATAGACCATCGGGATCCCTTCTCAGGTCCTTCATCCAGTCCAGGTTCTTCACAGTTGGTCACCAACATGATGTTTTCATCCGGGAACTCTAAATTCATGGATTGGTAGTCATCCACGGCCTGATGCACCAAATGATCCGCCAATACACTCCCTTTAATTGCTTTTTGGGTTGTGTATTGGATGTCATACTCAGTTAAGATCATCTTCCATCTTGCTATTCTTCCGGACAAGGCATGCTTTTCGAAGATATACTTGATTGGGTCCATCTTTGATATCAATAGGGTAGTGTGAGTCAGCATATACTGTCTCAGCCGGCGAGCAGCCCATGCCAAAGCGCAACAAGTTTTCTCGAGCAGTGAGTATCGGGTCTCACAGTCGGTAAACTTTTTTCTAAGGTAGTAAATAGCATGCTTTTTTCGACCAGAATCGTCATGCTGCCCCAGCATGCACCCCATTGAATTGTCCAGTACTGTCAAGTATAAGATCAAAGGTCTTCCTTCAACTGGAGGCATTAGAATTGGTGGCTCTTGGAGGTATTCCTTGATCCTTTCGAAAGCGGTCTGACATTTATCATTCCATTTTACCACTTGATCTTTCTTCAGCAGCTTGAAGATTGGCTCACAAGCAGCAGTCAAGTGTGAGATGAATCGGGCGATGTAGTTCAGACGTCCCAAAAAGCCTCTAACTTCCTTTTCTATGCGGGGAGCCGGCATCTCCTGTATAGATTTCACTTTGGCAGGATCCACCTGAATACCTTTATCACTGACGATGAAACCCAGCAGCTTACCAGACCTTACCCCGAAGGTGCACTTATTCGGGTTCAACCTCAGCTTATATATCTTCAACCTGTCGAACAGTTTTCTGGAGATGGTCCAGGTGTTCTTCCTCAGTCTGGGATCTTGCAATCATGTCATCAACGTAAACCTCAATATCATGATGAATCATGTCATGGAACAAAGCGACCATGGCACACTGATAAGTTTCCTCAACATTCTTCAACCCGAAAGGCATTACCTTGTAACAGAAGGTGCCCCACTTCGTAACGAAGGTAGTTTTCTCCATGTCTTCAGGAGCCATATTAATCTGATTGTAACCAGAAAAACCATCCATGAAGGAGAAGATCTTATGTTGTGCGGTGTTGTCGACCAGAACATCAATGTGAGGAAGTGGGAAATCATCATTGGGGCTTGCCCTGTTCAGATCTCTATAGTCCACACACATCCGTACCTTACCATCCTTCTTAGGTACTGGAACAACGTTGGCAACCCACTGCGGGTAAGAGGTGACTGCTAAAAATCCCGCGTCGAACTGTTTCACGACTTCAGCTTTAATTTTCTTAGACATCTCAGGGCGCATATGGCGAACTTTCTGCTTTATCGGAGGGTAGTATTCTTTGGTTGGCATACGGTGTACCACAATGTCAGTGTCCAAACCAGACATATCTTCATAAGACCAGGCAAAGATCTCAACATAGTCACGTAGCATCTGTATCAACCGTTGCTTGACACTAGGCTCCAGATTCGCACCTATCTTAACCTCTTTCTTGTTTTCCTCTGTACCCAAGTTCACTGGTTCCACTGTCTCTTCATGAGGCTGTATGGCCCTCTCTTCTTGTAGTAACAGTCTAGCAAGTTCCTCGGGCACCTCACAATCATCCTCACATTCTTCCTCGGCTTGGTTGATCGGATTTTCGAAGTCATAACTGGAAGTAGTAAAGTTGTTATCAATGGGATCCAGAGTGGATATGGATCTGCATTATGGTATGTGAGTGTGTGTAAGAGAATAGCTGTTTTTGATAAAGCGAGAGACAGAAAAAGAAAAAGAAGGAGCGCAAAATTTGTAATGCAATAAACGTCCAATGTTTTATTAATGACATATGAAATGACAGATAATAAGCCCTCACAAGCAAAGCCAAGGTGCCTCGGGCAAGGCACCGGGCCATAGAGTTTCAAACTGTTTATTACAAACTTCAAAACAAAAGTCAATTACTGTGTAATAAAAGAAACAGGTATGAAGTCCTTCGTCGTCCAGTTGTTCAACCCACCATTAGTCGTAGGGTAGATCCAGCTGTCGATATCTGAATCTTCTTCACCATCTTCAATTGCATTCACTCCCTAATTACTGATGTGCAGAGGAAGTCTTCCAATCCGTGCACGCTGAACAACCCTTTGAGCCCCTGTAGTAAAGCCCAAACCAAACTTGTCAGTTTTGTGTGTGAAATCAGGGAGCTGACCCCAATTTGCACACCCACATTTTTCAATTATAGCCCTGGCATCCTTGAGGGAAGCCATCTTCATCGGAGGTTTGTCAGTAGCAACTTCAGTCGACGCCAAAGTCTGGGGGACCTCTTCAAAGTTCTGACAAGGGGTTTCGATGAATTCCTTATCCATCTCCACATAGCGAAAGGAATTGAGATGACTCACCATGTACTCCACTTCACCTTGTACCGTGACAATCTTCCCCTTTATCGGATATTTCAACATTTGATGTAGCGTAGAAGTCACTGCCCCAGCCTTATGGATCCAAGGGCGACCCAACAAGCAAGAATATGATGGTCAGATATCCATCACGTAGAAAGTAGATGCAAAATTCTGAGAGCCAACTTTAACAGGGACGTCCACCTCCCCGTGCACCATCCTTTTTGACCCGTCGAAAGCCCTGACCACAATATTGCTCGGCTTTAGAATCAAACCTTCACAGTCCAGATGATCTAATGCTTTCTTTGGAAAAACATTCAATGAGGACCCAATATCCACCAACACATGGGCCATAGTAGTGCCCATGCACTCGATCGAGACGTGCAGAGCGTCATTGTGATTTCTTCCTTTTGGCAGTCAGATCTGCATCTGAGAAACCCAACCCATTGTCGGCAGTCAAACTAGCTATGCAATCTTTGAATTGATCAGCCGAAGTTTCCTGTGGCACATGCGCAGTTTTAAGGAAAGCAGTTAAAGCCTTTGAATGGGCTTCAGAACACAATAACAAGGATAACATGGAGATTTTTAACGGGGTCTGCCCCAGCTGCTCGACTACGTTGCAGTCGCTTTTCTTGATAATCTTCAGAATTTCCTCTATCTCCTGCTTAGAGGTTTCTACAATGATCTTCTTAGGTGCCTCCGTCCGGGCAGGCTCACCTGTGATTTCTTTGCCTCGAGTCCCAGATGACTCGGCGATAGGGGTGATAACTGGAGTAGAAACTGGGACAGTAGTTGATGTACCAGCAGATGGAATGACAACAGGTTTATGGACAGTCGGAGGGGAAATCTCGGGAGAAAAGAGTCTTCCACTTCTGGTGACCTTGCTAGCCCCGAAAATATTGCTGACATCAGCATCAACTCCCTCACTCTTTAAGTCTTGTTTAACTCCATGGTAATATGCATCAGCCCATAGTGCCAAGGGACAACCTTATCCGAAGTGTATGGGATAGGGCCAGGGACAGTAATGATTAACGAAGCAATTTTTGGAACGGGTGTAATCCTAACAGGCTTTCTCGAGGAAGCCTTAGAAGGATTGGCAGAAATGGTTATGATGGCAACATCTTCAACTGGAACTAATTAAATCATAGTCTTCTCTAATAGGATCTCTTTGTTATCCATCAGGCGTTGAACACCTGATTTCAATAAGTGGCAACCAGCAGGCAGAATTGAACACATGTGGCAACCTTCACCACAACCCGGAAATAAACCGGCCAACAATAGATTCTTCTTAACTGTTATCAAAGGAGTAGAAATTTCTTCCACGGAGGTCACAAATAAATCATCGTCCACAACATTCACTCCATGACCATGTTTGGGCATAGGAGCAGTTATGACGTTGGGCTTCTCCGGAGTGTCAAACTCAATCTCTTTGGCTTCGATCAAGTCTTGCACCTTATTCTTCAAGGCCCAACAATTGTTTGTATCATGACCTGGGCCATCAGAGTGATAGGCGCAGCGGCCATTCGAGTTATATAGCGGAGATGTGGTGTTGGGATTCTTTGGGGCCTCCCTCAAAGTTACCAGATTGGTCTTCAATAATTATGGTAGAATTTGAGACAAGGTCATATGGAGCCGAGTATACTGTCTCTGTGGTCTTTCCACCCTTTGTTGATTGTTGCATTGTGGAGTAACTGTGGGTCTTGATATTACTACCACATTCACTGCTTGACGGTGTTCAGGTCTGCTTTGGATCCTCGAGCCATATACTGCACTAGCTTCTTTCTTATCAGTGAAAGGTTTCTTTACTGCACTTGATGAAGTATCCTTCTGTATCTTACTGCTTTGGATACCAGCTTCTAATCTCTCTCCAGTCAAGATCAACTCAGTAAACCGAGATGACGAACTGCCGATCAGATGATTGAAAAATGGACCAGATAGCGTCCCCAGAAACATGTCAACCAACTCCCTGTCAGACAAAGGGGGTTGGACTCTTCCAGCCAAGTCTCTCCACTTCTGAGCATAGTCCTTAAAGCCTTCGCTTGCACCCATAGACATACCCTGAAGTTGAGTACGAGTGGGAACAAGGTCGGCGTTATATTGGTACTGCCTGTAGAAAGAAGCAACAAGGTCCTCCCAGTTTCGGACATTAGCTCCTTCCAATTGATAAAACCATTCAAGCTGAGTCCCTGATAGACTATCTTGAAATAAGTTCACCCATAAATTTCTATCAGCCGTGTGGGGTTAAATTTTCCTGACATACAAGCGAAGATGGAGTTTTGGACAGGATACTCCATCGTACTTGGAAAAAACTGGAGCTTTGAACTTATGAGGGATCACCATTCCAGATACCAGTCCCAGCTCTCCGAAATCCAAACCAGGGATCTTCTGAATCTCCATAGCACTCAGACAGTCTTCTAATTGCTTGTACCTATCCTTGACAGGAGGATATTGCTTCTCATCATAATCCGTATCATTATCAGAAACTGCAGGACTGGGGCCCTTTTCTTCTTCTTGGTCCTCCCCTTCCTTGGATGAAAAGGACAGATCAACTTGTTGTTTCAACCTATCCCCAAACCTTTTGCCCATACTCAGCAGAACGACCTTCTTCTTCTTCTTCTTCTTCTTCTTCTCTTTCTCTTTCAGAATGAGAGCTTTCAAGTCCTCTTGCCCTTTAGCCAAGCTCAAGAACATCTCTTGGAATTGGGCATTTTGTGCCTGAAGATCTTTGATAGCTTAATCGGAAGACATTTCTGCTAAAATAAACAGCGAAGAAGATGAGAAACCTGTAATGGTACCTATAATGGTGTGCATGATAATGGAATGCATATGTAATGATTTCAAAGACTTTGGGAGATTTAAATTTGCAAACCAAAAAAATAAACAAACTTTATTAGATTAAACTTGTAAAAAGGTTCAACAATGCCTTTGAGGCGTTACAAAGAAATAAACGGTAAACAAATCTAAACTAGAAAAAGCAAAATAAGAAATCCCATGTACGCTTCCCCTTCGTGTTGACGTAGTCATTGATCGTTCTTTCATTCTCGGTTTCCTGGTGAGTTCAAGATCTTCCTTTCTTGCTCATGGTACTTTTCTCGGTAGGCATCCCTCTCCTCTTTCAGCTGAATCCAGGATCTCTTCAATGCCCCAAGATCAGTGGGCATGTAGGGATAAAGAACTGTATAAGGAATTCCTTCTTCATTGGTGGGATCCACAATCACTGGAAACACAGCTTCATAAGGCATCCCAAGCTTCTGAGCTCGAGCTCGGACCCATTGTAGGTAGGGCTGCATAAGGAGAGAAGTCCTTGGTCCTAGCTCTTGAGGGTCAGATATGTTCACCATGCCCCAAGCTCGTATAAACCTTCGGCGGTGCTCGTCAACGTCTTCCTTGTAGTCAAATGCAATATCCGTAAGAAGTAGCTCACGAGGACCTTCTCTCCGAGCATGACCAAATTGTCGCAAAGCTAGACAAGGATTGTAGGTTATACCCCATCTGATTCCAAGCAACAGGGCATTAGGGTATCCCCCACAACGATCAATGACAACAGTTTTTTCCATAACCTTAGAACTCCAAAGAATATCTATATGGGCAAGGGACATTATTCTGTAAGACCATCCTAAACCTTCTTCATTCTTCAGCACGAACTTGGGGAGGTGCAAAATAAACCACCTCGCCAGCAAAGGCATGCAACACATGAGGGTCCCTCTTTTACGCACAGTACGAGTGTAGAGGGCATGCAAGATATCACCCAGTAGAGTAGGCACAGGATTGCAAGACGGGAAGATCTTAACCGCATTCACATCTATAAAGGAATCTGGATTCGAAAAGAGAACAAATCGTAGATAAGGAGATCCAAGATATCTTCAAAAGCTTGAAAGTCCAAACTGTCCCAGAATAGCTGAGCTTGATCTATCAGAAACTTGGCTAAGAAACCTTCAACCCCGCTTCGTGTCTCCCAGTTGGATATTACATCATATCATGTCAGATGCAGAGCTGAAGCAATGTCTTCTGGTCTAGAAGTCTCTTCCAAACCTGTGAAGGGTATCTGCTCGAGGATGGATATGCCCAGTAAGTGAGAAAACTCTTCCAAAGTGGGAACTAGCTGATAATCTGGGAACGTGAAGTAATGATGCACATGATCGAAGAACTGGAAAAGCACACTCATCATCTGCTCATCAAACTTTGAGGTAACCAAGCTAAGAAGCTGACCATGTCTCTTAATGAAGGAAGAAGTCTCAGAAACTTTCGAGGCTAACTCTTTGAGTTGAGCAGGTATTTTCACAAAGTTAACTCGGATGGTGTTTTTGCACATGGAAGCCATAATATGCAAAACAGAACAAAGATAAATCCCCTCGGTCTTTGAAATGGTTAGTGTAATGAAGTATGCATGCTATGTTATGATGCATGATGTCATGATAAAACAAACAACAGGTATATCAGATAACAGACATGGTAAAGGCAAACAAGTCACACAAAAGCCCTTAAGTTAAGGCTTGCATGGGGTCAAAGGTATTACCCTCTTGAAGTTCAGTTGGTTTCAACCTGTCCTAGCAAAAGTAACGGGGTTCTAGAGGTTCTCAATATCACTGACCATCATTTATCGGTCATGGTTTTAGCTCACGCAATCTTTTCTTGCGGTCGGAACTATCTTGAGAGTATGGTCTCAATGAGTGTAGTATCGAATATTAACCAGTTCTCAACTTTACACCGAGGCCAGCTATCTCACTACTTCCTACTGGCCAAGTTGGTCGATTAAGGGTTCTAAGGTAAGTTGATGCTTAATGACACACCTAGCAGCCCCGTATTCTCTTCGTTTCTCCATAAGGAATACCGGTACCAACCAATGTGCCACATCAATGTAGCTACTGCTTCAACCGTATCGGTCTATACCGTACAGTTCCCTCACAGTTTATTGCTACTTACCTAAAAGGTGTACCCCAGATCCGGGTTAGGATCTATAGTAACTCCCAAAAAACCCTTAAAAGTAGAGCAACCAAAATAAACAAGAGAAGCAAATATGATGAACTATTCCTAAGGTATACCCAACTTATTTACATTCCCCAGCAGAGTCGCCAGTTCTGTGATACGGTGGCAGAACCGACTATTTTGAGAAAATGCTGGTTTGCATTTTGCATTTGTGTTTGCAAAATGTCGCGGTAAGCAAGAGTCGCCACCGACTTTTATTTTATCCAACTAGAAAGGAAAAAAGCACAGAAAAATTCCTTTTTCGAGATTTTGAGTACGGGGGGTAGATTATAGAAAGGGAAGGTATAAGCACCCTTTCTATCCGTAGTTTTCTACGGGCTCTTAGGTACTTGCTCATCATTTAAAAAATTGCTTCCGTGTTTGTGTGTTTTGAAAAGTTTTTTGTTTTACTTCGTTTTAACCCTTGCTTCTGTCTTCAAGAGTGTTACGAAGGGTTTTTGAAAACTTTGTTTGGAAAAGTGTAAGTGTGAAAAAAGTTTGATTTTGAGCAAGTATCTACTAGCATCTATCTACTCGAAAAAAATAATGTTTCAGTTCTTGTTTCCTTTAGAAAACGCTATCCCACTATTAAAGAGTAGGTAGCACCGTTGTTGGAGTTGTAAGGGTCAATTCGAAAGGGACGCACGATCACTAAAGCAATGTTAGGACGTCTTAGTAATAACCCTAATGTCTTAAGATCATATTCGAGGCAACATTTCCGAGGCAACCTTTCCGAGGCAACATTTTCGAGCCAACATTTCCGAACGGGACATTTGATCTTTGTTTAGACAAGAGGGAAACCACTAGGACACCATATACTTAATGATCGTTTACCGAAGGGAACCGAAGTGAGAGTACACCCTAGGAGTGTGCATGTGCGAATGATTTGATTTCAGTTATTATCTTTGCACATTTAGGATTTTCTAGCCATTTTAAATTAACATACAGTCTTGTCATGTAATCCTATTATCATACATCTAACAGTTAATATTTGTGAAAATTAAAATGCGAGAAATAAAACTACGCTATTACAAGGCTTCGGGGAGGGGATTAATTACATAGCCAAAAACTCGTAAAAATGATAAATAAAGAAAATTCTAATTAAACTATTACATACCGTGAGCAGTTACATTAATATCGTAAAAATAATAAATGCGCGCGATGAATCGAGAACGAGAAAAATTAGGGTTTTGACACCGCCTAAACCTAATTGAAAGAAAAATCATTTTTTGTTGTTTTTGATTATTTTGAGAAAATAAGGTTTTAATTGAATAAATACAAACCTAATTACTAATTAATTTAAATTAAGAAAAATAATTAATTTGACCTATTTTTGTATTTTTTTTTGTTTTATTGAGAAAAGAAATAAAATTTAAATCACATGGTAACCCTAATTTTCTAATTTATTTTAAATATATGAAAAAAGTTAGAGTTAATCTTAAATTAAATTAAAACTAATGCTTAATTAAATTTGATAAAATAAATAAAAACCTAATTTTAAATTTATGAAATTAATTTTATGATTTTTTTTTGTAAAAAAAGAAATTAATTTATGGTTAGAAAATAAATTAAACAAATTAAATAAAAGAAATAATTAGGAAAGAAAAAGAAAAAGGCTTGATGTAAATAGCAAAAGGAGGGGGTGTTAATGGCAGATCTGAGCCCAAAAAGTGCCTGACCCGTTTGACTTTCCAGATCCTGTGTGGGCGTTTGACTCATGCCTATGGTGGACCTCCAAGTGATGGCCCTTGGATCTAGCCTGTTGATGATCTGGATGATGAGATATTGATGATGCATGGCATGCTCATTGTATGCACGTGTACCTGATTACACAAGGAAAAAATATAGAAAGCAAGGTTGGGGACCTGGGGATCGAACCCAGGACCTTAGGTGTTATCATACTACGTGCTTACCAGCTGGGCTGGCTTGATTAGTTGTACATGGAACAACAAACAAACAATATATGGAAAAACAAAATAATAATCATCAAAACACGCACAAATTTGAATGGGCCAATCACAGGATGCCACACTATCATCTCCTTCCTCCCACCGTTGCTAAAAGTCTCTTAGCTTTTACCTACAGACAGATGGGCGTAGGTACAGCCCTTTGTTTCTCCAAAATCTTATGCAAGCATGATAAATGCACAACAATGGTACCAATCAACTCGTGGTAACCTCACGAGCATCATGATACCCTTATCCATGGCCAATTGTTCCTACACGCAAAACCCCTAAAAACGAAACTAAAACCCTAAACATGGCAACTTGTTGTATAGCCAATAAAAATACAATTGGATATTACCATTAGCTTGCAAACACCTTAAGGATTAAGAATATATCAATGAATCACATTAAAGATGCCAGAATTGATGGATTCGAAATCACGAAAATATGAAAACCGCGTGGCACTTACAGTGAGTTTCAAGGCTTGAGGGAGCTTGCTAAGGGTTGCAATGTGATCCTTGAATGTCCAGCAAACGATTGGCATTCCTGGAATGGCTTGAGGAAGCCTGGAACTGGGAAATCAGATTGCAACTTTTCCTTGAAATTTTGAGATTTTTTCTCTTCTTTTCATGCTTCCAACTCTCATGCTTTTGGTCTGCACATGTTCCTTATGTACCCTAGAACGAATTAGGGTTACAAACTTGTTTCAAATCTTCCTCAATTAAGATCATTGATTCAAAATTTGATCCTTATGCAAATATTTCCAAATCAAGCCAAATCCAATCTTTTTGTGTCCAAATGAAGCTTGCACGATTTGATTCTCTTTCCAGTTGTATAATAGGCCTAAACATGCACAAAATCTCAAGCTTTGATTAGTTTTGATATTTTCATGATTTTATTTTATTTTATTGAAATAAAATCAAAATAAATGACAAAAATAAAAGAATGACAAATGAGAAGGATCATGGGTCGTGGATCATGTTACAAACTCAATGCAAGCATAAAAAGTTGGGCCTATTTGACAAAAATTGCAATTTTGGCCACATTTGACTTTTGGCAATTTTGCAAAAAGGGTCAACTTTGCCAATGCATAACTCCTTCAATTTTGACCCTAGAGATGTGTTCTTGGACTTTTTAGAAAGCTTAAGATGTCCTCTAAACAACCCTTTTGGTCTCATCTCAATTGAGTCTTCCATGTTCATGTATGAAGTTTTGACAAAAAAGGTGTTTTTGTTGACTTTTCAAAATGACCTATAATGTCCAAATTGATATCTTCTTGTGAGTGCGTATTTTGAACTTGGGAGCTGAAGATGGATTGTAGGAAATTACATCCTCTTCAAAATGAGCTTTGGATGTGTCATATTTGATAAAGCATGAGAAAGTTATGCTTGGTCAAAGTTGAGTTGACTTTTCCTACAAAACCCTAATTTAGCAACTTTTGGGTTTTGATGAATTGTGAGAAATCCTTGAAGAATCATGATCAACCCTTGATCAAATGATGAATAATGCTTAAAAATGAGGATGTTGACCAAAAATATTGAAGTTTGACTATATGTAGGACACAATTGACTTTTGCCCTAGCACAGTCGATTTTCAAGCCTTTAAGCAATTGACTGAGCAAACTTCCTTTGTAAGACTTGAAACTTGACATGGATGATCTTGAGGACATATTAGGACAATGGTGAGCATTTTGGATCCTTTGGAATTAAACATCTTGATGCAAACTGAAACCCTAATTTGAGGTAGACTGCCTTAGGAGAGAGTTTGTCTGGTCAACCTTTGGTCTTCCTTGAGCAATTTGAGGACCTTACTTGAAATGTATTGAGGAATATGGGAGGGAAAATTTTGGGGTACAACAACATTAAATGGTCAATAAATGAGTATAAGTAAGAACTAGTATGGAAGTGAATTTGAAAGGATTCATTTTAGTCTCACATTGGAAGGAATATAAATATTAGTAATGCATATGTATCTCAACTTGACCAATTGGATTGGACCCCAAGGGGCACCCCAATTTTGTAAAGGAGTGAGGACACACCCATAAGCCATCTAGACACACACGCGCTTAGTGGATATTAATTTTTGGTTCTAGATGAATTAATTTTTGGAACCCCGAATTAGTGGATATTAATTATCATTAATTAATTAATTCGGTGGAAATTAAAAATAAGAAATTAATTAATATTAATATTAATTAATTACGAAATGATGACGTGTCCTGCATAGAAACCAAGTCTTAACCTATTTTTTAACTAGTTATGCTTGCCCTCCAAGAGTCATACGTGTACGTGTGACTTGCTGACCAAGTGAAAAAAACGGCTACATTTGACTGGACCGATTCCACTATCTCCCACGATTTTCTCCCACGATACTTGTTCCACTCAGTTGAATTCTTTGCCTATCAATAGAATTCTTCAGTTCATTTGTAAGTATTACCGAATTTACAATTTGAATTCTCTCTCTCTCTCTCTCTCTACTCTACTTCATCTACAAAATTTTCTTTTCTGTTTTCCACTAGCTTACTAAGAGATCAACGATTGGAAAATTCCAGATACTACGACTGGTTTTATACCATCTGAAGGTGTAATTCTTCAAACTATTTATTACAATGCAAGTAATAATTGTATTTCTCAGCGGGCTGTTTTATCCTGGAGACATCGTTGAAACTCGATTATTTTGCATAACTATTGGCAGTACGACGAAACGTCTTAAAGAAAGCGACCTAGTACGTGACTCGTACCAATAATTTTTCTTTGTGGCATTTTTTCAAAACTGGAATCAACAATTTTAAGACGTATTATTATCTGCCATGGCTATTGAGGAAATTATCGGTACTATTGCGGTCACTTCTATCTCTGACAAACCATTTAAGTTTAAGGGTTCCAATTTCAAACGTGTGCAAGCTAAGATGAAAATTTTCTTAACTTTAAAGAAGGTTTCTCATGTTCTGACTGAGGATATCCTTGTTGCTCCTTCAGGATCAAATGAACTAAATAATGGTAAAACAATTATGGAATCAGACGGGACTTCTAAAGCGTCTAACTTAGACTCTGCTGCTAAAGCTGCAGTAGATAACTTATAGCTCAGAAAAGAAATCGCCTTATGGCAAGAGAATGAATACCTATGCAAAAATCACATTCTGAACAGTCTTGCTGATGATCTCTATGATTACTACAATAATTATAAGACTACTAAATAGGTATGAGAGACTCTGCTGAAGAAATATGATACTGAGGAAGCAGGTGCAAAGAAATATGTTGTCAGTCGCTACTTGAATTACAAAATGGTGGATGAAAGGTCTGTGGAAGCTCAAAGCCACGAAATTCAGAAAATTGCTCATGAAATCATAATTGAAGGTATGCCCCTCGATGAATAATTTCAGATCGCTGTTATAATTGACAAGCTACCCCCTGGTTAGAAAGATTTCAAAAATTTGCTTCGACATAAAACTAAAGAATTTTCAATCGAGAGTTTGATTACTCGCCTCTGAATTGAAGAGGAAGCTCGAAGACACGATCAGAAAGATGAAGTCTTAGTTGTTTCAAACAACAAAAAGAAATTCGGTGCGATTTTGAAGCCTACGGGTAGGCCTTTAAAGAATCAGAACCGTAATATTGTGAACCCAATTAAGAATGAGAATACCTTTAGGGCCCTATATGCTCCAATTTCTAGGAAGCAACCACCACCTCAGAGAAATGATACTCCGATTTTCACTTGCTACAATTGTGGGAAACCGAGTCATATGGCTAAGAAATGTAAGAGTAGGCCTAAACCTGCTACTGGCTCAAATGCACAAGTTAACCTGACTGATGAGTAATTCATTGCTATGATCACTAAAGTCAACATGGTTGGTGGAAGTGATGGTTGGTGGATAGACATTGGCGCCTCTTGTCATGTTTGTTATGATCGTGCTATGTTCAAGACATGCATGAATGCTGAAGATAAGAAAGTGTTGTTGGGAGATGCTCACACCACTAATGTTGTTGGAATTAGAGATGTTGAGCTGAAGTTCACCTAAGGAAAGACTTTGATCTTGAAGGATGTCATGCACGTTCCTGAAATTAGGAAGAATCTTGTTTCTGGTTTTCTTTTAAATAAGGTTGCGTTTAGTCAAACTATATGGGCAGATTTGTACACATCACTAAGAATGGTATTTTTATTGGGAAAGGGTACGTCACTGATGGCATGTTTAAGTTGAATGTTGATTTGAATAAGATTTGTACTTCTGTTTATTTTTTGTGTGATCTTAATATTTGGCATGCCAGACTTTGTCACATTAATAAGCGAATTATGTATAATACAAGCAACTTAGGCCTGATCCCTAAATTAAATGTCAATGATTCAAATAAATATGAATATTGTAGTCAAGCTAAAATAACTAAGACATCACATAAATCAATTATTAGAGAATCTGATCCCATAGATCTTATACACTCTGATATATGTGAATTAGATGGAACTTTAACTAGAAACAATAAACATTCTTTTATCACTTTTATTGATGATTGTTCTGATTATACTTATGTATACTTAATGAATAATAAAAGTGAAGCACTTGATATGTTTAAGTTGTATGTAACTGAAATTGAGAATCAACTTAGTAAGAAGATTAAGAGACTTCGTAGTGATAAGGGAACTGAATATGACTCTGGTCTATTTAATGATTTTTATAAAGAACATGGAATTGTGCATGAAATGACTGCTCCATATTCTCCTGAAATGAATTGTAAAGCAGAAAGAAATAATAGAACTCTTACTGAACTTGTTATTACAATTATGATAAGTTCTGGTGCTGCACCTCACTGATGGGGAAAATTTTATTGACTGTTTTCTATGTCCTGAATAGAGTCCCCAAGTCAAAATGTAAGATCTCTCCGTATGAGATATTAAAGAAAAGACAACCAAACTTGGCTTATTTGAGAACTTGGGGCTGTCTGGATTATGTCAGAATTCCGGATCCGAAACAAGTTAAACTCGCTAGTAGAGCATATGAATGTGTTTTCATTGGGTATGCAACAAACAATAAAGCATATAGGTTTTATGACCTAAAGACAAAAGTGATCATAGAATCAAATGATGCCGAATTCTATGAAGATAAATTTCCTTTCAAATTGAGAAATAGTGGGGGCACACAATCGAATCACATTCCTGTGATAAGAAGCACAAAAAGAAACGACAATGTAGAAACAGAACTTCGACGAAGTAAACGAGTAAGAGTTGCTAAAGACTATGGGCCTGATTATGCGGCTTATAATGTTGAAGAAGATCTAATGAATCTTCAAGAAGCCTTGTCATCTCTGGATGCTGATTTATGGCAAGAAGCTATCAATGATGAGAAAGAATCTTTAGAATCTAACAAGACCTGGCACTTAGTAGACCTATCTCCTGGTTGTAAACCAATCGGTTATAAATGAGTTTTGAAAAAGAAACTAAAACCTGATGGAACTATTGATAAATACAGGGCTCTCCTTGTTGCCAAGAGTTTTAGACAGAGAAAATATAGATTTCTTCGACACCTTTTCTCTTGTCACTAGAATTACATCCATTAGGGTACTTATTTCAATAGCTGTTATTTATAACTTAATAGTACACCAAATGGATATTAAAATGGTTTTTTTAAATGGTGACTTAGAAGAAGAAATCTATATGGAACAACCAGAAGGTTTTGTGATCTATGGATAAGAAAACAAGGTCTGTAAGTTAGATAAGTCTTTGTATGGACTAAAACAAGCTCCTAAGTAATGAAATGAAAAATTTGATAACTTAATGATATCAAATGGGTACAAAGTGAATGAAAGTGACAAATGTGTTTACTATAAATCTGAGAATCACATATGCACTATCATATGTCTCTATGTAGACGATCTACTCATATTTTGATCAAACATTCAGACCATTAATGATGTGAAATCACTGTTGTGCAACAACTTTGATATGAAAGACCTCTGAGAAGCAAGTGTGATCCTTGGTATCAAGATCACGAGATCCGAACAAGGAATATCTTTGGATCAATCACACTATGTGGAGAAGATCTTAAAGAAATATAAATACTCTGACTGTAAAACTGCATGCACACCATATGATCCAAGTGTGAAACTGTTTAAGAATACTGGAGAAAGTGTCAGACAATCAGAATATGTGAGCATCATTGGCAGTCTTAGGTATGCCACTGGTTGTATTAGACCCGACATTGCATATGTCGTAGGATTGTTATGCAGGTTTATGAGTAGATCGAGTAAAGAGCACTGACAAGCTATTGAACGAGTCATGAGGTACCTCAAAAGGACCTTGTATCTCGACCTACATTATCAGAAGTTTCCTGCTGTACTAGAAGGGTACAATGATGCAGATTGGAATACTTTGTCAGGTGATTCCAAAGCTACTAGTGGCTATATATTTAGTATAGCTGGAGGAGCTGTATCTTGGAAATCAAAGAAACAAACTATCCTAGTTCGGTCCACAATGGAATCTGAGATGATAGCACTAGCAACAACTAGTGAAGAAGCAAGTTGGTTGAGATGCTTGCTAGCTGAGATCCCTTTATGGGAAAAACCTATGCCAACTGTGTTGATCCACTGTGATAGTACTGCGACTATTGCAAAAATTGAGAACCATTATTATAATGGTAAAAGAAGTCAAATAAGAAGAAAGCACAACACTGTCAGAGACTGAATCTCTAAAGGAGCTGTAAGAGTGGATCATGTACACACTGATGAAAACTTAGAAGATCCTTTGACGAAATGATTAGCTAGAGAGAAAGTACACATCCAAGAAGATGGGACTAATGCTTATAAATAAATTAGTTGCTCATAATGGTAACCCGACCTAGATGACTGGAGATCCCAAGAAATAGGTTCAATGGCTAATAACAAGTTGTGAGTAATATGAGATGATCATGCAAGTAAAGCATGAATCCTGAAGTAATAAGAGGATGAGATAATAGAAGCTCTTAATGAGATTTATACTCTATATGAGGGAGTACCTAGGCTACATGAGTACTCTTGATAGACTCACCTTTGTGATTATGGAACTTGGGCCGTTCCTATGGAATTGCGAGGAAGAATTCCTAGAGCCTTCACTAAACCGGGATACACGTGCAGGGCCATTAAAGCACCGACTATTAGAATACACCTTAAGAAAAGGTTGTGTGCGGGTCTGATGTCTGAGATAGAGTTCAAGACAATAGTGTCACTCTTGTTGAATCAGAATCATACTTGCTACGTAAAGGTTCAAGTTGTAGACACCTTTGTTTATGCATAATCTTAGAAACGTTTGACGTACTTCTAAAATCACCTTTTAAATTCAAGTGAGGGATTGTTAAAAATCTTGGTATGGTGTTAACTTGGAGTGTGAGTTGGAATGGTTTATTAACATTAAATGGGCAATACATGAGCATAAGTAAGAACTAGTATGAAAGTGAATTTGAAAGGATTCATTTTAGTCCCACATAGAAGGAAATACAAATATTAGTAGTGTATATATATTCCAACTTGGCCAATTGGGTTGGGCCCTAGGGGCACCCCAATTTTGTAAAGGAGTGAGGACACACTCATAAGCCATCTAGACACATACGCGCGTGCGCCGCCACCTCCGTCGTCCGGTCGGCTCGGTTCGGTTCGGTTTGGTCTAGATGAATTAATTTTTAGAATCCAAATTAGTGGAAATTAATTATCATTAGTTAATTAATTCAGTAAAAATTAAAAATAAGAAATTAATTAATATTAATATTAATTAATTACGAAATGGTGACGTATTCTGCATAGAAACCAAGTCTTAGCCTATTTTTTATTGGTTATGCTTGCCCTACAAGAGTCATATGTGTACGTGTGACTTGCTGACCAAGTGAAAAAAATGGCTACATTTGACTGGGCCGATTCCACTATCTCCCACAATTTTCTCTCACGATATTTGTTCCATTCAGTTGGGTTCTTTGCCTATAAATAGAATTTTTCAGTTCATTTGTAAGTATTCCATAATTTACAATTCGAATTCTCTCTTCTCTCTCTACTCTGCTTCATCTACAAAATTTTCTTTTCTGTTTTCGACTGACTTACTAAATGATCAACGACTGGAAAATTCCAGATATTACGACTGGTTTTATACCATCTGAAGATGTAATTTTTCGAACGGTTTATTATAGTGCAAGTAATAACAAATTTCTGAACGGATTGTTTTATCCTGGAGACGTGGTCGAAACTCGACTGTTTTACATAACTACTAGCGGTACGATGAAACGTCTTAAAAAAGCGACCTAGTACTCGACTTCGTCCCAATAATTTTTCTTCATAGTATTTTTTCAAAACCGGAATCAACAATTCATAAGAGATTGGGGATGGATTGCATAAAGAAATATACGATTTTTTCCCTTTCTTACTAGATATAAACCAATAATTCAATCTAACGGTAAATTTTCATGTTTCACCGGTGGACCATTTAGTTCGTGGCTCACTTTAGACGCCACCTAGTATTGTATTAGTTATTAAAAATATAACTGTTGAAAGTGGATTATTATAAAAAGGAAACATGGACGTGGGGAGTATTATAAAAAACAAACGTGTCAATTTTGAAAAGAATATACTTGTTTAAAATCATAATTGAAAAGGTTAATTTATATTAGGGTTAATACCTATTTTCACCCCTGATATATGGGGTGTATTTGAAAAATCCCCCTGCCAAAAAAAAAGTTCCAATTGTTACTTGACAAATTTTAAAAGTTTCAGTTTTTACCTTGAGGATGCCTTAGGTGGATGTGGCTTATATTTTTGTTATATTTTTATTATTATTTTAATGACATGGCTTGATTAGTTGTCATTTTTAATTTGTAATTCCATATGGCATTTATACTAATATTTTATTAATTGAGTGTTAATTCAAAGTTAAAATTTTTTTGTCCTTCAACAGGAATCGAACCATGGACATATTGTCTGCAGTGAACACTTCTTACCACTAGACCAATGCATTTTCTTTGTTACATATATGCATCAATAAATATTCATATCATTAACATATTCATATCATTAACCCCTCAAATTGAATATATATTTCTGTAGGTCCCTAATTTCTTTTTCTTCTTTACCCATCTTCTTCATCCTACCAATCTCAATGTCCTTGCTCATCTTCCTCCTATACATTTCAGCAAAAGTGATTGGTTCTTCCATCACAGATTTCTCTCATTCTCTAATCTTCAAAGGATACACAGTTGCATATGGTGCTGGATTTTGGAATGTTGCTATCGATAATCGACTGTAGTTTGAGTTCACAACTGCTTGATGATCAGCGTTTTTGAACCGTCCATTACTCAGATACTGCATGCATGTGCAAATTATACAAATTATGAAAATAAGCACCATGCAATAAAATAGAGTATAGTATATATACACATGATTTTAAATATAAAAAAAAAGTGTACTCACATGACCATGATCTCCAATATTGACAACAAAGGCACCTTCAACTGGCTTAACAGTGATCCACGTCTTTCCATCATCTCTCGTAGCCTGAAGACCACCCACTTGATCTTGAAGCAACAAAGTTATTGTGCCAGGGTCAGTATGTCGTTTCAGGCCAAGGGTAAGATCAGGTTTAGGACATTTTGGGTAGTAATTCACGACAACCTTTTGATCCATATCAACACATGCTTTTGTTAGAGCTTCTTTCTCTAACCCCATAGCCTCTGATAAAACTTCCAATAGCTTGCATGCTAAACTCATAAGAGTCTTACTGTATTGTTCTGTAACATCTTTCCATCCTTCTGGCTTGTTTGGCCACCTTGAATAGTCTCTTTGGTTGATTGGATATGAAAAATATATCATTATCTCTCTCCAATCCTTCACTGCTTCTCCCTGTAAAACAATTTCAAATTAGTATAAAACTCTTTGTTCATATATATTTTATTAAGACTCTAAAACAGTATAATTTTTTGTTTATTACGACGTACTTGGAGATGACTAGACACATTGAAGCCACCCCTCTTACCACCGAACATGTCAAACTGAAGCTTCTCTTCTGGTGACAAATCGAAGAACATTTTAGCAAAACGGCTCATCTCAGAAATGAGCTTTGAGTCCACACCATGGTCAACAACCTGGAAGATACCCCAGTTCTCGCAAGCTTCTACAATCTTGTGGCAAATATGTGTTCTTCGGCCATCGACATCGTCTATTCCGGCTAGAGAAATGATTGGAATGTCATTGCTGAAGTCATTGTAAGAGACTTTCGGACGCTCTCTTTCGTCGCGAACGAAACTGGACTCGAGGGATTTTTCCATGTTAATGATATGAATATTTATTGATGCATATATGTAACAAATAAAATGCATTGGTCTAGTGGTAAGAAGTGTTCACTGCAGACAATATGTCCATGGTTCGATTCCTGTTGAAGGAAAATTTTTTTTTAACTTTGAATTAGCACTCAATTAATAAAATATTAATATAAATGCCATATGAAATTACAAATTAAAAATGACAACTAATCAAGCCATGTCATTAAAATAATAATAAAAATATAACAAAAATATAAGCCACATCAGCCTTTTAGGTGATGTGGCATCCTCAAGGTAAAAACTGAAACTTTTAAAATTTATCAAGGTAACAATTGGATTTTTTTTTGGCAGGGGTTTTTTTCAAATACACCCCATATGTCAGGGGTGAAAATAGGTATTAACCCTTTATACTATTTGGGAGGAGGTTATGAAAAACTACGGTGTGTTTGTTTCACGGATAAAAAATATATTTTTGAAAATGTGATACGAAAAAGATAATAATATTATTATTTATTTTAAATTTTTTAAAATTGTTTTCAGATACCTTTTATTTTTAAGAACTATTTTACATGTGATTTTTTTATATTTATTTTCATATTTAAAAAGTGGAAATTTAACATTTCCATGAAAATAAAATTAATTAACAATAACTTCTCACTAATATTTACATTAATATTTATTTTTATTTTTTATAATTTTTAAATCAAATAAAATATATAAGCATTCTAAGGAAATATTATTTTTAGTCTAACACATAGATATAAATCTTATTTCTGTTAAATTATAATTCGATTGCGTTGAAACAATATGTGTATCGAAGGGAGGTTGTTCAGTCGAAGAGTTTGTGGATCGAAGCAAGCTACACACAGATTTGATTGGTTTTAGATTTAAAAAAATTTGATTTAGATCTAAAATAGATAAATTTGATTTAGTACCGAAATAGGTATTTTGAGCTTTTATAGTTTTGGGCTTTGACTTTGGGAGCAAGCTAACCTAAATCTATAAATAGAGGGAGTAACCCCTAATTTTGTAATTAAGTCAATTCATTGTAATCACAGAATTTGCAGTTGCAAGTGATTAATAAACTTTTCCATAATTTGTGGGCAAAGAGAAACTCTGCAGAAAATAATTGTCTTCTTTCTTTTCTTTTCTTTTCTCATAATTCGTTGTCATTGTGTGGCGATATCAATCTTGTTCATCAAGATTGATAGAAATTCATCATAGATATTTGATGGATTTCCAACATCTGGTATCAAGAGCTCAGTTAATCGATTCAAGGGAAGTATCGATCAAGAACGGTTGCGGAAGAAGAAGAATTCACGATGGCGAGTTATGGGAATGCAAATTATCCAGCAACTCTACCAATTCTGAAAGTAGACAACTATGAGAATTATTGCAAACAGATGAAAGTTTTATTCAGGTGTCAAGGTCTTTGAGATCTTGTAAAGGATGAATTGAAAGCGCTTGGAGAAAACACTTCAGAAGAAGAAAAGAAGAAACACACAGAATCTGAGAAGCTGAGTTATAAAGCACTCTTTATAATTCATCAATGTCTGAGTCTAGAAAATTTTGAAAAAGTGAGTGATTCAGAATCTGCAAAAGAAGCTTGGGAGGTTCTTGAGAAGTCTTTTGTTGGTGCAGAAAATGTGAAAGAAGTGAGGTTACAAACTCATAAGAGAACGTATGAATTGTTTTAGATGGAAGATAATGAGAGCATATCTGATTTCTTCACTAGGGTTACAAAACTAGTGAATCAAATCAATGTATGTGGAGAAACATTAACAATAAGAGTTGTTGTTTTGAAGATCTTGAGATCTTTGGCTCCTAAGTTCGACCACATGGTGGTGGCTATAGAAGAGGGGAAATACTTTTTGAAATTGAAAACGGAAGAGCTTCAATGGACGCTTGAATCTCATGAATAAATAATGACTGAAAGAGTTGCATGCAAGTCGAAGAATGATGTGGCTTTGCATGCATATTCAGCAAAAGAAACCAAAGGCAAAGGAAAGTGGTTCGACAGAGGTAGAGGCGGCTACAACAAATCGATTGGTAGAGGAAACCAGAACGAAGGAAACATGTAGAATCAGAGAAGACCATACCAAGGCAACCAAAGAGGTGGTGTTGCAAATAGAGGAAGATGTGGTGGTCAAAAACTTGACAAGAGTCACATTTAATGTTACAATTGTCAGAAGTATGGTCATTATTCGAGTGATTGTCTAGAAAAGTGAAAGAATCAAGAAAGTGATGCAAAGTTTTCCAAACATGAAGAAGAAGAGATGATGTTGATGGTCACAACAAGAGATGAAGATAGATTTAAGGATCAATGGTACTTGGATTCAGGATGCTCATCACATATGTCTAAAGACTGGTTTGTCAACATAAAGCCCTCAATGAAAAATATGGTAAAATTCACAAATGACAATACCCTAGAAGCTGAAGGTATTGGTGATGTTATGATTATGATGAAAGATGGCAAGAGGTCAGTAATTTCCAATGTATTGTACATATCAGGCATGAAGAGAAATTTGCTCAGTATAGGGCAGTTGGTCGAAAAGAATTATAAAGTGTCGATCAAAGATAAGATTATAGGAGTCGTTGACGTAAATGGAATATTAATCTTGAAGGATCCTATATCTCAGAATAGAACCTTCAAGATTGAACTAAATGTGAAAGAGCACAAGTGTCTTTCGACTGCAGCTAGTAGAGATGAATGAATATGGCATTATCGACTAGGCCATCTCAACTTTAGAGACATCAAAGATTTGAAGAGAAGAAATATGGTTTCAGGATTTCCAGAAATTGACATTCCAAACGAGGTATGTGAGGAATGTGTGCAGGCGAAGCAACACAAGAATAGCTTCAGCAAGAATGCAGGAAGCAGGTTGAAGGTTATTCTTGAAGTCATATACTCTGGTGTATGTGGACCAACCCAGATGGATTCGATGGGAGGTAATAAATACTTTGTTACATTCATAGATGATTTCAGTCGAAATCTGTGGACTTACCTGATCAAGAAGAAGTTTAAGTCTATGGTCGAAAGACAAAGTGGTCAAAAACTCAAAGTTTTGAGAACTGATGGTGGTGGAGAGTATGCGTCGAAAAACTTTGACATGTTATGTGAAAAGTAAAGGATTGTGCATGAGGTGGTGCCACCCTACACTCCACAACATAATGGAACTGCAGAAAGGAAGAATCAAACCATCATGAATATGGTGAGAAGTATATTGAAAGATAAGAATTTATCTAAAGAGTTTTGGGGTGAAGTTGTGTCGACTGCAACATACATTTTGAACATATGTCCTACGAAGAAGCTATAAGAAATTACTCCAGGAGAATGTTGGTATAGTGTAAATCCTAGCTTGAGTCATCTGAAGGTATTTGGATCTATTACACATAGACATGTGCCAGATCAGTTGAGAAGAAAACTTGATAACAAGTTGAGTCAAATTATTCTAGTTGGATATCATTTGACAGGAGGTTACAAGTTGTTTGACCCAGTGAACAAGCAGATTATGATCAACAGGGACGTGATCATAGATGAGCTTAAAGAATGGGATTGGACTGAAAATTTCAAGAAAGATTCAGTGGGAGTCCTACTTGAAGAACCAAAAACTCAAGTCAAAAGAGAAGTTTGACAAGAGGAACCAGCAGTTATAGATCAACCAAGTACAAGCAGACCCCAAAGAACAAGACACATGCCTGTAAGATTGCAAGATTATGTGATTGCATCAGATGATGTGATAGATAATGAAGGTGAGTTGGTACATTATGCTTTCTATGCAGATGTCGAACCTGTCAATGTAATTGAAGCATTGAAGGATTCGAAGTGGGTGAAAGCAATGAACGAAGAAGTGAAGTCTATCAAAGACCTCAACACTTGGTCACTTGTCGAATTGCCTCAAGGCAAGAAGGAAATTGATGTCAAGTGGGTATACAAAGTGAAAATGAATTTCAAAGGGGAGGTAACTTGACACAAAGCAAGGCTTGTGGCGAAAGGATTTCTACAGAAAGAAGGAATAGACTTCGATGAAGTTTTTGCACCTATTACTAGGATCGAAATAATCAGGTTGGTTGTTGGTCTAGCAGAAATAAACAGATGGCACATATGTCAGATGGACATTGTGATGCGGTGGGAGAACTGACTTGATTGTTTTGCGTTTGATCGCAAATGTTGCGGTTAGCAAGAGTTGCCACCGACTTTTCTTTTATCCAAAAGAAAATGTGAAAAAGCACAGGAAAGACCTTTGAGATTGTTTCTTGAGTTCGGAGGGTAGATTATGAAAAGGGAAGGTATTAGCATCCTTTTCATCCACGATTTTCCATGGGCTCTTAGTTACTTGCTAGATCACTTGCTTTTGTTTGAAATTGTTCTTTGTGTGATTTTGAAAGTATTTTTGAAAAGAGGCCATTGTTTAGGCAAACTTTGTAATGATTCTCGTTCGTAAGAATGTATACAAGGTGTTTGATCTTTTGAAAATGTTTTCAAATTTTGAAAGATGTTTTGAAAGTGTTAGTGTTTATTTTGAAAATAGCAATGATTGAAAACCTATTTAAAAGTATGTTTCTCATTAAGGTTTTCAATAAATCCATATTACTTAAGAAGCCTTATAGATTGACTTATATATATATATATATACCAACTTATTTAGACTATGTTCAATATATATAAAAATATAGGCCAATCTATAAGGCTTCATAAGCTTTTTTAATAGTTTAAATCTGACTTATTTAATTAAATAGGCTTTAAAAAAAATCTAAACCTAATCTTTTTAGTAAATAAATCTGATTTAATATGACGTCAAATAAATTAGGTCATAAATCCCTGTAAACCGATCTGAACTATTTCCACCCTTAATAATTGATTTGTATTTATATAAACTAGAGTTAAGAAAAGTTAGTTATATCTTCTAATTTTTCTAACTAACTCTTTGATCATCTAACAAACTTGACTAACAAGTTTTCCAAAAGTAATCTAACTACTTGTGATGGTGATAGCTGAAATACCTTCTCACTAATTTATGAACAATTAACTATTAATAATTTAAATGTTTGTTTTAAGTTTGTTGGTTAAAAATTAAAATACTTTATCAATCTATTTTTTTTATATTTAAATTTGTTAAAATATGTTATTAGAAATGTATTTTTAATAAAATATTTTATGTAAAATATATTTATGAATAATTGTGATGTATAGCAATATATAATAATTAATATTTTATAAAAATATTGTTTACAATTGAAGTCTACTTAATAAATATAGCAGTTGATTAATAAGTTCGTTGATAATTTATAATTTATAATTGATGATTGATGACTGATAATTTATAATTCATCTGATAAGATAATTTAAGTGTTTGATAAAACTAGCGATTCAACTAATTTATAAATATAAAAAAAAAAGTTATTTAATATATAACTATTTTATTTTAAATTAAAATTAATTGTAAAGGATAAATTGAGTTTTTGTTAAAATAATAAAGATAAAAAAGAAAGAAAAAAAATTATAAATTATAAATTAAAATATTATTTAAAATAATATCTTAAAAATAAATTATAAACTAACAAAATAAATTATAAATTTGTGATAAAAAGATTATTATTAAACAGATTTAGATTATTATATGAATTTATAAATTATAAATTATAAGTTAAAAAAAAAGTCTTGTCAAACAAAATCTTAACCATTTTTATTATAGAGTAAATTGAAAAAACGTGAAAATCATTTCTTAATAAGCTTACATATTTTATTGGAGTCCTAACCAAACGGAATAGTCAATTTCTTAAAACAATTTACATGGTTGTTGCTTGTGTGTTGTCATTCGTTGGATCATATTTATATTTATATTTTATAAAATTTGAATCACACTTTTAAAACAAACAATTTACTTTCAATAGTAAAATAAATCATATATTAGTTATTTATACACACGTGTAAAATAAATTATGAATTATTTTATGGGACATGCGTTACATTTAACGCGGTAATGAGATTTTGAGAGCTCTCAATAATTAAATAAGAGATTAAATAAAAATAATACATTGATTATGTAAATTAGTTTTACATCAACATTTAACAGAATTATAACATTCAATCTGATCGTATCTGATCAGAAGGGATTGTCAGAGACCACAAATTTCAAGTCGAGCAACAGTTGGATGTGAAGTGGAGGGTACATGCAAGATACCCTGATGCTAAAATGAGGTTCAGAGTTAATGGAAGCAAGTATGAGAATATGAGTGAGTGATTGAATATCTGACTCTCTCAAGTGAGACGGTATTTATAGCCCCCAACGCTGAGTCAAAATTCCTATTGTTGGGCTGAGTAAGCAGGCCCAAGAATGGAAACTGCCAGGACCTACGTGCGTAGTGGGGGCTAGCACATGGTCCCCAACATGGATGGATTCCTCCAAACTATTAGGAGGATATGGATGCGGTCTTTTCGGGGTCAAGAGGACTCCGTGATATTCGGGGGTGTTGAGTGTCAATCCTACGAGAAGGATGCTCGTGAGGTCCTTCTGGTCGTCGTTGACCCTGCTCGTGAGTCGTGGGGGTTGTCCCCAGAGGACTTGTCTTGGTCGACGAAAAGAGTGGATGTTTCATGGGTTATTGGTTCTCCTCGCCATTCATGGGTTATTGGTTTTCCTCGCCATTCATAGGTTATCACCGTAAGTCAAAGCCAGGTCGACCAGAAGAGTGGAGTTACTGCCCGACATGGTCGATGGCAGACTCTTCCTGCTGACCTTCTCATGTAACGTAGTTGGATTGGGCCTTGTATGATGTTTGAGTCAAGTGCAAGCCCAATCCAGAATATGAGCCCGCTAAGTCGTTGCTCTTGATGGAAAATGAGTTATGACTTAAAACCAACTTCTCCGTATGGTGAGCACAACTTAGCCGGGGTTTTTCACCGCGTCGGAGGATGGGGTCATTCTTATGTGTGGCCACTTGAGCAGAGATTGAAACTTGCTTCACGAAGAACATTTCAGTTGTTCCTCGACTCACAGGGGTACGGAGTTCGAAGTATGTCTACATCGTAATCTACGTGGTATAGCTTTTGGTCGCGACTATTTGAATAGAGATTGAACTTCGCACACAGAGAAAGATCATCTGCTCCTCGACTCACGGGGAGACGAGAGTTCGCAGGATGTAGCCACATGGTGTGGCCTTTGGATAGAATGATGGCCTAGGGAGTAAGGGTCATTATGACCCTGTGCGTGTAGGTGGAGAGGAGAAGGGCGGTTGGCGTGCTGTTCAACGCGACACTCTGTATTTCGTGTGAGCTCTATAAATAGTGTGTTGTACCCCAAAATTTGCCCTCTCATATTTCTCAAGACATTTACAAGAAGAATCTCCAAATGGTTCAAGATTGCTCAAGAGTTGGACAGTCAAATCATCTCATAAGGCAGTCAATCTCAAATTAGGGTTTTATGTTGCATCAAGGTCCTTGCATCCAAATGACCTCAAGTGCTCCCCAATGTCCTAATATGTTCTCAAGTTCATCCATGTCAAATTTCAAGCCTTGCAGAGGAAGTTTGGTCAGTCAATTGCTCAAGAGGTCCAAAAATCGACTATGCTAGGGCAAAAATCATCTGTGACCTACAAATAGTCAAACCTCAAGATTTTTTGTCAACATTCTCATTTTTAAGGATAATTCATCATTTTATCAAGGGTTGATCATGATTCATCAAGGATTGCTCAAAATTCATTAAGATTCAAAAGTTGCTAAATTAGGGTTTTGTAGGAAAAGTCAACTCAACTTTGACCAAGCATAACTTTCTCATACTTTATGAGAAATGACCCATCCAAATCTCAATTTGAAGAGGATGCAATTTCCTACAATCCATCTTCAGACCCCAAGATCAAGGAATGTACTCACAAGAAGTTACAAGTTTGGACATTATAAGTCATTTTTGAAAGTCAACAAAAACACCTTTTTTGCAAAAGCTTACAACTTGAGCATGGAATATCAAAATGAGATGATACAAAAATGGGTTGTTATAGGACATCTCAAGGTTTCTAAAAAGTCCAAGAACACCTCCAAAAGTTCAAAATTGAAGAATTTATGCATTGTTGAAGTTGGGCATTTTTCCAAAATTGCCAAAAGTCAACTATCCCCAAAACTTCAAATTTTGTCAAATGGGCCCACTTTTTTCCACTTGATTTGATATTTTCACACCACACACGTGTCCTATCTTCAGTTTTATGTCCATTCATTGATTTTTCTATTTTATTTGATTTTTATTGAATTAATTCATTTTAAATCAATTTAAATCCAAATAAAATCCAAATATTGATGAAATAGGATCTTTTTTATTGATACAGGTTTCAATTATCATCATGGACAAAATCAAATTTGTATCAAAGCCATGTTATGAACAAAATATTGGCTTTGGGACATTTTTGGAAGCTTTGTAATGGAAGATCATATCAAATCCAAAATCATCAATGCGCATGGATTCAAAGCCCAAAACTAAACCTAATTCTTTCCCTTATACTTGTACAATGCAAAGACACGAAATTCAGAACCTAGAGGCTGCTAATTCACAAGAACAAAAACTTGAAAAAAGCTTGAAAAGTTGGAAACTGAAATCTTGGTTAGAGGCCAATTCAAGACAAAAACTCAACGTAGACTTCTTGCTTGACATCCACTGAAGCAGTAGCAATCAAAAGCCAAGCCATTCGTCACCTAAAACGCACTGTAAGCTTCTCTGAAAGTCGCCCTGTACATGAAATCGAAACCTCTTATTCTTGCATCTTTTTGACAAACCATGGACATATTCTTGATCCTTGTTTGATTTCGAAACTTTCTGCAATATTTGATTTTATTTTCATAGTCTGTAACGCAATGCCCGAATCTAGGGTTCGTGCTTCTTGTTTTTGGGGTTTTTATTTTCAGGCGAAATTAGGGCAATTGATGGATATAGGTGTGTTCACGAGACCCAGACGAATCGAACCATGGCCTTGGAATTGAATTATATGGCTTAGGGTAGCTTTTAGAAGGCAGCTACGAATTTAGCTGCGGATGAAATCCGCAGGTAAATAACCAGGCTTTTCAACGAAGAAGACGATGATGCATCCTCTTCCCATTGGCTGTTTCAAATTTCGCGCTTGTTTTTTTTATTTTCAGGCATGTTAATTATTTTCCATATAATAATTGCTGTTTACTATAATAACAAAAGCAGCATAGTGGCGCAGTGGCCAGGCGAGCGTACAAATTCCAATGGGACCTGGGTTCGAATCCCAGGTCCACCATATTGCATATTATTATTTTGTTTCAGATATTCCAACGCGTTTCAGCAAGCGTAGCCCATCATACTCCCTCAGATCTCAGACGCCAGATGGCCTCCAGGCCAAATCTAAAGGCCAAGATTGAACGTGCACCATGTTCTCTAGTCAACAGGCATACGTGAGAATCTGGAAAGTCAATCAGGCCAACGTAAATGGGCCTCTCAAAAATGCTGAGCACACCTTCAATCTGGGCCCAAACCCCCCATTGGTTTATTTCTTTTCTTTTTTATATTTTCTTTTGTTTAATTGTTTTACATTATTATTTTTGTTAATTAATCACTAACCAATTAAATTATTTTTCTCATAAAATCAAAAACACAAAAATATTTTTATTTATTAAAATTAAATTCATGACTTTTATTTTTGTAAATAAATTAATTTAATTAATTTAGTGTTAATTAGGTTTAATTTTTAATATCTTTTGCAAATAATTAAAATCAATATAGAATATTAGATTTTTACTAACTTTAAACAATTTATTTTTATTTCTTTAAATATCCAAAAATCGAAAAATATTTTAATTAATTAGTTAATTAATTAATTTATTTAATTGTTAACCTAATTTAATTTCCATTTAATTCAAAAATAACAAAAAATGCTTTCTTTTCAGAAAGGGTCAAAACCCTAAAAAATGCGCTGATTTAATTTTCTTGCACGCGATCCATATTTTCATATTATTGTACTTTCTTCCGGAATGTAATAGCTTTTAATTAGGACTTTGTTTTATCGCTTTATTTATTTTCCGCAATTTAAATTAAAGGGTTGTTTTTGGCGATGTAAATACCCGACGCCTTGTAATAGTTTAGATTCAATTTCCACAATTTAATTTCCGCACAATATACACTGTTAGATGTTTGATAATCGGGAATGCATGACAAGATCAAATGTATGAACTTAAAATCAACGTAGCTCACCCATGACATGTACAAAGATAAATTAACCGAAATAACACACTCGCACATGCGCACTCTTAGGGTACACCTCACTTGGTTGCCTTCGAATGTGGTCATTGAGTATAGGAAGTTTTAGAGGTCACCCTCATGTCCAAAGATCATAAGTTGCCTCAAAACGGCTCTGTGATCGGTGGATCTGGAACTGACTGTTTAACGCTGGTTCGCGAAATGTCGCGGAAGCAAGAGTCGCCACCGTCTTTTATTTTCTCCAAATGGAAAGGACAAAAGCACAGAAAAATTCCTTAAAGAGATCGCTCTCGGTTCGGGAGGTAGATTATAGAAAGGGAAGGTGTTAGCACCCTTTCTATCCATGGTTATCCATGGGCTCTTAGATACTTGCTCACTTGTGTTTTCAAAAATGTTTGCTTGCTTTTCAATTGTGGGTTTTAAAAAGTTTCTTTGAAAAATTTCAGTTTGACTCGTACGTCAGAGTGTTTGAAAAAAATTGCTTTGAAAGCTTTTGAAAATGTGTTGGTGTGAAAAGATTTTTATTTGTTTTTTGAAGAGAGCAAGTATCTACGAGAACCTACCTACCCTAAGGAATTCGTCTGTGTAAATGTCCTTTAAAGTAGTGCCATCCCACCATTGAGAGGTAGGTAGCACCACCGTTGGAGGTGTTCGGGTCAATTCGAGTTTGTAGGGACATAGTGATCACCAGAGCAACGGGAAGACACCTTAGAAGCTACCCTCATGCCAGGTTCCCGGATCATGAGGACTTACTAAGACGTCCTCTACTCGACGATCACCTTTCGAGGCAAGGCAACAGTGAGGCGTACCCTAGGGGTGGTGTGTGATTTGTGTGTCAGATTCATTTATTTTTATCTTGTTCATGTCAAGGTGATCTACGCTCGGTTTTATTATGGCCATTCATTCTTGCATGCTTTTTGTTAACAGTTAAAAGTTGCGGGAAAAAGTAAATCTAAGGCTATTACAAATGGCGCGGGTCCACATCGCCGAAATTAAACCGGACCCGATTTGACGGAAAGTAAATAAAGCAAAAGAAATAAAAGTGCGAGAAGTTAAATTGTCCGAGTTACATGGCTTTGGGAGAGGTACATGATTATTTGAATGAAATAAAAATAAATATGCGAAGTTAAATAAGTTACGAACGAGGGCGTTGGACCCTTTTGCAAAAATTAAACTAATAAGGAATTAGAATTAATATTAAAAGAGAATGTTTCTTGGTATTTTTGTGTTTTTTAGGATTTAGTAGAAAAAAGAATTAATTAAAATTAACTAACCCTAATTCTAATGGTTTTTAAATTTATTGTGAAAATATTAAATTGAAACCTAAATTAAACCTAATTTTTTATGTACAATTTAATTATGAAAATAAAATGAGTAATATTATTATTATAAAAAAAAAGAAAAAATTGAGAGGAATAAAATTAACAATTAAACCTAAATTCTATATTTTTTATATTTTATTATGAAAAGAATTAAAGTTGCAACCTAAATTAATACTAAATTAATTTACATGTTAATTTATTTATGACACTAAAAATAAAAAATATTATATTTTTCATCTTTTCTGATTTTTTTGTGATATTTTTTGTATTTTGTAAACATAATTAATCAAATTAAAGCAATAAAACAATAATTAAAAAAAAATAAAATATAAAGCAAAATTGCAAACCAGGGGGGGGGGGGTTCAGGCCCCAATTGTGAGGTGTAGGCCTTAGAATGCTGGCCCAAAACCCTGAGTCCATTTGACTTTTTGTGAGTAGCGTGAGGTGCGTTGAATGGGACTTAGGATGTTCCTTGAATCCATGCCCTTGCTTTGATCTCCCAGGACGCGTGGACGTCTGGATTATGGTAGTGTATCATGTGCTCCACCTTTGGAATTGCATAGGAACAAGTTTTGCAAAATATTATAGAAATAAACGTAGACCTGGGACTTGAACCCAGGTCATGGGAGTTACCAACATCACACTTTGCCAGTTGAGCTACACGCGCATTCAGTTAATATACAAACAAATAAATAATATAAAAGAAGCAACGCGTTAATGGATTGAAAACGCGCGAAATTCAAATCAACGAATCGCTTGTGGCCACGACTTCGTCTCCTTCACGTTCCCTGTAAAACAAAACACAATAGCAACGGTTTTCTGGGCGTGGCTTAAGGTAGGCTATTGGAAAATAGCGAATAGCTCCTCAACGCTCATAAATTGAGCGCGAGGGTAGATTCCTCTTCGTCTCCATGTGCTGAGTCTAATGGTCATGATTTTGAGGCTTAATTTTTCCTCTTTGCAAAAGCCCTAAGTCCAAGCTCTGAAAACCCTAGAAAACTAACATGGTGAAATCGCGTTGAGAGCACAAAAACATAATTAAATGGTACAGTTAGCATCAGAAATCATCAATGAATAATAATTTATAAAAAATATGCAATGATTATGCTTCAAAATTAAAACACGATTAAGCAATTTTATTGATGCAGTTTGCGTTCAATCTACCAATTCTTGGAGTTTGAGTTGATGTTTTGGATTGGAACGTGTTCAGGGAGACTTGAGGAAGCCAATGGAATGAATATCAGGGCTTGAATCGACCTAGAACACTGATTTCAGTTTTGAACTTTTGGCAAGAATTTCAAGTTTTGTCCAATGGTTTTCTGTGCAGCTTTCAGTCTAGCACGATTAGGTTTGTGTTCCTGGCTTTGTAGTGAAGTTATTAGGTCAACAAAACTCCATCAAATCTCTTGCCATAATGATTTTTGATAATTGATTTTCTAAGGATCTTTTTGAATCTTTTTCATGTGTTCTTTGTATCAATTAGCTCAAATCAGACCAAATCTTTCCTAGTTTTCCTTTACACGAAATATTGACCTTAAAACATGTATAAAAAGATTTTTTAGGTCAAGTTATATATTTTCCACATATTTAAATGATTTAAATGAATTAATATTAATAATAATTCAAATAAATAAATAAAAAATGAGAAAATACTTCTATTTGGGCCAAGTGGTCGTGCACATGCTTATAATGATGAATCATGGAAGAAAAATGGGCCCATTAGCATTTTTAGGTCATTTGAAGTAATGTTGACTTTTCAAAATATCCAAAAATTTCCCAACTTCCACAAGGCATAATTTGCTCAATTTTTAATCTTTTCTCATGTTCTTGGACATTTTGGAAAGGTCTTTGAGTCATTTAACCAATGCCTTTGGTCCCATGTCATTTTGATTTACCAATCTCAAGTTATGGCCTTTGACTTAAAGTCCCTTTTTGTTGACTTTTGAAAATGACCTATAATGTTGAAATTGATAACTTTTTGTGAGAGCATTTCTTGGACTTGAAGTATGAAGATGAGCTGTAGGAAATGTCTTTCTCTTCAAAATGAGCTTTGGATGGAATTTTTCTGATAATCCATGTGAAAGTTATGCCCTGGTCAATTTCAGTTGACTTTTTCAGCTGTCCAAATATAGTAACTTTTGCATCTTTGATGATTTCTGAGCCAAATTTTGAGAATCATGATCAAGCATTGATCAAATGATGTTTGTGGCTTCAAAATGATATGTTGACCAAAAATTTGAACTTTTGACTGTCAAATGACCATTTTGCCCCTACAGTTGACTGTAGTGCAATTTAGGGTTTTGACTGTGCAATTTTGAGCTGAATGCCTTGAAACTTGATATGAGGATGCTTGACCACATTTGTAGGCATATGAGACTTGATTGGACCTTTGAAAACTTCATTTCTTTGATCAGAACACAAAACCCTAATCTTGACTGTATAGGAGACCTTTGCACTGTGCAACCCTTGGGGAATTTTGTAGCTTGACTTGGCAATTTATTTGGAAAATATGGGAGGGCAAATTTTGGGGTACAACAGTTGCCCCTGTTCAATCTTCTTAGACCGGAGGATGCAGATTGGCTGACGTGCCTTTCGTAATCCGAGGGTAGAAGATGATTGGACACTAGAGTGCCCAGAAATTTGCGCTCATATGTTAGCAGTGTGATGGGGGAATGGGCTTATAGATGCCATTTGGAGATTGCTGGATAGGATGATGGGCTTATAGATGCCATCTGGATGTTGATTGCGTAGGAGATTCCTTAGCGAGTACCTGCATACCTGCAAAAGAACAAATGAATACCTGACACATTGCAGGAGCTGGTTTTCAGATGCTTGGTATAGATGTGCCCTGACTGGTTACAGGAGCTGGATCTGGAGCTTCAAAAGATGATGAATGAACCAGGTATGGTTACTGCCTTAGCATGAATGGTAAGATAACCTTGGGTGATTTTAACTTCAACAACGCTCGTTGAGAAAAATCTTGGCGGGAATTACCATCTTTGCAATATCGGGAAAAGAACCATAGAAAATTATAATCTGAAAGGGAATCACCTCACTCATCGTCGGAGAGGGAATCATAGGAAAAGGAATTGTCACCTCACACACCGTCGGAGAGGGAACCATAAGAGACTATCACCTCACACTCACCGTCGGAGAGGGAAACATCTGAAAAAGGACTTACCACCTCACTCGCTGTTGGAGAGGGAACCATAGGAGACTATCACCTCACACTCACCGTCGGAGAGGGAAACATCTGAAAAAGGACTTACCACCTCACTCGCCGTTGGAGAGGGAACCATAGAAAATTATAATCTGAAAAAAGGAATTACCACCTCACGCACTTGTCGGAGAGGGGACCATAGGAGACTATCACCTCACACTCATCGTCGGAGAGGGAAACATCTGAAAAAAGGAATTACCACCTCACGCACTTGTCGGAGAGGGGACCATAAGAGACTATCACCTCACACTCATCGTCGGAGAGGGAAACATCTGAAGAAGGAATTACCACCTCACGCACTTGTCGGAGAGGGGACCATAAGAGACTATCACCTCACACTCACCGTCGGAGAGGGAAACATCTGAAAAAAGGACTTACCACCTCACTCGCCGTTGGAGAGGGAACCATAACTTCTGCTGAGTTTTTATCAGAAAAATCTGTTGGGAGTCGATTTAGCTGGACTAGAGAAGGCCTGGGACTGGATAAGAAATCTTCGAAGTCGATTAATTGAACCGGTCTAGGTCTTGAAATATGATTGAGAATTTCAACTGCATCTTTCCTGAAAGGTAAGGGTCAGTTATATGCAATGCATGATATGGATCAAGCAATGATGTTCTCAACATGAATGAGATTTGTATGATATAATGCGTCTATGCATGCTATAATGATGTATGTGATGTTTTATGAATGTGTTTTTCGTCTAAGAAAGTAAACTCTTTGACGGGTGCCGGGAAGTCATATCCTGGGCTGATGTTGAAGAATAGATTTCACTTCCGCTGGGGATGATAACTGCAAGAATACCGGTAGGAGAAGATGACTCCATTGCGGAATAAACTTGGCAAATGGAAGATTCTGCGGGGAGAAAAGATACTCTAGCGACCATGCTGGGAAGCAATACTCTGTGGGAAGAGGGATGCTTTGCTGAATTGTTGATGATAACTTGCTGGGGATATCCTTGTTGTATTGGAAGTGCTGATAGACTTCGCTGGGGGCAAGAAGACTTCATCGAGGACGCTCTTTCCGTGGCTTTTGGCTGAGGATAACCCAGTTATATCCTGTTAAGGAAATAACTCTTTAAATCAAGCCGGACGACGCGTCCGTGTTCTGCGAGGGGATAAGCTTCCAGAATCTACTGGGGATATGCTTATTGCTTGGGGATATGAATTCCAACTTTCCTGGGGAACTGGATTGGACTCTCCTGGGGAAGTTTTGATATGCCGGGGAAGTGATTCCTTTGAATGCTGATATGCCGCCGGGGAACAATCTTCAGACCAAGACTGCCGGGGATGCTTGTTAGGAATATATGTATACTGCTGGGGAATGTTGGGATCTGCTGGAGGATACCCAATTTTCTTGAGATTTGATACTCTGCTTGGAGAAGAGTGCACTGACTACTGACTTACTCTCTGGGGAATTAAGATGTACTGGTCATATTCTTTAGCTGAACCTACCTTGGTACCTTGGAGGACAGAACAACTAGATTGTTTAGACGACTCATCATTTCCCCTGTTTCTGAGGTGGGAGAGGAAGACCTGTGAGGGGTTGATAGCCGTTGATAGACCAACCTTCTTCTGGTAGGCAGGTGACAAGATGGCAGGACATAGTCGTACGCTTTGATCCCTAACTTTTTCCTGGACCGCCCTTTCGGGTTTTCAGTCCACCGGGATACCCATTTTTGCCCAAGCCGCCTTTTCAGGTTTTCGACTTGTCGGGTGTACAGATTTTTTCACTTCATCCCTTATTTTTTCCCGAACCCTTTTGGTTCGCCAGGAAGCCCTTATTTTTGCCTAGGTGTGTCAACCTAGCGGGTCTTTGATTTTGCGTAGTATTTTTTCCGACTATGTCCGTGCTTTCAGAATGTAGGGAGTTGCCCCTGTTAGAAGTGTGTTGTCATGCCACCAGAAAGTGTTTGATCAAGCAAGATTCGTTGTTGGAATGCCCCAAGTGACTCAGGTGGAGATTTGCCCCAGGCTATTTGGCCTTTGAGAGATTCTCCGAATCTTGATTGGATTGCCCCAGATGGTAGACCATGATCATGTCATGCCCCTTGATTGGAGGTGCTTCTGTTCATTAGGCATTCGTCGTGCGAATTTTCCTGCTGTTCAAACAAAAAGTCATATGCAAACAAAGTTATGTTAAAAATGCAAAACCTATGTCTGTCTTGAAGATTTTGAAAATGCATTCTTTTTTCATAAAACAAATGAATTTTTGTAAAACGTGATGTCAACTCGTTATTTTACCGCAAGCCTTAAGGAGTCAGGATACCTTTCGTAACAGTATGCTTTCGAACTAACCCATGCTTCAGCTAGGACTTTTAAGGGTTGTAACGTGGCCTGGTTCACGGTTTAAGAAACAAAGGATAAAGGCTCAAATTTTATTTGTACCCACCCGCTCTTCGTGATGTTCTCCAAACCTAAACTCAGCTGATCATACGTTAGACCTTGTTTGAGTATTTGCTCTGATTTTCCGGTGATGATTCGGATGTTGATAACTTATTTTGAATAGACAGTCATTTTTTGTTGAGGGTTTGTAGGACCTCTTTCTTCTTTCTTTTATTATTATCCCTATTTTTTTTGCCTGAACTGTTTCTTTTTGTGATTACAGTCAGCGGGATGTCCCAGTTTTGTAAGTCTCCTTCATAGGTTTTGACTTAATGGGTTTTTATTTTGAGAAGTAATGACTGCCTTTCTTTATTGATTATTTAGGACCATCACTGTCTTTCTTTGTTTTGTAAGGACCTCTTTGGTGCCATTCGTTATGCACTTGGATCAACTGAGAGACTACCCTGCCCCAGGTTATGATAAAGGGTTTTAATTTTCGAAAAGAAAAACTCCTACTTCTTTGGCTCGGATGGGTTGACGAGGGATTATCATCCTTATAACTCCAGTGTTTAGGGATTGAAACAATGCCTGTACCTCATCAGCGGGGTCTGTTCAAAAGCATACTATAGATTATGGTATCGTTTTCGTCATCCTCCCTCAAGAGGCTTAGAATTATTAATCGAGAGTTGACATATGAAAATAATTTGCGTATAGTGAATACGAATATATTGTTTCAGAACAGACATATGCGATGCATTAATGAAATAACAATGTTTAACATGAGTAAATGTTTGAACAAAAGAAAATTGCAACTTGAACATTCGAATGAACAAAAATTTCTCAATCCTAGCCATGATTTGGCAAGGGAGCAGTGATCACGTGGGGAGTCTTGGGTACTTTAAACTGAATCTCTCCAGCGTCGATCATGTCTTGGATCTTATTTTTCAAGCTCCAACAATCATCTGTAGTATGCCCCGGGCTGTCAGAGTGATAAGCGCAGCGGGCGTTGGGGTTGTATTTTGGTGACGTTGTATTTTGGTTCTTCGGAGCTTCTTTTAGAGTTACCAGCTTGGTCTCCAGCAAATGTGGCAATATCTGGGATAAGGTCATGCTGAGCCGAGTGAACTGCCTTCTTTCGCTCTTTTGTTGGTTGCGATGTTGAATTTGTAACACTGGAGCCATTTGGGGAGCTTTATCCTTACCTCTTTGTCTCAAAGGTGGTCGAACGATGACTGGCTTTTTACCCTTAGACTTTTGCCCCAGCTGGTTATCCTGAAGCAGTTGGTTGACGAGAAACCAGAGCTCGTCTTGTCTTTGAGCTAACCCTTGAATGGCAGTCACCTGCCCCAGCATCTGGACCTTCAATGCATCCACTTCAGCTTGCAGATGTCTCAGCCGTTCATCCTCAGCACTGTTTCTGACAAAGGTCTCCATGAGGAGTGTCCTTAGCTCCTCCTGCCCCTTGGATAGATTCAGGAGGATTTCCCCGAACCGAGTCTCTTGAGCAAGACGGTCCTGGTTGTCTTGTTGGGAAGCCATTGCTGAAATAAACAGCGAGAAAGGTAAGTGACCTGCAACAAGGGTACCTGTCATGCAATGATATGTATGATATGCATGCAATGTTTTCAAGGACCTCGCAGGGTAAACAAGAAAATTGGTTAGAATTTGGGTCCGGTAGCTTGATTGACGGAACTGCATATTATTGAGAGTCCTTCTTCAAGGGTCAAAGGCTCACCATATCAAGTGGGTCATAGCCCCTGACAACCCTGGCTAGGGGAAAATAAATCCCCTTTGCCCCTTGCTAGACATGTTGGTTTATCATGACCTGCATCACAAGCCCTTGAGATCCTTGAAATGGGTTAGGATGTATGCAATGGTATGATGTTATGATGCATGGGGTAATGTAGGTGACCCTGTTATGAGTCCCAATTAAGGACCGCAAACCCAAAACCTGCAAGAAACTTGGTAAAACCTGTCATGAGTCCCAATTAAGGACTAAAACAAACCCTGCAAGAAACTCAGGTGTCAGACAACAAGCATGCAAATAGTCAAGTACGAAGGCACACAAGTCACACAAGAGAAACCCTTATAGTTTAGGCCAGCATGGGGTCTGGGTATTACCCTCTTGAAGTTGGTGGGCTCAACCTGTCCTATTAGAAGTAACCGGGTTCTAAGGGTCCCAATATCACGGGATTGCTTTCATTGTTCATCGTTTCGATTTAGCCACTGAACTGGCGACCGAAATATTCCAGGAAAGCAACCCTCAATTGAGTGTAGCATCGAGTATCAACCAACCTCGGACTGCACCAAAGTCAGTTATCTCACTACCCTAAAGAGGCCAAGATAGTTCAATTAAGGTTCCTAAGGTCTGTTGATGCTTCACGACACCACGCGGAGGCCCCGTACTCTCCTTGACTGAACTCAAGGGTTACTGATACACACCAAAGTGCCACATTAACGTAGCAGACTGTTTCAACCATGTCGGTATACTCCGCACAGTTCCCTCACAGCCTTGTTGCTACTTTCTAAGAAGGTATCCCCAGATCCGGGTTAGGATCTATAGAACTCCCAAGACAGTCCCACAATAATAAAGCAAGCAAGGAAAGCAATTGAAAACACCATGATCTTAGTCCTAAGGTACACCTCACTTTTAAGTATAATTTCCCCAGCAGAGTCGCCAGTTCTGTGATCGGTGGATCTGGAACTGACTGTTTAACGCTGGTTCGCGAAATGTCGCGGAAGCAAGAGTCGCCACCGTCTTTTATTTTCTCCAAATGGAAAGGACAAAAGCACAGAAAAATTCCTTAAAGAGATCGCTCTCGGTTCGGGAGGTAGATTATAGAAAGGGAAGGTGTTAGCACCCTTTCTATCCATGGTTATCCATGGGCTCTTAGATACTTGCTCACTTGTGTTTTCAAAAATGTTTGCTTGCTTTTCAATTGTGGGTTTTAAAAAGTTTCTTTGAAAAATTTCAGTTTGACTCGTACGTCAGAGTGTTTGAAAAAAATTGCTTTGAAAGCTTTTGAAAATGTGTTGGTGTGAAAAGATTTTTATTTGTTTTTTGAAGAGAGCAAGTATCTACGAGAACCTACCTACCCTAAGGAATTCGTCTGTGTAAATGTCCTTTAAAGTAGTGCCATCCCACCATTGAGAGGTAGGTAGCACCACCGTTGGAGGTGTTCGGGTCAATTCGAGTTTGTAGGGACATAGTGATCACCAGAGCAACGGGAAGACACCTTAGAAGCTACCCTCATGCCAGGTTCCCGGATCATGAGGACTTACTAAGACGTCCTCTACTCGACGATCACCTTTCGAGGCAAGGCAACAGTGAGGCGTACCCTAGGGGTGGTGTGTGATTTGTGTGTCAGATTCATTTATTTTTATCTTGTTCATGTCAAGGTGATCTACGCTCGGTTTTATTATGGCCATTCATTCTTGCATGCTTTTTGTTAACAGTTAAAAGTTGCGGGAAAAAGTAAATCTAAGGCTATTACAAATGGCGCGGGTCCACATCGCCGAAATTAAACCGGACCCGATTTGACGGAAAGTAAATAAAGCAAAAGAAATAAAAGTGCGAGAAGTTAAATTGTCCGAGTTACATGGCTTTGGGAGAGGTACATGATTATTTGAATGAAATAAAAATAAATATGCGAAGTTAAATAAGTTACGAACGAGGGCGTTGGACCCTTTTGCAAAAATTAAACTAATAAGGAATTAGAATTAATATTAAAAGAGAATGTTTCTTGGTATTTTTGTGTTTTTTAGGATTTAGTAGAAAAAAGAATTAATTAAAATTAACTAACCCTAATTCTAATGGTTTTTAAATTTATTGTGAAAATATTAAATTGAAACCTAAATTAAACCTAATTTTTTATGTACAATTTAATTATGAAAATAAAATGAGTAATATTATTATTATAAAAAAAAAGAAAAAATTGAGAGGAATAAAATTAACAATTAAACCTAAATTCTATATTTTTTATATTTTATTATGAAAAGAATTAAAGTTGCAACCTAAATTAATACTAAATTAATTTACATGTTAATTTATTTATGACACTAAAAATAAAAAATATTATATTTTTCATCTTTTCTGATTTTTTTGTGATATTTTTTGTATTTTGTAAACATAATTAATCAAATTAAAGCAATAAAACAATAATTAAAAAAAAATAAAATATAAAGCAAAATTGCAAACCAGGGGGGGGGGGTTCAGGCCCCAATTGTGAGGTGTAGGCCTTAGAATGCTGGCCCAAAACCCTGAGTCCATTTGACTTTTCGTGAGTAGCGTGAGGTGCGTTGAATGGGACTTAGGATGTTCCTTGAATCCATGCCCTTGCTTTGATCTCCCAGGACGCGTGGACGTCTGGATTATGGTAGTGTATCATGCGCTCCACCTTTGGAATTGCATAGGAACAAGTTTTGCAAAATATTATAGAAATAAACGTAGACCTGGGACTTGAACCTAGGTCATGGGAGTTACCAACATCACACTTTGCCAGCTGAGCTACACGCGCATTCAGTTAATATACAAACAAATAAATAATATAAAAGAAGCAACGCGTTAATGGATTGAAAACGCGCGAAATTCTAATCAACGAATCGCTTGTGGCCACGACTTCGTCTCCTTCACGTTCCCTGTAAAACAAAACACAATAGCAACGGTTTTCTGGGCGTGGCTTAAGGTAGGCTATTGGAAAATAGCGAATAGCTCCTCAACGCTCATAAATTGAGCGCGAGGGTAGATTCCTCTTCGTCTCCATGTGCTGAGTCTAATGGTCATGATTTTGAGGCTTAATTTTTCCTCTTTGCAAAAGCCCTAAGTCCAAGCTCTGAAAACCCTAGAAAACTAACATGGTGAAATCGCGTTGAGAGCACAAAAACATAATTAAATGGTACAGTTAGCATCAGAAATCATCAATGAATAATAATTCATAAAAAATATGCAATGATTATGCTTCAAAATTAAAACACGATTAAGCAATTTTCTTGATGCAGTTTACGTTCAATCTACCAATTCTTGGAGTTTGAGTTGATGTTTTGGATTGGAACGTGTTCAGGGAGACTTGAGGAAGCCAATGGAATGAATATCAGGGCTTGAATCGACCTAGAACACTGATTTCAGTTTTGAACTTTTGGCAAGAATTTCAAGTTTTGTCCAATGGTTTTCTGCGCAGCTTTCAGTCTAGCACAATTAGGTTTGTGTTCCTGGCTTTGTAGTGAAGCTATTAGGTCAACAAAACTCCATCAAATCTCTTGCCATAATGATTTTTGATAATTGATTTTCTAAGGATCTTTTTGAATCTTTTTCATGTGTTCTTTGTATCAATTAGCTCAAATCAGACCAAATCTTTCCTAGTTTGCCTTTACACGAAATATTGACCTTAAAACATGTATAAAAAGATTTTTTAGGTCAAGTTATATATTTTCCACATATTTAAATGATTTAAATGAATTAATATTAATAATAATTCAAATAAATAAATAAAAAATGAGAAAATACTTCTCTTTGGGCCAAGTGGTCGTGCACATGCTTAGAATGATGAATCATGGAAGAAAAATGGGCCCATTAGCATTTTTAGGTCATTTGAAGTAATGTTGACTTTTCAAAATATCCAAAAATTTCCCAACTTCCACAAGGCATAATTTGCTCAATTTTTAATCTTTTCTCATGTTCTTGGACATTTTGGAAAGGTCTTTGAGTCCTTTAACCAATGCCTTTGGTCCCATGTCATTTTGATTTACCAATCTCAAGTTATGGCCTTTGACTTAAAGTCCCTTTTTGTTGACTTTTGAAAATGACCTATAATGTTGAAATTGATAACTTTTTGTGAGAGCATTTCTTGGACTTGAAGTATGAAGATGAGCTGTAGGAAATGTCTTTCTATTAAAAATGAGCTTTGGATGGAATTTTTATGATAATCCATGTGAAAGTTATGCCCTGGTCAATTTCAGTTGACTTTTTCAACTGTCCAAATATAGTAACTTTTGCATCTTTGATGATTTCTGAGCCAAATTTTGAGAATCATGATCAAGCATTGATCAAATGATGTTTGTGGCTTCAAAATGATATGTTGACCAAAAATTTGAACTTTTGACTGTCAAATGACCATTTTGCCCCTACAGTTGACTGTAGTGCAATTTAGGGTTTTGACTGTGCAACTTTGAGCTGAATGCCTTGAAACTTGATATGAGGATGCTTGACCACATTTGTAGGCATATGAGACTTGATTGGACCTTTGAAAACTTCATTTCTTTGATCAGAACACAAAACCCTAATCTTGACTGTATAGGAGACCTTTGCATTGTGCAACCCTTGGGGAATTTTGTAGCTTGACTTGGCAATTTATTTGGAAAATATGGGAGGGCAAATTTTGGGGTACAACAGGCTGCCTCGGAAAAAATGATCTAAGACATTAGGGTTACCACTAAGGCGTCCTAACATTGCTTTAGTGACCACACGTCCCTTAATCGAATTGACCCTCAAAACTCCAACGACGATGCTACCTACTCATCAATAGTGGGATAGCATTGTTTAAAGGACATTAGCACAGTTTAATTCCCTTTTCGAGTAGGTAGATGGTTCTTAAGTACTTGCTCTCTTCAAAACAAAATAAAACTTTTCGCACTTACACTCCTTTCAAACAAAAACTCTTTCAAACCCACAAACACAAAGAAAAGCAATTTTAAAAACACTATGAGCAAGTACCTAAGAGCCCGTGGATAACCACAGATAGAAAGGGTGCTAACACCTTCCCTTTCTATAATCAACCCTCGGACCCGAGAAACATCTCAAAAAAGGAATTTTTCTGTGCTTTTTTCCTTTCCTTGTTGGATAAAATAAAAGTCGGTGGCGACTCTTGCTTACCTCGACATTTTGCAAACACAAAACGCGAACCAGCATTCCAAAAACAGTCAGTTCTCTTCCCACCGTATCACAGAACTGGAGACTCTGCTGGGGAAATAACAAGTGGGGTGTACCTTAGGATTAGATCATTGTGTTTTCAATTGTATGCTTTGTATGATTTATATTTGTGGGCTTGTATCAGAGTTCTATAGATCTTAACTCGGATCTGGGGGTACCCTTTAGGTAAGTAGCAATAAACTGTGAGGGAACTGTACGGCGTAGACCGATACGGTTGAAGCAGTAGCTACGTTGGTGTGACACTTTAGTCTGTACCGATATCCCTTGTGTTGGAACAAGGAGAATATGGGTCTTCTAAGGGGTCATTAAGCACCAACTGACCTTAGAACCTTTAAATTGACCAACTTGGCCATAGAATAGTAGCAGTATGCTACACTCATTGAGACTAAACTCTCGCGATGATTCCAGCCGTAAGAAAAGGTTGCTAAACTGGAATTATGACCGATTGAGGGTAGTCAGTGATATTGAGATCCTCTAGAACCCGGTTACTATTTTTAGGACAGGTTTAAACCAACTAAACTGAAAGAGGGTAGTACCTAAGCTCCTTGCCAGCCTGAAATCTAAGGGCTCTCTGTGTGACTTGTGTGCCTTTACCATGTTTGCTATTTGTGGATACTTGTGGTGTGCTTACTATCATGACATCATAACATTGCATACATCCTGCATTGGACTAACCTATTTCAAAGACAGGAGGGATTCATCTTTGTTCTGTTTTATAGGTCATCATGATGCCCATGCGTAGGAATACCATCCAGATTAACTTTGTCCAGGTTCCCACCTTGCTTAAAGAGTTGATTGCAAAGATGTCTGATACTACTTCCTTCCTTAGGAGACATGGTTATCTTCTCAGTTTGGTCACCTCCAAATTGGACGAGCAGATGATGAGTGTTCTGGTACAATTCTATGATCCACTGTACCATTGTTTTACTTTCCAGGACTACCAGCTGGTTCCCACCCTAGAAGAGTTCTTTGAGCTACTCGGTATCTCTGTTCTGGAGCAGACCCCGTTTACTGGTTGGGAGAAGATTCTTAGGCCCGAAGAGATTGCTGCAGCCCTTCATTTAACAAAAGAGGAGGTAATGGCTAATTGGGAGACTAGAAGTGGAGCAAAGGGCTTTCTGACTAAGTTCTTGGTTGGTAAGGCTAACTATTTCTGGGATAGTCTAGACTTCAAGGCGTTCGAGGATATTCTGGCTCTTTTGATATACAGCTTGGTATTATTTTCGAACTCTGACTCCTTTGTTGATGTGAATGCGGTAAAGATCTTCATCTCTCGGAATCCGGTACCCACCCTCTTGGGTGACATTCTCCATCAACTCTATGCTCGTACTGCCCGAAAGCGGGGAACCTTGATGTGCTGTGCTCCTTTATTGGCAAGGTGGTTTATTTCGCACCTTCCCAAGTCAGTGCTGAAGAACAAAGAAGGCATGGGTTGGGCTTATAGGGTGATGTCTCTCTCTCATAATGACATCATTTGGACTCTCAAGGGTATGGACGAGGTGACTATCATTGATCGATGTGGGGAGTACCCCAATGTTCCACTGTTAGGAACCCATGGAGGAATTTCTTACAACCCATGCTTAGCTCTATGTCAGTTCGGACGTGCCAGAAGAGAAGGACCTCATGAGATGCTAATGCCTAGTATCATCTTTGACTTTCAAGGAGATAACGACGAACAACGTCGCAAATTCATAAGGGCTTGGGAAAGAGTTCACCAATCTGATCCACACGAGTTGGGCCCAAAGACTTCACTTTCGATGGAGCCATATCTCAGATGGGTCCGCATCCGTGCCCAAAAGCTGGGTATGCCATATGAAGCCGTCCGACCTGTCACTCTTGAAGTTGCTAATGAAGAAGGAGTTCTTCCAACCATCCTCCATCCTTATATGCCCACTGACATTGGGGCACTGAAAAGGTCTTGGATGCAGCTAAGGGAAGAGCGGGATTCTTACCGAGAGAGGTTCAACGAGCAAGAGCAGAAGATCCAGAAGTTGACTAGGCAGTTGGAGAACAAGCGGATTCTCAACGACTATGTCCGCACTGATAAGAAGAGACCATGGGAGCGTTGATTGACCTTTGATGATTTCCTTTCTAGTTTTTATTTACTTTTCAGTATTTCCTTTCTTGTAATGCCGTAAGGGCAATTTGTTGAACAATTTGAATTCTAAAGTTTATCTAATAAAGTGTGTTGCCTTTCTTGTTTACAAATTTGAATCTCCAGATTGTCTTTGAAATCATAATCATACGCATTTCATCCCATGCACTTCATAAACAGGTACCCATTACAGGTCTCTTATCTTCTTTGTTGTTTATTTCAGCACTCATCATGTTTGCTGAACCTTCAACTGAGCAAGCCATCAAGGCCCTCCAGGCCCAGAATGCCCAATTTCAAGAGCTGTTCATGAATCTAGCTAAGGGTCAGCAAGATCTGAAGACCCTGATTCTGAAAGAGAAGAAGAAGAAGAAGAAGAGGACCATCCTGTTCAACACAGGGCACAGGTTTGGAAACAAGCTACAGAATTAAGTTGATTTGACTACCTCATCTGGAGGGAAAGATAGTCAGGAAGAAAGGAGGGCTCATAGTCCTGTGGTCTCCGACAACGAGACGGACTACGACGAAGAACAGTATCCTCCAACTGAGGACATATACAAGCAACTGGAAGACCGGTTGAGTGCTATGGAAGTTCAGAAGGTGCCTGGTCTGGACTTTGGTGATCTGGGTCTATCATCTGGGGTGGTGATTCCCCACAAATTCAAAGCACCAGCCTTTGCTAACTATGACGGAGTTTCTTGTCCAAAGCTGCACCTCTGGTCATATGTAAGGAAGATTCAGCCCTACACTACTGATAAGAACCTATGGATCCACTTCTTCCAAGACAGTCTCTTAGGGACTCAGCTTGAGTGGTTTTATCAGTTAGACAGAGCCAGTATCCGCAGTTGGGAAGATTTGGCTACTGCTTTCTACAGGCAGTATCAGTACAACTCGGACCTTGCTCCCACACGTACCCAACTCCAGGGTATGTCAATGGGAACAGGTGAAGGATTCAAATATTATGCTCAGAAGTGGAGGGACCTCTCCGGAAGAGTACAACCACCCTTGGCTGATCGGGAGCTTGTAGATATGTTTCTGGGGACCCTGTCTGGTCAATTTTTTAACCATCTAATTGGAAGCTCTTCGTCTAGGTTTACAGAGCTCATTTTGACTGGTGAGAGGATTGAGGCTGGCATTAAGGCTGGAAAGATACAGAAAGGTGCTTCATCAAGCACCGAGAAGAAGCCTTTTAAGAAGGAGTCCAGTGCTGTCTACAGTGCGAGAAGACAGAATAGACCTGAACACCGCCAAGCTGTTAATGCGATTATTATTTCAAAACCTGCTGGTGCTCCTTAGTACAACAATCAACAAAAGGACGAGAGACCTCGAAGGCAATTCACCCGTCTCAACATGACCTTATCTCAGATTCTGCCACAGTTGCTGAAGACTAATCTGTTGATTCTAAAGGAAGCTCCGAAGAATCCAAATACAATGTCACCGAAGTACAACCCTAATGCCCGCTGTGCTTTTCACTCTGATAGCCCGGGGCATAATACAGATGATTTTTGGGTTTTGAAGAACAAGGTACAGGACTTGATTGATGCGAAGGAGATTGAGTTCGGAGCACCAGAGAAGCCTAAACAAGATGCAGGGGTGAATGCTATCAGAGATGATGATGATGAAGAGTTTGACATTGACAGTTGGATCTACCCGACTACCAATGGTGGATTAAGCAACTGGACGGTGAAGGATTCTATGCTCGTTTCTGTTATCACCCAGTAATGAAACTTTTGTTTTGAATATGTAACAGACAATGTTTTAAACTTTATGGCCCGGTGTCTTACCCGGGGCACCGTGGCTTCATTTGTGAGGGCTTTATGTGTGTCATTTTCATATATCATTAATAAAAGCATTGTACGTTCTTGCATTTCAAATTTTGCGCTCCTTGTTTTTCTTTTAATTATATATGTCAAAACACCTATTTTACACACACTCACATATCATGATCTACATCCACTCTGGATCCCACTGATAACGCCCTTGCTACTGCCAGTTATGACTTCGAAAGTCCGATCAACTTAGTCGAAGACGAAGGTGAAGATAATTGCGAAGTGTCTGGTGAGTTTATTAGACTACTGCTTCAAGAAGAGAGGGCCATACTACCTCAAAGCTACCAATTCTGATGCCTCCAATTTCAGGAAGACCGTTGACCTCATACTTAAAAGTGCTGGATAATACAAAGAGGTGTACTGGGTCAGCATGACGAGTCTGGCAGAAAAGAGCATGCTATTTATTACCTTAGCAAAAAGTTTACCGACTGTGAGACCCGATACTCACTGTTCGAGAGAACTTGCTACGCTTTGGCATGGGCTGTTCGCCAGTTAAGACCGTATATGCTGGCTCACACTACCCTGTTAATATCAAAGATGTGAACAGGTTGACGACACCTCGGCCTTTTGCAATGTGGGGCATTGATATGATCGACGAGATCAAACCTACGTCATCCAACGGGAATCGTTTCATCCTGGTAGCTATTGATTACTTTACAAAGTGGGTTGAAGCAGCTTCCTTTGCTACCGTAACCAAGAACGTCGAGGCACGATTCATTCGGCACAATCTGATCTGTCGATACGGTGTACCAGAGAGGATCATTACGGACAATGGTACCAATCTTAACAACAAGATGATCACTGAGCTCTGTGAGCAATTCAAGATAAAGCATCATAACTCTTCTCCCTACCGGCCGAAGAAGAATGGGTTTGTCGAAGCGGCTAATAAGAACTTTAAGAGGATTGTGCAGAAGATGATAATGACATACAAAGACTGGCACGAGATGTTACCATTTGCTCGTCACGGGTACCGTACCTCAGCGCAGACGTCAATAGGGGCAACACCCTATTCCTTGGTATATGGTATGGAGGCAGTCTTGCCCATTGAAGTTCAGATACCCTCTCTTCGAATCATGAAGGATGCAGGTTTGAGTGAAGATGACTGGATTCAGACCCGGCTTGATCACCTAAACCTAATTGACAAAAAGAGACTTACTACTATTTGTCATGGTCAGACGTACCAAAAACGGATGATCAAGGCATTTAACAAGAAAGTCAGACGACAAGAGTATCAAGTTGGGGACCTGGTAATCAAGCGCATTATCCTACCTCAAAGTGATCCCAGGGGCAAATGGACCCCTACTTACGAAGGGCCATTTGTAGTTAAGAGCATTTTCTCAGGAGGAGCTATGATTCTAACCACCATGGATGGTGACGACCTTCCTCACCCCGTCAATGCAGACATAGTGAAAAGATACTACGCATAATCAAAGACCCGCTAGGTTGACTGGCCTAGGCAGAAATAAGGGCTTCCCGGCGAACCAAAAGGGTTCGGGAAAAAATAAGGGATGAAAATGAAAAAATCTGTACACCCGGCAAGTCGAAAACCTGAAAAGGCGACTTGGGCAAAAAAGGGTATCCCGGTGGACTGAAAACCCAAAAGGGCGATCCAGGCAAAAATTAGGGATCAAAGCGTAACACTATGTCTCATTGGATCACCTTGCATCTAGACTTCGGTATCAACTATCAAGCTCAGACGAAACTAATCAATCTGATCTACCTTCAACCAAGCAGCAAAGTGATGAGATGCTTGAGGATATAAAGGCAATAGCAGAGTTGGAACCCAGTGGGATTATTCACATAGCTGTTTTGTTTAGTTTTTCACAAATTGTGTAAATTCTATTGTTCGGCGGTGTTCTCTTACTAGGACGTCAGCCTCTTGTACAAAAACGCATATTTTACAGGCCAAACTTCAAATCAATACAAATTCATTTTCAGAAAAATTTCAAACTGTTTTTCCTTTATCTGTTTTGTTTTGCAAAGAACGTCCAAAGTTCATTTTTGATATATGCATTTGACATTAATTGCTGCTCATAAATATTTACATGTGAAACAAAAGACGAATTATTGGTAACAGTAGAAACAGGGGCACAAGAAGTGTCCAAGTTGTACAGTTTCTTTGACCACCAGGTACCAAGGTTGATTCAGCTGAAGAATGTGGCCAAGATACCTTCACTCCCCGCAGAGTAAGACATTAATGGTAGCTCTCCTCAGCTGAGACTTACCACCATGAACGAATCAACAATACTCTCCCCAAGCGAATTTGGTCTACCATGAGCACTAAAAGGGTCTTAATATTCCCCAGCGGAGTATAAGAATATTCCCCAGTAAGTATAAGAGTATCCCCGGCAGTCTTAATATTCCCCAATGGAGTATAAGAATGTTCCCCGGCAGAATACAAAATACCCCCAGTGGAGTCAATATTTCCCCAACACGGTCTGAAAAAGCTTCCCCAACGGATTTAAGGCATCATCCCCAGTAGACTCTGGAGGTTTATCCCCAACGGAGTACAAAATAAATCTCCCCAGCCAGGTTCAAAAGATCATTCCTAGCAGAATTCAGAGGGTTATCCCCACAAGAGTCTAACAGGGTTATCCCCAGCAAGTTGTAACTGAAGATCATCCCCAACGAAGTTCTTTCCTTTCACGAACAGGATTTAATCCTCAACAGATTTAATATCACCAACAACGTTAATCCATCCCCAGCGGAATTTATCGTTGAAATCCCCAGCGGAGTTTATCGTTGAAATCCTCAACAGAGCTTATCAGTGGAATCCCCAGTAGAGTTTATCAGCGACATTCTCAGCAGAACATCTCTTCCCCACAGAGTAATTCCCCTCGGAGTAATCTCCTCATCAGTTTATTCCCCTATGGAGTTATCCTCTCCTGCAAGTTTATCATCTTCGTTCATCATCCCCAACGGAAACGAAGAATCCAACTTTACTCTCCAGCAGCTCCAGGATTTATTTTCCCAAGCTAAACATCACATTTCCATACATCATAATACATGTATATACGCATCATATCACACAATCTCATTTATGTTGAGAACATCATTGCTTGATCCATATCATGCATTGCATATGACTGACCTTTACCTTTCAGGAAAAGATGCAGTTAAATTCTCAACTATGCCAAAGGAGACAAAATCAGTTAAATTGATTCCTAAAGATTTTTCTGAGGCCAACCCGTCAAAGGAGACAAAACCAGTTAAATCGATTCCTAAAGATTTTTTTGAGGCCACCAGTCAAAGGAGACAAAACCAGTTAAATCGATTCCTAAAGATTTTTCTGAGGCCAATTCAGTCAATAGAGACAAAACCAGTTAAATCGATTCCTAAAGATTTTTCTGAGGCCAATTCAGTCAATGGAGACAAAACCAGTTAAATCGGTTCCTAAAGATTTTTCTGAGGCCAATTCAGTTAATGGAGACAAAACCAGTTAAATCGATTCCTAAAGATTTTTCTGAGGCCAATTCAGTCAATGGAGACAAAACCAGTTAAATCGATTCCTAAATATTTTTCTGAGGCCAATTCAGTCAATGGAGACAAAACTAGTTAAATCGATTCCTAAAGATTTTTCTGAGGCCAATTCAGTCAATGGAGACAAAACCAGTTAAATCGATTCCTAAAGATTTTTCTGAGGCCAATTCGGTCAATGGAGACAAAACCAGTTAAATCGATTCCTAAAGATTTTTCTGAGGCCAATTCAGTCAATGGAGACAAAACCAGTTAAATCGATTCCTAAAGATTTTTCTGATGCGAACGCAGTCAAAGGAGACAAAACCAGTTAAATCGATTCCTAAAGATTTTTCTGATGCAAACGCAGTCAAAGGAGATAAAACTAGTTAAATCGATTCCTAAAGATTTTTCTGATGCGAACGCAGTCAAAGAAGACAAATCCAGTCAATAGAGACATGACCACTTAAATCGATTCCTAAAGATTTTTCTGATGCCAATCCAGTCAAAGGAGACAAAACCCCCTCTGGTCCAGTTAAATCAATTCCTAAAGATTTTTCTGATTCCAATCCAGTCAAAGAAGACAAGACCACCTATCAACAATCTCAAAATGGCATCTGTAAGCCCATTCCCGACATCACAATGCTGATACCACTTCATGCGAGTGCAAATTTCTGGGCACTCTAGTCTTCAATCATCTTCCACCTTCGGATCACGAAAGGCCCGAAAGCCAATCTACATCCTCAGGTTTAAGAAGATTGAACAGGGGCAACTGTTGTACCCCAAAATTTTCCCTCTCATATTTCTCAAGACATTTACAAGAAGAATCTCCAAATGGTTCAAGATTGCTCAAGAGTTGGACAATCAAATCATCTCCTAAGGCAGTCAATCTCAAATTAGGGTTTTGTGTTGCATCAAGGTCCTTGCATCCAAATGGCCTCAAGTTCTCTTCAATGTCCTAATATGTTCTCAAGTTCATCCATGTCAAATTTCAAGCCTTGCAGAGGAAGTTTGGTCAGTCAAATTCTCAAGAGGTCCAAAAATCGACTGTGCTAGGGCAAAAGTCAACTGTGACCTACAAATAGTCAAACCTCAATATTTTTTGTCAAAATTCTCATTTTGAATGATAATTCATCATTTGATCAAGGGTTGATCATGATTCATCAAGGATTGCTCAAAATTCATCAAGATTCAAAAGTTGCTAAATTAGGGTTTTGTAGGAAAAGTCAACTCAACTTTGCCCAAGCATAACTTTCTCATACTTTATGATAAATGACCCATACAAAGCTCATTTTGAAGAGGATGAAATTTCCTAAAATCCATATTCACACCCCAAGATCAAGAAATGCACTCACAAGAAGTTACAAATTTGGACATTATAGGTCATTTTTGAAAGTCAACAAAACACCTTTTTTTCCAAAGCTTACAACTTGAGCATGGAATATCAAAATGAGATGATACCAAAAGGGTTTGTTATAGGACATCTCAAGGTTTCTAAAAAGTCCAAGAACACCTCCAAAAGTTCAAAATTGAAGAAGTTATGCATTGTTGAAGTTGGGCATTTTTCCAAAATTGCCAAAAGTCAACTATCCCCAAAACTTCTAATTTTGTCAAATGGGTCCACTTTTTCCACTTGATTTGATCTTGTCACACCACACACGTGTCCTATCTTCATTTTTATGTCCATTCATTGATTTTTCTATTTTATTTGATTTTTATTGAATTAATTCATTTTAAATCAATTTAAATCCAAATAAAATCCAAATATTGATGAAATAGGATCTTTTTGATTGATACAGGTTTCAATTATCATCACGGACAAGATCAAATTCGTATCAAGCCATGTTATGAACAAAATATTGGATTTGGGACATTTTTAGAAGCTTTGTAATGGAAGATCATATCAAATCCAAAATCATCAATGCTCATGGATTCAAAGCCCAAAACTAAACCTAGTTCATTCCCTTATACTTGTACAATGCAAAGACAAGAAATTCAGAACCCATAGGCTGCTAATTCACAAGAACAAAAACTTGAAAAAAGCTTGAAAAGTTGGAAACTTAAATCTTGGTTAGAGGCCAATTCAAGACAAAAACTCAACGTAGACTTCTTGCTTGACATCCACCTAAAACGCACTGTAAGCTTCTCTGAAAGTCGCCCTTTACGTGATATCGAAACCTTTTATTCTTGCATCTTTTTGACAAACCATGGACATATTCTTGATCCTTGTTTGATTTTGAAACTTTCTGCAATATTTGATTTTATTTTCATAGTCTGTAACGCAATGCCCGAATCTAGGGTTCGTGCTTCTTGTTTTTGGGTTTTTTAGTTTCAGGCGAAATCAGGGCAATTGATGGATATAGGTGTGTTCACGAGACCCAGACGAATCAAACCATGGCCTTGGAATTGATTTCTATGGCTTAGGGTAGCTTTTAGAAGGCAACTATGAATTTAGCTGCAAATGAAATCCGCAGGTAAATAACCAGGCTTTTCAACGAAGAAGACGATGATGTGTCCTATTCCCATTGGCTGTTTCTAATTTCGCGCTTGTTTTTATTTATTTTCAGGCATGTTAATTATTTTCCATATAATAATTGCTGTTTACTATAATAACAAAAGCAGCATAGTGGCGTAGTGGCCAGGCGAGCGTACAAATTCCAATGGAACCTGGGTTCGAATCCCAGGTCCACCATATTGCATATTATTATTTTGTTTAAGATATTCCAACGCGTTTCAGCAAGCGTAGCCCATCATACTCCCTCAGGTCTCAGACGCCAGATGGCCTCCAGGCCAAATCTAAAGGCCAAGATTGAACGTGCACCATGTTCTCTAGTCAACAGGCATACGTGGGAATCTGGAAAGTCAATCAGGCCAACGTAAACGGGCCTCTTAAAAATGCTGAGCACACCTTCAATCTGGGCCCAAACCCCTCATTGGTTTATTTCTTTTCTTTTTTATATTTTCTTTTGTTTAATTGTTTTACATTATTATTTTTGTTAATTAATCACTAACCAATTAAATTATTTTTATCATAAAATCAAAAACACAAAAATATTTTTATTTATTAAAATTAAATTCATGACTTTTATTTTTGTAAATAAATTAATTTAATTAATTTAGTGCTAATTAGGTTTAATTTTTAATATCTTTTGCAAATAATTAAAATCAATATAGAATATTAGGTTTTTACTAACTTTAAACAATTTATTTTTATTTCTTTAAATATCCAAAAATCAAAAAAATATTTTAATTAATTAATTAATTGATTTATTTAATTGTTAACCTAATTTAATTTCCATTTAATTCAAAAATAACAAAAAATGCTTTCTTTTTAGAAAGGGTCAAAACCCTAAAAAATGCGCCGATTTAATTTTCTCACACGCGATCCATATTTTCATATTATTATACTTGCTTCCGGAATGTAATAGCTTTTAATTAGGACTTTGTTTTATCGCTTTATTTATTTTCTGCAATTTAAATTAAAGGGTTGTTTTTGGCGATGTAAATACCCGACGCCTTGTAATAGTTTAGATTCAATTTCCGCAATTTAATTTCTACATAATATACACTGTTAGATGTTTGATAATCGGGAATGCATGACAAGATCAAATGTATGAACTTAAAATCAACGTAGCTCACCCATGACATGTACAAAGATAAATTAACCGAAATAACACACTCGCACATGCGCACTCTTAGGATACACCTCACTTGGTTGCCTTCGAATGTGGTCATTGAGTATAGGAAGTTTTAGAGGTCGCCCTCTTGTCCAAAGATCATAAGTTGCCTCGAAACGGTTGCCTCGGAAAAAATGATCTAAGACATTAGGGTTACCACTAAGGCGTCCTAACATTGCTTTAGTGACCACACGTCCCTTAATCGAATTGACCCTCAAAACTCCAACGACGATGCTACCTACTCATCAATAGTGGGCTAGCATTGTTTAAAGGACATTAGCACAGTTTAATTCCCTTTTCGAGTAGGTAGATGGTTCTTAAGTACTTGCTCTCTTCAAAATAAAATAAAACTTTTCGCACTTACACTCCTTTCAAACAAAAACTCTTTCAAACCCACAAACACAAAGAAAAGAAATTTTGAAAACACTATGAGCAAGTACCTAAGAGCCCGTGGATAACCACAAATAGAAAGGGTGCTAACACCTTCCCTTTCTATAATCTACCCCCCGGACCCGAGAAACATCTCGAAAAAGGAATTTTTTTGTGCTTTTTTCCTTTCCTTGTTGGATAAAATAAAAGTCGATGGCGACTCTTGCTTACCGCGACATTTTGCAAACACAAAACGCGAACCAACATTCCAAAAACAGTCAGTTCTCTTCCCACCGTATCACATAGTGCCTTAGGGTTCATTTTCAATATTTCTAACTCTCTCTCTCTTTCATTTCTCCCCATCGTTTTGTAGTTTTCCGTCGTCTTCTATCTCATTCTCCAACCGCAAGCACCATCACAACCTCCGCCGCAGACTTCTCATTGACTTTAATCAAGTAAGTTTTTTCAGCAACTTTATTGTCATTTACGGTTGGCTTTTTCGATAATCTTTGATGAGATGCACGACACAGAGGAATTTTGTTCAGGATATTCATACGTATCTTCGTGATATTCGCGAAATGGCCCGTGAATTTTACTTGTTCCTTGCGGAACTCGTGAAAATGCTCGGGGAATTCATCCCATTCCCCGTAGAACTCGTGAAACTGCTCGGGGAATTCATCTTATCCCTGCAGAACTCGTGAAACTTCTTGGGGAATTAATCTTATCCCCGCGGAACTCGTGAAACTGCTATGGGAATTCATCTTATCCTCGTCGCCTTCAAGAGGTTGCACATGGGGTGTATACTCTCCTTGTGGTGTTTCCCGAGTATATTTGGTTTTTAGTGAACAAGGGTTCATCGACCCGGTTTGGTTGCAACAACCCCCTTTCACTTGTGTTGCGGTGGAAAGGTGGATTTGATTTAGCTGTCGAATTTACTGGTTTCCTCTACTTTACAGGTGAAATGGCCGAACCTAACGAGTCATCCGAGCAGATCGAGGTGGAAGAAATAAGTGGAGCCGATGAGGGTGTCCAATTGATTGAAACGGTCGACGATCCATCATTATCCTGGGTCAGGCCAGAACCCCGAGGGATAACCTCGGTCTATAGCTATACTAGAAGGGAAGCGTACACTATTGTTGAGTATGGTGGCGGCCAAGAGGGTTTTCATCGGAACTTCACGATCCTGCAGCCGATGCCTACGGCCAGGATATGCTTGTCTTTCGAGGAAGACTGCTTCCCTATGTACGAGGTCGTCTTCAAGGATTTGGGGCGTCGTCTGCCCTTCAGTGATTTTCAGATGGGTGTGTTCAATCATTTGAACTTGGTGCCTTCCCAACTACACCCAAACGCGATCGCTTTTATACGAGATTTCAAAATTACTTACTGGTACTTGTGGATCGGGGCGACAATTCCCTTGTTCTTCAAGGTTTTTCATCTTTAAAGGCAGTCTAGGGGAGGCAAACATAGTTGGGTTTCGTCAAAACAGTCGAAGAGGTTGTTCCGGATGTACATGGATTTTGTCCTTGAATTTACAGATAAATGGTACATCGTGCAACCTTCGTCTCAAGATGTCGTGGATGTGATGTTCGACCCGGTTTCTCTCGTGGATTAGAACGGGGAAGTGTGCTATGAGAATTGGAACAAAAAGATTGGGAGACTCTCAAAATTCCCTATTCATTGGTGCCAAGGTCACTACGAGCACGACCCTGGCCATTACCATACCCCTGTAGGCAGCATGAGTGCCGATGATGAAGGAGCCTTCGGTGTTCTCAACAGGTTTATCGATGGTTTCTTTCCCTTGAGGAGGGTGACGAGGGAAGAAGATGATGTCCTCGATGAAGACGTCGAACCTACGTTTGAGGCGCGCCCGATCAACACTAAGGCGCTCGTTGAGTGTCGTACCTACGGACAAGCCATGACTCTTCTAGGTCTCTGTCTGTACGACTCTATTGCATTCTGTTTTTTAACTTATTTTGGTATGTCCTTCTAATGAGGCTGACTCGAGCGTGTTGTTTTTATTTTTGTAGGTAACATGGCCGAGCGTTATGAACGTCTTCTGAAGTTGACCCAGGAAAAAAAGAATCACAAAAGGCTAGTGAAGCCTAACCAGCCCACACGCCTTGGTCCAATTACTGAGCCATCCAGGGACAGGTCAAGCGGCTCGTCGGGTCCTCACGACGTCGTGCCGTGCGTGGCTATGATGAGAAATAAGAGGAGTCGCCCTGAAGGCGGGCCTACAGATTCAATTGATGAGGGTTCATCTGCTCGAGCCTTCACCCTTCCTCCTTGCTTTATCGAGAAGGACTTCTTCGAGGGTTTTCCCTTGGTTGTGTTTGGTGGTGAATCTGACGTCAACAGGCGCCTTGATGAGAAAGGTAGAAGGAGACATCTGGCCTCGGGCATGGCCGGTCTGATGAAGGTTGCAGAGATGGCTATTGTCCTCGTGGGTGAGGCTTCTAGTTCCTCTGCGCTCACGAACAAAATGGAGTTGGAGAAGGCGGCTCTCTAGGAAAAGGTGCAGAAGTTGAAAATTGTCCTTGAGCGAAGCGAGGAAAAGTTCAGGGGGCAGGCTAATGAGTTGGCAAGAGAGAAAGAGAAGGTGGTTAAAGCCTTTGAGGAAAGGGTTCATTGCTGCTCGAGAGAGAATGCCTAAAGAAGGAGGCCGCTGACTCAAAAGCTGCCATGCCGCTCGCAGAAGATAAGCCCAAGGGAGTTGCCAACCTGAAAACTTGCACACAAATGGTTTCTCGAATTCAATTCCTTGAGTCGGACTGTATGGATGCTCTAACCAACGGTTTCGAGATTTTGATGGTTCAGCTGTCCGTGCTGAATCCAGGGCTCAACACCGAAGGTTCCGGAGTTTTGTCTCAGGTAGTTGATAGTAAGGTGGTCGCTCCTCCTGATTCTCCCGAGCTAGAGAGCGAAGTGAGTACTTCGTGGAACGACTAGTAGTTTCTTAATGATTTATTTGTTTATATTTGAGGCCTTCCGAAACACCCGACTGAACAATCATCTGATATAAAATCAATAAAGTCACCACCGAACGTCTTTTATCCCACAAAAAGGAAAAGATAAACAACGAGAAAACCTGAAGAGGGAGAAATTACAGTTTTTCGACCGAGAGATCGAATAAGGAAGTCAGTTACGCAAGGGGAAGGTATTAGCACACTCACGTCTGTAGTACTCTATGATATCCACTTATGTTATCTAATCTAATGGGTGTGGTAATTATTTATGTCTAAGGCTTAAAGATGAAAAGGGAATGCATGCAAAGAAGATGTGGGGAAAAGAAATCAATATTTACAAAGATATGCTCGATTAGGCCCCACAAAAAGCCTCCGCCTACGTATCCCTTTTAAGGAATCAGAGTAGCCATAGTTTGGGTCACATGTTTTGGTTGGTTTGTGTATTTTAATTGAACAATATTAAATTCGATCATTCCACCACTGCTCAACCTTTGGAGACTTATGACTTGTAGTGGAAAGGAACTAACATACTCTTAGAAGAGAAAAGTCGATTGGCGAAAAGAAAGGAGTTGGTTAGTGTTTTTACTTTAAGAAAGGATTTAAGTTGTTAGAGAGTATTTTTATTAGTTTAAGGAAAAAGAAAGTTTTAGTTTTGAATGCAAGGATGCAAAAAGAAAGAAAACATCTAAGGGAGGCTATCTAGAATCTAAACCCTAATATTATCATCCAATGATGGTCCTATGGTTGATTTTTGAAAGGGGAAATATCTACCTAAGTGGACATGCATGGATGACCATCCTAATGTCTAGCTCAAGGACTAATCCTATCCGAGAAATCCAAAGGGAGCATGGCAAATATCTCATAAAAGAGGCACAAGAGCAGTCATACTATCATAAGAGAGAGTACGAGAATGGATGGTGAAACACCAAAGGGAGATGACAAAACATCATAGATCGTGTGATAAGAATCAAACGAACAGATGGCAAAACATCTGAGCAACGAAAGCTCGAGCATCACTCGAATATCAAACACCTACAAAGCACGGGCCAAGTAGTAAAATGGACGATCCCGCCATAGACAAGTAACCAAGCATTAGATCAAGGGTCAAGCCATAGCCAAGGGGAGCGAATCACCCAAGTCAAACAAGCCATAAAACTATGGAAATATAAAAGGTCCTTAACCATGGTATTAATTACCTGGGCAAGAAAGATCAAGGAAGAAAGATAAGGTGCATACGTACACTGAGCATCAGTGTCGGTCAACACGAGCTAAAGAAGGTGTGGGGATCCAATTGCAGAAACCCTTTTCACTTTCATTAAAAGGTCTTAGACTCATTCAGATCTTTGGCACATGTTTAGAGCGTCTACTTGTAAAAGTGAGCATAGGAACGACACAGACGAAGGACCACAAGGGTTGATTACTAACCCTCTCCACTTGCATACTTTATGAGGACTTAGGAATGGTTTCCATAAAAAGGACCTAAAACTATCATCCCACTATGCAAGCACAAATAGTAAACAATCAAATACATGGCCTCCTAGTGAGGACTTCCAGAATTGCTTGCCAAATGGCACGAACTCACAATCCTAAGTAAGCAGTAAAATGCGGGAAGAGTAGATCAGATGAGAAAGTACCGAACGGATATAAATCCTTAATAAAGCAACTAAATAGTAACGAAACTCTAAGATCTTCGAACAAGCTAGCATCAAAAAAGAAACGAGTCAGAAGTCGTGTCGTCAGACATAAACATCAAGGTTTTGATGTGAAAGTAGATCACAAGCAGTGTAGCAGACATAACTAATAAACATCCTATAAGGAAATACAAATAGGCAAAGCACACAATAGTGCAAGTTAATGCAACTCATATATTTGAGAAACAAGAAAGATCGCCTCAAAAGCGAAGTTTGTATCCCATAAATAAAGTGGAATAAAAAGCAATGAAAGCTCATGAAATACGTTGCACATATTAACAAAACAGTTAGTATTAACAAGGTAATGTGAAGAAAATAAATACGAATATAGACATGTCACGCATTTATCCTAATGGCTAAGAATGAACTCAATTATTTATTTAGAACATGATACCAACTCCAAATCAATCAAACTAGCATCCAACAGAAAGGTGTAGTGAAATGCACATAAGTGCAATGGTTAAGGGATTATGGAAAGACACATTAAGTAAGGATGAGGTCATAAGTAAATTCATAAAGTTAGTGTTATATAATTAACCTACGATATCCCTAAAGTACCTTTATTAGAAGCACATTCAAACATAAGTGAAAGACTATGTCAAAATCAACTCTAAAATAAACTTTGAAAGTGAAAGAGGTGCAAGAAGGGGATAGATGAAGGAGGGACATTGTTAGATGGGTATCAAAACACTCAAGTAAGTAGTGAAATACTAATAGAAGATATAGATCATATGCCTTAAAGGATCACCACAAATCATTATTAAACTAAAGTTGAAGAAGGAAGAGGATTTGACTCTTTTAGGTCATCAATATGATCTTACAACCAAATGCAAGAAATAAAAGAGCACAACACCAAAGGCTATATAAAGAGACTAAGTGAGAATTAAGCACTAATGGTTTAAGTAAAATTGGAACCAAGGTATTAAAATGATATGCATAAGGAAAATACTTAAACCAGTATCACAAAGCGTTGAATCTTTAATCACCAAGATAAACATAACAAATACAATTTAGGGAGCCTAAATAGATCAATAGAATTGATCTTAAGACCCTAAACATGTCATGAGAAAGAATTAAAATAAATGAGAAATGAATTCCCAAATGGATTGCACAAATGCATTCCTTATATCTCTCAATACAAGCAATAAAGGTATAGACAAGATCACTTTAGAAGAGGAAGGTTAACATGATCAATTGAGGTCAAATGTCTCTCAAGTATTTGAGATACTATCCTTGATATTATCATTCCTTTAAGCATCAATTAAAAGTCAAACATTATGCAAGAAAACAAATCAAAGGTCAAAGCAATCTCAAATTAGTTTTTTTTTGAAATTATGACATACAATGCATCAACAAGGCATCATCAACAACAATTTATAGACTAATGAAAATTAAATCAAATTGATGTGATCTTAAGTCATCTTTATGATCAATACATGTTCAAAAATCTGATCCAAAATATTTTCTTAAGTCAACAAAAGAACTTCAACACAAATTTTCAAGATCAAATGGCCACATTTACTTATAAAATGCATAAAAAATAGAAATAAAAATTATAAATCCAAACCAAATTAATTTACAACTTTTAAGACCTTCTAAAAATCATAAAGGATGCTTAGGGTTCTTAGAAGTCTTAGAAAAAATGCAAACGATCTTTAATTATTAAGGCTAGCTAATGGAAAAACCAAACTAAACACCTTAGACAAAATATTTAATGAAAAATACAAAAACATGGGGTAAAAATTATTAACAATTATTTTTTTGATCCTAAGACTCTCAAGAACCTTAAGATAATTTTTCCTGATTTTTATAAGTGAAAGAAATTGAAGAATTAAATCGAATTTCAAGCATAAGTAAGAAAACCCTAAAAGATGGACATTATACTTCCACAATTTTAAAATCAATGAAAGAAAAATTAAAAAATTGATTAAAAATTACCTAAGTTAATTAAGGCTGGAATGAACCCTAAGATAATTTTTGTTGATTTTTAGAATTAGCGGAAGCATTAAAATAAAATCGTCACATTTTATTAACAAAAATATTTAAAGAAATGATACTTTTGATTAATTAATTTAATTAAAATACCACGAAATTTATAAAATCAAAAATAAAAATATGGTGATGGAAAATACTTATTAAAATGTTTTGTGTAATATTTTGGTAATTTTGGATTGATGAAACTATTAATTTTTTTTGAAGAAAACAATTAAAATAAAGCTAAAATTCAAAAATGAATGCAAGTTATTACACCTGTTTTAAACCAAAAGCGCTATAAAAATAACTAAGGGCATGCTCAATCACATTACGAAACCTTATCATCCCTATAAACAGAAACCCTTATTATCATAGTTTTTCAGTTCCAACGAATGGACTTCATGACCTCACATCTTGCTCAAGCCTCAATGAAATTCAAAAGTGTAAACATAAAAAGTGTAGATCTCATGGAGATCTACACCATGATATCAAGAACTTCATCAAATGAATGCTAAATCAAGGAGAAAAATGATCACTAACTTGTAGATTTATCATTTTACAGAAAAGTTACATAACACGAGTTCAACTAAGATTCACAAAATTCCATACTTCAAACATAAGGTTTGTCCAGCTAAAGCTTTGATGAACACGAATTTAACATGAAATTACGAATGCAAGCATAAGATGAAAATTTTCATAATTCTTACCTTGTGAATAAAATATGTGAAATATTTGAACTCAAATAAAGAGTTAGAATTCCAGAGGTGCGTGGCTTGAAGATTCAAGAATGATTCAGTGGAAGAAAAATGAATAAAGCTTGAAGAGAAGCAGAAGAAGTTTGATCGAAGAAAGAAAAATAGCTCTCAGATCTACTCTCTCTCTCCTGCCAGATTTTTTGTTGTACTGTGAGCAATAGAAAAACGTGTGTGAATGAAAGAGGGAAGAGGTTTCTTATATAGAATCAGGAAGAGTGAAAGGGAAGTTTTATGCTAAAGGGTAGAAAAGGAAAGTTTTTAAAATGATGGTATGAGCTGCGTTTTATATACATTGTTGTGCAGCTTGGGAGTCGTTTTAGGAAACACAAATGAGTTGAGCTAGATGGCACGAATTCAACATGTCCCACTTAAGGACCTTTCTTAAAGTAGCATGAAATATACATTGTGTGCATGCATGAAAGTTCTCATTTGTATTGGCTATTTTGGGTAATATAGAGACAAATCCATGCGTGTTCCAAGCCTGCTGTGAATAATCACTTCAAAAGTGTGAAGAAAGCCTCTTAATGATGGCCAGTAGTCCTGTATGAAATACTAACCTTTTTCTGTGTTTTTAACTTGGAATATCTCTCTCCATAGTCCATGAAATGAGACAAACTGTGAATCAAAGTTGGAGAGAGCATGAAAAGCTCCAACTTTAATGTTTGACATTTTTTAAAACAATGAATATTTCTAGGAGTAAAATAATGATCAATGCATGCACATCACATGTTTGACAAAATGATGGCTTAGTGCGCGCGCGTGACATGTTCTGGTGCTGGGAAAAAACCAATTTCATGTTGCCCACTTCTCAAGGTTATATCTTAAAATGTAGGGGTTATTTTGAAATGATTCTTGAAGAAAAGTTGCTCACCACACACGGGTCTTGATCTTTGAGGTTGAGCATTTTTAAAAATAATGAAAATTTTAAGGAGTAAAATGATGGTGAACGTGTGCCCACAAACTGCTTGATGAAATGTCAGGCCTGAAATGTCAACTTACTATCAATCTTGCCTTCTCAAGGCCTCAAGTTTTAAACCCAATATCTCTATTGATACTGATCCAAATGGAATGATTCTTGAACCCAAATCGTATAGGACACTTCAAACTTCAATTTTGATGTTGAAAACTTTTTGAATTGGATTTATTTGACACCTAAAAAATGATCATCAAGAAACCATGCTTTTGTGCCCATTTTTAAAATTCACTAAGTGTCAAGATTAATCCAAGCTAAATAACTTTTTTTCCTTTCACTTTTTGGACTTGAACCCACAAGGACAAAGTTGAAGAACTTTTTCTCCTCTTTCCAACCTTATAAAGTTTTCATTTTTTCAATAAAAAATGAAGTAGTTATTAATTTTCAAAATTTAGTACTTATGAACTTCCATACTTAGAAACCTTTTTCAAATACTCAAATGACTTCTTTGGCAAGTCATCTTCAAATTCAATAATTATCTTGATTCAATGATGAAATTGGTTATGAAATATGAAATGAGGATATTTTGAATTGATGGTTGACCAAAAGTCCACTTGGTCAACTTTGACCCTGATTGATTTTGACCAAAAATACTATTTTGCCCCTTGTAATCAATTGAATACCTTTCATTAAAAATTTAACCTCAACCTTTCAATCAAAGTTTCTAAATAACATGTAGAAACACATTGAATCCAATTTGAATCAAAAATTTGAAGAACTCCTATTTAAAATCAAAACCCTAATTTTGCACCTTGTGTTAGAAGCATGATGATCAAACTTCAAGACCCTAATTTCATTGGAGCTCTTGAGAAATTATTTAAACAAAGTTACCTCAAATGATATTAAGAAGATAATTCTTCAAGAAAATGGCTTAGACAAACCTCAGATCACACAATACGTCAAAACCCTAATTTCAACAGATGATGGAGACAAATGAATTTCCTCAAAACCTTGCATAACTTCAACTTCTTGATAAACCAATGAGATAAATGAAATATTTTAAGCCATGAGAGATTAATGGGACTTGAAATATCCAGTGATTAAAGTAATGAGGTTCTTCTTGTGCCACTTATCACTATAATCAACTTCCATAGCTTGAGGATAACTTTGTAGACAAAACACCTTGTTCCCATCATAAAGAAATGAATGTAATGCAATATGATGATTATGATGGAACATAAGCCTAAACAAGAGGGTAAATTTTGGGGTGCAACAGGTGCCCCAATTCAATAATCTTAAGCTTGATAAGCGAGAAAAGTGATAGTTTTTGAATGTTCAGAGTTGAAGATGATTGAATACAAAAGAACTAAAAAATTTACACCCTTGAAAGACGAAGCACCCCCCCCCCCCCCAAAGACAATGAAAGCTAGCAGACGCAGGACTTAGAAGGTACTAAACGGAATTGGATTTAGAAAATAGAGGGTCTAAAGAAAATTGGCCCTAAAAAAATGTGTTAGAATGAAACTATAACGCAGACTTTAACAAAGTTGAGGCAAGACTCAAACTTAGAAAAGTAGATGAAACTAAACTTCAGAATAATGTGTTAGGATAAAACCGGACCACAAAAAGGGGTGAGATAAAATTTAAACCACAAAGAATAGGAAAAACTAAACTCTGGAAAAGTACGCGGGGCAAAGTGGCTAGAGCGCATTATTCTAGGAGCACATGCTAGTCTCAACCATGGATACAACAAACGAAAGCTGAAATACAGTAGTCAAACACTGTTGAATGCCCAGTAAACAAAAATTGATAAATATCCAAGGAATGACATCAAATGAGATAAAACTCGACTCAACAATACTAGAAGATTAAAACTTTCTAGAAACGAGTACCAGGACAAAACAAACTGGATTTCACGCACGAGTAACTAGGCAAAACTCGATCCATAGCAAAGTGATGAGAGTACATGTTTCTCAGAGCACTTGCTGTTAGAACATAGTTTGATTCTACAACCCTCAATTAGAGTTTTGATGATAACAAAATACAAGAATAAATAAATTGTAAGATTTATATATAAGACATATATGCTACTTAAAGTTATGTTTTGTGTTTATAGAAACTCTGATGGAATCAACATCAGAAGATCAGTATCAACATTAGCATCAGAAGATATGTCAGCATCAGAAGATCAAATAACATGTGCTACACGCTGAAGCTACCAGATCATACGCTGAAGCTTGATGAACAGAATCTGCGCATAAAATACTCTGACTCTGATCAAGATCCTCACCAAGTCATCAGCACTCAGAAGCGTCAGAATAAGTTAAAGCCAAGAACACTCTGATTACCATAAGCAGAGAAGACTCTGAAGCGTTACTAAGCATTCAAGACAGATTAATTACCAACGGCTTTATTCCAAGACAAGATCTTCTCAAAAAGGAAAGAACGTTATTATCATTTAAAGTGATTTATGGACAACAACGTATCTTTTCCTTGGTTATATATACAAGACTGTATGAGAAAAGAAAAGGATAATAATCTTCACGCATATACACGCCAAAGCTAATCTTCACGCAAGCACTCATACATTTTGATAAAGCCTTCATACCACGCCTACTGCAAAAGCATTAGCAATTCAATTTTCATTCTAAGCTTAATATTGTGTATTATCACAGTTGTGATATATAGTTTTATTAGAAAACATCAAACACATTTTTGTTCAATTATCTGTAAGAGAATTTCCTTGAGATAAACCGGTCTGTGGTTATACTCAAGAAGGCTTTAATAGTTGTTAAAGTAGTTGTGTAATCAGTTGATTATAGTGGATTAAGACCTCGTTGGAGAGAGGCGAAATCACCTTGACGGGTGGACTGGAGTAGTTTGAGATCAAACGAACCAGGATAGAAATACAGTGTTGTTTAAGCTTTTGATTTAAGTTTTACAATTCAACCCCCTTCTTGTGTTTTTCACATATTCAATTGGCATCAGAGCGCCTGGTTCTGAGCTTATAACACTTAACCGTGTCAGTACAAGATCCAGTGTCAGAAAAACACAATGGCAGAACCACATCAAAACATCAGCAATGACAACAATGAAGAAAAAGACAGATTCAGTGGCAAACCTCTAGTCTTTGATGGAGAGAACTTTGACTACTGGAAAGACAGAATTGAAAGCTTCTTTCTGGCTCATGATGCTGATCTGTGGGACATGGTGACTGATGGATACATGCACCCAGTGGATGGAAGTGGTCAGAAGATTGACAGGAAAGCAATGTCTGATCAGTAAAAGCGTGATTTCAAAAATCATCACAAGGCCAGAACAATTCTTCTCAGCGCCATCTCTTATTCTGAATATGAAAAGATATCAAACAGAGACACTGCAAAGAATATGTTTGACTCTCTGAGAATGACGCATGAAGGCAACATTCAAGTCAAAGAAACCAAAGCTCTTGCACTCATTCAGAAGTACGAGGCATTCAAGATGGAAGAAAGTGAATCAATAGAAACGATGTTCTCAAGATTTCAAATTCTGGTTGCTGGTCTCAAAGTTCTTGACAAAGGGTATTCTACTGTTGATCATGTCAAGAAGATCATCAGAAGCTTGCCAAAATAGTGGAGGCCAATGGTCACAATGCTTAAGCTAGCCAAGGATCTCAACAAAATCTCTCTGGAGGAACTTGTCAGCTCCCTCAGAAGTCACGAGATAGAGCTAGAAGCAGATGAACCTCAAAAGCAAGGTAAGCCATTAGCTTTAAAATCTAACAGAAAATATGACTCCAAGGTTTTGCAGGCTGTAGAAGAAACCTCTGATGGGTCTTCATCAAAAGAAGATGAACTATCTCTCCTCTCTAGAAGGGTGAACCAATTATGGAAGCAGAGGCAAAGGAAGTTCAGGAATCCCAGAAGATCAGAGAATTAGAATGAATCCTTCTCCAGATACAGAAGGTCAGAATCCTCGTCTGGACACAGAAGATCTGAAGGCTCTTCAGGAAGCAGAAATCCAAATAACAAAGACATCATCTGTTATGAATGTAACGAGCAAGGACACTACAAAAGTGATTGCCCAAAGCTTCAGAAGGAAAAGCCCAAAAAGAAGTTTGGCAAGGAAAAGAAGAAAAGTCTCATGGTTACATGGGATAATTCTGACACATCTGAAGCTGACTCAGAATCAGATGATGAAAGAGCAAACATAGCTCTCATGGAAAACATAACAAAAGACAGTGAAGCTTCTGAGTCAGACTCTAAATCAGATACAGAAGAGGTATTTCCTGACTTTGCTATAAACTTTACTAAGGTTGAACTAGCTGAAAGCCTTAATGAAATTCTGGAAAGATATCAGCAGATCAGAGTCAAATTCAGAAACCTGAAAAGGAATCTTGCTTCTGACTCTGATAAGACTGAGAGTCTCAAATTGGAGAATTCTGAGTTAAAAGATAAAATTTCAAAATTAGAAAATCTATTGCAAAACTCTCAGAAGGAAACAATTCCTGAAACTCCCAGCAGTGCTGATGAGATCATCAAGGAGTATGATCACAACTTTTAGAAGTTTCTAGCTAAAAACATAGATAGAAGCAAAATGGCTTCAATGATCTATGGAGTTAGCAGAAATGGCAGAAAAGGAATAGGATACCAAGGTAAGGTACCTACACCAAAGAATGCCATGGATTTAGTTATAAAACGCACTTCACTTGATTCACACTTTGTATATGGGCACACACATGATATCAAATATACAAGTAGTAATTATTCTGTCAAGCCAAAATTCAACCAGAGTTTTGGTAAAACTAACAAATCAGGACCCAAGAAAATATGGGTACCTAAGGATAAAATAATACATGTGGCAGATATCTTTAGCAGCAAAGCAGAAACACCAGTCATGGTACCTGGACTCTGGCTGCTCACGACACATGACAGGAAGAAGGCATATGTTCCAAAGCCTGAAACTTAAGCCTGGAGGCCACGTAGGTTTTGGAGGCAATCGGAGGGGAAAGATCATTGGCTCTAGAACAGTAGGTAATGGAAATCTTCCCTCTATAAGTAATGTGTTATTAGTAGATGGATTAATGCATAACCTGTTATCCATAAGTCAATTAAGTGATAACGGTTATGATATAATCTTTAATCAAAATTCATGCAAAGCTGTTAGTCAGAAAGATGGGACTATCCTATTTAATGGAAAAAGGAAAAACAACATTTATAAAATCACACTTTCTGAACTGAAAAGTCAGAATGTAAAGTGTCTTCTGTCTGTTAACAACGAGCAATGGATCTGGCACAGAAGATTGGGACATGTTAGTATGAGAAGAATATCTCAGATTAACAAACTCAATCTGGTCAGAGGACTTCCTAACCTGAAGTTCAATTCAGATGCTCTGTGTGAAGCATGTCAGAAAGGCAAGTTTGCAAAACCAGCTTTCAAATCTAAAAACGTTGTTTCCACCTCTAAGCCATTAGAACTTCTGCATATTGACTTATTTGGACCAGTTAAAACTGCTTCAGTCAGTGGCAAGAAGTATGGGTTAGTAATCGTAGATGACTATAGCAGATGGACATGGGTAAAGTTCTTAAGACACAAGGACAAGTCACACTCTGTGTTTGTCACCTTCTGCAACCAAGTTCAGAATGAAAAGGATCTTAGAATCGTCAAAGTCAGAAGTGATCATGGTGGAGAGTTTGAAAACAAAGATTTTGAATCATTCTTTAATGACAAAGGCATTATGCATGATTTCTCTTGTCCTAGAACTCCCCAGCAAAATGGAGTTGTAGAACGAAAGAACAGAACATTGCAAGAAATGGCCAGAACCATGATCAACGAGACTAACGTTGCTAAGATCTTCTGGGCAGAGGCAATAAACACAGCGTGTTACATTCAGAATAGAATCTCCATAAGACCTATTCTGGAAAAGACTCCATATGAATTGTGGAAGAACAGAAAGCCCAACATTTCATATTTTCATCCTTTTGGATGTACTTGTTTTATCTTGAATACAAAAAATTATTTGAACAAGTTTGACTCTAAAGAACAAAAGTGTATTATGTTAGGATACTCTGAATGCTCAAGAGGGTACAGAGTATACAATACAGAAACACAGATTGTGGAAGAATCAATCAGTGTTCGTTTTGATGATAAGCTTGACTCTCCAAAGTCAAAGCAGAATGAATTACTTGCAGGTATGGAAGTTGAATTCACAGGTACTGAAGACAAGTCGTCAGAAGCTCTTAACAGAGACACTCCCTCAACATCAGAAAGAGGCACTGCAAGCAATCAAGCACCTTCTGTTGATCAACTTCAGAAAAGACCATCTAGAAGCAGCATAGATCACCCAGAAGAAACAATCTTAGGAAGAAAGGAAGATCCAATCAGAACAAGATCTAGCTTCAGAAACTCTGAAGAATCCCTCATGGGACTTGTTTCTCTAATTGAACCATCAACAATTGATGAAGCACTTCTGGACAATGACTGGATTCTAGCTATGCAAGAGGAGCTGAATCAATTCACAAGAAATGACGTATGGGATCTAGCTCCCAAACCAAAAGGATTTAACGTCATTGGAACAAAATGGGTGTTCAGAAAAAAACTGAATGAATAAGGTGAAGTCATTAGAAACAAAGCACGATTGGTAACACAAGGTTATAGTCAGCAAGAGGGGATAGACTATACAGAAACCTTTGCTCCAGTCGCCTTGTTAGAATCTATCTGACTCTTAATTTCATTTGCTGTTAATAAAGGCATCACTCTGTATCATATGGATGTTAAGAGTGCATTCTTAAATGGCTATATAGAAGAAGAGGTATATGTGCACCAACCACATGGTTTTGAAAGTTCCAAAAATGGCTATCAGATGGATGTTCAGCGCTTGCTTTTAAGTAATCTTCTGAGAAAGGAACTTGCTAAATGTTATAAGATTGTGATACGGTGGGAGAACTGACTTGGGATTTTGCGTTTGTGTTTGCAAATGTTTCGGTTTAGCAAGAGTCGCCACCGACTTTTTATTTTATCCTAAGGAAAGGTCAAAAAGCACAGGAAAGATCTTTGAGATGTTTTCTTGGGTTCGGGGAGTAGATTATGAAAAGGGAAGGTGTAAGCACCCTTTTCATACATGGTTATCCATGGGCTCTTAGTTACTTGTTTAGATCACTTGCTTTTGCTTTTCAATTGTTTGAAATGGTGCTTTGTGTGTGGTTTTGAAAGATGTTTTGAAAAGAGGCCATCATTGTGGCAACCTTTGTAATGATTCTTGTTTGAATGTATACAAAGGTGTTTTTGTCTTTTGAAAAGATGTTTCAATGTTTTGAAAGTTTGAAAGTTTGTTTTTTGGGAAATGTTTTGAAATTGTGTTGTGAGGTGTGTTTGAAAAGAGCAAGGATGTTTTGCAAGTTTTGATCAAGTAACTAAGAGTTATCTACCCTATTTTACTCAAAGGTATTTCCTACACATTTTTAACCCTTTTGACAGTGTTGCTTTACCATTGCATTTGGTAAACAACCTTGTATTAGGATGTTAAACGGGACAGGCGCAAGTCATCGTATAGACCATGATAGCAATTGTGTTAAGTATTTTTAGCAAATTTTTGAGGGACTAGATCATTTTTGAATAGGCAACCAAGATAGCGTCATCGAGGGACTATGATCTTTTGTTTTGTTTTTGTTTTGCCAAAGTACTTAACATGCATAACATGGACCATTTTTAAGGCAACAAGTGGATGTAACCCTAGGGGTGCAAGTGTGCATTGTGTATTGATTTTCATGCATTTTTGTCTTTGTATTAAGTCAAACTACTTGTTGATTTTGGATTTTTGCATACAAAACCCTAATCTCTAACCATGGCATAATTGAAAGCATAAAGTGCGAGAATTAAAAGTCTAAGCTATTACAACATGATTATGGGGAGGGGGATACAATTGTTGAATGGGGATTATTTGAGAAGAAATTAAAACCCTAATTTTACTATTACATCCAAATTAAATCAAATGGCATAAATAATAAACAGATAATATTTAAATAAACAAATTAAATAAATATACAAAGTATTATGAATATGCAAAAAATTTATGTTTATTTTTATGTATGTAAAAATATTTAATACAAACAAGGAAAGAAATAAATAAAAGAAATTATTTTTTTTTATTAAGGGTAAACCCTAATTTTCTTTAAGAAAATAAACATATTAATTATATTATTTATATACAACATAAAATAATGTATACACAAAAAATTAAATAGGTTTAGAAAAAGTATTATTTTAAGTATAAATAATAATAATAAAAGTATAATATTTCTATGTTTTTTATTTTAAAGTATCTATTAAATAAAATAAAAGTATGTATATATACAAAAATAAAAATATATTTAGAAAAATATTTTTTAGTGTGAATAAAATAAAAAAGTAAAATAAAAGTATAATTTTAATATTTATTATTTTCAAATTTTCAACAAATAACAATATATATTATTTAAATTGTTTTCATGTTAGAAAAAATAAAATAAAATATTAAATAAATGTAAAAAATTATAAAAATATTTTTTTGGGTATTTTTCATATTTGGGAATAATAAAATAAAATCAGAAATAAAAATAAAAATGCAAAAATATAAAATATCAAGAAATTGGGCCAGGGGGTGCATTTAGTAAAAGGGGGTGTCAAAATCAAAAGAAGCAAAGCCCAGCCCAAGCCAGACTTCATCTTCAACCTTTGTCCAAATTTCGCGCGCGCCCTGTATAATTGCTAGATCCTGCATATGAGCTCTATTGCAAAAACACATAACATCAAAGTTGTAGAGCTTTTCTAGACGAATCTAACCATATAAAAAACTAATCCTAACTCTCAAAGACCAGAGAGAATTTCTCTGGCCCTAAAATCTACCCTAATTTTTTCAGTATGGACCAAATTCTCTTAGCATGCTTAATAAAAATGAAAACCGAGCATATGTACAGCTTCATGGCTATGAATACTACATTTCTTATTCACAAACCTAAGGCTAAATGTTCCTAAATAGAGAGATAGGAAGTTGATAAAAACCTATTTCAGCTGACTTCGTGTATGGAAATGTGGAGCTTTTCAACAAGGCCTGAGATGTCTGGGAGCTTGCTTGAACTTCACTTGACGTTCTCCAATGTCTAGCTTGCCTTGAATGCTCTTGAATAAGCCTACAGAACTCAACCTACACAAGCTCAAAATGAAAATGGCAAACCCTGTAAATGGAGTTACAGTTGGTGTTTAAGGTTTGGGATAGCTTGGATGGATTGAATGGAAGGTGTTTGAACAGGTTTGGGGCAAAACGCACGAGCAAACTGTGCTATGGAAGTCAAGTTGCAGATGCTGCTCTGTTTTGTCAATGGAAGGTGATTTTGAGCTATGGGATGTTTGAGGGCTCAAAGAGTCGTGTTTCTGGTTCAAGGGGATGTGATAAAGTTGTCTCAAATGCTTGCATAAGTTAGTTTGCACAGATGTTCAAGTTCTTGTGTTTTGGACAAATTTCTTGGTTATGAAGCAAAGTGTGTGAAGTGATGTGAAACAAGCCTGTACAGGCTATCGATATGTTTGCACCTTTTTCCCTTAGCCCCTCTAATTTTTGGATTTGATTTGCTGCATAAGATATGGACCAATGCTCAAGGGATTCAGTTTTGACATAAAGCACATTTAAGCAAAAATGGAAATATTGCTTTTTCTACTTAAGGATTAATTTTGTGTGCAATGCCCTAATAACCAAAACAATGCCTTAGACTGATGGATTTTAATTTAATTATTGAGTGTGAAATGGTTTAGATGCCTGTAATCTAGTGCAAAGCAAGCTGGTTTGAATTTGCAACTTGTATGAACATGAACATGCCATGGATGAAAAGTGAGTTTTTGCCAACTTCAAGCCTTCGATTCTCCCTAACCACAAATGAGTTTGGAGAGTTATTGGACATTTTGGAAAGCTTGAAACATGCTATATAATCCATCTTTAAAATGCAATTTGATATTCCAAGTGGAACTATGTGAAAAATGGCCATGAAGATAGGTCAAAATCCTGCCTAAACTAGGGTAAAATTTCACTATGTTAAAAGTTTTAGAGACCCTTGTTCCAAAAATCATAACTTGAGATCCATGATTCTTTTTGGAAAACTTTATGAATCAAAGTTGTAGACTTTATGGAGGACTACAACTTTAATGTTGGAAGTTTTGTTTGAATCCAATTGCATCATGTTGAAAATGTTGGGCAAAGTAAGGAAAAATTAAGAAAATTTCATAACTTAGAAAAATTCTAAGTTATGAAATTTTTCAACTTTAAACCCTAATTTGCAAAAAAGGGTTTCTTGATGAACAAGTTTCATGTTTTGACACATCTTGATGAAAAATGACCCTTGGCACTTGATTTTGACCAAAAAGTCAAAGTTTGACTTTTCAGTGTACAGTCAAATTTTGATCAGTTGACTGAAAAAAATTCATCTGTCAATCCAATGCAATTGAGGTTTTTTTTGAACTTGTTGAATAGGTCAATATGATTCCATTAATTCCTTGAATCCATGCTTGAGCCTAATTTGCCATTGGCTAGGTCAAAAGTCAGAAATTGCCTTTGTGCAGTCAAAACCCTAAAAATGACCATTTTGCCCTTTTGGTGATCTGATCAAATTTCTTGTGGAGTTGTGGTCCAAACTTGATCAAATTATTCATAGGAGTCTAGAATGTTATTGTGGGTCAAAAATCATGAGGTTTGACTGTAAATTGGCCACAATTGACTTTTTCCCTAATACAGCTGATTTCTAGGTCAACTGTCCAATTGACTGGGAAAAAATTTGATTCAAGGCTTGAAACTTGGTATGGACAAACTTGTGAGTCCAACATGAAGCATGAAAGTCACTTTGAGCATTGAAGGTCCAAAAATCCCTGTGCAAACTCAAACCCTAATTCAGGTCAACAGTGCAAGGAGATGTCTTGAGCAGTGCAAAACCCTAATCCTGTCTGGAGTTCAAGGAGCCTTGTGAGGGGAGATCTTGAAAAAATGAGAGGGGAAATTTTGGGGTACAACAAAGATATATTTAAAATAAAATGTCTTACCAGAGTCAGCAGATGCGCTTAAAATAAGAAAAAGGTTCTTTCATCAAAGAACTTCTTCATAATTTTTGCTTAGCACTTCAGAATGCTTCTGTCAGAACATTACCTGAAAACATTCAAACACATTCATCAGAGTATAAATTATCTTAAATATAATTTATTGTTATCATCAAAACTCTGAGATAGGTCAGAACTAATCTTGTTCTTACAATCTCCCCCTTTTTGATGATGACAAAAATTATTCAGATATAGAAATAAAATATGATAAGAGATAAGAATCTCCCCCTGAAATGAATATTTCTATGTATAAAACTTCCTGAGATTATTTATCAGAGCAATGAAAAATCTTCTTGGATTTCTTCAGAATTTCTTTAAGATAATGTTTAGCTGGAATATTCTTTCAGAGTTAAAGTGATACCTGCAAAAAAAATTCTTTTGCACATAAGGGAATCTTGCATTTTGTTAGAATGTTTGAGACTTAGTCCCATAAATGTTAAACAATGATTAGTTCAAGAATGCACATTTTCTCCCCCTTTTTGGCATAATCAAAAAGCATAAAAATAAATAAAAAAATTTGAGGAATTTAAAAGATTTCATAAAAAGATAAAAGAAATATCTAGAAGTAAAAAAAACACACCCAAACAAAAGACAAGAGACAAAAAGAAACTAGGATTTCTTAGTAACAAGAGCCATCAGAAGATTCTTGATCTCAGAGGCAGATTCTTCTTGTTTCACCATCCAGTTCTTGATTTCTTGATTTGTTTGGTCTTGCTTATCCAAGCATTCATTTATGACTTCATTCTCCCTCTTGAGCTCTTTCAGAGTGTCCATGATAAGTGAGGTAGTAGCAGAGGATGACGAAGCTTCAGTAGAAACAGGCTTAGAAGCAACAACCGGTGAGTCAAAATTCACGAAGGTGGAAAGAAGAGTGCCCAGATCCATTGCAAGAGTTGGCACTGGTTTAGGTTCAGCCTTAACAGAAGGTTGATTCAATAGAACAATAGCCAGAGGGTTTGAATCTTCAGAGGATTCTTCAGATTCATCTTCTGATATGTCCATCGTATCAGCTGGTGTATCAACAATCATTAACGAAGACTTCTTATTCCAAATGTCAGCAGCTTCTGTCTTGAAAGCATGCAGAAGTTTGGAAAAGTTGTCCAGCACCTGAAAGTGGCATAAGTTCTGTAACTTCAGTGACTCATCATCCAAAGTTCTTCTGAAGGTTTCCCATAAAAGATCCGTTGCAGCTGTGTTCACGCTTCTGGAGCAATCTTCTTTCAGCAGATTTAACCATGCTTGAACATCTGTTATAAAATTCTGAAACAAAGTATTCACATCTAGCTGAACAGGTTTTGGGACAACTTTCTTGAAAGTTTTGTTTTTCAAGAATTGTAGAGATTCAAAATCCACTATAGTTCTTAAAAAGCTAGTAGATTCAGGATTTTTGGTAGGTTCAGAAGTGGCTGAATGATCAGGTTGGTCAACAAAGATAGGTGGTGCTGATAGATTATGAGGTTCGGATGATTCAGCAGTTTCAGGTTGTTCAAAAGGTTATTGTTCTGGAATATGAGGGGGGTGAGAGTGTAGGTGAGTTTGGTGTTGTGTGTTGTGGTGAAGTAGGTGGAGTGACATCAGGCGATATTATTATTGTATTATCAAGAGTGGGAATGGGGTTCTGAGGCTGTGGTCGATTCATAGCAAAAATGTTTTCAGATGGTAAGTTGAAAGGAGGCTTTATAGTGGCCAGAGGTTCATTTATCCCTGGAATTCTCCAAGAGCCAGCATCATACCATCCAGTGGGTCTGGGTGATAGAGGTCTGGGAGGAGGTCTTGAAAAACGTTCAGCAGGAATGGGTTGAAAAACAGATGGTTCAGGGGGTTCTGAGTGTGAGGGTTCTGATTGGGTGTCAGAGTGTTCATCTGAGTCAAAATCACTTAAATCTGATAAAACTTGATTTTTATGAGGGTTGTCAGCAAGGGAGTCAGATGGTAAGGTCAGGTCAATATCAACATCTATATCTCCTAAGGTTTGGGAGGGTTCAGTAGATGTAGATACATTGACAGAATCATAAACAGAGATAGTTTCAGCGGGTTTACCTGTCTTCTTTTTCTTCTTCTGAGGAGTGGTAGAAGGTCCTTCTACAACTTTTCTCTTCAAATATTCCTGGAGAACAACATCTAGAGCAGCTTGATTTCTTCCTTGGAGCTAAGCTGGATCAATAGGTGTTCCAGTCTCTTTGCATATTTCAATGTAGTACAGGATTATACGTGGATGATCTCTTAAGTTGAACAGAGGAAAATCAGCAATAGGTATCCTTCTCCTCTTCACAGCAGCTGACACATACGGAGTAGGTTCCACCAGCAGCTTGTCAATTATTTTCCTTTTCAGTAAGTTCTTCCCAATCATAGTCTTACCACAAGTAGGTTCTATCTACCCCAGAAGATTGGCTTCATCTAGGTGAGCAATCAGACCATTCTCAGTCAGAATGTCTGATATTAATCTACCCATAGGAATCCAATTCCTTTTGGATTTAGGGTTTTTCATCCTTTCAACTTCCCTAGTTTCTTTTACATGGTTCCAGAGATGTTCAAATAGCAAGTAAGGCAAATCAATTTTGACATTAGTTCCGAGGCAGAACAACAAATATTGTTGATCAGCGGTTATGTAATCAGGAGAGCTGGTGTATTTCCTATGGTGAATAGATCCATGAATAATCCTTGCCCAAATTTTGTATTTGTCTTTCAAGTCCCTGACTTTAGAGGAACCTTGACCATTTGTAAAAATCTCTGAATATACCCTTGTCATTTCTATCCTTCCACTTGGTATTCCTGTAACTCCAAGTCCTTTAAACCCTAGCAACTTTCTGATTTGATTTTCTGTAATGGATATTTCCTTGCCCATTACGAAAGAGAGAATAACCTTAGGGGTTGCAATAGCATGAAGCCATAATTCTTTCACCAGATGTGGAAAAACTGGACCAATGATACGATCAAAAAAGCTTTCCCATCCTTGAAACTTCACAGAAGGGAACAAGTCAAAACCATTCTCTCTAAGATTCTCAAAATCTACCATTAACTCACTTAAAACTTCCAAACTGTATACCAGAATGAGAGTTGTTCTTTCAGGCACTATGTATTGCTCAGAGTGGGTAGAAGAAGAAGCCATTGAAGCTCTTTAGAAATAAGAATTTGAAGAAAAGGGTTTAAGAGAAAAATTACAGAAAACGCTTGAGTTTGAATGAGACGGTAAAGAATGAAAAAGGGTTTTTCAAAAAGTATTTATAAGCAAAAATTTCAGAAATAGGTTTAGGAATAAAATTAAAAATATTTAAGACGAATTTAAAATAAATTTTAAAACAGATTTAAAATGAATCTTATCATTACGTGCATTTAATGGTTTTGCTAAAAATAAGGGGAAAACGTGAGATTATGGCTAATCATTAACAGTTACCTAGAACGTCATCAGTAGCTTTTGCACGGGTGACCTTTCAGAAACACACCACGTGATCATCTCCTGAAGGATGCATGTAACAGCTGTTTGTTCTAATGAATTTCTGAACTACACTTGGAAATGAAGCGTTAGAAAATTTCATAACTTTTCATATAGCTTCCATTGCAACTTCTCTTCTAACTTCTGAAGAGTTGTTAATCAAAGCATTCATTTCATAATATTCTGAAGTCAAACACAGAAGATAAATATTATTTTATTCAGGACATAATTCCATACAAATATTTTTCAGAATGAAATTAAATCTATCTTCTGAAAGGGGTTTGGTAAAAATGTCAGCCCATTGATGGGCTGTTTTTACAAAAATTAAGTTTAAAATTCCCTTCTGAATATAGTCTCTTATGAAGTGATATTTAATTTCAATATGTTTGGCTTTAGAATGTAAGATTGGATTCTTAGAAAGACAAATACCAGAAGTATTGTCATAGAAGATATGAATCTTACTTTCATAAAGATTGAAATCTTCTAGTTGACTTTTCATCCAAATCATCTGAGAACTACATCCAACAACAGATATATATTCAGCTTCTATGGTTGACAGTGCAATTTTTGCTTGCTTCTTGCTGTACCACGAGATAAGATTGTCACCCAGAAACTGATAGCTTCCAGAGGTGCTCTTTCTTTCAATTCTGTCTCCAGCAAAGTCAGCATCACAATAACCTACTAGTCTGTAATCTTGTGATCTTCTGTAACACATACCCAGATTAGTAGTACCTTTCAGATACCTAAGAATTCTCTTAACATCTATTAAGTGAGATTCTCTAGGATCTGATTGGAATCTAGCACACAAGCACACGCTAAATAGTATATCAGGTCTAGATGCAGTCAGATAGAGAAGGTATCCAATCATAACTCTATAGAGCTTCTGATCTACCTTCATACTTACCTCATCTTTACCCAAAATACAGGTTGGATGCATAGGTGTCTTGGCATCTTTGCTTTTTGACATCTGAAATTTCTTCAGAAGTTCCTTAACATACTTCGTCTAATGTATGAAAGTACCTTCTGGAGTCTGGTTGATTTGAATTCCCAGAAAGAACTTCAATTCTCCCATCATGCTCATTTCAAATTCTGCCTGCATGGTCTTAGCAAATTCTTTTCCAAGGGAGATATTAGAGGTTCCAAAAATTATATCATCAACATAAATTTGACAAATTAAAATATCATTTTTAAATGTCTTTCTGAAAAGAGTTGTGTCCACTTTCCCTCTGGTAAAATCTTTTTCTAATAGAAAATTACTCAGACGATCATACCAAGCTCTAGGAGCTTGTTTTAAACCATACAAAGACTTTTTTAATTTAAAAACATGTTCTGGATGTTTTGAATCATTAAATCCAGGAGGTTGATGGACATATACTTCTTCTTCAATATAGCCATTTAGAAATGCACTTTTAACATCCATTTGATATAATGAAATGTTATTTTGTACAGCAAAAGAAATTAATAATCTTATAGACTCTAACCTGGCGACTGGGGCAAAGGTTTCATTATGATCAATTCCTTCTTGTTGACTATAACCTTGTGCAACCAGTCATGCTTTGTTTCTGATTACTTCTCCTTGCTCGTTCAATTTGTTTCTGAAAACCATTTGGTTTCTATAACATTGAATCCTTTGGGTCTTGGAACTAGATTCCATACATCATTTCTGGAGAATTGATTGAGTTCTTCTTGCATTGCTAAGATCCAATCATTATCTTTCAGAGCTTCATCAATGGAAGTTGGCTCAATCAGAGAGACCAAAACAAACAAAGATTCTTCATTGATTCTGAGAGAGGATCTTGTTCTGATGGGATCTCCTTTTCTTCCAATGATTACGTCTTCTTTGTGAGCTGAAGATATTCTAGGAAACCTTTTCTGAGTGGGTTGATCAGAGATTCTGAGATTGTTGAGAGCATTGTCAAGAGGATGATCTGCTGAGTCTTCTTTTGCTTCTGAAGTTTCAGAGTTTAAGGGATGATCTTCTGTACATACAGAAAAATTAATTTTCTTTGGCTGTTACTGGCCAAGCTTATCATCAAACCTGACTTTGATTGATTCTTCAACAATCAGAGTTTCTGTGTTGTATACTCTATAGCCTTTTGAGCATTAAGAATATCCAAGCAGGAAACACTTTTGTGCTTTGGAATCAAACTTGTTCAGAGTTTCTTTGGTATTTAGAATAAAACAAGTACATCCAAAAGGATGGAAATAAGAAATGTTGGGCTTTCTGTTTTTCCACAATTCATAGGGAGTCTTTTCAAGAATAGGTCTTATAGAGATTCTATTCTATATGTAACACGCTGTGTTCACATCTTCTGCCCAAAAGTGCTTTGCCATATTAGTTTCATTGATCATGGTTCTGGCCATTTCTTGTAATGTTCTATTCTTTCTTTCTACAACACCATTTTGCTAGGGAGTTCTAGGACAAGAAAAATTATGAACAATACCATTTTCTTTAAAGTAATTTTCAAAATAATGATTTTCAAATTCACCACCATGATCACTTCTGACTTTTGTGATTTTAAAATCTTTTTCATTTTGCACTTGAGTACAGAAGTCAATGAATACAGAATGTGACTCATCCTTGTGTTTTAAGAACTTTACCCATGTCCATCTGCTGAAGTCATCAACGATGACCAATCCATACTTCTTGCCTCTGATGGATGCAGTTTTAACTGGCCCAAACAGATCAATATGAAGTAACTCTAATGGCTTAGAGGAAGAGACAACATTTTTAGATTTAAAGGAAGGTTTTAAAAATTTTCCTTTTTGGCATGCTTCGCACAGAGCTTCTGAGTTGTACTTCAGATTGGGAAGTCCTCTAACTAAATTTAATTTCTTTAGTTGAGATATTTTTCTAAGACTGACATGTCCCAATCTTCTGTGCCATACCCATTTCTCATTGCTAACAGACAAAAGGCATTTGACGTTTTGAGATTTAAGATATGATAAATTAATTTTGTAAATGTTGTTCTTTCTCTTGCCAGAAAAGAGGATTGATCCATCTTTTTGACTTACAGCTTTACAGGAGTTTTTATTGAAGATAATGTCATAACCATTGTCACTTAATTGACTTATGGACAATAGATTATGAGCTAATCCTTCTACTAATAAAACATTAGAGATAGAAGGAAGGTTACCGTTTCCAATGGTTCTAGAACCAATAATCTTCCCTTTATGATTACCTCCAAACTTCACGTCTCCTCCAGCTTTAAGTTCCAGGATTTGGAACATAGACCTTTTTCCCGTCATGTGTCGTGAGCACCCAGAGTCCAGGTACCATGACTGGTGTCTCAATTGAGCTGTTAAGGATATCTGCAACAAATATTATTTTATCCTTAGGTACCCATATCTTTTTGGATCCTTTTGGGTTAGAGAGTTTAAAGTTCTGTTTGAACTTTGGGTTAGCATAAGAGTTTCCAGAATGTGATGTATATTTTATATCATGTGAGTGTCCAAACTTGAATTGTTTATTCAGAGGTTTGTAAGTGAAAGTCATTTTAGCAACAGGTTTTGGTATGTATGTCTCCTTCCCTTTGGGAGGTTCATATCCAATTCCTCTTCTGTTTTTCCCACTAACTCCATAGATCATTGAAGCCATTTTACTTCTATCTATGCCTTTAGCTAGAAAAGATTGAAAGCTATAGTCATATTCTTTCAGAATATCTTTTGAACTAGACATAGACTCTGAACTAAAATTCTTTTGAACATTTTGAATTTCCTTTTTAAGTTTAAAATTGTTTTCTAAAATTTCAGATTTTTCTGTTTCAAGTTTCTCAAGATCAGATGCAAGACTCTTCTTGAGTTTCTTATATTTGATTTTGAGCTGACTATAGTTTTCCAGAAGTTCTGATAAACTATCAACAAGTTCATCTCTAGAAAATTCAGAAAATACCTCTCTTTGTTCTGACTCACATTCTGAGTCATCTGCTGTGATAGCCATCAGAGCTAGGTTGGCATTTTCATCTTCAGATCCAGATTCATCTTCAGAAGAATCTGAGTCATCCCATGTTTCCATCATCCCTTTCTTCTTACCAAACCTCTTCTTTGGTTTTTCTTTTTGAAGCTTTGGACAATCACTTTTGTAGTGACCAGGTTCTTTGCATTCATAACAGATGATCTCTCTTCTGTTTGACTTTTTGTGTCCAGAAGATTCTGATTTATCTTCTGACTTCTTGAAGTTCCTGAACTTCTTTTGTCTGTGCTTCCACAAATGATTGATCCTTCTGGAGAGCAAGGATAGTTCATCTTCTTCTGACGCTGATTCTTCAGAGTTTTCCTCTTCAGCCTGAAAAGCGTTAGTATCAAATTTCTTAATTGATTTAAGGGCCAAAGACTTACCTTTCTTCTGAGGCCCGTGGTCATCCAGTTCAATCTCATAACTTCTGAGAGCGCTGATGAGTTCCTCCAGAGACACATTGTTCAGATCTTTTGAAACTTTGAAAGCAGTGACCATTGGTGCCCATCTTCTGGGTAAGCTTCTATATACTCACTTTCTTCAACTTTGAAGGCTTCATACTTATGAACTAAAGCCAGAGCTTTAGACTCCTTAACTTGAGCATTTCCTTCACGAGTCATTTTAAGAGACTCAAATATATCATGCACTGTATCTCTATTAGTGATTTTTTCATATTCAACTTTAGAGATAGCATTTAGAAAAATGTTTCTAGCTCTATGATGATTTTTAAATTCAGCTTTTTGTAGTCTATCCATATTTTTCTGTCAACTTTGTTTCCTTCTGAGTCAGCAGGATGTGTGTAACCATCCAAGACTATATCCCATGGATCACTATCATGACCTAGAAAGAAAATTTCTAGTCTGTCTTTCCAGTACTCAAAATCTTCTCCATCAAACACTGGAGGTTTATTGTAACTATTATTGTTTTGTTCAGCGGCCATTGTGTTTTCTTCTGGATCTTTTCCTGACACGGTTAAGTGTTGTGCTCAGAGTCAAGCTCTGATACCAATTGAAGGGGTAAGAAAACACTTAGAAGGGGTGTTGAATAAGTGGCTCTTTTTCTTTTCAAAACAAAGCTCAACAATAATGGAAGGACAAGGTTATTTTTATCCTGGTTCATTTGAACTCAAACTACTCCAGTCCACCCGCCAAGGTGATTTCGCCTTTCTCAATAAGGACTTAATCCACTATAATCAACTGATTACAAACACACAACAACTGTTGTGACTAACAATGCACAAGTAATCTTACAAGTGACTAACACCACTAAGACTTAAGACTAGTCCTAGTCTGCTTGAGAAATCTGACCAAACATGGTCTCTCAAGGAACAATTACAAGAGTTTAATCTTTACAGATAGTGAAATAAAGTTTTCTTCTAATCAAGCTATATCACAACTGTGATTTTTCACTTAGAATAAATTGCACAAATTGTATGAACAAAGAGTTTGTGAGCCCAGAATCTTTCATGTAGTTTCTTGCTTCTATTTTGAAAATTGATTGGTTAACTTGTTGGTTGGCTTGCAATAAATGTCCTTCTATTTATAGTAGGAACAATAAGACCATTGCTGCCTTCAGAAAAGTTGGAGGGCATTAAATGCTTGCATGTTTCCTTGCAATATTCCATTTTCCAAGAAACTAGTGTAGACACTTGAGTGCTTTCAGCCGTCTTTGCATTAATGAGAAAATTACAGAATGTAAGAACATGTTTCCTACGCTTGACAAGACAAGTTGGTTTTAACGTTCTTTCAGAATTTGCTCCAATGTCTTCAAATCAGAACATGCTTTACTCATCTTCTAGGCAGTGCTTTGCTTGCTAAGAACTTGATCAGTGCTTGCTTTCAAGTAATATTCTGAGCAAGGAACCTGCTAAATGTTAGAAGATATATTTAAAATAAAATGTGTTACCAGAGTCAGCAGATGCGCTTAAAACAAGAAAAAGGTTCTTTCATCAAAGAACTTCTTCATAATTTTTGCTTAGCACTTCAGAATGCTTCTGTCAGAACATTATCTGAAAACATTCAAACACATTCATCAGAGTATAAATTATCTTAAATATAATTTATTGTTATCATCAAAACTCTGAGATAGGTCAGAACTAATCTTGTTCTTATAGAGTCCAGGGAAAGAAACAAAATGAGACGACACTCGAGTCATAATAACTAGTTAGGAAAGAAAAACTAGATGAGTATTAAGGCAAAACAAACTGGATTTCATGCACAAGCAACAAGATCAAGACTCGACCAAAAGCAAAGTGATGAGAGCGCATGTTTCTCAAAGAACTTGATAGTCTCAGGCCATGGATAAACAGTAAATAAAAACTGATAGAAGAATCCAAGGAACAAAGGAGACTGATTTTAACCAAGGATGCAGTTAAACAAACACTGCAAAAAGACCCGGTAAATGAAAATCGATAAAGGATTCAGTAATCAAACACTGATGGAAGTCCAAGGTATGAAAACAAAATGAGATGAAACTCGACTCATTATAACTAATTAGACAAAACTAAACTGGATGAGCACCAGAACAAAAACTGGATTTCATGCACGGGTGAGGAGACAAAACTCAAAACTCGACCCAAAGAAAATTAATTAGGGCGTACTACTAAAAACCTGTTGAAAATGAATATCAGGAAGAAGCTGATATTCAAAAGGTACATCAATAGACATTGGAATGAACCAACGAGGGTAGTTAAGACTAAACCCGAGAAAACTGCGCCAAGATAAAAACTGAACTACAATCAAGAGTAGACACTCAAACATTCAAATGATTAACATCAACAGGATATTTGTATGGGGTGAGACTGAAATACTGAGGATGAAGACATCGCTGGGGATATAATCTAAATTTTTAGCAAATTCACTGGGGAAAAACAAAAACAGTAATGGCTTATGTTCCGATGCATGTTTGAATTATTCTTCTATGGAGTAATGTTCCAAGAGAAAGGAAATAATACACTTTGAGGATGCAATGCGATAATGCATGTTTAAATGTCTCGCTGGGGAATGGCCAACGAGAAGCCAACAACCAATAGGTCAAAATACTGATAAAACTTGCAAAAATAAATTGCAAATTTTGCTAGATCAAACCAAAACTATAATGTCCGCGAGAAAACACCAAATGAAAATTAGACGTTGCTGGAGAGAGAGCGCTGACAAAATGGGGCCTATGAGAAAACAAAAACCCATCTAACTTCATATTGGATAATTTGTCCATTTCTCATTGGGGATAACAAAACTTTATACTACCAAGGATATGAAGGTCCATGCTAAGGGTAAGAGATCTTACAAACAAAACCCTTGTCGGGAATGAGATATTCTCAACAAAATATGCTACCGCTAGAAATATGAGAATCTTTAACACCAATGAGGAATAAGGAAGTACTTCAATTGGAACAAAACCTACCCGGATTTTTAACATTGGGTCAAGAGATCACAATGGCATATTCTACCCTTATCAACATATGAGATTAAAATCTACTGAATAAGGAGAGAATCTAAATCATCATTTTCAAAGAAATGGCTTTGCTAAGGGAGTGAGGATTTTTGCACAAGAGATATCCCCAAGGTAAACTTAATGGGGATATAGGAAAAACTTAGGTAATAGATCCTCAAACACTTTTAGATTCTCTTCATGGTGAAAAGGGTATTCACGGGGGATAAGCAAAAACCTCGTCATCATCCGAGGCAACAAAACAATTGGGGAGAAGAAAATTCTCTCAAACGAGTAAATGAATGTTTTACCAAAAAGAACATTAAACGTGCCCCAAGCATAGCATGACAATTGTATTTATTATCTAAACTTCAAACAACTTTAAAAACAATAATCTGCAACTTAAATTATCATGTTTGTACAAAGCCACCAAAGTTTATACGCAAATCTTTATCAAAATATTGGACATTTTGTAAACAAAACAGTAAAAGAAAATTATGAGCACATATTTGGATAAAAGAGGATCTTTTATTGATTTGAAAATTAGCCAGTGAAATGGAATTTACATTATGAAGCAATTCCTAGAAAGAGGTAATTGCAAAATCAAAACAAAAGAGTATTTACAAATGGCAATGTGAATATGAATATCCATCAAGTTCCAACTCTGCTATATCTCTTATAACTTCAACTCTCTCATCTCTTTGCTTTCCGACGAGACTTACTTGGACTGATTCCAAACCCTCTTCAAGGTGACCAATGGTAATAGTAGATGAAACTAAAATTTGGGATCCAACGCTGGACATAGTTATTCGCCTTAAATCCCTAACTTTTGCTTGAATGCCCTTTCGGGTTTTCGATCCACCGGGATACCCTTTTTTGCCTAAGTTGCCCTTTCAGGTTTTTAACTTAGCGGGTGTACTTATTTTCTTTTTCATTCTTTTCATCTCTTCTTTTTTATCCCTAACTTTTTCCCGAATATTTTTATTCCTTTTTGTGGTTCGTCGAGATGCCCTTTTTTGCCTAAGCTAATCAACTCTGCGGGTCTATTTTATGCGAAGTATTTTTTAACTACGTCAGCGTTAACAGGGAGTGGGAAGTATTCACCATCCATGGTTGCGAGCATCATTTCTCCACCATATAAAACCTTCTTGACCATAAACGATCTTTCATAAGTCGAGGTCCACTTGCCCCTGGGATCACCCTGAAGAAGAATTATCATTTTTAGCAAAAAGTCACCTGGTTTATAACACTGAGGCCGCGCCCTCTTATCAAAGGCTTTCCTCATTCTCTGTTGATATACCTGGCCATGACACAGAACCATCAACCTTTTCTCATCAATGAGCTCCAACTGATCCAACCGTTTTTGTACCCATTCACTCTCATCAAGCTCAACATCTTTCATGATCCTTATAGAAGGAATCTCAACCTCCATAGGCAAAACTACTTTCATTCCGTAAACAAACGAGAAAGGGGTCTCCCCAGTTGAAGTACGCACAATGGTATGATAACCATGCAAAGTTAAAGGCAACATCTCATACCAATCTTTATACGTCACCACCATTTTCTGTACAATCTTCTTAATATTCTTATTAGCAGCCTCAACAACGCCATTCATCTTTAGGTGATACAAAGAAGAATTATGGTGCTTGATCTTGAAGGACTCACAAAGCTCCTTCATCATTTTGTTATTGAGATTAGATCCATTATCAATAATGATCTTCTCAGGAATCCCATAACGACAGATTATGTTGTGCTTGATGAAATGAGCCACCATCTGCTTGGTAACGTTTGCATAAGATGCGGATTCGACCCACTTGGTGAAATAATCAATGGCAACCAGAATGAAATGATGTCCACTGGAAGCAGTTGGTTCAAATCTACCAATCATATCAATTCCCCACATTGTGAAGGGCCAAGGAGAAGTCATGACATTCAAAGGCACAGACAACACATGAACTTTGTCAGCATATATTTGGCATTTATGACAAATTTTAGCATGGTTATAACAATTGGTTTCTGTGATTGGTGGATTTAGAACTGACTGTTTAACGCTGGTTCGCGAAATGTCGCGGAAGCAAGAGTCGCCACCGTCTTTTATTTTCTCCAACATGGACAGGACAAAAGCACAACAAAATTCCTTATGAGATAGTTTCTCGGTTCGGGAGGTAGATTTATAGAAAGGGAAGGTGTTAGCACCCTTTCTATCCATGGTTATCCATGGGCTCTTAGATACTTGCTCACTATGTTTTCAAAAAATGTTTGCTTTTCAAGATGTGAGTGGGTTTGAAAAAGTTTCGTTTTAAAGATTTCTGAATAACTCTTGTATCTGTCCTCAAGAGTGTTTGAAAAATTGTTTTGAAAGCTTTTTTGAAAGTGTCTGTGTGAAAAGAGTTTTTGATTTGTTTTTGAATAGAGCAAGTATCTACGAGTTATCTACCTACCCTAAGGAATTAAGCTGTGTAAATGTCCTTAAGGTAGTGCCATCCCACCATTGAGAGATAGGTAGCACCACCGTTGGAGGTGTTCGGGTCAATTCGAGTGTAGGGACAGTGTGGTCACCGAAGCAACAATTAGGACACCTTAGAAGCTACCCTTATGCCCTTGATCCTTTTTAAATCCGAGGCAACCGTTTCGAGGCAACTATTCCGAGGCAACCGTTTCGAGGCAACTTTTCTGAGGCAACCGGATCATGGACATAAGGACTTACTAAGACGTCCTATACTTGACGACCACGTTTCGAAGGCAACAAGTGAGGCGTACCCTAGGAGTGGTGTGTGTATTTGTGTGTTGTTTTCATGTTAAGTTTATCTTTGATCATGGCATTGTGAGCTACACTTGTTTTTAATTAGTCATACATTCTTTCATGCAATTCAGAATTTAAAAGTGCGGAAAATTAAAATGCGGAAAGATAAAACTACGCTATTACAAGGCGCGGGTCTATACATCGCCAAAGTACAAAGACCCGTTTTTGATAAAATGCGGAAAGTAAATAAATGCGGTAAACCTAATTACTATTACAATCCTTGAGCAGTTACATAATATTCAAAAAGAAAATAATGCGCGAAAAGAAATCGAACGTCCGAGGGTTTTGACCCTTTTGAAATTAAACGAAATTAAAGTCTAATGAATTATTTAATTAAAGAAAAGAAATTGTTTTTATGTTTTTTGGTATTTAATGAAATAAAGAAGAATTAAAATTGAATGGAAACCCTAATTCTAAATTATTTTAATTATTAAGAAAGTATTAAAATTAACCTAATTTACTAATTGATTAATGTACATGTTTATTTACAAAAATAAATAGTAATTATAATAATGAAAAAAATGAGAAAAATAATTAATTAAGAAAAGGATGAAAAATGTCACAAAACCTAATTCTAGATATTTTTTATTTATTAAGAAAAAGATTAAAGTTTAAAAACTAAATTAAACTAAATTAATTATTAACATTTATTTACAAAAATAAATTAATGAGTAAATTAATAAATAATTAATCATGTTTTATTTTTTTGGTTTCTGATTTTTTATTATGAAAGTTATTTTATGGTAAAAAACAATTAAAACATTAAAAGAATTAGAAAAGAAAATCAAATAAAATTAAAAAAAAAGGTGCAAACCAAAGGGGGTGACTGGCCCCAAAGGGAGGTGTTTTGAAGTATTTTTGGCCCAAGAGACAAGGCTTGGTTTGACTTTTCTGATCATGCGTGTGAGGCTTGACTGAGGTACACCCTGGAATTCACGTTCTGGCCTTTGGATGAGATCTCCTGACCACTTGGCAAGCACAGGCATGAGCGTGTATGATAGGCCATGGACTGAATGCTGCACTAGAACACATTGAAACAAAAATTATTAAGCATATGGGGGGACCTGGGAATCGAACCCAGGTCCTAGTGGTTACAAGGCGTGTCATCCACCATCTGAACCAAGCAACGCGTATGTAATGTTAGTGGAAAACAATGATTATATAAAAAGAAACAACATTAGTGGTATAAAACAAAAATCGCGCTGGATATTTGAACTGTCCAACCATAAGATGACACGCCTGCCTTCGTCTTCGTTTTCTCTGCAAACATAAAGCAAGTAGCGGGGGTTTTAAACCCCCACTAAATGAAACCTGTGAAAATAGTGATTAGAAGCTGAGTTAATATAAAAAGGGCGCGAGGGCATTATTGGATTCGTCTTGCTGCAACGATTCTGTCCATATAGGTTTGGTGGTCTAATTTTACCATATATGAGAACCCCTAATTTTGAAGTTCTGAAACCCTAGGTTTCATCAATGGTGGATTTTGCTTTAGGCAACATTATCACAATTAAGTTGTACCAATCGCTTCAGAAGGTTAATATTAGTATAAATCTCTCAAGAAAAATGATTAAAAGTGCATGAATCATGATATGGAATTCAAGGAATTTTGGCAAACCGTATAGCCTGTGTTCTTCAATTCTTTACACGTTTTGACTCGTTCTTGATTGCAAACGCTTCCTGGATGCTTAGGCAACGTATTGGAATCCTTCAGAAGCTTTGAATTGTGCTCTAACTATGAAATCAGTTTTCAAGTTTTTGGCCAAAAGTTGCAAATTGGTTATGCAGCTTCAGCAGCTTTTTCGTGTCTTGTTTGCATTAGGTTAGGTCTTGCATAAGTATATGAACGAAATTAGGTCAAGAAACCAGCCCATAAGTCCATGAATTGATGATTTCAATATTTGATTTTTTTCATATCTTTTTCAATCTTTTTTCCATGCAAATCTTGCCAAATATGGATGATCTTGTCTTGTTGATTGGTGCACGAAATCTTTAGCCTATAATGAGAATATTTGCTGCACAAAAAGATTTGAAAAGCATTATTTGATATTTTTCTACAATTAAAACTAATTAAATGAATTAATAATAATAAAAATTCAATTAATTAATTAAAAACAAGAAAATAAATCATTTTTAGCTCAATGGGTCGTGCATATGCTTTGGGTAATGATTCAAGAAAGAAATTGAGGCCCATTAGCATTTTTGAAGTGTTTTAGGCAAAGTTGACTTTTCAAAATTCCCAAATATTTCCCAACTTCTCCAATGCATATCTTGCTCAATTTTGAAGCTATGATCATGTTCTTTGACATTTTGGAAAGGTATTGAAGTCCTCTAACCAATGTCTTTGGTCCCATGTCATTTTGATTTACCAATATCAAGTTATGGTCTTTGACTTAAAGTGCCTTTTTGCTGACTTTTGAAAATGACCTATAATGTTGAAATTGATAACTTTTTGTGAGAGCATTTCTTGGACTTGAAGTGTGAAGATGAGTTGTAGGAAATGTTATTCTCTTAAAAATGAGCTTTGGATGAGATTTTTCTGATAAACCATGAAGAAGTTATGCCTTGGTCAATTTGCAGTTGACTTTTCAACTGTCCAAGAATAAAAACTTTTGCATCTTGAGACTTTTTGAGCCATGCTTTGAGAAATCATGATCAAGATTTGATCAAATGATGTTTGTGGCTTCAAAATAAGATTTTGACCAAAATTTTTGACTTTTGACTGTCAAATGACCATTTTGCCCCTGCAGTTGACTGTGGAGCAATTAGGGTTTTTGACTGTGCAACTTGATGCTGTGAGTCTTGAAACTTGACATATGGATGCTTGACAATGTATGTAGGCATATGGGACTTGATTGGACCCTTGGAAACCTCAATTTATTTGCAAGATCCAAAACCCTAATTTTGACTGTGTTAGGAGGCCATTGGACTGTGCAACCCTTGAGAGATTTTGAATCATCTGGAGATTGATCTTGGCAAATCTTGCAGAATATGGGAGGGAAAATTTTGGGGGTACAACAGTTGCCCCTGTTCAATCTTCTTAAACCTGAGGATGTAGATTGGCTGGCGTGCCTTTCGTGATCCGAAGGTGGAAGATGATTGAACACTAGAGTGCCCAGAAATTTGCACTCACATAGTAGAGTGCTAACAGTATGATGGTGGGAATGGGCTTACAGATGCCATTTGGAGACTGATGGATAGGGGGATGGGCTTATAGATGCCATCTGGAAGTGTGACAAAACTTTATCGGGAATGGGCTTATGGATGCCATTTGGAGACTATCGGTATGTGGATGGGCTTATAGATGCCATCGGGAGGTTGTCGATCGCGTAAGAGATTCCTTAGCGAGGACTTGCATACCTGAGAAAGAAAAATAATTACCTGGCCTGTTGCAGGGGTTGATCTTCAAACTCTTTATGTAGATGTGCCCTGGCTGGATACAGGAATCGAATCTTTAAACTCTATAGACGTGCCTTGGCAAGATACAGGAATCGAGTCCGGAGAATAGTCGTCAACAGATACACCTTGACAAGATGCAGGAATCGGATCTTCGAACTCTTCAGACGTGCCCTGGCAAGATACAAGAATCGAGTCTGAAATATAGTCGTCAACAGATACACCCTGGCAAGATACAGGAATCGGATCTTCAAACTCTTCAGACGTGCCCTAGCAGGATACAAGAATCGAGTCTGGAATATAGTCGTCAACAGATACACCCTGGCGAGATACAGGAATCAGATCTTCGAACTCTTCAGACGTGCCCTGGCAGGATACAGGAATCGAGTCTGGAATTAGTCGTCAACAGATACACCCTGGCAAGATACAGGAATCAGATCTTCAAACTCTTCAGACGTGCCCTGGCAGGATACAGGAATCGAGTCTGGAATTAGTCGTCAACAGATACACCCTAGCAAGATACAGAAATCAGATCTTCGAACTCTTCAGACGTTCCCTAGCAAGATACAGGAATCGAGTCTAGAATTAGTCGTCAACAGATACACCCTGGCAAGATACAGGAATCAGATCTTCCAACTCTTCAGACGTGCCCTGGCAGGATACATGAATCGAGTCTGGAATAGTCGTCAACAGATACACCCTGGCAAGATACAGGAATCAGATCTTCCAACTCTTCAGACGTGCCCTGGCAGGATACAAGAATCGAGTCTGGAATATAGTCGTCAACAGATACACCCTGGCAAGATACAGGAATCGGATCTTCGAACTCTTCAGACGTGCCCTGGCAGGATACAGGAATCGAGTCTGGAATTTAGTCGTCAACAGATACACCCTGGAAAGATACAGGAATCCGATCTGGAATCACGACAGTTGATAGTTGAAGTGGTGAAAAACACAAGAAGGGGGGGTTGAATTGTAAAACTGAAATCTAATGCAATGAACAAGATATTTTTATCCTGGTTCGTTTGATCTCAAACTACTCCAGTCCACCCGTCAAGGTGATTTCGCCTCTCTCCAACGAGGTCTTAATCCACTATATTCAACTGAATATTACAGACTGCTTTAACAACTACTAAAGCCTTCTTGATCCAAACCACAACCCGGTTTGTCAAGGTAATACTTTCTTACAAAGAGATAAAACTAAGTGTGTGGATGTTTTCTACAAAACTTTATCACAACTGTGATGTATACACAAATTGAAGCTTAGAAACTAGATTGCTAAACAATGATAGAATATCAGAGTATGTGGTTTAGCAAAACTGAGAGAAAGAAGATTATAATAAGCTTTTGTGCGTGTAGAGATTTGGAGAGCATTAGCCATTTCAATCTTCAAAGCCTTGTTTATATAGCACTGAGATGATGAACGTTGGATGCAATATTCTTGATTCAATGCTAATAACAAGCTTTCCTTATTGAGCAGATCTTGTCTGGAATGAGGCCGTTGGAATTAATTTGCTTTCAATGCACAATACCGTTGCTTACTTAATGCAAGTTCTGGCTTGGCTCATTCTGACTCTGCTTCGCTGCTGATGAACTGTTGTGTTTCTTTATCAGAGTGTTGAGCGCAGTCTTGTTCATCAGGCTTCAGCATGTACGTGAGTTGATCATCTGATTTTGACATTCTGATATGGCAACTTCTGATGCTGGTGTCTGAAATCAAGTTCTGATGCTGAATAGATGTGATCTTGCTTATATCAATCAGAGTATCTACAAGTCAGAACATAATAATTTTAGGCAGCAGATAGTTCATACATGAAACTTATAAATACTATATCTTTTCACTTTGTTATCATCAAAACTTAAATATAGGGTAGTAGATTCAAACTTTGTTCTAACAATCTCCCCCTTTTTGATGATGACAAAAACTAGATATTTTAAATGAAAATAACGTGAAAAGATATCTGGAATATGTATCAGAATAAGAAGTAAAAGGATAAGGAGTAAAGAGATATCAGAGTTGAGAGATACTCCCCCTGAGTTTATTACTTCCCTTTGATTACACGTGTTCTTCAGGATCAGATCTTTTTGCCTTTCTTTGAACATCAGAGTATCAGAGCCTTTGACTTATCAGAAGCTTTATGTCAGAGAAGAGCTTCAGAGTTTTTCTTGTCAGAGCTTTGCTTTGGATCAGAATATCAGAGCGGATCAGAACTTCATAGTGATCAGAGCTTCAGAGCTTCTAGTCTTCAGAGTGTCCAGGAGCTTCCTTGTACCTGTAGACTTTAAGCAAAACAGAAAAACATTTTCAAGTAAATAGAGTTAGAATGTTTGAGAATTTCTGTCTAGTTAGCCGTTATTGATTAAAATATCATTCTTGTTCTTCCCCTTTATGTCAGCAATCAAAAAGTGTAGGTGATGTGCTAAAACAATTAAGATCAAAAAAACTAATCATATTGAGAGAGTTCAGAATCAAAACAAGAAAATAGTACAAAACATATTCAAACGGTACATCAGAAAATCAAGAAAAACATGAAAAAGGTCATGAATGAAAAAAGAGACTAAGGTTGAGGAGGCAAGCGTGTGAACAGGTTCTCCAGCATGGCTTGGATCTTTTCAGCAGTCTCATTCTGCTTGTGCACCATGCTGACAACAGTGTCAATCTTGCTATCCTGCACATCCATTCTCTCTTTCATCTTCTGATCGCTTTCATCCATCCGCTGCTGCAGACGCATGTCATTCAGCCTTAGTTCTTCCAGAGTCTGCCTGTCCAAGGCAGCTTGAGAAGCATCAGAAGCAGGAGGCTTCTGAGAACTTTCAGCAACATCCTCTGCTTGACTTTCTTCAGCTTGAATGGTCTTGTCTTCTTCTGATTGCACCTTTGCAGCTTGCTGTTTCTCAGACCAAGGTTCACTATCCAGAGGGAGCACGTCCTCTTTCAGAAGCTGACTTCCAACTTCATTCAGAAGCTTGCTGAAATTTTGTTGTGCCTGCTCATAGTTGATATCCTGCAACTTGAGGGCTTCAGCACGTACCCAAAGTCTGAATTGTGACCAAAGCTGATCAGAAGCAGCTGGGTCAATCATTCCCGGACAGACTTGCTTCAAAGAAGCAATCCATTGCAGCACACCTGTTTCAAAATTCATAATACCAGAGCCAACATCTGGTTGCTTTGGTTTTGGGATGGCAATTTTGTGTTTCAGATCAGCAAGACGGTCAAGACTGGTTAAGTCTATGAAAGTCCTGCTGGGGTTTTCGGAGGTTTTCTGAGCACCTGTTTGTTTTGGAGATGGAGTATCAGTATCAGAGATTATGATTGGACTGGGTGGTGTTTTGGGAGAATTTGGTGGTGTAGATTCTGGTGAGGATGGTAACTGGGGCATGATAACAGTTGTTCCACATGGCAGCTGGATTGCCAGAGGTGATGGTTGAGGTGAAGGAGTTTCAGAGTGATGAAACTCTGTTTGAGGTGATGGTGGATTAATTTCTGGTTGGGGAGAGGGAGACGGAATTTCTGATTGTTCAGGGATAAGGGGTTCTTCTGGAATTGATGAGAGTGGTTGTTATTGTTCTGGTTCTTCAGCAGATTGCTGTTGTTCTGGTTGTGGAGGAGGAACAATTTGTGGTTCAGAGATTGGTTGATCAGAGGTGTGTTGATCAATGTCAGACAACACTTGGTCAATTGCTGATGTTGTTGAGATTGTTGGTTGTTTGGGATGTTTGGTTCTGGGTCTTCTGAGTTTTAATGCCTCAGAAGGGTCCTCTTCTTGTACAGTTTCATCTATGGTAGGGATGGGGATTGAGATTCTATGAGAGGTTTGAGGAGGAATAGATGCTGGAATAGTAGAAGAATTTAAAACAGGAGCAGCAGATGAATTACCTCTTTTCCTGGGTGTCTGCTGGGATGATCCTTCTGATGGTGCCTTCCTCTTCTTCGTCTTCTTCAGAGTCACTTCTGGTTGAGGTTGATGCAGATCTTTGATATTCAGATTTGGATCTGTACCATCTGCCTTGCAAGCATCCAAGTACCTGAGAATCACCTCTGGTTTGGATTCAATTTCAGAAAATAACGGAAAGTCACTCAGAGGCACTCTTCTGCTGGAGATATCAGCAATAGGAGTAGCTCTGGGTTCCTTCTGAATATTCTCTATCAGCTTCATCTTTTTCAAGTTCTTTGCGTTCAGAGGTTTCCCAGTTGTTGGTTCAATAGTGCTTAGCTCTTGAGCTTCTATCAGATGCTCAATCAGCCTATTCTCTGTCAGAATATCTGATATCAACCTTCCAAAAGGTATCCAATCCCTCTTGGTTCTTTCTTCTTCCCTTGTTTCCTTCACACTTGTTCTGAGGTGGTTGAACAGGAAGTGAGCCAGATTGATCTTTACCTTCTGATCAATAAAGTAGATCAGAAACTGCTGATCCACATTTATGTAATCAGGAGAACTGGTTGGTTTCCTGTGGTTGAAGCACCCCAGAATTATCTTAGCCCACACTCTGTAATGATCCTTCAGATCTTTAATCTTGCTGCTGGGCACCCCAAGAGTGAAAATCCTGTCAGCTATCACACCTATATCAGCACATCTTTCAGCCATGTCCACACAACGGACGCCACCGCCACTGTAACCGATTAGCCTTGCAATGTTATCCTCAGTGATCACAATCTTCTTCCCCATAACAAAGGAGGTGACTAGATGTGTTGAAGCCTTGGCGTGAATCCAGAATTCCTTGACTAGCATTGGGAATGTTGGTCCAACCAACCTATCAAAGTACCTTTCCCACTTCTGAGCCCTAACTTCTTCAGTTAGGTCAAAACCGTTCTCCTTCAAGCTTTCAAAATCAATGATTAATTCAGAAAGCACTTCAAGATTCTTCACAGGAGTGAGGAGAGTTCTGAATGGCACTTGATATTGCTCAGATGATGCTTTCTTCTGAGGACCTGCAGAAGCGCTGCTGGAGGTTGCCATGTTCACACTAAAAGGGTTTTGAGAATAAACTGAGGAAAATAGGTTGCAAGAGATGAACACAGAAATATGCAGAAAATGCTTGAGTATTAGTGAGAAAACGTAAAGAATGAGAATGAGAGATTAATGTGCTTAAATAGAGTTTTCAAAACTGTTTTGAAAAGATAAACGTTTTTTAAGAGAGAGAAAAATCATGATTGCATTTTAAAAACATGATTACTTTTCATTAAATGCTTGATGATTTTGGGGGATTTGAGAAAGATACTTAAAAACGGTTACCAGACATGTGTCTCAATGCACCCAATCAGCGCTTTGCCTTCTCAGAAGTGTGCACGAGTTCTGCTTCAGAGATATGCTGATGATTGGATGACACTTGTTTGATGTAGTGATCAACACGTCTGTCTTTGAGCTTAGACTCTCAAATCTTTAGACTTGCATCTGATACAATCTGCATGTTCTATCTTTCTGAAAGGAGATTGATCAGAAGTTCACAGTAAAACAATTACATTCTGAAGGTAAATATATGGAATTAAAACATTTTCACTCTGGACACACTTTCATGCTGAGATGTTTCAGAATGAAATTAAACCTATCTTCTGAAAGGGGTTTAGTGAAGATATCAGCCCATTGATGGTCTGTATCTATAAATTTTAAGTTCAAAATACCTTTCTGAATATAGTCCCTAATGAAGTGATGTTTTATTTCTATATGCTTAGCTCTAGAATGTAAAATGGGATTCTTACTTAAGCAAATAGCAGAAGTATTATCACAGAGTATAGGAATGTTACTCTCAAAAATCTGGAAGTCTTTAAGCTGACTTTTCATCCAGAGCATTTGTGTGCTACATCCTGCTGCTGCTATGTACTCAGCTTCTGCTGTTGACAGAGCAATTGTTGATTGCCTTTTGCTGGACCAAGAGATTAGATTTTCTCCCAGAAACTGGCAGCTTCCAGAAGTACTTTTACGTTCCACTCTGTCTCCAGCAAAATCAGCATCACAGTAGCCTACTAAGCTGTAATCACTAGATTTTCTATAAAACAAACCCAGATTAGTAGTACCTTTCAGATACTTGAGAATTCGCTTAACAGCTGTTAAGTGAGATTCTCTAGGATCTGATTGGAATCTAGCACATATACAAACACTGAATAATATGTCAGGTCTTGAAGCAGTCAGATAGAGGAGAGAACCAATCATACCTCTGTAGACTTTCTGTTCTACATTTTTGCTCACCTCTTCTCTTTCCAGAATGCACGTGGGATGCATTAGAATCTTTGATGGCTTACATTCTGAGAGGTCAAATTTCTTCAGAAGATCTCTGATGTATTTGCTCTGATGAATGTAAGTTCCTTCTGGAGTTTGATTGATCTGAATTCCTAGAAAGAATTTCAGTTCCCCCATGAGGCTCATCTCAAATTCTGCCTGCATACACTTAGCAAATTTTCTTCCAAGAGAAGGATTAGTAGAACCAAAAATAATATCATCAACATAAATTTGACAGACTAAGATGTCACTCTTAACTGATTTACAGAATAGAGTAGTGTCCACCTTCCCTCTGGTGAATTCATTTTCCAGCAGAAAGTTACTTAGCCTTTCATACCAAGCTCTGGGAGCTTGTTTCAGACCATACAGTGACTTCTTTAGTTTGAAAACATGTTCTGGATGTTTTGTATTTTCAAAACCTGGGGGTTGGTGTACATAAACTTCTTCTTCTATATAACCATTTAAGAATGCACTTTTGACATCCATCTGATACAGAGTGATGCCTCTATTAACAGTAAATGAAATTAAAAGTCTGATAGATTCTAACCTGGCGACTGGGGCAAAGGTTTCTGTATAGTCTATCCCCTCTTGCTGACTATAACCTTGTGCAACCAGTCGTGCCTTGTTTCTGATGACTTCACCTTGTTCATTTAGCTTGTTTCTGAACACCCATCTTGTTCCAATGACGTTGAATCCTTTTGGTCTGGGAACGAGATCCCATACGTCGTTTCTGGTGAATTGATTCAGCTCTTCTTGCATTGCCAGAATCCAGTCATTATCCAGAAGTGCTTCATCAATAGAAGAAGGTTCAATCAGAGACACAAGTCCCATAAGAGTTTCTTCAGAGTTTCTGAAGCTTGCTCTTGTTCTGATTGGATCTTCCTTTCTTCCTAGGATAGTCTCTTCTGGGTGATCCAAGCTGCTTCTGGGTAATCTCTTCTGAGGTTGATCAGCAACTGTTGTAGGATTGCTAGCAGTGCTCCTTTCAGACGTTGAAGGAATGTCTGTGTTGAGAGCTTCTGATGACTTGTCTTCAGAACCTGCAAATTCAATTTCTATACCTGCAAAAACTTCATTCTGCTTTGACTTTTCAGAGTCAAGCTTATCATCAAAACGAACACTGATTGATTCTTCCACAATCTGTGTTTCTGTATTGTATACTCTGTACCCTCTTGAGCGTTCAGAGTATCCTAACATAATACACTTCTGTGCTTTAGAGTCAAACTTGTTCAAATAATTCTTTGTATTTAATATAAAGCAAGTACATCCAAATGGATGAAAATATGAAATGTTGGGCTTTCTGTTCTTCCACAATTCATATGGAGTCTTTTCCAGAATAGGTCTTATTGAGATTCTATTCTGAATGTAGCACGCTGTGTTTATTGCCTCTGCCCAGAAGGTCTTAGCAACGTTTGTCTCATTGATCATGGTTCTGGCCATTTCTTGCAATGTTCTGTTCTTTCGTTCTACAACTCCATTTTGTTGGGGAGTTCTAGGACAAGAGAAATCATGCAGAATACCTCTGTCATTAAAGAATGACTCAAAATCTTTGTTTTCAAATTCTCCACCATGATCACTTCTGACTTTAACGATTCTAAGATCCTTTTCATTCTGAACTTGGTTACAGAAGGTAACAAACACAGAGTGTGACTCGTCCTTGTGTCTTAAGAACTTTACCCATGTCCATATGCTATAGTCATCTACGATTACTAACCCATACTTCTTACCACTGACTGAAGCAGTTTTAACTGGTCCAAATAAGTCAATGTGCAGAAGTTCTAATGGCTTAGAGGTAGAAACAACATTTTTGGATTTAAAAGAAGGTTTTGCAAATTTTCCTTTCTGACATGCTTCACACAGAGCATCTGAATTGAACTTCAAATTAGGAAGTCCTCTGACCATATTGAGTTTGTTAATCTGAGATATTCTTCTCATACTAACATGTCCCAATCTTCTGTGCCAGATCCACTGCTCGTTGTTAACAGACAGAAGACATTTTACATTCTGACTCTTTAGTTCAGAAAGTTTGATTTTGTAAATGTTGTTTTTCCTCTTACCATTAAACAGGATAGTCCCATCTTTCTGACTAACAGCTTTACATGATTTTTGATTAAAGATTATATCATAACCGTTATCACTTAATTGACTTATGGATAACAGATTATGCATCAATCCATCTACTAGCAGAACATTATTAATAGAGGGAAGATTTCCATTACCTACAGTTCCAGAGCCAATTATCTTTCCCCTCTGATTGCCTCCAAAGCCAACGTGGCCTCCAGGCTTAAGTTCCAGGCTTTGGAACATATGCCTTCTTCCCGTCATGTGTCGTGAGCAGCCAGAGTCCAGGTACCATGACTGGTGTTTCTGACTTGCTGCTAAAGATATCTGCAACATGTATTATTTTATCCTTAGGTACCCAGATTTTCTTGGGTCCTGATTTGTTAGTTTTACCAAAACTCTGGTTGAATTTTGGTTTCACAGAGTGCTTACTGCTAGTGTATTTGATATCATGTGTGTGACCATATACAAAATGTGAACTCAGAGGAGTGTGTTTAATGGTTAAGTCCATGACATTCTTTGGTGTAGGAACCTTACCTTGGTATCCTATTCCTTTCCTGCCGTTTCTGCTAACTCCATAGATCATTGAAGCCATTCTGCTTCTATCTATGCTTTTAGCTAGGAACTTCTGGAAACAGTGATCATACTCCTTGATGATCTCATCAGCGTTGCTGGGAGTTTCAGAAATTGGTTCCTTCTGAGAGTTTTGTAAAGTGTTTTCTAATTTTGAAATCTTATTTCTCAGCTCAGAATTTTCCAATTTGAGACTCTCAGTCTTATTAGAGTCAGATTCAAGATTCCTTTTCAGGTCTCTGAATTTAGCTCTAATTTGCTGATAACGTTCCAGAATCTCATTAAGGCTTTCAGCAAGTTCAGCCTTTGTAAAGTTAACAGCAAAGTTAGGAAATACCTCTTCAGTGTCTGATTCTGAGTCTGATTCAGAAGCTTCACTATCTTCTGAAATGTTAGCCATGAGAGCTATGTTTGCCCTTTCATCATCTGATTCTGAGTCAGCTTCAGACGAGTCAGAGTCATCCCATGTAGCCATGAGACTTTTCTTCTTCTCTCTTCCAAACTTCTTTTTGGGCTTTTCCCTCTGAAGCTTTGGGCAGTCACTCTTATAGTGTCCTTGCTCGTTGCACTCATAGCAGATGATGTCTTTGGTGTTTGGCTTTTTGCTACTGGAGGAGCCTTCAGATCTTCTGTATCCAGAGGAAGAATCTGTCCTTCTGTATCTGGAAGAAGACTCGTTCTGATCAGATCTTCTGGGATTCCTGAACTTCCTTTGTCTTTGCTTCCACAGTTGATTTACTCTTCTGGAGAGAAGGGAGAGTTCGTCTTCTTCTGATGAGGATCCATCAGATGTTTCTTCAACTGCCTGCAAAACTTTAGACTCAAATTTTCTGTTAGATTTTAATGCTAAAGGCTTACCTTGCTTCTGAGGCTCATCAGCTTCTAGCTCTATCTCATGACTTCTGAGGGAGCTGATAAGTTCCTCCAGAGTGATTTTGTTGAGATCTTTAGCTAGCTTCAGAGCTGTAACCATAGGTCTCCACTGCTTGGGTAAACTTCTGATGATTTTCTTGACATGGTCAGCAGTAGAGTATCCTTTGTCCAGAACTTTGAGACCAGCTACCAGAATCTGGAATCTAGAGAACATGGTTTCAATGGATTCAGATTCTTCCATTTTGAACGCCTCATACTTCTGAATGAGCGCCAGAGCTTTTGTTTCTTTGACCTGAACGTTGCCCTCATGCGTCATTCTGAGTGAGTCAAAAATATTCTTTGCTGTGTCTCTGTTGGAGATCTTTTCATACTCAGTATAGAAGATGGCGCTGAGGAGGATGGTTCTGGCCTTGTGGTGATTCTTGAAGTCACGCTTTTGTTGATCAGACATTGTTTTTCTATCAATCTTCTGACCACTTGCATTCACAGGGTGCGTGTATCCATCTGTCATCATATCCCACAGATCAGCATCATGTGCCAGAAAGAAGCTTTCAATTCTGTCTTTCCAGTAATCAAAGTTTTCTCCATCAAAGACTGGAGGTTTGCCACTGAATCTGTCTCTGTCCTCATTGTTGTCATTGCTGATGTGAGAATTATTTCCTGCCATTGTGTTTTTCTGACGCTGGATCTTGTACTGACACGGTTAAGTGTTTTAGCTCAGAACCAGGCGCTCTGATGCCAATTGAAGTGGTGAAAAACACAAGAAGGGGGGGTTGAATTGTAAAACTGAAATCTAATGCAATGAACAAGATATTTTTATCCTGGTTCGTTTGATCTCAAACTACTCCAGTCCACCCGTCAAGGTGATTTCGCCTCTCTCCAACGAGGTCTTAATCCACTATATTCAACTGAATATTATAGACTGCTTTAACAACTGCTAAAGCCTTCTTGATCCAAACCACAACCCGGTTTGTCAAGGTAACACTTTCTTACAAAGAGATAAAACTAAGTGTGTGGATGTTTTCTACAAAACTTTATCACAACTGTGATGTATACACAAATTGAAGCTTAGAAACTAGATTGCTAAACAATGATAGAATATCAGAGTATGTGGTTTAGCAAAACTGAGAGAAAGAAGATTATAATAAGCTTTTGTGCATGTAGAGATTTGGAGAGCATTAGCCATTTCAATCTTCAAAGCCTTGTTTATATAGCACTGAGATGATGAACGTTGGATGCAATATTCTTGATTCAATGCTAATAACAAGCTTTCCTTATTGAGCAGATCTTGTCTGGAATGAGGCCGTTGGAATTAATTTGCTTTCAATGCACAGTACCGTTGCTTACTTAATGCAAGTTCTGGCTTGGCTCATCTGACTCTGCTTCACTACTGATGAACTGTTGTGTTTCTTTATCAGAGTGTTGAGCGCAGTCTTGTTCATCAGGCTTCAGCATGTACGTGAGTTGATCATCTGATTTTGACATTCTGATATGGCAACTTCTGATGCTGGGGTCTGAAATCAAGTTCTGATGCTGAATAGATGTGATCTTGCTTATATCAATCAGAGTATCTACAAGTCAGAACATAATAATTTTAGGCAGCAGATAGTTCATACATGAAACTTATAAATACTATATCTTTTCACTTTGTTATCATCAAAACTTAAATATAGGGTAGTAGATTCAAACTTTGTTCTAACAATAGTAATTATCTTTGTACTGACCTTAGTCCTGAAAAGACAAAACGTTAGTTGTATGCAATGTCATGATGTATGACGTGCGTGATGTTCTCAAAATAAATGAGATTGTATGTTCATGATGCGTATGTGCATGCTATAATGTATGAAGATATGACGTTCATGAATGTATTTTTGTCTAGGAAAGTAAATCCTTGACGGGTGCCGGGAAGTTGAATCCTGGGCTGATGTGGAAGAGTATAGCTTTTCGTTTCCGCTGGGGATGATAGTTGCAAGCATAAACCGGTAGGAGAAGATGACTCCGTTGGGGAATAAACTTGGCGAATAGATTACTCTGCGGGGAATGCTCTATGGGGAGAGAAAATACTTTGCTGAGGTTGGTGATAACTCCGCTGGGGATACCGTTGATGTGTTGTGTTGAAGGAATTGATGAACTCCGCTGGGGGATAGGAAGACTTCGCCAGGGACGATCTTTCCGTGGCAATTGGCTGAAGATAACCCAGTTATGTCCTGGTGGGGGAATAACCTTTGAATAAAGCCGGGGGAGCGTTCGTACTCTGCAGGGGATAAGCTTCCAGAATCTACTGGGGATAAGCCTTAAGACTTGCTGGGGAGATTGGTTGAACTCTCCTGGGGAGACTTTTGAGATTGGACTGGGGAATGGCTCCACTGGATGCCCGGTATACTGCCGGGGAACAATCTTAGATCAAGACTGCCGGGGATGCTTGCTAGTAATGTCTGTATACTCCTTTGGGGAATATTGAGATCTTCGGGGGATAATCCAAATTCCATAAGGCTGACTGCAGGCTAACTCTGCTCGGGGAGAGTATCGTTGACTTGCTAGGAGATACTGTGCCTTTTAGGGTTGATTGGAGACCAACTGCTTGGGAGAGAATTGTTGAATCTTGGCTCACTCTCTGGGGAATAAAGATATCTTGGTTACATTCTTCAGCCGAACTTACCTTGGTACCTTGGTGGACAGAGCAATTAGACTGCTTAGACAACTCATTATTGCCCCTGTTTCTGATGTTACCTATAATCAATCCTTTGTTTCGCATGCAAATATTTATGAGTTAGCAATTAGTGTCAAATGCATATATCATAATTGAACATTGGACGTTCTTCGCAAAGCAAAACAAAAAAAGGAAAAACAACAATTGGCAACTGGTCTGAAAAGTGAATTTGTATTGATTTTTTGAATTTGCCTGTAAATAGGCGTTTATGTACAAGAGGCTGACGTCCTAGTAAGAGAACGCTGCCGAACAATAGAGTTTATACAATTTTGTGAAAAAGGAAAACAAAACAGCTATGTGAAAAGAATTATCCCACTGGGTTCCAACTCTGCTATCGTCTTTATATCTTCGATCGTCTCATCACTTGGCTGCTTAGTTGACGATGAAGCTGATTGATCAATGCCGTCTGAACCTGACAGTTGATACCGGATTCTGGATGCAAGGTGATCCAATGAGACATGGTATTACGCTTTAATCCCTAACTTTTGCCTAGACCGCCCTTTCGGGTTTTCAGTCCACCAGGATACCCATTTTTGCCCAAGCCGCCTTTTCAGGTTTTCGACTTGCCGGGTGTACAGATTTTTTTTATTTCATCCCTCATTTTGCCCGAACCCTTTTGGTTCGCCGGGAAGCCCTAATTTTTGACTAGGTATGTCAACCTAGCGGGTCTTTTATCATGCGTAGTATCTTTTTACTATGTCTGCATTGGCGGGGTGAGGAAGGTCGTCACCATCCATGGTGGTTAGAATCATGGCTCCTCCTGAGAACACATGTTTAACCACAAATGGCCCTTCGTACGTAGGGGTCCATTTTCCCCTTGGATCACTTTGAGGAAGAATGATACGTTTGATTACCAGGTCCCCAACTTGATACTCTTGTGGTCTGACTTTCTTGTTAAATGCCCTGATCATCCGTTTTTGGTATGTCTGACCATGACAAATAGCGGTGAGTCTCTTTTCGTCAATTAGGTTTAACTGATCAAGTCGAGTCTGGATCCAGTCATCTTCGCTAAGATCTGCATCCTTCATTATCCGGAGAGAGGGTATCTGGACTTCAATCGGCAAGACTGCCTCCATGCCGTAGACCAAGGAAAATGGAGTTGCCCCGGTTGACGTTCTTGCTGAGGTACGGTACCCATGAAGAGCAAATGGTAACATCTCGTGCCAATCTTTGTAGGTCACTGTCATCTTCTGCATAATCTTCTTGATATTCTTATTAGCTGCTTCTACAGCCCCATTCATCTTCGGCTGGTAAGGAGAAGAGTTGTGGTGCTGTATCTTGAATTGCTCGCAGAGCTCAGTGATCATCTTGTTATTAAGATTGGTACCGTTGTCCGTAATGATCCTTTCCGGGACGCCGTATCGATAGATCAGGTTATGCCGAATGAACCGTGCCACGACATTCTTGGTTATAATGGCATAGGAAGCTGCTTCAACCCACTTTGTAAAGTAATCAATAGCCACCAGGATGAAGCGATGTCCGTTGGATGCTGTGGGTTTAATCTCGCCGATCATATCAATGCCCCACATAGAAAAAGGCCAAGGTGCTGTCAGGACATTCAGAGGAACTGGAGGAACGTGCACCTTATCAGCATATATCTGGCACTTGTGACATGTCCGAGAATGTTGGTAACAGTCGGCTTCCATTGTGGACCAGAAATATCCTGCCCGAAGGATTTTCTTTGCCATGGTGTGTCCACTGGAATGCGTTCCGAAGGTACCTTCATGCAGTTCTGCCATGATCCTTTCTGCTTCAGCTTTATCCACACAACGCAGTAAAGTTGAATCATGGTTTCGCTTGTATAGAATGCCATTGCTGAGGAAAAACTTTGCAGTGAACCTTCTCAGAAACTTCTTGTCATTGACGGATGCGCCTTCAGGGTATTCTCGAGCTTCCAAGTACCTCTTCACCTCATGATACCAGGGTTTTTCAGTTACCACCTCAGCCTCAAGGTCACAACAATATGCAGGTTCGTCCAGTTTCCAGATAATGATTCGGGGAGACTCATTGTCCCACTTGACTTTGAACATAGAAGACATCGTAGCCAGCGCGTCCGCCAACTGATTCTCCTCTCTTGGAAAGTGTTCAAAAGTGATCTCTGTGAAATGGGGGATCAATGTCAACGCATATTCTCTGTAAGGAATAAGATTCATATGTTTCGTATCCCACTCGCCTTTGATCTGATTGATCACGAGAGCGGAATCTCCGAAGACACTCAGAAACTTGATCCTTAAGTCAATCGCATCTTGAAGACCCATGATGCATGCCTTATACTCCGCCATGTTGTTAGTGCAGTTGAAACATAGTCGGGCAGTAAGTGGAGTATGAGTGCCTTGAGGGGATATGATCACAGCGCCGATGCCGTTACCCAAAACGTTGGAGGCTCCGTCAAAGTGCATAGACCATCGGGATCCTTCCTCAGGTCCTTCATCCGGTCCAGGTACTTCACAATCAGTCACTATCATGATGCTCTCGTCAGGAAATTCAAAGTACATTGATTGGTAGTCATCCACTGCCTGGTGTGCCAAATGGTCTGCCAATACACTTCCCTTGATAGCTTTCTGAGTCGTGTACTGGATGTCGTATTCTGTCAAGATCATCTGCCATCTTGCTATTCTTCCAGACAGAGCAGGCTTTTCGAATATGTACTTTATTGGGTCCATTTTTGAAATCAACAGAGTAGTGTGAGTCAACATATACTGTCTCAGCCGGCGAGCAGCCCATACCAAAGCGCAACAAGTTTTCTCGAGCAGTGAGTATCGGGTCTCACAGTCAGTAAACTTTTTGCTAAGGTAATAAATGGCATGCTCTTTTCGGCCAGACTCGTCATGCTGCCCCAGCACACACCCCATTGATCTGTCAAGTACTATCAGGTATAGTATTAGAGGTCTCCCTTTAACCGGTGGCATAAGAATGGGTGGTTCTTGGAGATACTCTTTGATTCTGTCGAAAGCGGCCTGACATTCATCATTCCAACGTACTACCTGATCTTTCTTCAGCAGCTTGAAGATTGGTTCACAGGTAGCAGTTAGATGCGAGATGAATCGGGCAATATAATTCAGACGTCCTAGAAAGCCTCTGACCTCTTTCTCTGCCTTGGGAACTGGCATCTCTTGTATGGCTTTAACCTTGGCAGGGGCCACTTGAATACCTTTGTCGCTCACGACGAAGCCTAGCAACTTTCCAGATCTTACCCCAAAGGTGCACTTGTTTGGGTTCAACCTCAGCTTGTACAACTTCAGACGGTCAAACAGCTTCTGTAGATGGTCAAGGTGTTCCTCCTCAGTTTGGGACCTTGCAATCATATCATCGACGTACACTTCAATTTCATGATGGATCATGTCATGAAATAAAGCAACCATGGCACGTTGGTAGGTTGCCCCAGCATTTTTCAGTCCAAAAGGCATGACCTTGTAGCAGAAGGTGCCCCACTGGGCAACAAAGGTAGTCTTTTCCATATCTTCAAGAGCCATCTTGATTTGATTATAACCTGAGAAACCGTCCATGAAGGAGAACACCTTGTGCTGAGCAGTGTTGTCAACCAGAACGTCGATGTGAGGTAGAGGGAAGTCATCCTTGGGGCTCGCCCTATTCAAATCCCTGTAGTCGACACACATTCAGACCTTACCATCCTTCTTCGGCACCGGAACCACGTTGGCAACCCACTGAGGGTAAGAAGTCACTGCTAGAAACCCGGCATCGAATTGCTTCATAACCTCAGCTTTGATCTTCTCGGACATTTCTGGACGCATACGGCGGACCTTTTGTTTAACCGGAGGGCATTCTTCCTTGGTAGGCAAGTGATGGACCACAATGTCGGTATCCAGCCCAGGCATGTCTTCGTAGGACCAGGCAAAGATTTCCACATAATTATGCAACATCTGAACCAACCGTTGTTTCACGCTGAGCTCCAGATTGGCACCAATCTTAACTTCCTTTCTATCTGTCTCAGTACCCAGATTTACCGTTTCCACTGGCTCTTCATGTGGCTGAATGGCCCTCTCTTCCTGGAGTAACAGTCTTGCAAGCTCACCAGATACTTCGCAATCATCTTCACCTTCGTCTTCGGCTAAGTTGATCGGATTTTCGAAGTCATAACTGGCAGTAGCAGAGTCGTTACCAGTGAGATCCAGAGTGGATTGAAACCTGTATAGGTGAGTGTGTGTAAATATAGCTGTTTTGCAATATAAAGAAAGAAAGAAAGGGAGCACAAGATTTGAAATGCGAAAAACGTCCAATGTCTTTATTCATGATATATGGAAATGACAAGTAATAAGCCCTCACAAATGAAGCCAACGGTGCCCCGGGTAAGACACCGGGCCATAAAGTTTCAATTTATTGTTCATTACAAATTAAAAAACAAAGGAATTCATTACTGCGTAACAAAAGTAACAGGTATGTAGTCTTTTACAGTCCAATTGTTCAGTCCACCGTCGGTCGTCGGGTAGATCCAGCTATCAAACTCTGATTCCTCCGCCTCGCCTTCAATAGCATTCACTCCCGGGTTGGTGATGAACACGGGAGATCTTCCAACCCTTGCTTTGCGTACAGCCCTCTGAGCCTCTGCAGTGAAACCCAGCCCAAACTTGTCAGTCTTAGGAGTAAAATCAGGGAGCCTGCCCTAGTTAGCGCATTCACCTTTCTCAATTACAGCCCGGGCGTCCTTCAAGGAAGCCATCTTCAAGGGAGAGTCTTCTTCAATTATTGTCTCAGCTGACGCCAATGTTGGAGGTACCTCTTCAAAATGTTGAAAGGGGGTTTCAATAAACTCCCCGTCCATCTCTATATACCAGAATGAGTTCAGATGACTAACCATATATTCTTCCTCCCCCTGCACTGTAACAATCTTCCCTCTGACAGGGTACTTGAGCTTCTAGTGTAGAGTGGAGGTCACAGCCCCAGCTTTGTGAATCCAAGGTCGACCCAGCAAACAGGAATAAGATGGACGGATGTCCATCACATAGAACGTTGAGTCAAAGACTTGAGAACCAACACGAATCAGAATATCCACTTCACCATGTACCATCCTCTTCGACCCGTCAAAGGCTCGGACAATGATGTTACTAGGCTTCAACTCCAAACCTTCACCATCCAACCTGTCCAAGGCCTTCTTGGGCAATACATTCAGCGAAGAACCGGTGTCCACCAACACGTGTGCGAGAGTAGTGCCCCTGCATTTTATGGAGACATGCAAGGCATCGTTGTGGTTCTTTCCCTTAGCGGTAAGATCAGCATCCGAGAAACCCAAACCATTGTCAGCGGTCAAATTGGCCACACAATCAGTGAATTGATCTGCAGATGTCTCTTGTGGCACATGGGCCGTCTTCAGAAATGAAATCAGGGCCTTGGCGTGGGCCTCTGAGCACAGCAGCAATGATAGCATAGAGATCTTGGAGGGGGTATGCCCCAGCTGTTCAACGACGTTGAAATCGCTCTTCTTAACGATCTTAAGGATTTCCTCCATCTCTTGCTGGGAGGCTTCAACATTCACAGTCTTCGGTGCCTCCATCCGGGCAGGCACATCAGCAGTCTCTTTGCCCCGAGTGTCAGATGACTCGGCAGCAGGGGTAGAAACTTGATCAGAAGGGGAAACAGGCGCACTTGCATGCGTTATTATAAGAGGTCTTCGGATAACTGGTGGCGCAATGTCAGGCGAGAAGAGCCTGCCACTGCGAGTTACTTTAGTTTGACCGGTGATGTTACTGATACCGGTACTAGTGTTGAACTCTTGCTTTACTCCAAGTACGTACACATCTGCCCCATAATGCCATGGGACAGCCTTGTCAGATTTATAGGGGAGGGGCCCCGGAACAGTAATGATAATAGGTGCAACAGACATGATTTTGACGGGCTTCCTCGGGGGATCCTTGGTAGGATTGTTGAAAATTGTGACAACGAATACTTCTTCAGTAGGAACAATAGGAACAACGGTCTTCTTGAACAAGATTTCTCTGCTATCCATCAGGCTTTGGATGCCTGACTTCAGCAACGGACAACCAGCAGGGGAAACGGCACACAGGAGGCAACCCTTGCTACAACCCGGAAATAAACCGGCTAGCAACAGGTTCCTCTTAACAGTCAATAGAGGGGTAGCAACATCATCCACAGAAACGGCGTACAAGTCCTCCTCAATAGCGTTTACTCCATGCTGGGGCATAGGAGCAGTCACAATGTTGGGCCTCTCGGGCGCCTTAAATTGTATTTCCTTCGCATCGATAAGGTCCTGAACCTTATTTCTCAGGGCCCAGCAATCATCAGTAGAATGCCCCGGGCTATCAGAGTGATAAGCACAGCGGGCATTGGGATTATACTTCGGAGAGGTTGTGTTTACCACCTTCGGAGCTTCTCTGATGGTTACCAAGTTGGTCGATAGCAGTTGCGGCAAGATCTGTGACAAGGTCATACTAAGCCGAGTATATTCTCTTCTGGGCCTCTCAGCCCTTGGTTGGTTAGGTTGCCGAGGAGCGGCAGCAGGCTTTGCAATTACCACCGCGTTGACAGCTTGGCGGCGTTCCGGTTTATTTTTCCTTCTAGGCCCATACACATCACTGGCTTCCTTCTTGAAAGGCTTTTTCTCAGAACTTGAGGACGCACCTTTCTGAATTTTCCCAGATTTCATGCCAGCTTCTATTCTTTCCCCAGTCAGAATGAGATCTGTGAACCCTGCAGACGAATTGCCAATGAGATGATTAAAGAACGGCCCGAATAGGGTCCCCAAGAACATGTCCACTAGCTCACGGTCGGTTAACGGTGGCTGCACCCTGCCAGCCAGGTCCCTCCACTTCTGCGCATACTCTTTAAAACCTTCTCCCGATCCTAGCGACATACCCTGGAGTTGGGTACGTGCAGGAGCGAGGTCGGCATTATACTGATACTTCTTGTAAAAAGCAGTAGCCAAATCCTCCCAGTTACGAACCTTGGTTCCATCCAGCTGATAGAACCATTCGAGATGAGTCCCTGAAAGACTCTCCTGGAAGAAATGGATCTATAAGTTCTTGTCCACAGTGTACGGCTGAATCTTTCGCACATAAGATCTGAGATGTAGTTTAGGGCAGGACGCCCCGTCATACTTTGTGAAAGATGGTGCTTTGAACTTGTGCGGGATCACCACACCAGAAGATAGACCCAAGTCTCCAAAATCCAAACTAGGCACTTGTTGAATTTCCATGGCATTCAGGCGATCCTCTAACTGCTTGTACTTGTCTTCAGCTGGAGGATACTGCTCCTCATTGAAATCAGTCTCGTTGTTAGAGACCACCGGACTAGGAACCCTTCCCCCCTGGGGACTGCCTTTTCCTACAGAAGAACCAGCTTGATCAACCTCATTCTGCAGTGTGTTACCAAACCTCCGGCCAGTGTTGAACAATACAGTTCTCTTCTTCTTCTTCTTGACCAGCAGAGCCTTCAATTCCTCCTGACCTTGGGCCAAACTCATGATCAGCTCTTGGAACTGGGCGTTCTGAGCCTGAAGGGCCTTGATGGACTGCTCAGTAGATGATTAAAGATTCATGATGCTGAAATAAACAGCGAAGAACATTAAGCAACCTGAAAAGAAGAGTACCTGTGATGCACATGATGCATGATATGTGTTTATGCAATGCATTCAAGGGTTCGAAAGTTCAAATTTGTTGTAGACAAAAAGGAACACTCGTTATCATTAAGAAATAATTGTTCAGTACATCAAAAGGCCTCATGGGCAAACATTACAAAGTAAATCAATCCCAAAAGACACTGCGCATCCTCTTTGGAGCTATATAAGTGTTGAGAGTCTTTTCCTCGTGCAGTAGGCGGGTGAGCTCCAAGACCTTCTTCTCACTAGCATGTAGACTGGACTCAAGAGAATTCCGTTCTTCCTTAAGCTGGATCCAGCTCTTCTGCATTTCTTTCCAGGATGTAGGCATGTCAGGATGTTGAATGGTGTAGGACACCTCTCCTTCCAATACTGGCTCTTTGATCACAGGGAGAACATGAGGACATGGCATCACTAACTTCTGGGAGCGGGCTCGTACCCACTTGAGATAAGGCTCCAAGGGGATGGAGTTCCTGTGCCCCAGTGTCTTGCTGTCTACCTTGCTGGGCATCCTCCAGGCTCTGATAAATCTCTGGAGAAGTCCTTGTGCATCGTTGTCGAAGTCAAAAACTATGTCAGGAATTAACATGTCATGAGGGTCGTCCCTCCGAGCATAACCAAACTGTCTCCAAGCCAGACACGGGTTGTAAGTAATACCTCCTCTGATTCCAAGTAAAGGAACATTAGGAAACTCCCCGCAACGATCAATGATAGTGATATCCTCTCTGGACCGAGAGCACCAATGTATATCAGCATGTGTAAGAGTCATTAATCATTGTGACCATCTCAAACCCCGCTCATTCTTCAAAACTGATTGTGGAAGGTGCGAAATAAACCACCTTCCCAGGAGAGGAGTGCAGCACATAAGAACACCTCTTTTTCTCATGGTTCGAGTGTAACATGAGTGAAGGATGTCCCCAAGCAACGTAGGTATAGGATTCCTGGACATGAAGATCTTGACGGCATTGAGATCTATAAGCTGATCTGGATTCGGGAACAACACCAACCCATAGACAAGGAGAGCCACAACTTCCTCAAAGGCTTACAGGTCAAGGGAATTCCAACATTCTTGGGCCTTCTCAAACAGGAATCTGGCCAAGAACCCTTTGATACGACTTCTAACTTCCCAATGTCCCTTGATGTCAGATGGTTGTAGGCATAATGCTTTAGCAATCTCTTCAAGTTGGGGTTCCCTTTCCGTACCGTTGTAGGGTAGTTGACTAAGAATAAGGATCTTCAGAAGCCGGGAGAACTCTTCCAATGTAGGCACCCGTTGATAATCCAGGAAAGTAAAGCAGTGGTGCAGAGGGTCAAAGAACTGGAAAAGGACCTTTATCATATCTTCCTCAATGTTGGTGTTGACCAAACTGATGAGTCTTCCATGCCTCTCACTGAAAGAAGAGCTCTCGGGAATCCTGGATATAAGTTCCTTAAGCTGAGGAGGGATCCTTACAAGGCTGATCTGAATTGTCTTTCTGCGGATAGTTTCCATGTCCTACAAAACAAGAACAAAGATGAAGATTCGAACCCCTGAAATGGTTAGTCAATGCATATGATGCTGTATGATGTTATGATGCTATGATAAAGCACACCATAAGTATTCACAAAAGCAAACATGGTAAAGCATACAAGTCACACCACAACCCTTAGAGTTTAGGCCAGCATGGGGTCTGGGTATTACCCTCTTGAGATTGGTGGGCTCAAAACCTGTCCTATCAGAAGTAACCGGGTTCTAAGGGTCCCAATATCATTGGTTTGCTTTCATTGTTCATCGTTTCGATTTAGCCACTGAACTGGCGACCGAAATATTCCAAAAAAACAACCCTCAATTGAGTGTAGTATCGAGTATCAACCAACCTCGGACTGCACCAAAGTCAGTTATCTCACTACCCTAAAGAGGCCAATATGGTTCAATTAAGGTTCCTAAGGTCAGTTGATGCTTCACGACACCACGCGGTGGCCCCGTACTCTCCTTGACTGGACTCAAGGGTTACCGGTACTCACCAAAGTGCCACATCAACGTAGCAGACTGCTTCAACCATGTCGGTATACCCCGCACAGTTCCCTCACAGTCTTGTTGCTACCTTCTAAGAAGGTATCCCCCATATCCGAGTTAGGATCTATATAACTCCCAAGACATGCCCACAATTTAAAGCAAACAATTCAGACAATTGAAAACACAAGTGATCTTAGTCCTAAGGTACACCTCACTTTTATATTATCCCCAACAGAGTCGCCAGTTCTATGATCGGTGGATTTAGAACTGACTGTTTAATGCTGGTTCGCGAAATGTCGCGGAAGCAAGAGTCGCCACCGTCTTTTATTTTCTCCAACATGGACAGGACAAAAGCACAGCAAAATTCCTTATGAGATAGTTTCTCAGTTCGGGAGGTAGATTTATATAAAGGGAAGGTGTTAGCACCCTTTCTATCCATGGTTATCCATGGGCTCTTAGATACTTGCTCACTATGTTTTCAAAAAATGTTTGCTTTTCAAGATGTGAGTGGGTTTGAAAAAGTTTCATTTTAAAGATTTCTGAATAACTCTTGTATCTGTCCTCAAGAGTGTTTGAAAAATTGTTTTGAAAGCTTTTTTGAAAGTGTCAGTGTGAAAAGAGTTTTTGATTTGTTTTTGAATAGAGCAAGTATCTACGAGTTATCTACCTACCCTAAGGAATTAAGCTGTGTAAATGTCCTTAAGGTAGTGCCATCCCACCATTGAGAGATAGGTAGCACCACCGTTGGAGGTGTTCGGGTCAATTCGAGTGTAGGGACAGTGTGGTCACCGAAGCAACAGTTAGGACACCTTAGAAGCTACCCTTATGCCCTTGATCCTTTTTTAATCCGAGGCAACCGTTTCGAGGCAACTATTTCGAGGCAACCGTTTCGAGGCAACTTTTCTGAGGCAATCGGATCATGGACATAAGGACTTACTAAGATGTCCTATACTTGACGACCACGTTTCGAAGGCAACAGGTGAGGCGTACCCTAGGAGTGGTGTGTGTATTTGTGTGTTGTTTTCATGTTAAGTTTATCTTTGATCATGGCATTGTGAGCTACGCTTGTTTTTAATTAGTCATACATTCTTTCATGCAATTCAGAATTTAAAAGTGCGGAAAATTAAAATGCGGAAAGATAAAACTACGCTATTACAAGGCGCGGGTCTATACATCGCCAAAGTACAAAGACCCGTTTTGATAAAATGCGGAAAGTAAATAAATGCGGTAAACCTAATTACTATTACAATCCTTGAGCAGTTACATAATATTCAAAAAGAAAATAATGCGCGAAAAGAAATCGAACGTCCGAGGGTTTTGACCCTTTTGAAATTAAACGAAATTAAAGTCTAATGAATTATTTAATTAAAGAAAAGAAATTGTTTTTATGTTTTTTGGTATTTAATGAAATAAAGAAGAATTAAAATTGAATGGAAACCCTAATTCTAAATTATTTTAATTATTAAGAAAGTATTAAAATTAACCTAATTTACTAATTGATTAATGTACATGTTTATTTACAAAAATAAATAGTAATTATAATAATGAAAAAAAATGAGAAAAATAATTAATTAAGAAAAGGATGAAAAATGTCACAAAACCTAATTCTAGATATTTTTTATTTATTAAGAAAAAGATTAAAGTTTAAAAACTAAATTAAACTAAATTAATTATTAACATTTATTTACAAAAATAAATTAATGAGTAAATTAATAAATAATTAATCATGTTTTATTTTTTTGGTTTCTGATTTTTTATTATGAAAATTATTTTATGGTAAAAAACAATTAAAACATTAAAAGAATTAGAAAAGAAAATCAAATAAAATTAAAAAAAAGATGCAAACCAAAGGGGGTGTCAGGCCCCAAAGGGAGGTGTTTTGAAGTATTTTTGGCCCAAGAGACAAGGCCTGGTTTGACTTTTCTGATCATGCGTGTGAGGCTTGACTGAGGTACACCCTAGAATTCACGTTCTGGCCTTTGGATGAGATCTCCTGGCCACTTGGCAAGCACAGGCATGAGCGTGTATGATAGGCCATGGACTGAATGCTGCACTAGAACACATTGAAACAAAAATTATTAAGCATATGGGGGGACCTGGGAATCGAACCCAGGTCCTAGTGGTTACAAGGCGTGTCATCCACCATCTAAACCAAGCAAGGCGTTTGTAATGTTAGTGGAAAACAATGATTATATAAAAAGAAACAACATTAGTGGTATAAAACAAAAAGCGCGCTGGATATTTGAACTGTCCAACCATAAGATGACACGCCTGCCTTCGTCTTCGTTTTCTCTGCAAACATAAAGCAAGTAGCGGGGGTTTTAAACCCCCACTAAATGAAACCTGTGAAAATAGCGATTAGAAGCTGAGTTAATATAAAAAGGGCGCGAGGGCATTATTGAATTCGTCTTGCTGCAACGATTCTGTCCATATAGGTTTGGTGGTCTAATTTTACCATATATGAGAACCCCTAATTTTGAAGTTCTGAAACCCTAGGTTTCATCAATGGTGGATTTTGCTTTAGGCAACATTATCACAATTAAGTTGTACCAATCGCTTCAGAAGGTTAATATTAGTATAAATCACTCAAGAAAAATGATTAAAAGTGCTTGAATCATGATATGGAATTCAAGGAATTTTGGCAAACCGTATAGCCTGTGTTCTTCAATTCTTTACACATTTTGACTCGTTCTTGATTGCAAACGCTTCCTGGATGTTTAGGCAACGTATTGGAATCCTTCAGAAGCTTTGAATTATGCTCTAACTATGAAATCAGTTTTCAAGTTTTTGGCCAAAAGTTGCAAATTGGTTATGCAGCTTCAGCAGCTTTTTCGTGTCTTGTTTGCATTAGGTTAGGTCTTGCATAAGTATATGAACGAAATTAGGTCAAGAAACCAGCCCATAAGTCCATGAATTGATGATTTCAATATTTGATTTTTTTCATATCTTTTTCAAACTTTTTTCCATGCAAATCTTGCCAAATATGGATGATCTTGTCTTGTTGATTGGTGCACGAAATCTTTAGCCTATAATGAGAATATTTGCTGCACAAAAAGATTTGAAAAGCATTATTTGATATTTTTCTACAATTAAAACTAATTAAATGAATTAATAATAATAAAAATTCAATTAATTAATTAAAAACAAGAAAATAAATCATTTTTAGCTCAATGGGTCGTGCATATGCTTTGGGTAATGATTCAAGAAAGAACTTGAGGCCCATTACCATTTTTGAAGTGTTTTAGGCAAAGTTGACTTTTCAAAATTCCCAAAAATTTCCCAACTTCTCCAATGCATATCTTACTCAATTTTGAAGCTATGATCATGTTCTTGGACATTTTGGAAAGGTATTGAAGTCCTCTAACCAATGTCTTTGATCCCATGTCATTTTGATTTACCAATCTCAAGTTATGGTCTTTGACTTAAAGTGCCTTTTTGTTGACTTTTGAAAATGACCTATAATGTTGAAATTGATAACTTTTTGTGAGAGCATTTCTTGGACTTGAAGTGTGAAGATGAGTTGTAGGAAATGTTATTCTCTTCAAAATTAGATTTGGATGGGATTTTTCTGATAAACCATGAAGAAGTTATGCCTTGGTCAATTTGCAGTTGACTTTTCAACTATCCAAGAATAGAAACTTTTGCATCTTGAGACTTTTTGAGCCATGCTTTGAGAAATCATGATCAAGATTTGATCAAATGATGTTTGTGGCTTAAAAATAATATGTTGACCAAATTTTTTGACTTTTGACTGTCAAATGACCATTTTGCCCCTACAGTTGACTGTGGAGCAATTAGGGTTTTTGACTGTGCAACTTGATGCTGTGAGTCTTGAAACTTGACATATGGATGCTTGACAATGTATGTAGGCATATGGGACTTGATTGGACCCTTGGAAACCTCAATTTCTTTGCAAGATCCAAAACCCTAATTTTGACTGTGTTAGGAGGCCATTGGACTGTGCAACCCTTGAGAGATTTTGAATCATCTGGAGATTGATCTTGGCAAATCTTGCAAAATATGGGAGGGAAAATTTTGGGGTACAACAGTTTCCATGCTAGACCAATAGTAGCCAGCTCTTAGAATCTTCCTGGCCATGGTATGTTCACTGGAATGAGTCCCGAAGGCACCTTCATGCATCTCCTTAATGATTCTAGCTGAAATTCTGGCAGCAGATACTCAATGTCACAGTGAATGTTATGACACCATATCTGACTTTCTATAAGACAGTAAATAAAAACAGTAAAGAACACAGTCAATTGTTTACCCAGTTCAGTGTGAAACAACACCTACTCTGGGGGCTACCAAGCCAGGGAGGAAATCCACTATAAGAGATATTAATTCAGGAATAAACCAACCAGTTTGTCTCCTTCACTTAAGACCTACCCAATGCAACTTCAATCTAAGTTCAACTTAAACCTGAGTTCCTACTCACTCCCCCTCAATCACAACAGTGATACTTAAAACAATTGACTAATGAATTAATGAAGACACTCTTCAGAACATACACTTGATTATGCTTCACAGCTTTTTAATCAAGTAACACAAACACTCTTGCTTCACAGCTTTGAGTGATACATAAACCTAACTTGACTTTGCTTCAAAGCTTTAGTCAAGAGACACAAAACACTCTTGCTTCAAAGCTTTGAGTGATACAAAAACCCGTACAATCAAAACCTATTCCAAGTCACTTATCACAATGATACTTGCTTGGATTACAGCAGTTAAAACTATACAACTCCTAATTGGTCTTCAGTCCAAGAGTTACTTTCCAAACAACAATCCTGTTGAATATATAGCAGTTGTTTCTTCAGTTAGGGTTTCCATAAAAAGCTAGGGTTAATTAGGTTTAACCTTAAGACTTGGTCACAAGACTTTATCAACCAGATTAGGGTTGAGCTAGGTTAACCTAAAGTCCACGTGAGATTCTGTTCTGGAAAGAATGAGCCATCTTCCTGAAAAATCTCAGAATTAACCAAACTGCATATCTGTTAGATTAGTACAGGATGTCTTAACATTTGTTATGACATCAGAACTCCTGTTTACTGATTTTGGTAGAAGGCAATAAATGTGATCTTTTGCAAAATGCTCAGATACACACTCATACACAGTAGCTACTGTGTGTCATACTTTTTCTGCAAAAAGAACCTAGTAATCCAGAATGTTATGACATCAGTCATGACATTTATACACCTGGTTTTACCAAAAATACATGCCAATAACTAAACACTTACAAACTCCCCCTTTGGCAGATTTTTGGCTAAAACCCCTAAGCAATCAGAGAATATAGAGCAGCAGAATGAATATGACTGCAGAAAAAATATGAGGTCTACCAAGTAATTAACACAAAAAATATCTCCCCCTCTTTAGCCACAAATGGGCCAAAGATACATGTACTTAAATGTTATACAATTATCCAAAATAGGTAATAAGAACAACAAATAAAATTTGAAGACACTTGCATCAACAACATCATCATCAGGCTTGTCAATTCCACCAAACTTTAAGCACTTTCACCTTCAGAGGAGCTACTTTCTTCAGCATTGAGCTGATCTTCAGCAGCACCCTCTTCCCTTCTGTTTCCTTCAGTCTCCTCCTGTTCTAATTTGGCAATTAGGTTTTCTAGAGTCTTTTTCCTTGTCTCCAGCTCTTTGCAGGTCTCTTTCAATACAGCTATAACATCAGATGTCTTGGACTGAGTTTTTGTAGATGATGTCTCAGCTGATGTTATGACAATGTCAGGAACATGAGATCCCTGAAACAACTTGTAGTGTAACCCAAGAGCAGGAGCTCTTTTGCAAGCAGTGTCTCTTTCCACCAGGATATCAGGGTACTGAGCAAGGATGATTCCACATAGGAGGGAGGGAAAGGCAATTGGGCCTTTAACAGCATAGCTACCAGCATGTTTTAAAGTTTGATCAAAAATGTACCTGCCATAGTCAAATTCAGTCCTGGTACCAACAGCATAAATGAATCTCCCCAATCCTGTAGAGATGGTTGATTTATGGTTTGTAGGGACCCAGTTGGCTGCACCAATCTTGTGCAGGATGGAAAATTTTATGCTTAGCTTGCTAGCATTTAGCTTACCTTTTGAGGGCCAGCACTTGACTTGTCTTGCTGTGATGGTTTGGCAAACTTCATTGTCAGTAACTTCCAGTTCAGGGCAAGCCTCATTTGATCTTCCAAGAAATTTGTTAATTTCAGATGGAGAGAAATTAACCCTTCTTCCTCTCACATATACACATTCAAAGTCAGCTGACCTTCCATCAACACATTCATCAGACAAATTCACTATGAATTCCTTGACCAGATTTTCATAGCATTTGGTAAATTTTACCACAGTCTTCATTAGTCCAGCAGCTTTGATCAGGTCCATGATTTCCTTGCAATCCATGGCACCATTGTTTAGTTCTCTTTCCAAGGCTATTCTCTTCAAGCAAACATACTTCCATCTGTTGGCATTTTCAGGGTGGTGAAATGAAATGTTGTCAGTGGGGACTTCAGGAACTCTAGCCATTTTGCTGGAAGGGAGTTTCCTTCTGAGAGGAATGTCTTCAGCATCAATTTCAAATTCTGATTCCTCATCAGAATCAGTAGGCTCAGGTTCTTTTCTCTTCTTTGTTATTGGTTGTCTTGCAGGCTTTGAGAGACTCCCAGTATGCACTTGGGCTTTCACCTTCCCTTTGGACAGTCCAGTCTTCACAGTACCGGTCTTGCCTTCAGACCTGGTTTTCTTATCAGCAGGTTTCTCTTTGGTCAGACATTTTGCAGCATCTTGATTACCCTTCCTGTTCATCATTCTCCTAGATATGCTAGGGTTGATATTTGCAATCAGGTCATTGTCTGAGTATTCCTCATCCACATCAATAAAAGGTGGTTCAACATTCTTTTTTGAGGGGTTCTGAATATCATCAAGGTTTTCAGATGATTTTTGAATGTTGTCATTTGATGTCTCAACATTCTCAGAGACATCTGGATTTGCTTCAACATTTGGGCTTGCTGATTCTTGATTTAATGGAACAGAAATCCCCGGTACAGAGTGGTTCTCACTCAGGATTCTTGTAACAAGCCTAGCTATTGCTTGATGTACATAAGCTGATCCTTCCCTATTTGGTACAGAAGATGAAGGTTGAGAGGGATTACCGGATGAAGTAGCCTGAGACCTTCCTGCATGCCTTGTTCTCAGCTTTTTGACCTTGGAAGGGTTAATTGCCATTTCTCTAAGAGGAGTAATCTCCAGGACTTCAGAATCCATGCATGAGGTGATTGCTCGAGAATCTTGATCAGATGATGAAGATGAAACGGTCGTCTTGGATGAGGATGATGTTTGAGACATTTTGATAGTCTTAGAAAACCAGTACCAACTAGAGAGAAAACTTTGATTGAGAGATTGGGAGTTGTTGCAAAGTCGAGAGAGGAAGGAGGCAAATGTGTGTCTATTCAACTTCTTAATAATTTTGAAAGAATTGGGGAAATATATGATTAACCCACTTAAAATAGACTTAACAAAAATAACTCCTTCAACCCTTGTTTTGAGCAAAATTAATTGCTACAATTTCTCATGTTGGCAAATACCCAACTTGCCCCTCAAGTTTTCAAGTTGATTTGCATCAAGAGCCTTGGTAAAAATATCAGCCAGCTGTAGCTTAATGGCAACATGTTCCAGTTTAATTGTCTTCTCCTCTACAAGGTCTCTGATAAAGTAATGTTTAAGGTCAATGTGCTTGGTCCTGCTATGCTGAATAGGGTTCTTGGAAATATTGATTGTACTCAGATTGTCATAGTACAATGTCACAACATCTTGTGAGACATTATACTCAGTGAGCATCTGTTTTATCCAGATAATTTGAGAACAGCTACTACCAGATGCAATGTATTCAGCCTCAGCACAAAAATGAAAGGGGAGTCTTTTGGCATGTATCATAGCTCTGGCAAATTCCTGTATGATCCTATTTTTCCTCTCTTCAACTCCATTTTGTTGAGGAGTTATAGGAGAAGAGAATTCATGACTAATTTCTTCTGAGGAACAGAACTTATTAAACTTGTTGTTTTCAAATTCCTTGTCATGATCACTTCTGATTCTGACAATACACCCTTCTCTTTGAATTCTTTTGCACAGTTCTTTAAAAACTTCAAAGTCATCCACCACAACATAGGCATATCTCTTTCCACCAAGACTTTTCACCTGCATTGGTCCCATATGAAGAAGATCTAGAACCTTAGAGGTGGTCAGATGTCTTGACTTTGGATGTGACATCCTAGTCTGCTTACCAACCTGACATTCACCACAAACTCTCCCTTCATCAATTTGCAGTCTTGGAATCCCTCTGACTGCCTCCATGGAGATAATCCTTTTCATTCCTCTTAGATGAAGATGGCCAAGTTTTTGGTGCCACAGTTTCACCTCTTTTTCTTCTTTGGCAATAGAACACACAGTGGAGTAATTAGTGTTCTCAGGCTCCCACAAGTAACAGTTGTCTTTAGATCTGAATCCTTTCATTACAACTTCTTGTTTTTCATTAATTACAAGACATTAAGATTTTGAGAAGTTGACCTTGAATCCTAGATCACATAATTGACTGATACTAATGAGATTAGCAGTCAGGCCTTTTACCAATAGTACTTCATTCAGATTTGGAACTCCAGGGTAGTCCAAATTACCAACTCCTTTGATTTCACCTCTAGTACCATCTCCAAAGGTCACATAACTAGTGGTGTGAGGTTTAAAATTATTTAGAAGGTTCTTGATTCCAGTCATGTGCTTAGAACACCCACTGTCAAAGTACCAGTCTTCCTTTGCAGAGACTCTCAGGGAAGTGTGGGCTATCAGGGCAGTAGCCTTTTTCTTCCATTGAGGAGTATGTGGAACCCTGTTAGACTTAGGTTTGACACCTGGGTTCTGATTAGGGTATCCATACAATCTGAAGCAGAAAGGTTTTATGTGACCAAACCTCCCACAATGATGACATCTCCATCTTTGGTACTTTTTCTTCATATTTCTCTGTTCCCGATGTTGAGTGTTATGTTGTGACATCTGCTTTGACATTTGTTTATCAGACCTGATCTTCTTGTCTGCACCAGATTTCTTTGCTTCCACAAATCCTAGTCCAGACTTGTTTCCCACATTTTGTCCAACCTGAAGGATTTCTTCCAATTTGTCAGTTCCATTTGTCAGCATCTTGACAGATTTGGTCATCTGGTTCAATTTTGAGTTCAACATTTGAACTTCCCCTTCTAGATGACTTATAGTTTCAAGGTCTGCCCTTTTTTCAGCCTCCAACTTTATGATGAGTTTTGTTTGTCTCTCATTTTGCACACAGACTTCAGCACTTCTGATACATAATTTCTTGTAAGTATCAGCCAGTTCTTCAAATGCCACTTCCTCATCACTAGTGTCACTTTCAGAGGTACAAACACCAGTTAGTGCAGTAACTAGTTTGGCAGATTCTTCTTCAGAATTACTTTCTGAATCATAGTCAGACTAGGTAACAGTCATACATTTCTTTTGTTTCTTAAGAAAGGTAGGACATTCAGCTCGAATATGCCCATATCCTTCACAACCATGGCATTGAATTCCTCTGCCTTGATTTCCCTTCTCTTCAGACCTTGGTCTTCTGCTGGAGTCATAAGATCTGTTAATGTCAGAGGGGATGTTCTCAACATTTGACCTTGACTTTGGATCCATTCTCTTGATGAGTTTGTTGAATTGTCTTCCAAGCATGGCTATAGCTTCTGAAATATTTTCTTCTTCATCCTCCTTGTTTTCATCTTCAGTGTTGGATACAAGTGCTATGCTCTTGTTTTTCTTGTCAACATTGTCACTGATCCCCATCTCAAAACTCTGAAGATACCCAATGAGTTCGTCCACCTTTAAGTTGTTGATGTCCTGGGCTTCCTCTATAGCAGTTACCTTCATTGCAAATCTTTTAGGCAGGGATCTGAGAATCTTTCTCACCAGTTTTTCTTCAGACATCTTTTCACCCAATGCTCCTGAGGTGTTGGCAATCTCCAAGATGTTCATGTGAAACTCATGAATGGTTTCATCTTCCTTCATCCTTAGGTTCTCAAACTTTGTAGTCAGCATCTGAAGCCTTGACATTTTTACTTTGGATGTGCCTTCATGGGTAGTTTTGAGAGTGTCCCACACTTCCTTGGCCAGTTCACATTGATGTACTAGTCTGAAAATGTTTCTATCAATTCCATTGAACAAGGCATTTAAAGCTTTGGAATTTCCCAGGGCTAACTCATCTTCTTCTTTGCTCCATTCTTCCTCAGGCTTCAGACTGATTATCCCATCTTTCTCAGTTATGGTGGGATGGTTCCATCCTTTGTCAGCAGCTCTCCAAGCCTTTTTGTCCAGATATTTTAAGAAGGCAATCATACGAGGTTTCCAGTAGTCATAATTTGTTCCATCCAGAATGGGTAGTCTATTTCCAAAAACTCCTTCTTTGTCCATAGTGCCAGAAAGTGATATCCCTAGATCTCACCCATTAATACAGGCAGGGTGCCTGCTCTGATGCCAATTGAAATTCTGGCAGCAGATACTCAATGTCACAGTGAATGTTATGATACCGTATCTAACTTTCTATAAGACAGTAAATAAAAACAGTAAAGAACACAGTCAATTGTTTACCCAGTTCAGTGTGAAACAACACCTACTCTGGGGGCTACCAAGCCAGGGAGGAAATCCACTATAAGAGATATTAATTCAGGAATAAACCAACCAGTTTATCTCCTTCACTTAAGACCTACCCAATGCAACTTCAATCTAAGTTCAACTTAAACCTGAGTTCCTACTCACTCCCCCTCAATCACAACAGTGATACTTAAAACAATTGACTAATGAATTAATGAAGACACTCTTCAGAACATACACTTGATTATGCTTCACAGCTTTTTAATCAAGTAACACAAACACTCTTGCTTCACAGCTTTGAGTGATACATAAACCTAACTTGACTTTGCTTCAAAGCTTTAGTCAAGAGACACAAAACACTCTTGCTTCAAAGCTTTGAGTGATACAAAAACCCGTACACTAGCTTCTTCTCTCTTGTCAACACATATGAGCAGTAAACTATCATGATGTCTTTTATACAACACACCACCATTGAGGAAGAACTTGGATGAAAACCTTCTCAAAAACTTCTTGTCTTTGACAGACGCTTCTTTAGGATACTCTTTCATTTCAAGGTACATTTTGATATCATGAAACCAAGGGTTACTGTTTAGTTCCAACTCGGCTTCAAAACAAAATGCTGGCTCATCCAACCTTATGATGGTAATGGAAGCTGCGTTGTTAGGCCACCTAAATTTGAACATGGATGACAGAGTTGCTAGTGCATCAGCTAGCTTGTTTTCTTCTCTAGAAATATGTTTAAACGTGATCTTTTTGAAGTATGAAATCAACTTCATTACATGCTTACGATAAGGGATCAAGTTCTGATGACGAGTCTCCCAGTCTCCATTAATCTGGATAATAACAAGATTGGAGTCTCCGTAAACTTTCAAGTATTTGATTCGCAGATCAATTGCTGCTTCAATACCATAAATGCAAGCTTTATATTTGGCCATGTTGTTGGTACAATAAAAATATACGAGCTGTGAATGGAATGTGGAATCTTTCAGGAGAGGTAATAACATCTCCAACCCCGTTTCCCATAGCATTAGAGGCACCGTCGAACACGAGCGTCCACCAGGATCCTGGTTCGGGTCCTTCGTCTGGGCCATGGATATTGCAATCCCGGATATACATGATTTCTTCATCCAGGAACTCAAACTTCATCAGCTCATAATCATCCATGGGTTGATGAGCAAGATGGTCAACCAATATACTACCTTTGATTACTTTTTGCGTAGTGTACTGGATATCATATTCGGTGAGTATCATCTGCCAATGGGCTACCCTGCCGGTGAGAGCTGGTTTTTCAGAAATATACTTGATTGGATCCATTTTGGATATCAAGTAGGTGGTGTGGGTCAACATATAATGTCTCAAATGTTTGGCAGCCCAAGCAAGGTCACAACAAGTCTTTTCAAGCAGGGAGTACCTTGATTCGCATTTTGTAAACTTCTTACTCAAGTAATAAATGGCCTGTTCTTTCTTTTCTGTCTCGTCATGTTGACCGAGGACACAACCCATGGAGTTTTCTAGTACAATTAAATACATGATCAATGGCTTCCCTTCTACGGATGGCATGAGTATCCGAGGTTCCTGCAAATATTCTTATTTTATCGAATGCCTTTTGACAATTTTCATTCCACCTGACCGTTTGATTTTTATTTAACAATTTGAAAAAAGGTTCACACGTGGCTATAACATGAGATATAAATCTAGAAATGTAGTTTAACCTCCCCAAGAAACCACAAACTTCTTTTTCTGTTTTCAGTTCAGGCATATCTTGTATTCTTTTACTTTAGCAGGATAAACCTAAATACCTTTTTCACTTACAATAAAGCCCAACAACTTACCGGAGCTCACCCCAAAGGTGCACTTATTTGGATTCAACCTTAAGAGGAACTTCCTCAATATTTCGAACAACTTTTCTAAAATGACAAGGTGTTCTTCTTCGATATCAGATTTAGCAATCATATCATCTACACAAACTTCGATCTCCTTTTGAATCATATCATGAAAGAGTATGACCATGGAACGCTGATACGTCGCCCCTGCGTTCTTCAACTTGAATGACATTACTTTATAGAAAAAGGTTCCCTATAGAGTGATGAATGTTGTCTTCTCCATGTCTTCTGGTGCCATCTTGATCTGATTGTAACCCGAAAAACCATCCATGAAGGAGAACACCTTAGAATGAGCTGTGTTATCGACCAACACATGAATGTGGGGAAGAGGAAAATCATCTTTAAGGCTTGCTCTGTTCAAGTCCCTATAGTCCACACACATCCTGACCTTACCATCCTTCTTAGGCACATGCACAATATTTGCGATCCACGAAGGATAGTTGATGACTTTCAAGAAATTTGCATCCAACTGTTTATGAACTTCTTCTTTGATCTTTTCGGACATCTCCAGATGAGTTCTTCGAAGCTTTTTCTTGACAGGTGAACACCCTTCTTTGAGCGGTAGATAATGTACCACGATATCTGTATTCAGCCCTGGCATGTCTTCATAAGACCAAGCAAAAATATCAGAATATTCTCAAAGTAACTCAATCAATCTGGCCTTCACACTTTCTTCGAGATATGCCCATATCTTGACTTCTCTCTTTACCTCTTTTGTGCCAATATTCACCTCCTCGATTGACTCTTGATTCGGCCGAATAACATTCTCTTCATGTTTCAATAATCTTGCTAATTCTTCGGGAAGGTCACAATCCTCATATGCCTCCTCTTCAGCTTGGTATATCAGATTATCAAAGTCATAATGTGCAATAGAAGAGTCGTTATCAATGGAATCCATGGTGGAAGTGCATCTGCACAAAAGATATTTTGGTGTTTTATTGATAGTGTGTGAAAAGGGAACATCACCATTTAAAGAAAAATAAATTATTTTTTTAAAAAAGAAAGAAAGAAATGGAACGAAATGTTTGAATGCAAAAACGTCTTTTATTCATGATAAATTTTTTTGAAAACAAACATGCTGGCCTTACACAAATGATCCACTACGCCTTGGGAAGAGCGCATGAATTATGACATGATGATAAAAGAAAACAAGAAAATTACTCCTCAGCATTTGAAACTTAGACAACATCCACATAAGACCAATTGTTGAGTTCTTGGCCTGGGATGCTTGGACGAATCCAATCTTCAATGTTGTAGCTATCATCCCAATCATCACCAACTGCATTGGTGTATCCTTTTGGAACAACACTAGAACGAGAAAACTTCATGGGAGTAGATAAACTGGGTGCTCTGAGAGCTGCACTCTTCTCACCTGGGCTGAAACCAAGACCGAACTTGTTGAACTTAGGGATAACATCCAACACCTGACCCCAACCTTCAGGGTTACCATTCTCTACCATGGTTCTTGCATCCTTGAAAGATAACATAGAAGTTTCCGACTTCTTTTTCTATTCTGGAGGAGGAATATTGACCGTATGAACTGTCTCAAAAGCTTGGAAAGGAGTCTCATGTATCTCACCCTCAACTTCAACATAGTGGAATGACGTAAAATGACTCACAATATACTCTTCTTCACTGCACACAGTTATCACTTTCCCCTCCGCATGATACTTGAGTTTTTAATGAAGGGTAGAAGTAACTGCCCCTGCTTTATGGGTTCATGGCCATCCCAGCAAGAAACAATATGCCAGTTGTATATCCATAACAAAAAACGTAGCAATGAAAGTATGAGGGCCAAACTTGATAGGTAGGTCCACTTCTCCAAACACTAATCTCCGGGACCCATCAAAAGCTTTCACCATTAAATCACTAGGCCATAACTCAAGACCAGAATAATCAATCTTCATTAAAGCTGACTTAGGCAACACATTCAAAGATGACCCAATATCCACCAAAACCCGGGATAAAGTAGTTCCTCTAAACTCCATAGAAATATTTAGTTCCTTGTTATGGTCGCGCCCCTCGGGAGGGAGATCAAAATCTGTAAATCCTAAACCATTCCCGGCAGACATGTTAGCATAAACATTCTCAAACTGATTAACTATTATCTCATGTGGCACAAAAGCATTTTTCAACAGTTTCATCAAAGCATTTATGCGGGGCTCTAAATAAATCAACAAGGAAAATATAGACATCTTGGAAGGGGTATGACTCAATTGATCAATTATACTGTAATCACTCTTCCTCATAATTCACATCAACTCTTCAACTTCATCGAGAGCTAAATAATTTCCCGGTATAAGAATTGACTGAGTCACATTGGCTGGTGTAACTTTCGAATTACCAATCATCACCCACTGCTTGCCCTTTTCCCTTGCTAAGGCATCCGCAACATCTTGTACATTAGAAGGACTAAACACTCTTCCACTTCTGGTCATTCGACCAACACCAGAGAAGTTATGAACATCTGCTTCATTATTTTCAATAAGTTCTTACTCAGAAGGACAAGAATTTGTCTCTTGCTTCACCCCATGGTAATAGACATCAGCGTTATAATGCCATGGGATGACCTTCTCACTAGTATATGGTATGGGACCAAGTACTGTAATCATCAAAGGAGGCACCCTAGACGGAGTAAGGATACACTCAGGAGTGTAAGGAATAGATACCACAATGATATCTTTCTCAATAACTTTTAGGAATCTTGGCCTTCTATCGAATTGCAGGGAACCCTCATCCATCAGAAATTGGATGCCATCTTTCAAATCGTCACATCCCTTTAGTTGATCTTTACATTTGACACTGTCTAAAGCACAAACTGGAAAGATAACATTGTCAAGCAGATACCTCTTGACATACAACAATGAAGTACTCACTTGTTCTACATTCCTTACTAAATTTAACATCTCACCACTATCATCAATAATATTAACAACACCCTCTCCATGAGTAGGAAATGGATCTTGAACAACATTCGGACCATTCACCGGAGTAAACTCAATTGCCTTAGCATCCAACAAGTCTTGTACTTTGCACTTCAACGCATAACAATTATAAATAGAATGACCAATTCCACTAGAATGGATTTCACATCTCGCGTTAGCATCATTATTAACAAGGAGCCTTCTGATGGGTGCGGGTGGATTTCTCAAATTGATTAACTTTAAGTCAAGCAAGTAATGTAGTGCTTTAGTAAGAGATACCGGCAAGGGATCAAACCTCCTTGGCTGTCTTTGCTTCTAATTGTTATTGTATTGACGGGGAGTATCTTGCTGTCTATGCTGCTGAGGAGCATAATGCTTTTGCTGTTGAGGAATAGGAATGGAAACATTATTGACTTGCTGGTGTTGACGATCTCCACCTCTTCCACTATGAGAATATACTACACTTGTATCACCCTCTTTTTTTCTAGGGTAAATATTGAACGGTTTCTTACCACCCCCTCCTGATGAACCACTGGAATTGACAACTTGAATCTTTCCCAATTTCAAACCCACTTGAATCCTCTCACCAGCCATCACCAATTCTACAAATACTGCTGAAGCACTTCCTATCATATGATTATAATAAGGCCCTTGCAGAGTTCTCATAAACATATCAATGAGTTCCCACTCCATGAGTGGAGGTTGTGAAGGAAAATTGCGATAAAAAACGCAGCGGAATTTAAAATTTTCCTTTAGCGATCCTTACGAATGAGCATGGTCAGTGATAGAAATATTTACCTCTTGTGGCGATTCAGAGCTTTGATGTTGTGATCATGAGCGTTGATGAAGAACAACGCCTCTACTCAGTCCACACGAACAGATCGCTTCCGGTCACAGTGCTAGCTGATCACGAACGGAAACCTTATGAGCGAGAGAGAGAATCAAAAACGAAATTGCATCAAGTGAAATTGCTTCATCACAAGGGATCTATTTATAGAATCACTCGTGTGGGCTACAAACTAAAAGCCCAATTAAGGCTATAAGCTAAAAGCCCAATTAAGCTTATGGACATCATACCTTATGATGTACCATATATCACTTATCCACGTGGTACCTTACCACTTTCCGTATTACACTTAAGTGCACTGTACCTTACAATGTTCCTTATTTATTCTATCTCTCATCAACCTGTCCTTATGTGTGTGACCCTGTAGGTTTTTGCGACGTTGGCAATTATATTAAATCACACATTTAATATAATAAACAGTGAGCGGTATCTAGCAACACATCACTGTTACCCAAGTCACGGAAATGTCATGTTTCTGACCAAACCTTTTCCGTGATAATATTTGTGTTGTACAATTACCCTTTTTGCCCTCATGTCTATATTGAACATAAGGCATACACTGTGTCACCCTTGTCCAGTTCAATATTGGGCCCTTAGACATTTATCCTGTTATGCAGGATGAGCAAATTCCATCTAGGTTACTCATGTCCCTTAGCATGCTTTGTGAAGTACCCATCAACCGTCTTTATAGTCATCCAGTTACGGATGACGTTTGATCAACAATAAAGTACTTGACTCTACATCTAGGGTCCATAGTGGTTTCAGGTCGAAGGGTGGTATACACCATCATCATCATGAGAATAACTTATGACACTTTGCATAACATTCTATGTAGTATTCTCATAGCGGGTCAATCCAGTATAAATATTACTCCTAATATTCATACATATGTCAAGACTTGATAACTCCTTATCTATGATCCATGAGATGTGATCATCAATCTATCTTCATAATAATCTTAATGCTTTAATGTTATCCCACTTCACATTAAAGCTTGACTACGGATACTTTAAGAATAGTGTCTTATGTTTAATGGGATCTCATGATTAAGTCACACTTAACATTTCATTAAACAAATAAACCATTCTAGGGAATTTATTATTTTGGAAAGCAAACATAATAAAGAAATTCCTTTTATTATTAATAAATAATTCGATACAAGTACCAAAAGTATTGGCCTCTAGGGCTTACACCATAAGACGAGGTCCCAGTGATGGAGGAAACTGCCCCACATTACTGACGCACAGAAAAGGATTTCCAGGAGGCCCGTGAAGATTCACAAAAGGTTGTTCCTAAACATCCCCTATCCCGACGGAGATGTCCTGATAAAGCCCCTGATTCCCACCATCTGCCTGATTGCAGTGTTGATTGTTAACTAGAGCAGCCAACTCATCCTGCCGGCGATTCACACTGGTAATATCTTACATAAATTGCATCATTTAGGTAGCCATCATATCCCTTATTTCAGCGAGTTTATCCTGAACCTGATCCATCTGTCTTAGAAAGTTGTTTATGGTTGAGTATTAGTGAATAGTCGTCTTGAACTCTGGATAAGAAAAGCATAATCAAGATAAGAATACCATCCTGAGATAACCTGTAATGTATGAGGTGTATGATATGCATGATATGTTTTGTTATTTCCAGGTATTCAAGATCTTTTATCAACCATCAGGAATATCTAACTAGCATGATAAGGGGAAAAGGCACACAATAATAAAAGATAAAAGTGTAAATAAAAAGAAATAACAAAAAATTTCATTCATAATAATAGTCCTTAGGATTAGATGAGTTCATACAAAAACGAGCCAAAATAAATAATGAAAGCCCATTCCAAATGGCGTTTGTAAGCCCATTCCCGATATCACCAATCAGTATTACTTCATGCGAGTGCAAATTTCTGGGCACTCTAGTGTTCAATCCTCATCTACCTTCAGATCACGAAAGGTAAACCGGCCAATCTACATCCTCAAGTTTAAGAAGATTGAACAAGGGAAGCTGTTGTACCCCAAAATTTGCCCTCCCATTTTTTACTCAACACATAATCATTGAGATCCTCAACTTGCTCAAGGATGTCCAAGAGTTGACCAGACAAACTCTCTCCTAAAGCAATGAACCTCCAACTAGGGTTTCCATTTCCATCAAGATGGATGAGATCCAAAGGCCTAAAATCCTTTCCATAGTCCTAATATGTTATCAAGACCATCCATGTCAAGTTTCATGCCTTACACAAGAAGTTTTCCCAGTCAATTGCTCAGATGCTTGAAAATCAACTATATTAGTTCAAAAGTCAACTATGGCCCAAATACAGTCAAACTTCAAGATTTTTGGTCAACATCAACATTTTGAAGTGATATCCATAATTTGATAAAGGGTTGATCATGATTCTCCAAGGAATTCTCCTAACTCATCAAAACTCAAAAGTTCCTAAATTAGGGTTTCTTAGGAAAAGTCAACCAAACTTTGACCAAGCATAACTTTCTCATGCTTTATCAGAAATTTCTCATCCAAGGATCATTTTGAAGAGAATTAAATTCCCTACAACTCATATACATTCCTCAAGTTAAAAAATGCACTCATGGATAGATATGAATTCATACATTATAGGTCATTCCAAAAAGTCAACAAAAACACCTTTTGGGTCAAAGCTTCTTACATGAACATGGAAAATCCAATTAAGATGAAACCAAAGAGGTTGCTTAGGGGACATACTAAGCTTTCTAAAAAGTCCAAGAAAACCCCATTAGGATCAAAATTGAAGGAGATATGCATTGTCAAAATTGGCCATTTTTAGAAAATTGCCAAAAGTCAACAATGCCCAAAATTGCATTTTTTGTCAAATGGGCCTAACTTTTTATGCTTGCATCTTACTTCTAGAAATGTCCATGACACAAACACTCTCTCATATATTATTTATTTTATTTATTTAATTTATTTTGATTTTATTCATTTAAAAGTCAAATTAAATCAAATAAATGATATAAAATATGGAAGATTTGTTTTTGATCTGATTTTTAATGGAATTACAATGCAAATATGCTGTAAAACCAAATCAAATCGTGCCGAGGGTGATTGGAATGAAAATGGGATGATTTGGATTAATATAGAAAGAAATAATGCAAGGATAGAATCAAATCAAATCTTGATAATTGGCAAAGATATGCATGTTTTTGTTAACCTAATACAGTATAATACATATACACAACAAATCCAAGGCACAAGGGAGAGGGTGGATCGTGTGAAACAGCAAGAACAAGTTGCATTTTTTTGTCAAAAACCTCAGATCGAATTCCATACTACATCCATCCTCAAGGAGATTTAAGGGTTGCAACACGTTCATGGCAATCTCCTGAAGCTAACTGCACCTTTTGTACGCACCAAAACACCTTGAATCGTAAAATCCGCAACTCTGTTATCCGACTATTTTTGATTTTTGATTACATGCTTACGTGCTTTTTTGATGAAATTTAATCATATATTCTTGTTTATTACAAAGTCTCGATGCTTACTGAATCGTTTAATTGAGTTTTAAGTGCAGGAATTATGGTTTGCCATTCTTAGGGTTTTTGAGCTCGTTTTAGGGATTCATTCTACAGGCAAAATTAGGGCTAGGCGTGGATACCATGATGTTCAGGGCTTCAAGCCCAGTTGATTCATGGTTTTCATTATAATTTATATTGCTTGTGCTAGACTTTTGAACAACGCAGGGTTGTAGTTACAGGCATGGAACCATAGGTAAAAGTCTAAACCTAAAACGATGATGCTGAGGAAGAAGAAGCCTAGGTGGCAAGCTCCTATTGGGCCGTTTGAATATTGGCACGTTTGCTTGACATCACGTAATTGTTTTTCTTATATTATTTTTATTTGATTATATTAACAATTAAACAGCCAACGCAGATGGTTAAGGACAAAGGGTTTGAAGCAAACGTCCTAGGTTCGATCCCAGGCGTGTTGCTTTTGCATTTTTCCTGAATATACTTTCCAGATCCAGCTTGCCTCACTATCCAGTGTCCATCATGTGCCTCAGATGCAAAACTATCAGATCCATCTCCAGCCAGATCCAAGGTCTCACGCCGGCAAAGTCCATGGTACACCCTCAGAAGGAAACCTCACTGGATCTCATGCTGGACAACTGGGCCACCAGCTTTGGGCTTAACACAAAATTGGCAGCATACCCATAAATTGCTCATCAACCAGGCCCAATTTCAATTCTCTTTTAATTTCTTTTATTTCTTTATTTGTTTTATTTTTTTACAAAATCATTTGTTTTAATTATTTTATAAAAAAAAATCATTGTTTTTTTATTAAATCATAAAATCAGAAAATTACAAAAAAATATTAGGTTTAATTTTTCATAAAAATGATTATTTGCATTAATTAATTAGTTTAATTAGGTTAACTTAAATCTTTTTTTTTGTAATTAAAATTTAATAGAAATTAGGTTAACTTAAATTATTATTTTTTCCATAATTAGAATTTAATAGAAATTAGGTTAATTTGCAAAGTTAATTATTTTTCATAAAAATCCAAAAATATCTTTTCTTTATTCGCAAATTAGTTTTTTTCTTTCTAAACTTGACATTAATTCCCCGTATCTAATTTTGTCGCGCGCGTCTTTGTTTCCATTATTTGATTAATTATTGTAACTGCTCCAAGTTTGTAATAGTTAATTAGGTTTACTATTTTGCACTTATCATTTTCCCCGGTTTTTGATTATGTAATCCCCTCCCCAAAGCCTTGTAATAGCTAGGGTTTTAATTTCTCGCACTTTACTTTTTGCAATTATAAATTGCCTAGATGTATGGATAATACGATTGAATGGCAAGATAAACCAAGAATTAAAAAGTTAGATAACCCTAATTGTGCAAAGATAATAAAGTGAAATCAAACACTTGCACATGCTCACTCCTAGGATTTTTCCTCACTTGGTTGCCTCGGAAAATAATGGTCGTGTCCCTCGAACGTAGGGATACCTTAGCAATTGAAGATGTGAAAAACACAAGAAGGGGGGTTGAATTGTAAAAGTTAAAATCAAATGCAGACAACACGTTATTTTTATCCTGGTTCGTTTGATCTCAAACTATTCCAGTCCACCCGTCAAGGTGATTTTGCCTCTCTCCAACGAGGTCTTAATCCACTATATTCAACTGAATACAACAACAACTTTAACAAATGTTAAAGCCTTATTGAGTCTAACCACAGACCGGTTTATCTCAAGGAATTTCTCTTACAGATAATTGAACAAAAGTGTGTTTGATGTTTTCTAATAAAACTATATATCACAATTGTGATAATACACAATATTAAGCTTAGATTGAAAACTGAATTGCTAATGCTTTTGCAGTAGGCGTGGTATGAAGGCTTTAGCAAATTGTATGAATGAGAACATTTTTGTATGCGTGCATGCGTGTAGAGTATTAGCCATTTCTTTTCTCACAGACTTGTTTAAATAGCCTAGGAAGAGATACGTTGCTGTCCATAAATCCATTTCAATGCAAATAACGTTCTTTCCTTTTTGAGAAGATCTTTGTCTTGGAATAAAGCCGTTGGTAATAAATCTGTCTTAAATGCTTAGTAACGTTGACACTTCAGAGTCTTCTCTGCTTATGGTAATCAGAGTGTTCTTTCCTTTAAGCTGACGCTTCTGAGTGCTGATGACTTGGTTAGGATCTTGATCAGAGTCAGAGTATTTTATGCGCAGATTCTGTTCATCAGGCTTCAGCGTATAGCACATGTTATTTGATCTTCTGATGCTGACATATCTTCTGATGCTGATGTTGATACTGATATTCTGATGCTGATTCCATCAGAGTTTCTGTAAATACACAACATAATTTTAAGTAGCATATATGTCTTATATAAATCTCATAATTCATTTAATCTTGTATTTTGTTATCATCAAAACTCTAATTGAGGGTTGTAGAATCAAACTATGTTCTAACAATCTCCCCCTTTTTGATGATGACAAAAACCGGATTTTTTTCAATTAAACTAAAATAATAAAAGGTATTAGAGATTAAGGATAGAGAGGAAAAGGTATCAGAGATAAACAAATAACGAATAAAAGGTATCAGAGATAAGAAGATAAGGAATAAAAGGTATCAGAGTAATGAAGAGAAAAACTCCCCCTGAGTTGATTACTTCCCTTTAATTCCATGAGACCTTGAGCATCAGAACTTTACTTTATCAGAGTTCATCAGATTCTTGTATCTGTAAGCTTTTCAGAAGAAAAAAATTCAAATATATCAGAATGTTAGAATGTTTGAGACTTATGTCTCAGTAATCCGTTATTGAAAAATATCATTCTTTCTCCCCCCTTTTTGTCAGTTATCAAAAAGCACAAATAATCAGAGTTAAAGTGATCAGAGCTAAGAGAAACATTTATATTAAAAACATAAGCAATGATTAGTTCAGAACATGTAAAATATTACAGACAAACATGTAAAGAAAACACGGAAAACACATGAAAATTCTAAGAGGAAGGTGGAAGACGTGTGAACAGGGCTTCCAACATGCTCTTGATTTGATTGCTGGTTTCCTGTTGCTGAGATACCATGTTTGCTATAGCATCAAGCTTGGTGTCCTGCTTATCCATTCTTTCATTCATCAGCATATCAGATCTTTTCAAGTTCTCCAGAGTTTGCCTGTCAAGAGAGGAAGCTTGAGGATCTTCAGAACAGGGTGCTTCTCAGAGCTTTCTTCAATATCTTCTTCTTGAGCCTGTTCTTCAGCTGGAATCATCTGTTCTTCTGCATGTTGAGCTTTGGATGCTGGAGGCTTTTCAGGCCAAAGAGCAATGTCCATATGGAGAATTTCTTCCTTAAGCAGCTTGCTCAGAATTGGACCTTCAATTTCCTTCAACAGATTGCTGAAGTTCTATTGAGCCTGTCCATAGCTCTAGTCTTGCAACTTAAAGGTTTCAGAGCATACCCATCTTTTGAATTTTGTCCAGAGGAGGTCTGATACAGCAGGATCCACCAGTTCCAGACTTTCTTGTTTCAAAGAAGTGATCCACTTCTGTATATCTATTTCAAAGTTCAATATGCTGGAACCAACATCTGGATGTTTTGGTTTAGGGATAGCAGTTTTATGGTTGATTGCAACAAGGCGTTCAAAGACTGTGAGATCAATGATAGTCTTGTTGTGGTCTTCTGAATTGGCTTTTGGTGAGGGAGTGAGAGAGTCAGGAATTACGATCGGACTTTATGGGAAATTTGGTGGAGTTATTTCTGGTGAAGAGGGAAGTTGAGGAATATTCACAGTGGTACCACAGGGCAATTGAATGGCTAAAGGTTATGGTTCAGGGGATTCAGAGTGTTGAGCCTCAGAGGTTTGAGTCTCAGGTTGTGGAGATTGTTCATGTTGAGGAGAGGGTGGATTAATATCTGGTTGTGGGATTTCTGGTATTGTAGAGAGTGGAGTTTCTGGTATTGGTGAGAGTGGAGTTTCTGTGTTTGGATTTGGATTTTCTGGTTCGGGAACAGAAGTGTGTTGGTCTATATCAGAAAGAACTTGTTCAAGTTCTTGTTCTGGTATGGTTTAAGTATTTGGATTTTATGGTTGGGAGCGAGATCTTTTGAGGGTTAATGATTCAGAAGGGTCAAAGTCTAAGTCAAAATCATCGAAAGTTTGAGGAGTTGGGTTTTCAGATGGAGTTGGAATTGGGATAGATGTGGAAACAACAGTTGAATCTAAAACAGTTACAGAAGCAGGATTACTTCTTTTCTTGGGAGTCTGTTGAGATGATCCTTCTGCAGCTGCTTTTCTTTTCTTCGTCTTCTTCAGAACAACCTCTGGAGCCTTCTGCTGAAGATCTTGAATATTCAGATTTGGTGTTGTACCATCAGCTTTACAAGCATCCAAATATCTCAGAATGATTTGAGGCTTAGAGTCAATTTATGAGAACATAGGGAAGTCGTCCAGAGGGACTCTTCTGCTGGAGATTTCAGCAAAAGGAGTGACACTGGGCTCCTTCTTAATGTTCTCTATTAGCTTCATTTTCTTCAGATTTTTGGCATTCAGCTGCTTGCCAATAGAAGGTTCCAGAGTGCTGATTTCTTGTGCCTCTTGCAGATGATCAATCAGCCTATTCTCTGTAAGAATATCTGATATCAGTCTTCCCAAGGGTATCCAATCCCTTTTTGTATGTTCCTCTTCCCTTATTTCTTTGACACTTGTTCTGAGATGGTTGAACATAAGATGAGCTAGATTTATCTTGACCTTCTGAGAGATGAAATAGAGCAGAAACTGCTGGTCAATCTTAATGTAATCAGGAGAGCTGGTAGGCTTCTTGTGGTTGAAACAACCCAAAATGATCTTGGCCCAAATTCTGTGCTTTTCCTTCAAATCCCTTATCTTGCTGGAGGGAAGCCCCAGCGTGAAAATTTCCCTTTCAATTAGGGCAACATCTGCACACCTTTCTGCCATATCAATGCAACGAATACCACCACCATTGTACCCTATGAGTCTTGCTATCAGGTCTTCAGTGATAACAATCTTCTTCCCTATGATGTAAGACGTAACTTGATGATTTGAAGAAGAAGCGTGAATCCAAAATTCCTTTACCAGAATAGGAAATGTTGGACCCACCAGCCTGTCAAAATACTTTTCCCAACCTTGAGCTTTAACCTCTTCAGATAAATCAAAGACATTTTCTTTGAGACTGTTGAAATCCACTATCAGTTCAGACAGAACTTCAAGATTCTTGATAGGAGTGAGAAGCGTTATGAATGGTACTTCATATTGTTCAGATGAAACAGTTTTATGGGAACCTGAAGAAGGAATGCTGGAAGAAGCCATGTTCACACGAGGTTTTTGTGAAAAAGATTGAAAGGTTTTCTTGAGAAAGTAAGAATACTGAAATCAGAAATATTGAGAGAAACCGAAAGTGAAAGTAAAAAGAGTGAATGGTGTGAAGTGTTTAAATAGATTTTAAAAAGTTTTTGAAAACATAAACGTTTAAGAGAGAGAAATAAATAATGATTATTAGCATTTAATGATAGCTGATTTTAGGGGATTCAGAAAGATATTTGGAATGGTTACCCATGACATGTGTCTCAATGCATCCAATCAGCGCTTTGCCTTTTCAGAAACGTGAACGCGTGTTCAGCCTCAGAAAATAGCTGATGACTGGATGACACTTGTTTGCTTGAGTGAACAACACTTCTATCCTTGAACTGAAGCGCTCAGATCTTCATGGATAGATTCTGATACAATCTGCATTTCTAAAGTTCTGAAAGAAGATTGATCAGTAGTTCACAGAAAATAAACACAATTCTGAAGGTTAATATATAAAATTAAAACAATTTTATTCTGGGCATAGCTTCATGCTGAGATGTTTCAGAATGAAGTTGAACCTATCTTCAGAAAGTGGTTTTGTGAAAATATCAGCCCATTGATGGTCTGTGTTAATAAATTTTAAATTTAAAATCCCTTTTTGAATATAGTCCCTAATAAAATGATGTTTTATTTCTATATGCTTAGCCCTAGAATGCAAAATTGGATTTTTACTTAAGCAAATAGCAGAAGTGTTGTCACAGAGGATAGGAATGTTACTCTCAAATATCTGGAAGTCCTCAAGTTGACTTTTCATCCAGAGCATTTGTGTGCTGCATCCAGCTGCTCTATGTATTCAGCTTCTGTTGTTGATAGAGCAATTATGGATTGTCTTTTGCTGGACCATGAGATCAGATTTTCTCCCAGAAACTGGCAGCTTCCAGAAGTGCTTTTACGTTCAACTCTGTCTCCAGCAAAGTCAGCATCACAGTATCCTACTAAGCTGTAATCACTTGATTTTCTATAAAATAAACCCAGATTAGTAGTACCTTTCAGATACTTGAAAATTCGCTTAACTGCTGTTAAGTGAGATTCTCTAGGATCTGATTGGAATTTTACACAAATGCATACGCTGAATACAATATCAGGCCTTGATGCTGTCAGATAAAGAAGAGAACCAATCATACCTCTGTAGACCTTCTGTTCTACCTTTTTGCTTACCTCTTCTCTTTCCAGAATGCACGTGGGATGCATTGGAATCTTTGATGGCTTACATTCTGAGAGATCAAATTTCTTCAGAAGTTCTCTGACATATTTGATCTGATGAATGTAAGTTCCTTCAGGGGTTTAATTGATCTGAATGCCGAGAAAGAATTTCAGTTCCCCCATTAGGCTCATCTCAAATTCTGCCTGCATACACTTAGCAAACTTTCTTCCCATAGAAGGTTTAGTAGATCCAAAAATGATATCATCAACATAAATCTGACATACTAAAATGTCATTCTTAACTGTCTTACAGAATAAGGTTGTGTCCACTTTCCCTTTGGTGAATTCCTTTTCTAACAGGAAGTTACTTAGTCTTTCATACCAAGCTCTGGGAGCTTATTTCAGACCATACAATGACTTCTTTAGTTTGAAAACATATTCTGGATTTTTTGAACTTTCAAAACCAGGGGGTTGGTGCACATACACCTCTTCTTCTATATAGCCATTTAAGAATGCACTCTTAACATCCATCTGATACAAAGTGATGCCTTTATTTACAACAAATGAAATTAAAAGTCTGATAGATTCTAACCTGGCGACTGGAGCAAAGGTTTCTGTATAGTCTATCCCCTCTTGCTGACTATAACCTTGTGCTACCAATCGTGCCTTGTTTCTGATGACTTCACCTTGTTCATTCAGTTTGTTTCTGAACACCCATTTTGTTCCAATGACGTTGAATCCTTTTGGTTTGGGAACTAGATCCCATACGTCATTCCTTGTGAATTGATTCAGCTCCTCTTGCATTACTAGAATCCAGTCATTGTCCAGAAGTGCTTCATCAATTGAAGATGGTTCAATCAGAGAAACAAGTCCCATGAGGGATTCTTCAGAGTTTTTGAAGCTAGATCTTGTTCTGATTGGATCTTCCTTTCTTCCTAAGATTGTTTCTTCTGGGTGATCCATGCTTCTTCTGATGGTCTTTTCTGAAGTTGATCAACATAAGGTGCTGGATTGCTTGCAGTGCCTCTTTCTGATGTTGAGGGAGTGTTTCTGTTAAGAGCTTCTGATGACTTGTCTTCAGTACCTGTGAATTTAACTTCCATACCTGCAAGTAATTCATTCTGCTTTGACTTTTGAGAGTCAAGCTTATCATCAAAACGAACACTGATTGATTCTTCAACAATCTGTGTTTCTGTATTGTATACTCAGTACCCTCTTGAGCGTTCAGAGTATCCTAACATAATACACTTTTTTGCTTTAGAGTCAAACTTGTTCAAATAATTTTTTGTATTTAAAATAAAACAAGTACATCCAAATGGATGAAAATATGAAATGTTGGGCTTTCTGTTCTTCCACAATTCATATGGAGTCTTTTCCAGAATAGGTCTTATGGAGATTCTATTCTGAATGTAGCACGTTGTGTTTATTGCTTCTGCCCAGAAGATCTTAGCAACGTTTGTCTCGTTGATCATGGTTCTGGCCATTTCTTGCAATGTTCTGTTCTTTCGTTCTACAACTCCATTTTGCTGGGGAGTTCTAGGACAAGAGAAATCATGCAGAATGCCTTTGTCATTAAAGAATGACTCAAAATATTTGTTTTCAAATTCTCCACCATGATCACTTCTGACTTTAACGATTCTAAGATCCTTTTCATTCTGAACTTGGTTGCAGAAGGTGACAAACACAGAGTGTGACTCGTCCTTGTGTCTTAAGAACTTTACCCATGTCCATCTGCTATAGTCATCTACGATTACTAACCCATACTTCTTGCCATTGACTGAAGCAGTTTTAACTGGTCCAAATAAGTCAATATGCAGAAGTTCTAATGGCTTAGAGGTGGAAACAACGTTTTTAGATTTGAAGGCTGGTTTTGCAAACTTGCCTTTCTGACATGCTTCACACAGAGCATCTGAATTGAACTTCAGGTTAGGAAGTCCTCTGACCAGATTGAGTTTGTTAATCTGAGATATTCTTCTCATACTAACATGTCCCAATCTTCTGTGCCAGATCCATTGCTCGTTGTTAACAGACAGAAGACACTTTACATTCTGACTTTTCAGTTCAGAAAGTTTGATTTTATAAATGTTGTTTCTCCTCTTTCCATTAAATAGGATAGTCCCATCTTTCTGACTAACAGCTTTGCATGGATTTTGATTAAAGATTATATCATAACCGTTATCACTTAATTGACTTATGGATAACAGGTTATGAATTAATCCATCTACTAATAAAACATTACTTATAGAGGGAAGATTTCCATTACCTACTATTCCAGAGCCAATGATCTTTCCCCTCTGATTGCCTCCAAAGCCTACGTGGCCTCCAGGCTTAAGTTCCAGGCTTTGGAACATATGCTTTCTTCCCGTCATGTGTCGTGAGCAGCCAGAGTCCAGGTACCATGATTGGTGTTTCTGCTTTGCTGCTAAAGATATCTGCAACATGTATTATTTTATTTAGGTACCCATATTTTCTTGGGTCCTGATTTGTTAGTTTTACCAAAACTCTGGTTGAATTTTGGTTTGACAGAATAATTACTACTAGTATATTTGATGTCATGTGTGTGCCCATATACAAAGTGTGAATCAAGTGAGGTGAGTTTTATAACTAAATCCATGACATTCTTTGGTGTAGGTACCTTACCTTGGTATCCTATTCCTTTTCTTCCATTTCTGCTAACTCCATAGATCATTGAAGCCATTTTGCTTCTATCTATGTTTTTAGCTAGAAACTTCTGAAAGCTGTGATCATACTCCTTGATGATCTCATTAGCACTACTGGGAGTTTCAGGAATTGTTTCCTTCTGAGAGTTTTGCAATATATTTTCTAATTTTGAAATTTTATTTTTTAACTTAGAATTCTCCAATTTGAGACTCTCAGTCTTATCAGAGTCAGAAGCAAGATTCCTTTTCAGGTTTCTGAATTTGACTCTGATCTGCTGATATCTTTCCAGAATTTCATTAATGCTTTCAGCTAGTTCAACCTTAGTAAAGTTAATAGCAAAGTCAGGAAATACCTCTTCTGTATCTGATTCAGAGTCTGACTCAGAAGCTTCACTGTCTTCTGGTATGTTTGCCATGAGAGCAATGTTTTCTCTTTCATCATATGATTCTGAGTCAGCTTCAGATGTGTCAGAGTCATCCCATGTAGCCATGAGACTTTTCTTCTTTTCCTTGCCAAACTTATTTTTGGGCTTTTCCTTCTGAAGCTTTGGGCAATCACTCTTGTAGTATCCTTGCTCGTTACATTCATAGCAGATGATGTCTTTGTTGTTTGGCTTTCTGCTTCCTAAAGAGCCTTCAGATCTTCTGTGTCCAGAGGAGGATTCTGACCTTCTGTATCTGGAGAAAGATTCATTTTGATTCTCTGATCTTTTGGGATTCCTGAACTTCCTGTGCCTCTGCTTCCATAATTGGTTCACCCTTCTGGAGAGGAGAGATAGTTCATCTTCTTCTGATGAGGACCCATCAGAGGTTTCTTCAACAGCCTGCAAAACTTTGGAGTCAGATTTTCTGTTAGATTTTAAAGCTAATGGCTTACCTTGCTTTTGAGGTTCATCTGCTTCTAGCTCTATCTCGTGACTTCTGAGGGAGCTGACAAGTTCCTCCAGAGAGATTTTGTTGAGATCCTTAGCTAGCTTTAACGCTGTGACCATTGGCCTCCACTATTTTGGCAAGCTTCTGATGATCTTCTTAACATGATCAGTAGTTGAATACCCTTTGTCAAGAACTTTGAGACCAGCAACCAGAATTTGAAATCTTGAGAACATCATTTCAATTGATTCACTTTCTTCCATCTTGAATGCCTCATACTTCTGAATGAGCGCAAGAGCTTTAGTTTCTTTGACTTGAATGTTGCCTTCATGCGTCATTCTCAGAGAGTCAAACATATTCTTTGCAGTTTCTCTGTTTGATATCTTTTCATATTCCGATTAAGAGATGGCGCTGAGAAGAATTGTTCTGGCCTTGTGATGATTTTTGAAATCACGCTTTTGCTGATCAGACATTGCTTTCCTGTCAATCTTCTGACCACTTACATCCACTGGGTGCGTATCCATCAGTCACCATGTCCCACAGATCAGCATCATGGGCCAGAAAGAAGCTTTCAATTCTGTCTTTCCAGTAGTCAAAGTTCTCTCCATCAAAGACTGGAGGTTTGCCACTGAATCTGTTTCTTTCTTAATTGTTGTCATTGCTGATGTTTTAATGTGGTCCTGCCATTGTGTTTTTCTGACGCTGGATCTTGTATTGACACGGTTAAGTGTTATAAGCTCAGAACCAGGCGCTCTGATGCCAATTGAAGATGTGAAAAACACAAGAAGGGGGGTTGAATTGTAAAAGTTAAAATCAAATGCAGACAACATGTTATTTTTATCCTGGTTCGTTTGATCTCAAACTACTCCAGTCCAACCGTCAAGGTGATTTCGCCTCTCTCCAACGAGGTCTTAATCCACTATATTCAACTGAATACAACAACTACTTTAACAATTGTTAAAGCCTTCTTGAGTCTAACCACATGCCGGTTTATCTCAAGGAATTTCTCTTACAGATAATTGAACAAAAGTGTGTTTGATGTTTTCTAATAAAACTATATATCACAACTGTGATAATACACAATATTAAGCTTAGATTGAAAACTGAATTGCTAATGCTTTTGCAGTAGGCGTGGTATGAAGGCTTTAGAAAATTGTATGAATGAGAACATTTTCGTATGCGTGCATGCGTGTAGAGTATTAGCCATTTCTTTTCTCACAGACTTGTTTAAATAGCCTAGGAAGAGATACGTTGATGTCCATAAATCCATTTCAATGCAAATAACGTTCTTTCCTTTTTTAGAAGATCTTTGTCTTGGAATAAAGCCGTTGGTAATAAATCTGTCTTGAATGCTTAGTAACATTGACACTTCAGAGTCTTCTCTGCTTATGGTATTCAGAGTGTTATTTCCTTTATGCTGACGCTTCTGAGTGCTGATGACTTGGTTAGGATCTTGATCAGAGTCAAAGTATTTTATGCACAGATTCTGTTCATCAGGCTTCAGCGTATAGCACATGTTATTTGATCTTCTGATGCTGACATATCTTCTGATGCTGATGTTGATACTGATATTCTGATGCTGATTCCATCAGAGTTTCTATAAATACACAACATAACTTTAAGTAGCATATATGTCTTATATAAATCTCATAATTCATTTAATCTTGTATTTTGTTATCATCAAAACTCTAACTGAGGGTTGTAGAATCAAACTATGTTCTAACAGCAATGACCCATAATTCAAAGTCGTCATAAAGATCATAGTCCCTACTTGTCCCTCGATATTCCTACGAGAAATGATCTTATGACGATAGTCCCTTCGAAATGCTAAGGTATCCTTACTTGTTTCCTTCAGTGACCATTTCGTCCCTTTCGAATGTCCCTTAAAATTTCAACGATAGGGCTACCTACTCCTTAATAGTAGAATAACACTGTCTAAAGGAAACGAAAACGAACAGACTTTTTTCGAGTAGGTAGAAAACTCTTAAGTACTTGCTCAAAACAAAAACTCTTTCACAAAAATTTTCAAAATAGTTTTAAAAAACAACTTCGTCACGCTCTTGAGGACAAATACAAGGGTTATCACGAAGTTAAACAAAAACTTTTCAAAACGCACACAAGAAATTTTCAAAGTGAGCAAGTACCTAAAAGCTCATGGAAAACCACAGATAGAAAGGGTACTAACACCTTCCCTTTCTATAATCTACCCACCATACTCAGAAACATCTCGAAAAAGGTTTTTTTTGTTCTTTTTCCTTTTCCTTTGTTGGATGAAATAAAAGTCGGTGGCGACTCTTGCTTACTGCGACATTTGCGAATACAAAATGCAAACCAGTATAACAGTCAGTTCTGCCACCGTATCACAGAACTGGCGACTATGCTGGGGAGAAATATGTGGGGTATACCTTAGGATCTAGGTCATTTTTAAATTGCTTTCTTGTTTTGCTTTTCCTGCTTTATATTCAAGGGTTTTGTTTGGGTATTATTGAAGATCCTACACCTGGATCAGGGAACACCTTTTAGGTAAGTAGCAATAAACTGTGAGGGAACTCTACGGGGTATACCAACATGGTTGAAGTAGTAGCTACGTTGATGTGGCACTTTGGTTGGTACCGGTAACCCTTGAGTCAATCAGGGAGAGTACGGGGCCGCCGCGTGGTGTCATAAAGCATCAACTGACCATAGAACCTTTAATTGCACAACTTGGCCAGTGGGACGTAGCGGGATGGCCGACTTTGGTGTATTCCCAAGGTCGACAGATACTCGATGCTACACTCATTGAGGTTTGACTCTTGAGTTTTGTTTGGTTGCGAGTCAATCGCCTATTGAACGAAGCTTGGGGGAAAGATCGGTGATATTGAGATCACTTAGAACTCGGTTACTATTTATAGGACAGGTTGAACCAATCAAGCTTTAAGAGGGTATGGCCTTAAAACTCATGCAGGCCTTAAACTTAAGGACTTGGTATGACTTGTTTGTTGCTTGCTATACATTTGTTTTTCTAGCATAATCATGACATCATAAGCACGACATATCATATTGACCATTTCTAGGACTTTCTAGGGCTCATCTTTGCTTTGTTTTGTAGGACATGGCATCCGCCCGTCGGAATACTATCCAGATTAACCTTGTGAAAGTGCCTCTCCAACTAAAGGACTTGGCATGAAGGATCCATGAAAGCTCTCCCTTCACTGAAAAACATGGTCGGTTGCTCAACTTGGTCACTTCAAAACCAGAGGAAGAATTGTTAAAAGTGCTATTTCAGTTCTTCGATCCTTTGCACCACTGTTTTACTTTCCTGGATTACCAGCTAGTGCCTACTATAGAGGAATTTTCTCATTTGTTATGGGTACCTATTCTTGACCAGTTACCTTTCAACAGTAGGAAGAACATCCAAAGCCTGAGGAGATTGCTCGAGCTCTGTCCTTATAACAGTCCGATGTAGTGACAAATTGGGAAACTAGAGGAAATGTCCAAGGAATCCCGATCAAATTTCTATTTGAGAAGGCTTATTATTTTTGGGATACCCTGTATTTACAAGCTTTTGAAGAGGAATTGGCACTCCTCATCTATAGGATGGTAATTTTCCCTAATGCGGACCAACTCGTAGATGTGAATACTATTAAGGTGTTTCTGTCTCATAATCCAGTGCCTACATTACTTGGGGATATTCTACACTCTTTGTATACTCGCACTCTAAAGAGAAGGGGGACCCTCCAGTGTTGCACTCCTCTTTTGGATAGGTGGTTTATTTCGCACCTACCCAGGTCCATTTTGAAGAATGAGCAGGGTATGAAATGGTCTCATAGGCTGATGTCCCTTACACATTCAGACATCCATTGGTGTTCGCGGTCCCCGGAAGATGTTATCATCATCGATCGATGTGGTGAATTCCCTAATGCCCCTCTCTTAGGCATTAGAGGAGGAATCACTTATAACCCTTGTTTGGCACTGCGGCAATTTGGTTATGCGAGAAGGGATGGTCCTCATGATACACTTATCCAAGGAGTCGCCTTCAACTATGAGAATGATGCTCAGGGTTACCGCAAAAGGTTCATAAAAGCTTGGGGCATGGTACATAAAATTGATAGCAAGACACCGGGGCACAAGAATTCCATCCCTCTTGAGCCTTATCTCAGATGGGTACGAGCCCATTCCCAAAGTCTTATGATGCCTTACCCTGCTGTCCTACCAATAATTGTGGAACCAGTTGCTAAAGGAGACACTCCTTATCTTGTTCATCATCCTGACATGCCAACTGATCATGAGGAGTTACAAAAATCCTGGGTTCAACTTAAAGAGGAGCGGGATACGTTTGAAGCTAAATTCTATGCCAGTAAGAAGAAGGTCCTGGAGCTCACTAGGCTACTTCATGAAGAAAGGAACATAAACGCCTACATTACACCTAAGAGGATGCGCTCTTGGGAGACCTACCTTTCCTTTTGTTTTAAGTTTTGTTCGTTTGACTGTAAGCCAAAAGGGCAGTCTTTGTAACAACTCGAACTCATTAATACAATTAACATGTGTTTCTTTTTTGGTTAAACAAATTTGATCCTTTACAAGTCCTTGAAATCATTGCATATGCATACCATCCATGACATTGCATAAACAGGTACCATTACAGGTTTCTCATCTTCTTCGCTGTTTATTTCAGCAAAAATGTCTTCTGAACAAAGCATCAAAGATCTTCAGGCATAAAATGCCCAATTTCAACAGATGTTCATAACTCTGGAAAAAGGGCAGGAGGATCTAAAGGCCCTCATCCTGAAGGAAAAGAAGAAAAAGAAGAAGGTCTATGGTGTTCTGAATCTGGGCAGAAGGTTAAGGGGGCCGTTAAAGCAACCAGTCGATCTGACCTCCTCGTCCAAGGAAGGGGAGAATCAAGAGAGGGAGACAAGGGAGAAGGTCCCTAGCCCTGAAGTTTCTGACAATGATACAGACTACAATGATGAGCAGTATCCTCCCACTGAGGATAGATACAAGCAGTTAGAGGATCGTTTGAGCGCTATGGAAGTCCAGAGAATACCTGGGTTAGACTTTGAAGAACTGGGATTGGTGTCGGGAGTGGTCATCCCGCAGAAATTTAAGGCTCTAGTTTTCGCAAAGTATGATGGGGTGTCTTGCCCAAGCTCCACCTCCGTTCCTATGTAAGGAAAATCCAGCCTCACACCCTGATAGAAACTTGTGGGTTCACTTCTTTCAAGACAGTCTGTCAGGGACTCAACTTGAATGGTTCTACCAACTGGAGGGAACCAATGTCCAAAACTGGGAGGATTTAGCTGGTGCTTTTTATAAGCAGTATCAATACAACGCCGACCTTGCCCCTACTCATACTAAACTCCAGAGTATATCCATGGGTGCAGGTGAAGGCTTTAAGGACTATGCGCAGAAGTGGAGAGATTTGGTTGGGAGAGTCCAATCCCCTTTATCTGACAGGAAGTTGGTTGACATGTTTATTGGGACACTGTCTGGTCCATTTTTAATCATTTGATTGGTAGCTCATCAGTTGGTTTCACCGAGATGATATTAACAGGAGAAAGGGTAGAAGCTGGGATCCGAAGCGGCAAAATACAGAAAGAGACCTCTTTGAGCTCAGTAAAGAAGTCTTTCGCGGGTAAGAAGGAAGCCAATACTATCTATAGCCCAAGAGGTCAGAGTAAAGCTGAACACCGTCCAACAGTAAGTGCTCTGATGATACCTAGGCCTGCGGCTACCCCGCAACGCAACAATCAACAAAGGGTAGAAAGACCACAAAGGCAGTTTACCCAGATTAACATGACATTGACTGAGGTTATACCCCACCTACTAAGATCCAACTTGGAAACCTTGAAATAGGCTCCCAAGAATCCTAATACCACATCTCCTCGGTACAATCCAAACGCTCGGTTTGCCTACCATTCTGAGAGTCCTGGCCACGATACAAATGACTGTTGGGCTCTGAGAAATAAAGTCTACGATCTGATTGAAGCCAAGGAGATTGAGTTTGATACTCCGGAGAAGCCCAATGTCATAACTGCTCCCATGCCGAAGCACAACCGTTGAGTTAATGTCGTTGATAGTCACCTATTTGTTACCTCTGTCGATGAAGTTTCTACTCCTCTTATGACTGTTAAGAAGAATTTGTTGTTGGTCGGTTTATTTCCGGGTTGTGGTGAAGGTTGCCACATGTGTTCATATCTGCCCACTGGTTTCTATTTGCTGAAAGCAGGTGTTCAACGCCAGATGGACAGTAGAGAAATTTTGTTCGAAAAAACTTTGATTCCAATTGTTCCGTTTGAAGATGTTTCCATTATAACCATTTCCGCCAATCCTGCCAAGGTATCCTCTAAAAGACCTGTTAGGATTACACTTGCTCCAAGAGTCACTCCGCTAATAATCACTTTTCCTGGTCCCGTACCGTACTCATCGAACAAAGCTGTCTCGTGGAATTATGGCGCCGATGTTTACTATCACAGTGTTAAAAAAGATTTGAAGGTTGAAAAGGCTGATCCCGATGTTAGTAACATTGCGGGGCCAGTAAGATCACCAGAAGTGGAAGGGTTTTCTCTCCCGAGATTCCCCGAAGACTGTTAATAAGCCTGTTGTTATTCCATCCGCTGTTCCTGCTAGTACTTCAGCTACGACTCCCGTTGTTACTCCCGCTGTTGAGTCATTTGGGAATCGAGGCAAAGAAGCTATAGGTGAGCCTGCCCGGACGAAGGCACCTAGAAATATTGTTGCAGAATCCTCTAAGCAAGAGATAGAGGAAATATTAAAAATAATCAAAAAGAGCGACTACAATGTGGTCGAGCAGCTGGGGCAGACCCCCTCGAAGATATTAATGTTGTCTCTGTTGTTGTGCTCCGAGGCCCATGCGAAGGCTTTGATTGCATTCCTTAAGACTGCGCATGTGCTGCAGGAAACTTTAACTGATCAATTCAAAGACTGTGTGACCAACTTGACTACTGACAATGGGCTGGGTTTTTCAGATGCCGACTTGACACTGAAAGGGAGGAAGCATAATGATTCTCTGCATGTCTCGATCGAATGCAGGGGCACCACTATGGCTCATGTGCTAGTGGATGCTGGGTCTTCACTGAATTTTATGCCTAAGAAGGCTCTTGATCGGCTGGATTGTGAAGGCTTGACCTTAAAGCCTAGTAACACTGTGGTAAGGGCTTTTGACGGGTCAAAGAGAATGGTGCATGGGGAGGTGGACATCTCTGTCAAAGTAGGCTCTCAGACCTTTGGGTCCACCTTCTATGTGATGGACATCAGGCCATCATACTCTTGTTTGTTGGGTCGTCCTTGGATCCATGAAGCTGGGGTCGTTACTTCTACACTGCACCAAATGCTGAAATATCTGGTGAAGGGGAAGATTGTCACTGTGCATGGCAAAGAGGAGTATATGGTGGGTCACCTGAACTCCTTCAGGTATGTGGAGATGGACGGGGAATTCATAGAAACACCTTGTCAAAACTTTGAAGAGGTTCCCCAGATTTTGGCGTCAACCGAGACTACCACCAGCAATAAAGCTCCTTTGAAGATGGCTTCCCTCAAGGACGCCAGAGCAGTGGTCGAAGAAGGTAGGTGTACCAACTGGGGACAACTCCCTGATTTTACTCACAAAACTGACAAATTTGGTTTGGGCTTTACTTCAGGAGCTCAAAGGGTTGTTTGACGCGCTCGAGCTGGAGGACCTCCCCTACGCATTAACAATCGTGGGGTCAATGCTATTGAAGACAGTGGGGCAACTCTGATATTGACAGCTGGATCTACCTGACTACCAATGTTGGACCGAGTAATTGGACGGACAGAGATTTTATACTAGTTTCTTTTATTCCGCAGTAATTGTCTTACTTGTTTTCCAAGTTTGTAATAAACAATTTAAACTTTATGGCCTTGTGTCTTACCCGAGGCACAATGGTCCTATCTGTGAGGGTTATTATATGTCATTTCATATATCATCAATAAAACATTGGGCGTTCTTTGCATACAAACTTTGTGCTCTCTATTTTTCTTTTCTGTTTTTACTTTATCAAAACAGCTATGCTCTTACACACACTCACGTATCAAACTGCAGATCCATATCCACTCTAGATCCCATTGATAACAGTTCTGCTATTTCCAGTTATGACTTTGAAAATCCGATCAACCTAGCCAAGGATGAAGGTGAGGACGATTGTGAGGTGCCTGGAGAACTTGCTAGACTATTACAGCAGGAAGAGAGGGCTATACAGCCTCATGAAGAACCAATTGAGACGATAAACTTGGGCATGAAGGTGGACAGAAAAGAAGTCAAGATCGGCGCAAATTTTGAGGCTAAGATCAAACAGCGATTGATACAGATGTTGCGCGACTACGTTGAGATCTTCGCCTGGTCATATAAAGACATTCCTGGTTTAGACACTGATATTATGGTACACCTTCTGCCGACTAAAGAAGATTGTCCTCCGGTTAAACAGAAGGTTCGTTGTATGCGCCCTGAAATGTCAGAAAAGATCAAGGCAGAGGTCATGAAGCAGTTCGATCCAAGGTTCTTAGCTGTCACCTCCTATCTACAGTGGGTTGCTAACATCGTTCCAGTACCTAAGAAGGACGGCAAGGTACAGATGTGTGTGGATTACAGAGACCTGAACAGGGCAAGCCCCAAGGATGAATTCCCGCTTCCCCATATTGACGTTCTGGTTGATAACACCACACAACATAAAATATTCTCCTTCATGGATGGTTTCTCTGGCTACAACCAGATCAAGATGGCTCCTGAAGACATGGAGAAGACAACCTTTGTCACACAGTGGGGCACCTTCTGCTACAAGGTGATGCCTTTTGGGTTGAAAAATGTTGGGGTAAATTATCAGCGAGCCATGGTCGCTTTGTTCCACGATATGATTCACCATGAGATCAAGGTTTATGTTGATGACATGATATCCAGGTTTCAAACCAAAGAGGAACACCTTGATCGTCTACAAAATTTGTTCGACACGTTGAAGACATACAAGCTGAGGTTGAATCCGAACAAGTGCACCTTCGTGGTAAGGTTTGGTAAGCTTCTGTGTTTCGTCGTCAGTGACAAAGGTATTCAGGTAGACCCCGCAAAGGTAAAGGCCATACAAGAGATGTCGGCTCCCCGTACTAAGAAGGAAGTTAGAGGTTTCTTGGGACGCTTAAATTATATCACCAGGTTCATTTCACATCTGACTGCTACTTGTGGGCCCATCTTCAAGCTTCTGAAGAAAGATCAAGTGGTAAAGTGGAATGACGAATTCTAGACTGCTTTTGAAAGGATCAAAGAATATCTCCAAGAACCACTAATTCTGATGCCTCCAGTTGAAGGAAGACCATTGATATTATACTTAATAGTGCTAGACAATTCAACGGGGTGTGTGCTGGGGAAGCATGATGAGTCTGGTCGAAAAGAGCACGCAATATACTACCTTAGCAAAAAGTTTACTGACTGTGAAACAAGATACTCACTGCTCGAGAAAAATTGTTGCGCTTTGGCATGGGCTGCTCGCCGACTAAGACAATATATGCTGACCCACACTACTCTATTGATATCTAAGATGGACCCAATCAAATACATCTTCGAGAAGCCCGCACTCTCCGGAAGAATAACGAGATGGAAGATGATCTTAACTGAATATGATATACAATATACAACCCAGAAAGCAATCAAGAGTAGTGTATTGGCTGATCATTTGGCTCATCAGGCCGTGGATGACTACCAGTCCATGGATTTTGAGTTCCCGGATGAGAATATTATGCTGGTGACTGATTATGAAGAACTTAGACGGAATGAAGGACCTGAAGAAGGATCTCGATGGGCTATGGTTTTTGACAGAGCTTCGAATACACTCGGTAATGGACTTGGCGCTGCAATCATATCTCCTGAGGGCTGTCATACTCCTTTTACTACATGAATATGTTTCATCTACACTAACAACATGGCAGAGTATGAAGCCTATATCATGGGTCTCAAAGCCGCTATCGATCTCAGGATCAAGTTCTTTAATGTCTTCGGGGATTCAGCCTTGGTGATAAGTCAGATCAAAGGCGAATGGGATACAAAGCATTTGAACCTCATCCCGTATAAAGAGCATGTACTGACGTTGCTCCCACACTTTGTGGAGGTAACCTTTGAACATTTCCCACGAGAGGAGAATTAGTTAGTGGATACGCTAGATACCATGTCTTCTATGTTCAAAGTCAGGTGGGACAATGAAGCTCCCCGAATCACCATTGAAAGGTTGGATGAACCAGCGCACTACTGTGAGATTGATACCGAAGAGGTAGCAAACAAACTCTGGTTTCATGAAGTGAAGAAGTACCTCAAGACGCAAGAGTATCCCGAAGGGGCATCTGTCAACGATAAGAAATTTCTGAGAAGGTTCGCCGCGAAATTCTTTCTCAGTAATGGAATCCTCTACAAGCACAACCATGACTCTACCTTACTATGGTGTGTAGACAAGAGTGAAGCAGAGAGGATTATGACAAATTTACATGATGGTACCTTCGGAACCCATTCAAGTGGACATACCATGGCTAAGAAGATCCTACAGGCAGGATACTACTTGTCCACTTTGGAAGCATATTGTTATCAGCACTCTCAAACTTGTCATAAGTGCCAAATCTATGCTGATAAGGTGCATGTACCTCTGGTTCCTTTGAATGTCTTGAAAGCTCTGTGGCCCTTTGCAATGTGGGGCATTGACATGACCGGAGAAATCAGGCCTACCGCTTCCAATGGGTATCGCTTTATACTGGTAGCCATCGATTACTTCACAAAATGGGTTGAGGCGACCTCTTTTGCTACTGTGACCAAGAACGTTGTGGCACAGTTCATCAGGCACAACCTGATTTATCAGTATGGTGTGCTAGAGAGAATTATCACTGACAATGGTACGAATCTTAATAACACAATGATCACCGAGCTCTGTAAGCAATTCAAGATACAATATCATAACTCTTCTCCCTACCGGTCGAAGATGAATGGCGCCATTGGAGCGGATAACAAGAACATCAAGAAGATTATACAGAAGATGACAGTGACATATAAAGATTGGCATGAGATGTTACCATTTGCTCTCCATGGGTACCATACCTCAACACGGACGTCGACAAGGGCAACACCCTACTCTCTTGTATATGGCATGGAGGTAGTTCTACCCATTGAGGTCTAGATTCCTTCTTTAAGGATCATGAAAGATGCAGGTTTGAACGAAGACGACTGGATCCAGACTCGACTTGATCAACTAAATTTGATCTATGAGAAGAGACTTACTGCTGTCTGTCATGGTCAAACATATCAAAAACGGATGATCAAGGCTTTCAACAAAAAAGTCAGACGTCAAGAATATCAAGTCGGGGATCTAGTAATCAAGCGCATCATACTGTCGTAAGGTGATCCCAGCGGCAAATGGACTCCCACCTACGAAGGGCCATTTGTGATTAAAAACATTTTCTCAGGTGGAGCCATGATTCTAACCACCATGGACGGTGACGACCTTCCTCACCTCGTCAATACGGACATAGTGAAAAAATACTACGCATGATAAAAGACCCGCTAGGTTGACTGGCCTAGGCAAAAATAAGGGATTCCCGGCGAACCAAAAGGGTTCGGGCAAAAATAAGGGATGAAAATGAAAAATTTGTACACCCGACAAGTCGAAAACCCAAAAGGGTATCCCGGTGGACTGAAAAACCAAAAGGGCAGTCCAGGTAAAAGTTAGGGATGTAAAGCGTATCACTATGTCCCATTGGATCACCTTGCGACCAGACCTCAGTATCAACCATCAAGCTCGAACGACACCAATCAATCTAATCAGCTTCGGACTAGCAGCAAAGTGATGAGACGCTTGAAGACAGAGCGACAATAGAAGAATTGGAACTCAATGGGATTGTTGTACATAGCTGTTTTCTTTTTACACAATGTTGTATAAATTTCCATTTTTCGGCGGGGTTCTCTTACTAGAGCGTCAGCTTCCTTGTAAAAAAATGCCTGTTATAGGCCAACTTCGAAAATCAATACAAATCATTTTTATAGAACTATTTGTTTTTCTTTTTTTTGTTGTTTTGTTTCACAAGAACATCCAATGATTTATTCTTGACATATGCATTTGAATATGATTGCTGTTCATAAATATTTACATAAGAAACGGAAAGACAATTGCTCGTAACTTAAGAAACAGGGGCAAAAACAAGAAATGTCAAACCCAACAATTACTCTGTCCAACAGGTACCAGGGCAGAGACAACTTTAAAACATAATCATCAGTGTGTACGACCTCGTGACATCTACACTCCCCACAGAGTAAAAGTAATCAAAGCATTGATATCAGCTTTCCTAAAACAGGAAGTAATCTCCCTAGCCAGGGTCGTTCAGAAATCTGACATCTATATTCCCCAGCCTAATTTCATAATCGCAAGCGGGTCATAAAATATGTCTCCCAAGAAGAGTTTATTTCTCTGAATACAGAAGTTCAATCCCCAACGGAGCTTATTACGTCATCTATGGAAGTTCACTTCCCGACATAATTATTCCCCGTAGAGCTATTCTCAAACAGATTCACTCCCGGGCAGAATATTCACAAACAACAAGGAGTAAATCTCCAGCATAGTCATCTCTGTTTACCATCCCCAACGGAAGTAAAAGAGCCACAGTTCTCTACAACCTTCATGAAGGTTATACTCTCCAGCAGCAGCCGGGGATTTATTTTCCCAAACTCAGACATGTCTTAATAGCATTTCATGTTCATGCGCATACATATCACATACAACATACCCTCATCTATTTTGAGAACATCATCTCACAATGCATTTCATGCATCACATATAACAAACCCTATTATATTTTCAGGAAAGACAAGTATCACCAACAATTCCAGCAGTTATACAGGTCATATCTGCAGACGACTAATGAAAAAAAACTAGTTCCTGAAACCGAACGGGTCAACTAAGCTACGTGACCAAATGAAGTAACCCTACTATCCAGGTTCCTTCCCATAAGCCCTACTATCCAGACTTTCATCTTAAGGTAACCTTACTATCCAGGTTCCTTTCCATAAGCCCTATTATCCAGGCTTTCATATTAAGGTAACCCTACTATCCAGGTTCTTTCCCATAAGCCCTACTATCCAGGCTTTAATCTTAAGGTAACCCTACTATCCAGGTTCCATCTCATAGCCCTACTATCCAGGCTCTCATCTCGAAATAACGCTACTATCCAGGTTCCTTCTCAGAGCCCTACTATCCAGGCTCTCATCCCGAAGTAACCCTACTACCCATGTTGCTTCTCATAGCCCTACTATCCAGGCTCTCATCTCGAAGTAACCCTACTATCCAGGTTCCTTCTTATAGCCCTACTATCCAGGCTCTCATCTCGAAGTAACCCTACTATCCAGGTTCCTTCTTATAGCCCTACTATCCAGGCTCTCATCCCGAAGTAACCCTACTATTCAGGTTCCTTCTCAGAGCCCTAATATCTAGGCTCTCATCCCGAAGTAACCCTACTATCCAGGTTCCTTCTCATAGCCCTATTATCCAGGCTCTCATCCCGAAGTAACCCTATTATCCAGGTTCCTTCTCATAGCCCTACTACCCAGGCTCTCATCTCGATAACCCTACTATCCAGGTTCCTTCTCATATCCCTACTATCCAGGCTCTCATCCCGAAGTAACCCTACTATCAAGGTTCCTTCTCATAGCCCTACTATCCAGGCTCTTATCTCGAAGTAACCCTACTATCCAGGCTTTCATATTAAGGTAACCCTACTATCCAGGTTCCTTCCCATAAGCCCTACTATCCAGGATTTTATCTTAAGGTAACCCTACTATCTAGGTTCTTTCTCATAGCCCTACTATCCAGGCTCTCATCCCGAAGTAACCCTACTATCCAGGTTCCTTCTCATAGCCCTACTATCCAGGCTCTCATCCCGAAGTAACCCTACTATCCAGGTTCCTTCTCATAGCCCCACTATCTAGGCTCTCATCTCGAAGTAACCCTACTATCCAGGTTACTTCTCATAGCCCTACTACCCAGGCTCTCATCTTGAAGTAACCCTACTATCCAGGTTCCTTCTCATAGCCCTGCTATCCAGGCTCTCATCCCGAAGTAACCCTACTATCCAGGTTCCTTCTCATAGCCCTACTATCCAGGCTCTCATCTCGAAGTAACCCTACTATCCAGGTTCCTTCTCATGACCCTACTATCCAGGCTCTCATCCCGAAGTAACCCTACTATCCAGGTTCCTTCTCATAGCCCTACTATCCAGGCTCTCATCTCAAAGTAACCCTACTATCCAGGTTCCTTCTCATAGCCCTACTATCCAGGCTCTCATCACGAAGTAACCCTACTATCCAGGTTCCTTCTCATAGACTTACTATCCAGGCTCTCATCTTGAAGTAACCCTACTATCCAGGTTCCTTCTCATAGCCCTACTATCCAGGCTCTCATCCCGAAGTAACCCTACTATCCAGGTTCCTTCTAATAGCCGTACTATCCAGGCTCTCATCTCGAAGTAACCCTACTATCTAGGTTCCTTCTCATAGCCTTACTATCCAGGCTCTTATCTCGAAGTAACCCTACTATCCAGGTTCCTTCTCATAGCCCTACTATCCAGGATCTCATCCCAAAGTAACCCTACTATCCAGGTTCCTTCTCAAAGCCTTACTATCTAGGCTTTCATCTCGAAGCAATTCTACTATCCAGGTTCCTTCTCTCTTATCTCCAGACAATAGTTTACAACACTGTAAGACCTGGACCCGACTAGATACAGTTAATCTCACACTTCTCCAATAAGTCGCTGTGCATCCTGGACGCTGACCAGATATGCAGTTCACTTCCACCTCCTCAATCAGGAGTTAACTCCCCAGTAAATTAATGGACAACCGAAGTTCCTATACTCTATTTTCCAAGACATAAATCAACATTCTCCGGTGAAGTCCTCCTCAATGACAGGTACAAGAATTCTCGCTAAGGAATCTTTTATGCAACCAATATCTTTTCTGGATGGCATCTTTAAGCCCATCTCCGATGATTCTCTATCAACTTATAAATGGCATATGTAAGCCCATTCCTGATATAACCAATTAGTATTACTTCATGCGAGTGCAAATTTCTGGGCACTCTAGTGTTTAATCCTCTTCTACCTTCAGATCACGAAAGGAAGACCGACAAATCTAAATCCTCAGGTTTAAGAAGATTGAACGGGGACAGCTGTTGTACCCCAAAATTTCCCTCCCATTTTTTACTCAACACATAATCATTGAGATCCTCAACTTGCTCAAGGATTTCCAAGAGTTGACTAGACAAACTCTCTCCTAAAGCAATGAACCTCCAACTAGGGTTTCCATTTCCATCAAGATGGATGAGCTCCAAAGGCCTCAAATCCTTTCCATAGGCCTAATATTTTCTCAATACCATCCATGTCAAGTTTCATGCCTTACACAAGAAGTTTTCCCAGTTAACTGCTCAGATGCTTGAAAATCAACTATATTAGGTCAAAAGTGAACTGTGGCCCACATACAGTCAAACTTCAAGATTTTTGGTTAAAATCAACATTTTGAAGTGATATACATCATTTGATCAATGGTTGATCATGATTCCCCAAGGAATGCTCCTAAATCATCAAAACTCAAAAGTTGCTAAATTAGAGTTTCTTAGGAAAAGTCAACCAAACTTTGACCAAGCATAACTTTCACATGCTTTATCATAAATTTCTCATCCAAGGCTCATTTTGAAGAGAATTCAAGTCCCTACAACTCATCCTTAGCCCTCAAGTTCAAAAAATGCACTCATGGAAAGATATGAATTCAGACATTATAGGTCATTCCAAAAAGTCAACAAAAACACCTTTTGGGTCAAAGCTTCTTACATGAACATGGAAGATCCAATTAGATGAAACCAAATAGGTTGCTTAGGGGACATCCTAAGCTTTCTAAAAAGTCTAAGAAAACCCCCTTTGGATCAAAATTGAAGGAGATATTCATTGTCAAAGTTGGCTATTTTTAGAAAATTGTCTGAAGTCAACAATGCCCAAAATTGCATTTTTTGTCAAATGGGCCTAACTTTTTATGCTTGCATCTTACTTCTAGAAATGTACACGACCCAAACACTTTCTCATATATTATTGACTTTATTTATTTAATTTTATTTTGATTTTATTCATTTAAAAGTCAAATTAAATCAAATAAATGATATAAGATATGAAAGATTTGTTTTTGATCTGATTTTGAATGGAATTACAATGCAAATATGCTGTCAAACCAAATCAAATCGTGCCAAGGGTGATTGGGATGAAAGTGGTATGATTTGGCTTGATATAGAAAGAAATATTGCAAGGATGAAATTAAATCAAATCTTGATAATTGGCAAAGATATGCATGTTTTTGTTAACCTAATACAGTATAATACATATACACAACAAATCCAAGGCACAAGGGAGAGGGTGGATCGCGTGAAATAGCAAGAACAAGTTGCATTTTTTTGACAAAAATCTCAGATCTAATTCGATACTACAACCATCCTCAAGGAGATTTAAGGGTTGCAACACGTTCCTGGCAATCTCCTGAAGCTAAATAAACCTTTTGCACGCACCAAAACACCTTGAATCATAAAATCCGCAACTCTGTTATCCAACTATTTTTTATTTTTGATTACGTGCGTACATGCTTTTTGATGATATTTAATCATATATTCTTGTTTATTACAAAGTCTCGATGCTTGCTGAATTGTTTAATTGAGTTTTAAGTGCAGGAATCATGGTTTGCCATTCTTAGGGTTTCTGAGCTCGTTTTAGGGCTTCCTTCTACATAAAAAATTAGGTCTAGGCGTGGATACCATGATGTTCAGGGCTTTAAGCCTAGTTGATTCATGGTCTTCATTGTAATTTATATTGCTTGTGCTAGATTTTTGAATAACACAGGGTTTTAGTTACAGGCATGGAACCGTAGGTAAAAATCTAAACCTAAAATGACGGTGCTGAGGAAGAAGAAGGCTAGGTGACAAGCTCCCATTGTGCCATTTGGATATTGGCGCGTTTGCTGGACATCACGTGATTGTTTTTCTTATATTATTTTTATTTGATTATATTAACAATTAAACAGCCAGCGCAGATGGTTAAGGACGGAGGGTTTGAAGCAAACGTCCTGGGTTCGATCCCAGGTGTGTTGCTTTTGCATTTTTCCTGAATATACTTTCCAGATCCAGCGTGCCTCACTATCTAGTGTCCATCATGCGCCCCAGATGCAAAACCATCAGATCCATCTCCATCCAGATCCAAGGTCTCACGCAGGCAAAGTCCATGGTACACCCTCAGAAGGAAACCTCACTGGATCTCACGTTGGACAACTGGGCCACCAGCTTTGGGCCTAACACAAAATTGGTAGCATACCCCCAAATTGCTCATCAACGAGGCCCAATTTCAATTCTCTTTTAATTTCTTTTATTTCTTTATTTGTTTTAATTATTTTACAAAATCATTTGTTTTAATTATTTTATAAAAAAAATCATTGTTTTTTTAATTAAATCATAAAATCAGAAAATTACAAAAAAATATTAGGTTTGATTTTTTCATAAAAATATCTATTTGCATTAATTAATTAGTTTAATTAGGTTAACTTAAATCTTTTTTTTGTAATTAAAATTTAATAGAAATTAGGTTAACTTAAATTTTTGTCCATAATTAGAATTTAATAGAAATTAGGTTAATTTGCAAAGTTAATTATTTTTCATAAAAATCCAAAAATATCTTTTCTTTATTCGCAAATTAATTTTTTTTCTAAACTTGACATTAATTCCCCGTATCTAATTTTGTCGCGCGCGTCTTTGTTTCCATTATTTAATTAATTATTGTAGCTGCTCCAAGTTTGTAATAGTTAATTAGGTTTACTATTTCGCAATTATCATTTTCCCCAGTTTTTGATTATGTAATCCCCTCCCTAAAGCCTTGTAATAGCTAGGGTTTTAATTTCTCGCACATTACTTTTCGCAATTATAAACTGCCTATATGTATGGATAATAGGATTGAATGGCAAGATAAACCAAGAATTAAAAAGTTAGATAACCCTAATTGTGAAAAGATAATAAACTAAAATCAAACACTTGCACATGCTCACTCCTAGGGTTTTTCCCCACTTGGTTGCCTCGGAAAATAATGGTCCTGTCCCTCGAACGTAGGGATACCTTAGCAATGACCCGTAATTCAAAGTCGTCCTAAAGATCATTGTCCCTACTTGTCCCTCGATATGCCTACGAGAAATGATCTTATGACGATAGTCCCTTTGAAATGCTAAGGTATCCTTACTTGTTGCCTTCAGTGACCATTTCGTCCCTTTCGAATGTCCCTTAAAATTCCAACGACAGGGCTACCTACTCCTTAATAGTACGATAACATTGTCTAAAGGAAACGAAAGCGAGCAGACTTTTTTTCGAGTAGGTAGAAAACTCTTAAGTACTTGCTCAAAACAAAAACTCTTTCACAAATATTTTCAAAACAGTTTTCAAAAACAACTTCGTCATGCTCTTGAGGACAGATATAAGGGTTATCACGAAGTTAAACAAAAACTTTTCAAAACACACACAAGCAATTTTCAAAATGAACAAGTACCTAAGAGCCTGTGGAAAACCACTAATAGAAAGGGTGCTAACACCAACCCTTTCTATAATCTACCCCCCCCCCCCCCCCCCCCCCCCCCGTACTCAGAAACATCTCGAAAAAGGTTTTTGCCTGTTCTTTTTCATTTTCCTTTGTTGGATGAAATAAAAGTCGGTGGCGACTCTTGCTTACCGCGACATTTGCGAATATAAAATGCAAACCAGTATAACAGTCAGTTGTTCCACCGTATCATAGTACTGATTCAGATGAAACAAGAGGTGGTTATTCGTACAATGGAATATCCCTTTTAAAAGGCAACAAAATAGTCTCTGCTCTTTTCTTGACCCACTCAATATAAGGAGCTCTGGAAATTGAAATTTTCTTCCCAATTGAATCCCTGGATCTTTTGTTAATCCTTTTCCAAGCATTTCCAATTATTTTCAATAACTCTGGATTTTCTCCTTTTCCAAAATATATTGTCTCTGTAATTTCTATCTCTTTGGGTCGATCATTCATGGCGTACCCCAATTGCCGGAAAGCCAAGACAGGATTGTAGTTGATGCACCCCCGTGTCCCTATGAGTGGAACATTGGGAAAATTTCTACAGCTTGTGATAATATCCGGACCTTCACCAGAGATATAATTCCATTTAATGTCAAATGAAGTAAGCACCGTTAGCCTTTTTGACCAAGGAAAGCAGTAATCAACATCTGCAAACGGCCCCTTTGCGCGAAGATGAATCATGAACCATTTGTATAACATAGGCAAACATATATTAACAACCCCTTTCTTCTTACGCATTGAATGAATACCATAATAAGTGTCTGCTAAAAGTGTTGGTATTGGATTCTTGGTCATGAAGACACACATAACAGCAAAATCCACAAACTCTTTTTTACTTGGAAAAAGGACTACACCATAGATCATTATGGCAATAAATGCGTTGAAGGAAACCTAGTTTCCTCTTTCAGCCATATCCTTAGCTTTTTTCTCTAAGAATGCCAAATCAAAACCATAGACCCCATCATTAGGCTTCCAGTTATCTTTCACTTTCTTCAAGCTCAGATAAAGAGCACCAACAATGAAATCTTCTCTTATCTTCTCTGATTTGCAAACAAAAGGTATGCTATCTTTAATCTTCAAATTCAAGAGATAAGCATATTCTTCCAGTGTTGGGGCCAATTGGTAATCCTGGAATGTGAAACATCTTAAGCTAGGATCATAAAATTGCAGGAGGGTCAACATAACTCTTTGATTAACTATGATGTCAAGTAACCATAACAGACTTCCATAACTGTCATCAAACTTCCTCAAATTATTGCCCATTATTAAAGTGCTCAACTTATTCAAAAGTGGGACTCCGGTACTAGAAAACTTATAACCATAACTATGCCTGGTAACTTCCCTATCAATGCTATTATCCATCTTTGGTGCTGACAAATACTCTTGACGTACCCTGGAACGAACATGCAAATGATAGTTAACTTTTTCGTACATCATTTTTTTAAGAAAAATATGCTATGATGAAAAATGACAGAATCAAGATCTCCAATAAACTAGACATTGCTGAGTGGCCAAAATAAATGACTTAGATGAGAAGTCCAAAATGAAACCAAGGATTCACAAAGTTACTGGCATAACCAAACATCATTATTTGTACCTATAAGAATCCTTTCTCCCCACTCACGGGTGCAGTCTAGGTTTGGGGTAAGGCAAAGGTTAATCAGAGTTGTAGATTCGCTTGAAAGTACCATCATCGTACAACATACGTGATAATGATAGTACCCCCATTAAAACCTACTCTAACTGTGGCTCTCATGATCGGACACGACATGGAATACGCCTATCAGCCGTTATGACTCTCCACTCTAATCTTAGGTATTCCTAGTGGTATACGACTTTGGCCTGGGTATTGGGCCTTTTACCTCAAAAAGTATCATCCCAACCCAACAAAGAAACAACATAGCAGCAGTATCCAGAGTATAGGAGATAATAAAATGAAATGCAATGCATGAAAGTACCCTAATAAAGCACACCAATAAACAAAGCTGGAAAGTAATAAACAAAATAAACACCCAAGGAAAAAGAAAGACAAACACAAGCTATGACTGACTTGCTAAGGATAGACCAGTAATTGGTAAATCTCACTATCCCTAGTGAAGTCGCCAGCTGAAACACCCGACCGAATAATCATCTAGTATAAAATCAATGAAGTCTCCACGAAACATCTTTTATCCCACAGAAAGGGAAAGGTAAACAATAAGAAAACCTGAAGAGGGAGACATCACGGTCTTTCGACCAAGAGATCGGGTAAGGAAGTCGGTTACGCGAGGGAAGGGTATTAGAACCCCTCACGTCCGTAGTACTCTACAGTATCCACTCATGTTGTCTAATCTAATGGGTGTGGTCAAAATCTATGTCTAAGGCTTAAAGCTAAAAAAGGGAATGCATGTAAAAAAGATGGGGGAAAAGAAAGAAATATTTACAAAGATATGCTCGATTAGGCCCCACAAAAAGCCTCTGCCTACGTATCCCTTTTAAGAAATCAAAGCAGTCGTAGTTCGGCTCACATGTTTTGGTTGGTTTGTGTCTTTTAATTGAACAATGTTAAATTCAATCATTCTACCGCTGCTCGACCTTTGGAGACTTATGACCTGTATTGGAAAGGAACTAACATACTCTTAGAAGAGAAAAGCCGATTGGAAAAAAGAAAGGAGTTGGTTAGTATTTTTTTACTTTAATAAAGGATTTAAGTTGTTAGAGAGTATTTTATTAGTTTAAGGAAAAAGAAAGTTGTAGTTTTGAATGCAAGGATGAAAAAAGAAAGAAAACATCTACGGGAGGCTATCTAGAATCTGAATCCTGATATTATCATGCAATGATAGTCCTATAGTTGAGTTTTGAAATGGGAAATATCTACATAAGTGGACATGCATGGATGACATACTAATGTGTATCTCAAGTACTAATCGTATCCGAGCAATCCTAAGGGAGCATGGAGAATATCTCATAAAGAGGCGCAAGAGCAGTCATACTGTCATAAGAGAGAGTGCGAGAATGGATGACGAAACATCCAAAGGGAGATGACAAAACATCACAGATCCTGTGACAAGAATCAAACAAACAGATGGAAAACATATCAACAACAAAAGCTCGAGCATCACTCGAATAACAAACACCTACAAGGAACGAGCCAAGTAGTAAAAGGGATGATCCCGCCATAGACAAGCAACCAAGAATTAGATAAAGGGTCAATCCATATCCAAGGAGAGCGAATCACCCAAGCCAAACAATCTATAAAACTATGGGAATATAAAAGGTCCTTAACTATGCTATTAATTACCTGGGCAAGAAAGATCAAGGAAGAAAGATAAGGTGCATGCGTACACCGAGCACCAGTATCGGTCAACAAGAGCTAAAGAAGGTGTGAGGATCCGATTGCAGAAAGCCTTTTCACTTACCTTAAAAGGTCTTAGACTCATTCAGATCTTGGGCACATTTTCATAGTGTCTACTTGAATAAAGTGAGCATAGGAACGACACAGACAAATGACTGCAGAGGTTGATTACCAACCCTCTCCCCTTGCCTAATTTATGAGGACTTAGGAATGGTTGCCATAAAAAGGACCTAAAACCATCATTTCACTATGAAAGCACAAATAGTAAACAATCAAATACATGGCCTCCTAGTGAGGACTTCCAGAATTTCCGGCCAAATGGCACAGAATCCCAATCCTAAGTATGCAGTAAAATACGGGAAAAGTAAATTAGATGAGAAAGTACTGAACGAATATAAATCCTCAATAAAGAAAATAAATAGTAACGAAACTCGAAGATCTTTGAACAAGCTAGAATCAATAAAGAAACGAGTCAGAGGTCGTGTCGTCAAACATAAACATCAAAGCTTTGATGTGAAAGTAGATCACAAGTAGTTTATCAGACACAACTAATAAGCATCCTGTAAGGAAATACAAATAGACAATGCACACAATAGTGTAAGTATATGCATCCCATAGATTTGAGAAACAAGAAATGTCAACTCAAAAGCGAAGTTTGTATCCCATAAATAAAGTGGAATACAAAGCCATGAAAGCTCATGAAATACCTTGCACATCTTAACAAAACAGTTAGTATTAACAAGGTAATGTGAAGAAAATAAATGATAATATAGACATGTCATACATTTATCCTAATGGATAAGAATGAACTCAATTAGTTATTTAGAACATGATACAACCTCCAAATCAATCAAGCTAGTATCCAACAGAATGGTGTAGTGAAATGCACATAAGTGCAATGGTTAAGGGATCATGGCAAGACACATTAAGTAAGGATGAGGTCAGAAGTAAATTCATAAAGTTAGTGTTCTCTAATTAAACTATGAAATCCATAAAGTACCTATATTATAGGCACATTCTAACATAAGTGAAAGACTATGTCAAAATCAACTCTAAAATAAACTCTGAAAGTGAAAGAGGTGCAAGAAGGGGATAGATGAAGGAGGGACATTGTAAGATGTAGTGAAATGAACATAAGTGCAATGGTTATGGGATCATGGCAAGACACATTAAGTAAGGATGAGGTCAGAAGTAAATTCATAAAGTTAGTGTTCTCTAATTAATGTATGAAATCCCCAAAGTACCTTTATTAGAAGCACATTCAAACATAAGTGCAAGACTATGTCAAAATCAACTCTAAAATAAACTCTCAAAGTGAAAGAGGTGCAAGAAGGGGATAGATGAAGGAGGGACATTGTTAGACGGGTATCAAAACACTCAAGTCAGTAGTGAAATACTAAGAGAAGATATGGGTCATATGCCTTAAAGGCTCACCACAAATCATTATTAAACTAAAGTTGAAGAAGGAAGGGGATTTGTCTCTTTTAGATCATCATGCTGATCTTACAACCAAATGAAAGTCAAGGAGTCAAAGAGCATAGCACCAAAGGATATATGAAGAGACTAAGTCAGAATTAAACACTAATGGTTTAAGTAAAATTGGAACCAAGGTATTAAGATGATATGCATAAGGCAAATACTTAAACCATTATCACAAAGCGTTGAATCTTTAATCACCAAGATAAACATAACAAATACAATTTAAGGAGCCTAAATAGATCAATATAATTGATCTCAAGATCCTAAACATGTCATGAGAAAGAAGTAAAAGAAATGAGAAATGAATTTCCAAATGGAATGCATAAATGCATTCCTTATATCTCTCAATACAAGCAATAAAGGTATAAACAAGATCACTTTAGAAGAGGAAGGTTAACATGATCAATTGAGGTCAAATGTCTCTCAAGTATTTATAAGACTATCCTTGAGATTATTATTCCTTTAAGCATCAATTAAAAGTCAAACATTATGCAAGAAAATAAATCAAAGGTCAAAGCAATCTCAAATTAGTTTTTTTTTTGAAATTATGACATACAGTGCATCAACAAGGAATCATAAACAACAATTTATAGACTAATAAAAATTAAATCAATTTGATGTGATCTTAAGGCATCTCTATGATAAATATGTGTTCAAAAATATGATCCAAAATATTTTCTTAAGCCAACAAAAGAACTTCAACACAAATGTTCAAGATCAAATGGCTAAATTTACTTATAAAATGTATCAAAAATAGAAAGAAAAATTAAAAATCTAAAACAAATTAACTTACAACTCTTAATACCTTCTAAAAATTAGAAAGGATGCTTAGGGATCTTGTAAGTCTTAGAAAAAAATACAAATGATCTTTAATTATTAAGGCTAGCTAATGGAAACACCAAACTAAACACCTTAGGCAAAATATTTAATGAAAAATAGAACAACAGGGGGTAAAAATTAAATAAAAATTATTTTTATGATCCTAAGACTCCCAAAAACCTTAATATAATTTTTCCTGATTTTTACAAATGAAAGAAATTAACGAATTAAATTGAATTTCAAGCATAAGTAAGAAAACCCTAAAAGATGGACATTATACTTCCACAATTTTAAACTCAATGCAAGAACAATTAAAAAATTGATTAAAAATTAACTAAATTTAATTAAGGCAGGAATAAACCCTAAGAGAATTTTTGTTTATTTTTAAAATTAATGGAAGCATTAAAATAAAATCGTCACATTTTATTAACAAAAATCTTTAAAGAAATGATAATTTTAATTAACTAATTTAATTAAAATACCACGAAATTTACAAAATCAAAAATAAAAATATGATGATGAGAAAGACTTATTAAATTGTTTTGTGTAATTTTTTGGTGATTTTTGGATTGATGAAACTATTAAAAAAATTTGTAGATAACAATTAAAATAAAGCTAAAATTCAAAAATGAATGCAAGTTATTACACCTGTTTTAAAGCAAAAGCGCTGTAAATATGACTAAGGGCATGCTCAATCAAATTACGACACCTCATCATCCCTGTAAACAGAAACCCTTATTATCACAATTTTTCAGTTCCAACGAATAGACTTCATGACCTCACATCTTGCTCAAGCCTCAATGAAATTCAAAAGTGTAAACATAAAAAGTGTAGATATGATGGAGATCTACACCATGATATCAAGAACTTCATCAAATGAATGCTAAATCAGGGAGAAAAATAATCACCAACTCGCGAATTTATCACTTTACATAAAAGTTACAGAACACGAGTTCAACTCAGATTCACACAATTCCATACTTCAAACATAAGGTTTGGCCAACTAATACTTTGATGAACACGAATTTAACATGAAATTATGAATGCAAGCATAAGATGAAAGTTTGCAGAATTATTACCTTGCAAAGAAAATCTGCGAAAGCTTTAAACTCAAATAAAGAGTTAGAATTCCAGAGGTGCGTGGCTTGAAGATTCAAGAATGATTCAGTGGAAGAAAAATGAATAAAGCTTGAAGATAAGAAGAAGAAGTTTACTCAAAGAAAGCAAAATAGCTCTTAGATTTAATCTCTCTCTCCTTCCAGATTTTCTATTGTACTGTGAGCAATAGAAAAAACGCGTGTGAATGAAAGAAGGAAGAGGTTTCTTATATAGAATCAGGAAGAGTGCAAGGGAAGTTTTATGATGAAGGGTAGAAAAGGAAAGTTGTTAAAATGATGGTATGAGTTGTGTTTTATATACATTGCTGTGCATCTTGGGAGTCGTTTTAGGAAACATAAATGAGTTGAGCTAGATGGCACAAATTCAACATGTCCCACTTAAGGACCTTTCCTAAAGTAGCATGAAATATACATTGTGTGCATGCATGAAATTTCTCATTTGTATTGGCTATTTTTGGTAATATGGAGACAAAGTCATGCGTGTGCAAGGTCTGCTGTGAATAATCACTTTAAAAGTGTGAATAAAGCCTCTCAATGCTAGCCATAATTCCTGTGTGAAATATCAACCTTTTTCCATGACTTTAACTTGAAATATCTATCTCCATAGTCCACGATGTGATATGGTGGGAGAACTGACTTTACTGGTTTTGCATTTTTATCGCAAATGTTGCGGTTAGCAAGAGTCGCCATCGGATTTTCTTTTATCCAATAAAGGAAAGGGTGAAAAGAACAGGAAATATGATATTGTATTTGCTTGTTTTTGCTAAGATACCTTACATGCGTAATATGGCCATTTTGTATAAGGCAACCAAGTGGAATATCCCTAGGGGTGCTTGTGTACAAGTGTATCATTTTCATGCTAGTTTTTGTCTTGAATTAGGGTTTTTTAAATATTGGTTTTAGTCTTTCCATGCAAACCTTAATTACTAGCATGTTATATAAAAGCGATAAATTGCAAAATTTAAAGTTACTACGCTATTACAACATTTGTGGGGAGGGGGTGTACAAATTAACAAATGGGGATGACAATTAAAGTAAACCCTAATTACTATTACAAGGCTTTGACAATTACATAATTTATAATGCAAAAATAGTAAAATATGCAAGAAGATGTAAAGTGAGAGAAATTGTTTTTTAGGGTTTTTTATAGAAAAGGTTTTGTAATTAATTTCATTGAAGAAAAACCTAAGTCTAAGTTAACAAAAATACTAATTGTTTAGAAAAATATTTTTGAGGTTTCATTTGAAAACAAAGGTTTTATAATGTTACGTCATTTCCAAGCAATGCAATATGTCCAAAATAAGCTAAACAAATCTCAAAAATCTAGAAAATTGGTGTCTGAGCTGACACGGGCCGTGTCGTGTGACACATGCACCCGTGTCAGGACCTGTCCATGACTTTTCTTCATTTTTTGGTTCCATCCAACCTGAAATGGCTGTGTCACATGACACTGACGTCCGTGTCAGCCCCTAGCCATCTTTTTTCTGCTCGTGTATGCACCAGTAACATTGATACGGGCCGTGTCGTGTGACACTAGTACCCGTGTCAGCTACTGTCCCTGCATTTTACTATGTTTTTCAACCCAATTAAGCTGACACGGGCCGTGTCGTGTGACACGGGCCATGTCGTGTGACACGGGCACCCGTGTCAGCCTCTGGTCTGGCTTTTTGTTAGTTTTTTCTCTTTGATCTATCTTGTTATATCTTTTGAGCGTAAAAGAAAATGATGTATGAATAATGATATCACAGTTTGAGAAAGTTTACGTCTCGAAGAGGAAGCTTTAGAACATGTACGGATGTTTTCGGGTGCAAAGTGGGGATTGATCGAGCTCCTTTGAACCTTCTTGAAGTAATTCCAACCTTCCTTTTATACTGAAAATGGTTGAACCGCTCCAACTAAGTCAAGTCGCAATGTATTTTTTTGAATTTGGAAGATGGTGATAGTGATGTTACAGAAGTTATTCTTATGTTTGGATAAATTCTATATGGTGTATGTGAAGTGTTTGGATGGTTTGTTTGGAGAAAACTTGCAAGGTATGAGATTCAAAGATTTGAACTTCAAAGCTCAAAAATGGAGGTTTTGTGGACAAATCTTGTTTTTTGACAGCAAAAATGAGTTTGAGTGTTTGTTTCTCCTTCTATTTTTTCTGGCCTTTCTCTCAATTTTTTCTAACCTCTTTCTCTTGCAAATTCTTCTTCTATTTATAGGCAAGGGGTTTGTGCATATGAGCTGATTAGGTTTGCAAGACAACATGTTATGGTTTGGTTGGATGACAAAGATCAAACTAAGTCAAGTACTCCATAGTCCCAAGATGAAGTAACAAAGTTGCTGGTATAGAGGATCTACTTCCCATGATTTATGGTGGAGTATAATCAGCAACAAGCAAGGTATGGGCTTAATATAAACTTTGTACCAAAAGGCTTGCTTTTCAAGAGTAGCATTGGTGCCTTTATGCCATATATGGAAAGATCTTTTGGACAATGGCTCAAACACTTGGGTAATAGCTAAAGCTCTTGTGTAAACATTAAATTATGTAGATATTTGCAATCAAGAAGGACTCTAACATAAGATTATGCAGCAAATCAAGAGAGTTTTGTTATGTGTTCTTTAACAAAAATGACTTGCAATTCAAGGATGGATGCCCAACTTCAAGCCCTTGAATATTCTAGCTCAAGTATGATAAATTCATGCTCTTGGATGTTTTGGGAAGCTTGAAACATCCTCTATAACTTTCATGTTAGCCATTTTGACAAAATCATCTTGTAACTATGTGAAAAAATGCCAAGGAGTTGGGATAAAATCCTGAACAAAATCTGTTGAAAATTTCTCTAAGTGTTAAATGAAAATGTCATGACTTCATGAATTTATAACTCAAATTCCAAGAAATTATAGGATTTGATCAGTAAAGAAAAGTTGTAGATCTTATCGGGATCTACAACTTTCATGTTGAAAGTTTTCCTTGAGCCGTCTTGCATCTTGGTGAAAGAATGGCATGAAGTGATGAAATTATCATGTATAAAAACACTTAGAAAATTTCTAAGTTTTGGAAATCTTGACTTTTCAAGTTGACTTTTGACTTTCTTGACTTCTTGATAATCAAGCTTGATATTCTTGAATGTCTTGATGAAATTTGATCTTTGGAATGTACTGTTGACCAAAAGCCAAAGTTTGACTTTTCAGTATACAGTTGACTTTTGATCAGTTGACTGAAAATTCATCTGCCAATCCATTGAACTTGAGCAATGTTTTGAGCCATGTTATTAGGTTAAAATTATGCAATTTGACTCTTGAGATCATTGCTTAAACCATTTGATCATTTGCTAGGTCAAAAATCAGAAATTGCCCTTTCCCAGTCAAAACCCTAATTTTTACCATTTTGCCCTTTTGAAGATTTAATCAAATTTCTTGAGGAATTATGGTCCAAACTTGATCAAATGATACATATGAGTTTAAAATGTTGATGTGGATAAAAAATTATGATGTTTTACTATAAATTGGCCACAATTGACTTTTTCCCCAATACAATTGATTTTTAGGTCAACTTCTCAATTGACTGAGCAAAAGTGTGATCCAAAGCTCGAAACTTGACATGAGTAATCTTGAGGGTCCATAATGATCCATGAAAGTCATATGGGGCATTGGAAGTTCAAATATTCTTGTGCAAACTCAAACCCTAATTTTAGTCATCAGTGCTTGATGAGGTGTCTTGAGCTGATCAAATTGCAGTGCAGTCTTAAGCCCAAAGGAGATCTTGTGAGCAAATTCTTGATAAGTGAGAGGGAAAATTTTCGGGTACAACAGCTGCCCCTGTTCAATCTTCTTAAGCCTGGAGAGTTAGATTAGCGAGTTTTTCCATTCGTGACTCGAAGGTGGAAGATGATTGGACATTAGAGTGCCCAGAAATTTGCACTCAGTGATGTGATGATTTATGGTATAGGGAATGGGATTAAAGATGCCATTTGGAGGGATGATGGAAAGTTGTTAGAGATGGGCTTGTAGATGCCATCCAGAAATGATTGTTGAACCGTATCTGTAAGCTGAAAATGAATGAGTATCAGAATGGCGTCCGTGTCTGGAGCATATCTGAACTGTATCTAAAAATGTAAAGCTGAATGAGTATCAGGATGGCATCCGTATCTGGAGCGTATCTGAAATGTATCTGAAGATTGAATCTAAATGAGTATTAAGATGGAATCCGTGTCTGGAGCGTATCTGAACTGTATCTGAAGATTGAATCTGAATGAGTATCAGGATGGCATCTGTGTCTGGAGCGTATCTGAACTGTATCTGAAAGCTGAATCTGAATGTGTATCAGGATGGCATCCGTATTTGGAGCGTATCTGAAAGCTGAATCTAAATGAGTATCAGGATGGCATCCGTATCTAGAGCGTATCTGAACTATATCTGAAAGCTAAATCTGAATGAGTATCAGGATGACATTCGTATCTGGAGCGTATATGAACTGTATCTGAAAGATGAATCCGAATGAGTATCAGGATGACATCCGTATCTGGAGCGTATCTGAACTGTATCTGAAAGCTGAATCCGAATGAGTATCAGGATGGCATCCGTATATGGAGCGTATCTGAACTATATCTAGAAGATGAATCTAAATGAGTATCAGAATGGCGTCCGTATCTGGAGCGTATCTGAAAACTTTGAACAATGTCAATGGTAGCTGTTAACCTTATCCTGAAAAGGGTAAAATGTTAGGAAAAATGCAAAGTCATGTTGTATGAAATGCATGGTATAATGCATTTGTGTTATCAATGTTTATGATATATGGATGCAATGTATGCGTATGCAAGCTAATCTTCCACACTGTTGTTGGATTGGGGAAAATAAATCCCTGACTGCTGCTGAGGATATGGAGTATAAGTCTTCATGTTGTGAAGTCTAAGTGTTGATGAATTTCTGCTTTGAGAAATAAACTTTGTTGTAAGGGAGATGTCGTGTACTGCTTGTAAAATCCTATTGGGGATTCCTGAGAAATTTGGCGACTTCTATCGGGGAGTGATAGCTGGAAGTTTTATTCCGCTGAGAATTAAACTGCACATTGCGGGGGGATTATGGGAATAGCATAGAGAGATTTCCCTACCTCTTAAAGCCATCAGCGATTGTCTTTTATTTTGTTTATTTGTAAACAGTAATTATATTCAAATGCATATGTTCAAAAATGAATCGTTGGACGTTTTTGTAAACAAAACACAAGCGTAAAGAAAAACAGATAGTTTTTGCACTTTCAAAGGGATATGTTTGTATTGACTTTGAGTAAGTATTTTTGTACAATGAGACAAACATTCTAGTAAGAGAATGCCGTTGTAAAAAATGAAAATTTTGATACAAAGAAAAGAAAGCTATGTGCAATAATCCCATGGGGTTCCCATTCTGCTATAGCCTTCGTATCTATGAGTAACTTGTCTATTTGTTGCCTTGTCCGATGATTGAATTGATCAGAACCTCTGAGTTTGCCAGTTGAAGCCAAAGGTTGTTTGTAAGGTGATCTAATGGGACATAGTCATACACTTTAATCACCTAACTTTTTCCTGGAACGCCCTTTCGGGTCTTCAGTCCATCGGGAAACCCTTTTTTGCCCAAGTCGCCCTTTCGGGTTTTCAACTTTCCAGGTGTACATATTTTTTTTTTGTTTTATCCCTAATTTTTGCCCGAACCTTTTTGGTTCGCCGGGATGCCCTTGTTTTATCTAGGTGTGTCAACCTAGCGGGTTTCTTATGCGTAGTATCTTTTGACTTTGTGTGTGTTTACAAGGTGTGGTAGGTCGTCGCCATCCATGGTGGTCAAGATCATTGCTCCACCAGAGATTATGTTTTTGATTACAAATGGTCCTTCGTATGTAGGAGTAAATTTGCCTCTGGGATCACCTTGCGGAAATATGATACGTTTGATTACCAGATCCCAAACTTGATACACTTGTCGTCTAACCTTTTTGTTGAAAGCCTTGATCATCCGTTTTTGATACATTTGACCATGACAGACAACAGTAATCCTTTTCTCATCAATCAAGTTTAGTTGATCAAGTCGAGTCTGGATCCAATCCTCTTCATTCAACCCTGCATTCTTTATAATTCTCAGAGAGGGGATTTAAACCTCAATAGGTAAGACAACCTTCATGTCGTATGCTAGAGAGTAAGGTGTTACCCCGGTTGATGTGCGAGCTGTGGTACGATATCTGTGGAGAGAGAATGGTAGTATCTCATGTCGGTCTTTGTATGTGACTGTCATTTTCTGTATGATCTTTTTAATGTTCTTATTCGCAGCTTCGATGACACCATTCATCTTTGGCTGGTAAGGGGAAGAATTATGATGCTGGATCTTGAATTGCTCGCACAAAGCGGTGATCATAGTATTATTCAAGTTTGTACCATTGTCTGTAATGATCCTCTCCAGGATACCGTAATGACAAATGAGATTCTGCTTGATGAACCAGGCAACAACATTCTTGGTAACGGAAGCGAAGGAAGCTGCCTCTACCCACTTTGTAAAATAATCAATGGCCACTAAGATGAAGTGGTGTCCATTGGAGGCGGTCGGCTTGATTTCTCCAATCATATCAATCCCCCACATAGCAAAGGGCCAAGGAGCCGTCAAGACATTCATAGGAACCGGAGGTACGTGCACCTTGTCAGCATAAATCTGACACTTGTGGAAGGTTCGAGAGTGTTGCTAGCAATCTTATTCCATGGTAGACCAGTAATAGCCTGCCCGTAGGATCTTCTTTTCCATCGTATGCCCACTGGAATGAGTGCGAAAAGTGCCTTCATGTAACTCAACCATGATCTTTTCTGCTTCAACCTCGTCTACACACCGAAGTAACACAGAGTCATTGTTGCGTTTGTAGAGAATGTCATTACTAAGGAAGAATTTAGCAGAGAATCTCCTTAAGAACTTCTTATCATTGACTGAAGCTCCTTCTGGATATTCTTGGGTTTCGAGATACTTCTTGACTTCGTGAAACCAAAGCTGGTCCACTACTTCTTTAGTATTAATCTCGTGACAGTGTGCTGGTTCATCCATTCGTTCAATGGTGATCTGGGGAGCCTCGTTATCCCATTTAAGTTTAAACATAGATGACATTGTGGCTAGTGCGTCTGCTAGCTGATTTTCTTCTCGCGGGAAATGCTCAAAGGTAATCTTTTCAAAATGTGGGAGCAATGTCAAAACATGTTCTTTGTAAGGGATACGTTTAGGGTGTTTGGTTTCCCATTCCCCTTTGATATGGATGATAACCAAAGATGAATCTCCGAATACATTCAAAGATTTGATCCCCAAGTCTATGGCAACTTTGAGACCAAAGATGCACGCTTCGTATTCCGCCATGTTATTTGTACAATTGAAGAAGAGTCTTGCCGTAAAGGGAGTATGACATCCCTCAGGAGATATGAGTACAACACCAATACCATTGCCGAGTGCGTTAGATGCCCCATCAAAAACCAGGGTCCATCGGGATCCTTGTTCAGGTCTGTCATATGGTCTGAATTCTTCACAGTTGTTTACCATCATGATGTCTTCATCCAGGAATTCGAACTTCATGGACTGGTAGTCTTCCATAGCTTGGTGAGAAAGGTGATCAACTAGTACACTGCCCTTTATTTCTTTCTGGGTAGTATACTGTATGTCATATTCTGTCAGGATCATCTACCATCTCACTATTCTCCCAGAGAGTGTAGGCTTCTCGAAGATGTATTTTATTGGATCCATTTTAGATATCAACAAGGTAGTATGTGTCAGCATATACTGTCTTAGCCGGCGAGCAGCCCATGCCAGAGCGCGACAAGTTTTCTCGAGCAGTGAATATCTTATTTCACAGTCGGTAAACTTTTTGCTCAGGTAATAAATAGCGTGCTCTTTTCGGCCAGACTCGTCATGCTGTCCCAACACACACCCCATTGAGTTTTCCAAAACAGTCAGATACATGATCAATGATCTTCCCTCAAATGGTGGCATCAACACAGGAGGCTCTTGCAGGTATTCTTTGATCTTTTCGAAAGCAGTTTGGCACTCATCATTCCATTTGACTACTTGATCTTTCTTCAATAGTTTGAAGATTGGCTCACAAGTAGCTGTCAGGTTAGAAATGAATATGGAAATATAATTTAAACGTCCCAATAATCCTTTGACTTCCTTCTCAGTACGAGGAGCAGGCATCTCTTGTATCGTTTTCACTTTGGCAGGATCTACTTCAATACCTTTATTGCTGACGACAAAGCCTAGGAGTTTACCAGACCTTACTCCAAATGTGCACTTATTTGGGTTCAACCTCAGTTTGTACTTTTTTAATCTCTCAAACAGTTTTTCTAAATGATCAAGATGCTTTTCTTCTGTTTGAGATCTAGCTATCATGTCGTCCATATAGACCTCTATTTTGTGATGTATCATGTCGTGAAATAGAGCTACCATGGAATGCTAATAGGTTACCCCAGCATTCTTCAGTCCAAATGGCATAACCTTGTAGCAGAATGTGCCCCATTGTGTGACAAAGGTTGTCTTCTCCATGTCCTCAGGCTCCATTTTGATTTGGTTGTAACCTGAGAAACCGTCCATGAAGGAAAACACTTTGTGTTGTGCAGTATTGTCAACTAGGATGTCAATATGGGGAAGTGGGAAATCATCCTTAGGACTTGCCCTATTCAAATCTCTATAGTCCACACACATTCATACCTTACCGTCTTTTTTGGGCACGGGAACGACATTGGCAACCCATTGCGGATAGGAGGTGACAACCAAGAATCCAACGCTGAATTGTTTCATGACTTCTTCTTTAATCTTCTCTGCCATGTCTGGTTTCATGCGACAGACCTTTTGTTAGTGGGTAATCCTCTTTTGTAGGCAGATGATGTACCACAATATCTGTACCAAGTCCTGGCATGTCTTCATATGACTAGGCAAAGACCTCAACATATTCGTGTAACAACTAAATCAGATGCTCCTTGACACTGGGTTCCAGATTGGCACCCACCTTGACTTTTATTTTGTCTTCCTCGGTACCTAGGTTGATTGTATCCACGGGTTCCTCGTGAGGCTGGATGGTTTTCTCTTCTTGTAGTAGTAATCTGGCAAGTTCCCCTGGTACTTCACAATCTTCCTCCCCTTCGTCTTAGGCTTGGTAGATTAGATTTTCAGAGTCACAAAAAGCCATAGTAGAACTGTTATCCATGGGATCTCGAATGGATGTAGATCTGCATTGTGAGTGTGAGTGTGTGTAAGGGTGTAGCTATCTTTGAAAGAAATGAAAATGTAAAAAAGAAAAACAATGAGCACAAAGTTTGTATGTAAAACATCCATGATTCATTGATGTCATATGGAAATGAGATAATAACCCTTACAAATGGACCATTGTGCCTTGGGTAAGACACAAGGTTTTAAGAGTTTGAATTGTTTTAATATTACATATCCAACAAAATGTAAAGACAAATTATTGTGGGATAAAAGTGATCGGGACAAAATCTCTAGCCTTCTAATTGCTGAACCCTTCATTGATAGTTGGGAAGATCCAATCCTCCAGATTGTAGCCATCTTCATCATTCTCTACCGCATTGACTTCACGGTTGCTGATCTTCACGGGTGGTCCTCCGGCACAAGCGCGGCGTACAGTCTTCTGAGCACCTGATGTGAAACCTAGGACAAACTTGTCAGACTTGTATAGGATATCTAGGAGTTGTCCCCAAATAGTGAACCCACCTTCTTCTATTACTGCTTTTGCATCCTTCAAAAATGACATCTTGAGTGGAGGCCTTGTGATCTTGGGAACATCCCTGGTTACTGCCACATCTTGCGGGACTTCCTCAAAGTGTTGGAATGGAGTTTCAATAAATTCACCATCTAACTCCATATATCCAAAGGAATTGAGATGGTTGATCATATACTCTTCTTCTCCATGAAAGGTGATAATCTTCCCTTGAATCAGATGCTTCAACATTTGGTGCAACGTAGAAGTAACAACGCCAACATTGTGAATCCATGGTCGGCCTAGCAAGCAGGAGTATGAAGGGAGAATATCTATTACACAAAAAGTTGAATCGAATGTTTGGGTTCCAACCTTTATGGAGATATCCATTTCCCCATGCACCATCCTTTTCGAGCCGTCAAAAGCTCTTACTACTATATTGCTTGGTTTCAATGTCAATCCCTTACAGTCAAGCCTATCAAGAGCCTTTTAGGCAATACATTCAAAGACGATCCGGTGTCCACCAAAACATGAGCCAAGGTTGTGCCCCTACATTCAACAGAGACATGCAATGCCTCATTATGCTTCCTTCCTCTTGGCGTTAAATTAACATCCGAAAAACCTAGACCATTATCCGCAGTCAAGCTGGCTACGCAGTCTTGGAACTGATCGGCAGATGTTTCTTGTGGTACATGGGCAGTTTTCAGGAATTTTACCAAGGCTTTTGCATGCACCTCAGAACATAGTAGTAAAGCCAACATGGAAATTTTAGATGGAGTTTGCCCCAGTTGCTCGACTACATCGTAGTCTCTTCTTTTTATGATCTTTAGGATTTCCTCCATCTCTTTCCGGGAGGTCTCAGGGATAGCCAGTGATTGTGTCTTCGTCTTGACAGACTCAACCAGAACACCTTTTCCTCGAGTCTCGGTTAACTTGGCAGCAGGAGTGTCAGTAGGAGTGATAACAAGAGTCGTAACAGATTTGTCAGTTGGAGTATTGGTGGAGATGTTTGTGGGACTGGGAATAGCCTTCAGAGGAGCAACAACAACATGAATGATTACGGGTCCAGAAACTGCTTTTGGGGGAGCAATTTCTAGAGAGAATATCCTTCCGCTTCGGGTAATATTGCTAGTCCCGGCAATGTTACTGATATTGGAGTCATCCTTCTTAGAACTTGAATCTACGGCAGCTGGCCAATCTTGCTTGATACCGTGGTAGTAGACATCCCCTCCATAATTCCATGGTACGGTTTTGTCTGACAAATACGAGACTGGTCCAGGCATTGTAATTATCAAAGGAGCTACTTTTAGAACTGATGTAATTCTAATGGGTCTTTTGGTGGAGACCCTGGAAGAATTGTCCGAAGTGGTCACAATGGAAACATCATTACAAGAAACAGGTGGAACAAAAGTCTTTTCGAACAAAATATCCTTGTTATCTATTAGGCACTGAACGCCTGCTTTCAATAAAGGACAGCTGGTTGGCGAGGACAAACATAAATGACAGCTTTCATCACAGCCCGAGAAAACACTGACATTCAATAAGTTCTTTTTGATAGTCAGGAGTGGGGTCATAAGTTCATCAAATGAAGTAACAAACATGTCTTCTTCAATGGCGTTGGTAGTATGGCCGTGTTTGGGCATATGGGCAGAAATGACATTGGGCTTTTCCGGCGCATCGAATTCAATCTCTTTGGCTTCAAGGAGATCTTGTACTTTGTTCTTTAAATCCCAACAGTTGTTACTGTCATGGCCGAGACTCTCAGAGTGGTATGCACAGCAGGCATTAGGATGATAGTGAGGAGAGGTTGTGTTAGGGTTCTTTGGAGCTTCTTTCAAGGTCACCAGGTTGGATCTTAACAGATGTGGCAATACTTGAGATAGGGTCATGTTAATTCTGGTGAACTGTCTGACTGGTCTTTCCATTCTTAGCTGATTGTTTCTTTGCTGATCAGGCGCAGGTTTAGGAATCATAACGGCCCCCACCATTGGACGACGTTCGACCCTATCTTGATTTCTCTGAGGATATACAGCAACCACTTCTTTCTTTCCAATGAATGGTTTCCTTACAACAACAGAGGATGCATCTTTTTGAATCTTTCCACTTTTTATCCCAGCTTCTACCCTTTCTCCGGTCAATATTAGTTCAGTAAAACCTGCCGATGAACTCCCAATTAGGTGATTGAAGAAGGGAGTAGACAAGGTGCCTAAAAACATGTCTATGAATTCTCTTTAAGATAGAGGAGGTTGAACTCTTCCCGCCAAATCTATCCATTTTTGCGCATAGTCCTTGAAGCCTTCCCTTGAAACCATGGCCATACTCTGGAGTTGAGCACGGGTAGGCGCGAGATCAACATTGTATTGGTATTTTTTGTAAAAGGCTGCAACAAGATCTTCCGAGTTGTGAACATTGGCTCTTTCTAGCTGATAAAACCAGTCAAGTTGAGTTCCAGACAGACTGTCTTGGAAGAAGTGTACCCATAAATCTTTGTCAGCGGTATGGGGTTGGATTTTCCTCAAATAGGACCGGAGATCCATTTTAGGGCATGAGACTCTGTCATATTTGGCGAACACAAGTGCTTTGAATTTGGGAGGAATGACAATCCCCGACACTAACCCCAATTCCTCAAAGTCCAAGCCAGGCACTTTTTGGATTTCCATTGCATTCAACCGCTCTTCTAGATGCTTATACTTGTCATCGGCTGAAGGGTATTGTTATTCAGAATAGTCTTCTTCTTCCTCTTCCTCTTCTGAATTAGACTGAACAACTGTTTCCTTGCCTTTCCCATCTTGATTATCTTTCTCACCAGATGTCGTAGCGAAGTCTAAGGCCCTTCTTGTCTGCCCTTGGAATCTTCTTCCCATGTTCATAATTCTGGTTATTTTCTTCGTCTTCTTTTTCTTCTCTTCCACCAGCAAGGTCTTCAACTCTTCTTGTCCTTTGGCCAGAGTTAAGAACAATTGTTGAAACTATGCATTATGAGCTTGGAGGTCTTTCACCATTTGCTCGAGATCCATCTTACTGAAATAAACAGTAGAGAGATGAGGAGACTTGTTGCAAGAAACCTATTTATGTTATGATGAATGATAAATGCGTATGCAATGATTCCAAGGATCTTGAGATTCAAATTTGTTTTAGACAAAAAGGAAACACACATTATATTAATAGATTAAAGCTCGAGTACATCAATGCCTTCTTGGGTAAAACAAATATAAGAAACTCTAAGATAGAAAGGTAGCACACATCCTCTTTGGTGCAATTTAAGCATTCAGAGTCTGCTCCTCATGAAGTAGCCTAGTGAGTTCCAAAACCTTCTTCTCGCTTGCGTAGATTTGGGATTCTAAAGTATCTTGCTCCCCCTTGAGTTGTATCCAATCTCTTTGTAGGTCTTCAAGAGAGGTGGGCATGTCAGGATGTAGGATAGTGTATGGAACATCTCCTTCCATGACATGCTCAATAATTACCGGGAGAATGGAGGGGTAAGACATCATAAGACTCTGAGCACGAGTTCTTACCCATTTGAGGTAAGGCTCAAGACGGATGGAATTTTTATGCCCCAAAGTATTGCTATCTATCTTGTTTAACATCCTCCAAGCTCAGATAAATCTCTGGCGAAGACCTTGATCGTCGTTGTCGTAGTCAAATACCAAACCTTGAATCAGCATCTCGTGTGGGCCATCCCTTCGGGCATAACCAAACTGTCTTAAGGCTAAGCAGGGGTTGTAGGTGATACCTCCCCTAATTCCAAGTAAAGGGACATTAGGAAATTCTCCATAATGGTCGACAATAGTAACACTCTCTATGGATTGGGGATACCGATGAATGTCTGAATGTTTGAGCGTCATCAACCTTTTTGTGACCACCTTGAACCTTGATCGTTCTTCAATACAGATTGGGGAAGATGTGAAATAAACCATCTTGCCAAGAGAGGAGTGAAACACATAAGAACACCTCTTTTCTTCATTGTGTGAGTGTGAAAAGAGTGTAGGATATCCCCTAGTAATGTAGGCACCGGGTTGCGGGATATGAAGATTTTGACGGCGTTCACATCTATGAGTTGGTCAGGATTTGGAAACAAAACCATCCCATAGATAAGGAGAGCCACAATTTCCTCAAAGGCTTGCAAATCCAAGGAATTCCAACAGTTTTGGGCTTTCTGAAACAAGAAATTTGCTAGGAAACCTTTGACACCACTCCTTGTTTCCCAATTAGTTGTGACATCAGATGAGTGCAAGTGTAGAGCTTGAGCAATCTCTTCTGGCTTTGGGTCTCTTTCCGTACCATTGAAAGGTAGTTGATTGAGAATGAGAATACTTAAGAGTCGGGAGAATTCTTCCAAAGTAGGCACAAGTTGATAGTCGGGAAATGTGAAGCAATGGTGTAAAGGATCAAAGAACTGAAAGAGAACCTTCATCATGTCCTCATCTGTGTTGGAGGTGACCAAGTTGAGTAGGCGACCATGTCTCTCGGTGAATGGATAGTTTTCTGGAATCCTGGAAACTAGCTCCTTAAGTTGTTGAGGGATTCTTACAAGATTGACTTGAATAGTTTTTCTGCAAAGTGAATCCATATCCTACAAAACAAGAACAAAGATGAATCCAAAAATCCTTGAAATGGTTAATGAATATGTATAATGTTCATGATGTTATGTACAATTATGTATATACAAACAAAGCAAACAAATTCCTAGGTTTAGGCTCGCATGGAGTTTTATAGGTAAGTACCCACTTGAAGTTTAGTTGGCTCAATCTGTCCTAGTAATAGTAATCGGGTTTTAAGGAGCTCAATATCACTAGATTGTTTCCTTGGTCATTGTTTCAGCATAAGCCTCTTTAATGGCGACATAAATATCCCAAGAAAACAAATCTCAATAAGTGTAGTATCGAGTATCTACCAACTTCGGACTGCACCAAAGCCGGTCATCTCGCTACATCCTAAAGGCCAAGTTGGTCAAGTAAAGGTTCTAGAAGTTCATTAGTGCTTTATGACATCACTCATCGGCCCCGTATTCTCTTTGATTAACTCAAAGGCTACCGGTACCCACAAATATGCCGCACTAACGTAGCTATTTCTTAGACCATGTTGGTATACCCCACACAGTTTCCACAACGTATTGCTACTTACCTATAATGCATCCCAAATCTAGGTATAGGATTCAAACCCAAACAAAGAACCAAAATGTAAAGCATACCAGTCAAACAATGAAAGCAAGTAAATATAATCTAACCCTAAGGTAACCCCCACTTTAAAATAATCCCCAGCAGAGTCTCCAGTTCTATGATACAGTGGGAGAACTTACTTGGGTATTTTGCGTTTGATCGCAAATGTTGTGGTTAGCCAGAGTCGCCACCGACTTTTCTTTTATCCAAAAGGAAAGGTGAAAAAGCACAGGAAAGTCCTTTGAGATTATTTCTTGAGTTTCAGGGGTAGATTATGAAAAGGGAAGGTATTAGCACCCTTTTCATACATGGTTTTCCATGGGCTCTTAGTTACTTGCTAGATCACTTGATTTTGTTTAAAATTATGTTTGTGTGGTTTTTGAAAGTATTTTGTAAAGAGGCTATTGTTTAGGCAATCTTTGTAATGATTCTTGTTCGTAAGAATGTATACAAAGATGTTGATCTTTTGAAAATATTTTCAAATTTGTAAGATGTTTTGAAAGTGTAGGTGTTTGTTTTGAAAATAGAAAGGATGTTTTGTTTTGAAATTGAGCAAGTAATTAGGAGCATTCTACCTACTCAAAAGTCTTTCTTGTTCATTTTCTTTTCCTTTGACATTGTTATCTTACCATTGATTTGGTAAGTAACCCTATCTTTCGATGTAAACGGGACGGGCGTGGGTCATCGTATAACCATGATTAGAAATGTTGCAAGGTATCTTAGCATTCATTTTGAGGTACTAAGATCATTTGTAAGGAAACTTAGATAGCATCATCGAGGGACTATGATCTTGTATTTGCTTGTTTTTGCTAAGATACCTTACATGTGTAATATGACCATTTTGTATAAGGCAACCAAGTGGAATAACCCTAGGGGTGCTTGTGTACAAGTGTATCATTTGCATGCTTATTTTTATCTTGAATTAGGGTTTTCTAAACATTGGTTTTAGTCTTTCCATGCAAACCCTAATTACTAGCATGTTATATAAAAGCGATAAATTGCAAAATTTAAAGTTACTACGCTATTACAACATTTGTGGGGAGAGGGTGTACAAATTTACAAATGGAGATGAAAAGTAAAGTAAACCCTAATTACTATTAAAAGGCTTTGAAAATTACATAATTTATAATGCAAAAATAGTAAAATATGCAAGAAGATGTAAAGTGAGAGAAATTGTTTTTTAGGGTTTTTTATAGAAAAGGTTTTGTAATTAATTTCATTGAAGAAAAAACTAAGTCTAAGTTAACAAAAAAACTAATTGTTTAGAAAAATATTTTTGAGGTTTCATTTGAAAACAAAGGTTTTATAATGTTAGGTCATTTCCAAGCAATGCAATATGTCCAAAATAAGCTAAACAAATCTCAAAAATCAAGAAAATTGGTGCTTGAGCTGACACGGGCCGTGTCGTGTGACACGGGCACCAGTGTCAGGACCTGTCTATGACTTTTCTGCATATTTTTGGTTCCAGCCAACCTGACACGGCCGTGTCACATGACACGGGCGCCCGTGTCAGCCCCTGTCCATCTTTTTCCTGCTCGTGTACGCACCAGTAACATTGATACGGGCTGTGTACTGAAAATGGTTTAACCGCTCCAACCAAGTCAAGTCGGAATGTATGTTTTTGAATTTGGAAGATGGTGATAGTGATGTTACATAAGTTATTCTTATGTTTGAACAACTTCTATATGGTGTATGTGAAGTGTTTGGATGGTTTGTTTGGAGAAAACTTACAAGGTATGAGATTCAAATATTTGAACTTCAAAGCTCAAAAATGGAGGTTTTATGGACAAATCTGGTTTATTGACAGCAAAAATGAGTTTGAGTGTTTGTTTCTCCTTCTATTTTTTTTGGACTTTCTCTCTATTTTTTCTAACCTCTTTCTCTTGCAAATTCTTCTTCTATTTATAGGCAAGGGGTTTGTGCATATGAGCTGATTAGGTTTGCAAGACAGCATGTTATGGTTTGGTTGGATTACAAAGATCAAACTAAGTAAAGTACTCCATTGTCCCAAGATGAAGTAAGAAAGTTGCTGGTATAGAGGATCTACTTCCCATGATTTACGGTGGAGCATAATCAGCAACAAGAAAGGTATGGGCTTAAGATAAACTTTGTACAAAAAGGCTTGCTTTTCAAGAGTAGCAATGGTTCATTTATGCCATAAATGGAAAGATCTTTTAGACAATGGCTCAAACACTTGGGTAATAGCTCAAGCTCTTGTGTAAACATTAAATTATTTAGAGATTTGCAAGCAAGAAGGTCTGCAACATAAGATTATGCAGCAAATCAAGAGAGTTTTGTTATGCATTCTTTAACAAAAATGGCTTGCAATTCAAGGATGGATGCCCAACTTCAAGCCCTTGAATCTTCTAGCTCAAGTATGATAAATGCATGCTCTTGGATGTTTTGGAAATCTTGAAACATACTCTATAACTTTCATGTTGGCCATTTTGACAAAATCATCTTGTAACTATGTGAAAAAATGCCAAGGAGTTGGGATAAAATCCTGAAAAAAATCTGTTGAAAATTTCTCTAAGTGTTAAATGAAAATGTCATGACTTCATGAATTTATAACTCAAAATCCAAGCAATTCTAGGATTTGATCAGTAAAGCAAAGTTGTAAATCTTATCGGGATCTACAACTTTAATGTTGAAAGTTTTCCTTGAACCGTCTTGCGTCTTGGTGAAAGAATGGCATGAAGTGATGAAATTATCATGTATAAAAACACTTAGAAAATTTCTAAGTCTTGGAAATCTTGACTTTTCAATTTGACTTTTGACTTTATTGACTTCTTGATGATCAAGCTTGATATCTTGAATGTCTCGATGAAATTTGATCTTTGGAGTGTACTGTTAACCAAAAGTCAAAGTTTGACTTTTCAGTATACAATTGACTTTTGATCAGTTGACTGAAAATTCATCTGTCAATCCGTTGAACTTGAGCAATGTTTTGAGCCATGTTATTAGGTCAAAATTATGCAATTGTAATCTTGAGATCATGCCTTAAACCAGTTGATAATTTGCTAGGTCAAAAATCATAAATTGCCCTTTCCCAGTCAAAACCCTAATTTTGACCATTTTGCCCTTTTGAAGATTTAATCAAATTTCTTGAGGAATTATGGTCCAAACTTGATCAAATAATACATATGAGTTTAAAATGTTGACGTGGATAAAAAATTATGAAGTTTGACTGTAAATTGGCCACAATTGACTTTTTCCCCAATACAATTGATTTTTAGGTCAACTGTTCAATTGACTGAGCAAAAGTGTGATCCAAAGCTTGAAACTTGACATGAGTAATATTGAGGGTCCATAATGATCCATGAAAGTAATATGGGGCATTATAAGTTCAAATATCCTTGTGCAAACTCAAACCCTAATTTTAGTCATCAGTGCTTAAGGAGGTGTCTTGAGCTGATCAAACCCCAGTGCAGTCTTGAGCCCAAGGGAGATCTTGTGAGTAAATTCTTGATAAGTGAGAGGGAAAATTTTGGGGTACAACAATAGGGTAGAAAATAAAATGCGAGAATTAAACTACGCAATTACATCGCTTCAGGATGAGGGGAATTACAAACCATAAATGGGGAAAAATGTAAATGTCCTAAATTAAGCTATTACAATCCTTTGTACAATTACATAACTTATAATAATAATGTGAATAAAGTAAACAAACGCACGGAGAATGGAAAAGAGGAAATATCTAAAATCTTAAAAAAAAAATCTAAGTATAAGAAAAAGTCTTTCTTTTTGGTATTTTTATTGTTTAAAAAATGAAAAAAATGAATTATGAAGTCCTAATTCTACTTAATTTTAAATTAATAAAATAAACTTAGAAGGGTTAAATTAAATTAATTAAAATTAACAAAAATTAATTTAATTAAAAAAACTTAAATATAATGTTTTTGTGGTTTTCTGATTTTTTTTTTAATTTTATGATTATAAAAGAAAAGATTAAAGAAAGTTAAATAAATAAATTAAAAAAAAAAGAAAGAGGAATGGGCCAATCATGACATTTCATTATGCCACGCCTGTGTTGACCTCCTCAGCGTTTTTCAAACCACCATGGAGGGTGGAAAACACCATCATCTCCGATGGGGGTTTTCTTCAAAACTTGCAAAATCAATCAAACAAAAAAAAGCAAAACTCTAGATCCATTATATTGGACCCTGCGATCTCAGTGGTGTCATTAGTTTGGCCTAAAGACGCCTGTAACGTGAGATCTAAATGTTTAAAAGCTTCGTGGCCTAACATTGGCACAATCTTATTTTTGCATCATGACTCACATGTAAAACGTCAAATACATTCTAATGATGTATATGAACAGATTAATTATGTCAGCAACGGTTAATAATGCCTGAGATCAAAGTTTCGAATCTTCACCACACTTACCAACCGACGTGTATGGGAGAAGGCGATTTGGACTTGAAAGGGCTTGGTTATGAGCGTGGTGCATTTCCTGAAAGCCTCGGGAATGTGATTTGGCTATTTATTTTGATTGATAGCGCCTGAAAATGTAGTTACGAATTTTTGCAACTTTGAGAAATTTTGAGAAATTTTGGGAGCTTTTGAAGAGCTTTTTGGAGAGCTTTTGGAGAGCTTTTTGTGCAAATATTTTGTGGTCCCTTGATCTACTTTGGCTTGCCTTTATATAGAGAGAGTGAGTGGCTTACTAACATGGCAAGGAATCGAACCATTAAACCATAGTTAAAAATTTTTTTTTTTTGAAAACTAGCCATATTTTTGATATCTTGCCAATTTAAATATGCATGAACCTCATTGGTTCAAATATGTAATTTTGCTCAATTTGCACTTCATGAATTTCTTCAAAATTCCCCAATTTGTGCAACCCATAACTTGCTCAATTTTCAACTTTTGAAGATAATATTGGACTTTTTGGAAAACTAAAGATGTCCTCTACAATCTCTATGTTAATCATTTTTTCATTTGAAGATATTATCTTGATGTAAGTTACCTTGACAAAAAGTGTCTTTTATTGACTTTTGAAAATGACCTATAATGTATTAGCTCATATCTTTCAAATGAAGCATTTTTTGGACTTGAGAATAAAATCAAAGTTATAGAGAATTGAATTTTCTTCAAAATGTTCTTTGGTTGGGGAAAAGTTGATGAAGCATGTGAAAGTTATGCCTGGTCAAAGTTCAGTTGACTTCTCCTAAGGAAACCCTAATTTGGCCATTCTTAACTTTTGATGATCTGAGGATTTTCCTTGGGGAATCATGATCAAATGATGAATATCACTTCAAAATGTTGATGTTGACCAAAAATCTTGAAGTTTAACTGTATGTTGACCATATTTGACTTTTTGACCAATATAATTTATTTTCAAACATTTGAGCCATTGACTGAGCAAATTTGTGATGTAGGGATTGAAACTTGACATGAACCTTGTTGAGGACACAAGAAGAACCATGGAAGCCACTTGATACCTTTGCAAACCAAATTTCCTTGAGGAACTTCAAACCCTAGTTGTAGGATTTTGGCTTAGGAGGAGCATCTTGACTAGTCAACCCTTGAGTGTCATGAGTATTTGAGAACTCTTGAAAGAATGTCTTGAAAAAAATGGAAGGGAAAATTTTAGGGTACAACAGCTGCCCCTGTTCAATCTTCTTCAACATTTCCCACTTAAGGACCTTTCTTAAAGTAGCATGAAATATACATTATGTGTGTAACACCTCAGACTGACTTCGGGATTATCGACTGACCCCATAAACCAATACGAGTCTTTCAGCATGCTTTGGTCTCACTTGCATGCTTTCTGAGAAACTTCCCAGAAGTTCACCCATCCCAATACTACTCCAAGTCAAGCACACTTAACTGTGGAGTTCTTATGGAATGGGCTACCGAAAAGAATATGCATCTTGTTGACCCATCCCAATACTACTCCAAGTCAAGCACACTTAACTGTGGAGTTCTTATGAAACGGGCTACCGAAAAGAAGATGCATCTTGTTGGTATAGGTAGTACCAATTAATACTTATAAGCTTTCCTTCAACCATGCAGTCTCATACCTGTATAGCCTCAGGATCCCTCTCATTCTGATGTGGCGACCACCTTTGGCCTCTTAGGCCTAGGGTGTTACATGCGGTGCAACCACTCCTCGCCCTTTTCGGCCTCGAGTGTTACATGCCCACCAGCTTCCGCATGGTTCATCCTAGAACCACATCGTACTGGGAGAGGTGTGGCTCTGATACCATTTGTAACGCCCAGACTGCCTTCGGGATTATCGACTGACCCTATAAACCAACACAAGTCTTTTCAGCATGCTTTGGTCTCACTCGTACGCTTTCTGAGAAACTTCCCAGAAGGTCACCCATCCCAATACTAATCCAAGTCAAGCACGCTTAACTGTGGAGTTCTTATGAAACGGGCTAACGAAAAGAAGATGCATCTTATTGGTATAGGTAGTACCAGTTAATCCTTATAAGCTTTCCTTCAACCATGAAGTCTCTTACCTGTATAGCCTCGGGATCCCTCTCATTCCGATGTGGCGACTACCTTTTCCCTCTTAGGCCTTGGGTGTTACATGCGGTGCAACCACTCCACGCCCTTTTCGGCCTCGAGTGTTACATGCCCACCAGCTTCCGCATGGTTCGTCCTTGAACCACATCGTATTGGGAGAGGTATGGCTCTAATACCATTTGTAATTCCCTAGTCTGCCTTCGAGATTATCGACTGACCACATAAACCAACACGAGTCTTTTCAGCATGCTTTGGTCTCACTCGCACGCTTTCTGAGAAACTTCCCAGAAGGTCACCCATTCCAATACTACTCAAAGTCAAGCACACTTAACTGTGGAGTTCTTATGAAACGGGCTACCTAAAAGAATATGCATCTTGTTGGTATAGGTAGTACCAATTAATCCTTATAAGATTTCCTTCAACCATGCAGTCTCATACCTGTATAGCCTCGAATCTCTCTCATTCTTATGTGGCGACCACCTTTGCCCTATTAGGCCTCGGGTGTTACATGCGGTGCAACCACTCCTCGTCCTTTTCGGCCTCAAGTGTTACATTGTGCAGGCATGAAAGTTTTCATTTGTATTGGCTATTTTGGGTAATATGGAGACAAAGTCATGCGTGTTCCAAGCCTGCTGTGAATAATCACTTCAAAAGTATGAATAAAGCCTCTAAATGCTAGCCACTATTCCTCTGTGAAATACCAACCTTTTTCCACGACTTTAACTTGAAATATCTCTCTCCATAGTCAATGAAATGAGACAAACTATGAATCAAAGTTGGAGAGAACACGACAAGCTCCAACTTTTATGTTTGACATTTTTCAAAACAATGATTATTTCTAGGAGTAAAATAATGATCAATGTGTGCACATCACATGTTTGACAAAATGTTGGCTTAGTGTGCGCGCGTGACATGTTTTGGTGCTGGGAAAAAACCAATTTCATGTTGCCCACTTCTCAAGGTTATATCTTAAAATGCAGTGGTTATTTTGAAATGATTCTTAAAGAAAAGTGGCTCACCACACATGGGTCTTGATCTTTGATGTTGAGCATTTTTCAAAATAATGAAAATTTCAAGGAGTAAAATGATGTTGAATGTGTACCCACAAACTGCTTGATGAAATTTCAAGCCTGGAATGTCAACTTACTAGCAATCTTTCCTTCTCAAGGCGTCAAGTCCTAAACCCAATATCTCTCTTAATATTGATCCAAATGGAATAATTCTTGAACCAAAATCGTATAGGACACTTCAAACTTCAATTTTGATGTTTACAAATTTTTGAATTGGATTTATTTGACACCTCAAAAATAAACATGAAGGGACCGTGCTTTTGTGCCCATTTTTAAAATTCACCAAGTGTCATGATTAATCCAAGCTAAATAACTTTTTTTCCTTTCACTTTTTGGACTTGAACCCACAAGGGCAAAGTTGAAGAACTTTGTCTCATCTTTCCAACCATATAAAGTTTGCATTTTTTCAATAAAAAATGTAGTTATGAATTTTCAAATTTTAGTACTATAAACTTCCATACTTAGAAACCTTTTTCAAATACTCAAATGACTTCTTTGGCAAGTAATCTTCAAATTCAACAATTCTCTTGATTCAATGATGAAATTGGTTATGAAATATGAAATGAGGATGTTTTGAATTGATGGTTGGTCAAAAGTCCACTTGGTCAACTTTGACCCTGATTGATTTTGACCAAAAAGACCATTTTGCCCCTTATGATCAATTGAATACCTTTCAATCAAAATTTAACCTCAACCTTTCATTCAAAGATTCTCAATAACATGTAGAGACACATGGAATCCAATTTGAATGAAAAATTTGAAGAACTCCTGTTTAAAATCAAAACCCTAATTTTGCACCTTGTGTTAGAAGCATGATGGTCAAACTTCAAGGCGCTAATTTCACTGGACCTCTTCAGAAATTCTTTGAACAAAGTTTCCTCAAATGATAATAAGAAGATAATTCTCCAAGAAAATGGCTTAGACAAACCTCAAATCACACAATAAGTCAAAACCCTAATTTCAACAGATGAGTTTCCTCAAAACCTTGTATAACTTCAACTTCTTGATAAACCAATGAGATGAATGAAATATTTTGAGCCATGAGAGATTAATGGGACTTGAAATATCCAATTATTGAAGTAATGAGGTTCTTCTTGAGCCACTTATCACTACAATCAACTTCCATAGCTTGAGGAGAATTTGATAGCCAAAACACCGTAATCCCATCACAAAAAAATGAATTTAATGCAATATGATGATTATGATGGAACATAAGCCTAAACAAGAGGGTAAATTTTAGGGTGCAACACTTGAGTTCCCGTAATCTTGTAATATTCAGACAACGTCAGTCTTTGTGGTCGGCAAGTATAAATATTTCTACTTTTCCCTTATGCTTTCTGTTAAATATTTCTTATCGTTGTGCATGACTTGTTTATTTCATGAAATGTGAAATTTCTATGAGTGGAGATTTATGCTCGACCTTATTTTTGGTCGACACATGTTGGGATGTGTCGAGGAGGCAGAGTAGGAATTTGAAGAAACAAATTCAAGATCGTGATCTGGGTCTTGATTTTGTGGCATGAACTGCCCTCACGAGCTGGGTGTTCTGCCTGTTAGGTACTTCAACAACAGAGCTCGATCGAGGTGTCCCTGTCGGGTTAAGGTTCTCCTCGAGAAATAAACAATAAACCCGCCTTTCATCAATGATTCGAGGCTATGTCTGTACCTCGATATGCCTTCGTGGTCGAGCGTATCCTGTCGTTTGTTAGAGAGGACACTTCAACTACTAGGCCTCGATGTTTAACAAGGGCCTAGCTGTGATATTGTTTTATCTTTGTCGCATTCCATGGTCGAGGTAGGGGTTCTCCACTCAGGTGTTCGAGGTAGTATGCTTCGGTTCCTATTGTCCGCGAACGTGGTACAGTCCTTCCTAGTTGGTGGCCAGCTTTCCCTTGCGGGAATCTTTCTGATTTATTCCAAAGACTAGGCTGCCGATCTGAAATTTACGCTTTAGGACTTTGGTTTCATGGCGCAAGGCTATCTATTGTTTCAGTATGGCTTCGCAAAGAGCTGCTCTTGATCGGATTTCTCCGACCAGGTCAATTTCTTCTCTTAGGGCTTCATCATTTAGTTTCTCGTCTAGAGGGACTTAAGTTTTCCTGGATGGCTCCAAGATTTCCATGGGGATAATGACTTTGGTGTTATAGGTTAGACGAAATGGAGTTTCGCTGATCGTCAAGTGTGGTGTTGTTCGGTATGCCCACAAGACGCTTTGCAACTCTTCGACCCACTCCTTTTTTGGCTTCACCTAGCCTGTACTTGAGTTCTCACATGATGACCCTATTCGCAGCCTTAGCTTTCCCGTTGGTTTGAGGGTGTTCGACAGAAGTAAAGTGTTGTTTGGTGCCGAGCTTGGTGATGAAGTCTTGGAAACTTTGATCGGTGAACTACATCCCGTTGTTAGTGACGAGCACTTGTGGTATCCCAAATTGGGCAAGTACATTTCACTTGTAGAAACAGAGGATATTGTGTGATGTGATTCTAGCCAGGGCTTTGGCCTCTATCCACTTAGTGAAATAGTTGACAGCCACAATCAAGAATTTATTTTGATATGAACCTTGCACGAATGGTCCGAGGATGTCCATCCCTCACCAGAAGGCGGCCACATGGACGACAATGTTTTGAGTTTGTGTGGGGGAACAAGGTGCATGCCCGCATGTCTACGACATTTTTCGCATTTTTGACATGTTCCTTTGCATCTTGCTGCATGGTGGGCTAGTAATAGCCTGCTCGTAGCGCCTTTTGTGCCAGGGACTTTCTGCCCAAGTGTTAGGCGTTAATTCCCTTATGGATTTCTCAAGGACTTTGCATTCATCGACGCATTTCAGGAGTGGGATGGAGAATCCTCGCTGATAATGTTTGTGCTCGACCACCACGTAAGAGCCGGCTCTTCATTTAGTCGCGGTTTCCTCTTTTTGGTCAGCGGGAAATTCTCCCACTGTGACAAAGTTAAACACCAGGGTCACCGAAACACGAGTTGTCCCCAATGGAGTTCACCTCTAGTGGTGCAATGGGTTTTTCAATGCTCGGGCGAGAAATGGATTCTTAGATGACAAATTTATTCCCACCTTTCTTCTTAGTGCTCGCGAGCTTCGAGAGTATGTCGGCCCACGTGTTTTGTTTGGGAGGTACGTGTTTGCTTTCTACCCGATCGAACCTTTTCATCCGCTCTTTGACTAGGTTCAGATATTCGATGATGTTGTTGTTCTTAGCCTGATATCCTCCTTGTACTTGAGATGCGATGAGTTGGGAGTTTGTGAGTAATTGTATTTCTCAGGCACCTAAATCCTTGACCAGCCTTAATCCTGCGAGCAGGGCCTCATAGCTTGTTTGTTCAACGTGGGAAACAATAGGGTGAGGGAATGTTCGATCACGAAGCCTTCTCCATTCTCAAGGAGGATTCCTGCTCCGCTCCCCGTCGAGGTGGAAGCTCCATCTACAAAGATGTTCCACTTATGCTTCTCCCCTGCGGGGGGGGGGGGTCATGAGAGGTCATCTTTGCGACGAATTCGGAAAATGCTTGGGCTTTAAGGGATTTTATGCTCTCGTACTAAATGTCGAACTCTGAGAGCTCTAGGGACCATTTAAACATTCGACCGACCATGTATGGTCGACCTAGGAGCCGTCTCACGGGTTGGTCTGTTCGAACGTTGACCATGTGTGCTAGGAAGTAATGTTTAAGTCTCCTCACCATGTTGACGTGGGCTAATGCTACTTTTTCAATCTATTGGTACCTAACCTCGAGACCTTGTAACGCTTTGCTCGTAAAGTACACTGGTTTCTGCCCATCCAGTGTCTCGCGAATGAGGGTCGCGCTTACGGTCTCGGCAAAGACGACCGGGTAAAGGAACAAAGTCTCCCTATTCTCTGGCCGTGATAGCATGGGCGGTTGCAAAAGGCTTTGCTTGAGGTGGAGGAGGGATTGTTTGCACTCTTCGGTCCACTCAAAAGCTGCTTCTTTGCATAGGAGTTTGAAAAATGGTAGTGCGTGTTGCACGGACTTCGCCACGAAACAGGAAAGTAAGGTGAGCATACCGTTTAGGACTGTATGTATTTTTTTGAGCTAGGCATGGGAAGCTCGGAGAATGCTCGAAAGTTATCGGGGTTGGCTTCGATTCCCCGTTCAGTCAGATAGAAACCGATGAATTTTCTCGCCTTAACCCTAAAGGTGCATTTCTTTGGATTGAATCTCATTTTGCATTGTCTCGCTTGGGTGAAGACTCTTCTGAGGTGGGCAGCATGGTCAGTTTTTGTTCGAGAATTGACGATCATGTCGTCCATGTATACCTCGAGCATGTATCCGATATCATCGTGGAAAACTTTGTTCATCATCTGCTGGTATGTTTCCCTTGCTTTTTTTAGGCCGAAGGGCAATACATTATAGAAGTAATTGCCCGAACCAGTCATGAAGGAGGTGTAATATTTTTCGCTCATCGCCGTTCGAATTTGGTTATAGCTCGAGTATGCATTCATAAATGATAAAATTTTGTAGCCGGCCGAGTTGTCGACCAACATATCAATGTTAGGTAAAGGAAAAGCATCTTTGAGACATGCACAATTAAGATCAGTATAATCAACATACATTCTCCATTTCCATTATTCTTTTTGACAAGTACAATGGTTGAGAGCAAGGTTGAATATCGGGTCTTAGAAATAAAATTTGGCTCTATGAGGTCTTTTACAGCTTTTTCAGCAGCCTCCGCTTTTTCGGGAGACTGCCTACGCCTACGTTGCACTAATTACCTAACGATTGGATAATGATGAGTCGGTGACAGGAGAGCTTAGGGTCGAGTCCGGGTATCTCTGCAGAACTCCACGTGAACAAATCAACATTCTCCCTCAAGAAAGCTTTGAGTTGCTTCCCCGCCAGGTCAGGGAGTCCAGTGTCGATATTCACACCTTTGTGGGGATCTTCGCCGAGGAGGAATAACTCGAAGTCTCCGTCTGGGATGGGTCGGAGAGGATCCTATTCTCCATTGGGGGCTTTGACTTCATCTTTGTCACAGCGAGCGTCGAGTGAAATGTTGTCGACCTTTGGTGGAGCATTTTGTTCTTCGATTGAGCAGACTTTGAATCAGGCCGAGCTGTGTTTGTTCTTTTGGCGGGCCGTGCCCCAGTGTCGACCATGCTTTGTCCTTTAGAAGCCATGTGGAAACATCTCTAGGAAGCTGCGATGTCTCCATGGATAGTAGCGACGCGGACCCTCCTGGTGTATAAATTCATCTGCAAATGGACCGTGGAGGGCACAGCGGTCAGCTCGACCAGTTCCAGTCTTACCAAGATGCAGTTGTAGAGAGACGAACATTCGATTAGCAGAAACCGCACCTTGACTTGTCAGGATGCATTTTCTTCCCCAAAGGTGACAAAGAGTTCAACATAGCCCCATAGCTTGGAGCTCGAGCCGCTGAATCCTTGCAGGTCGGACCCCACATATGGTGACAAGTGGGTATTGTCGAGCTACAGGGTTCGAAACAAATGGTTATACATGACGTCGAAAGAACTCCCCTCGTCGACTAGAATATGATGTACATCAAAGTTGGCCATCCTTGCCCTCACCAGCAGAGGAATGGTTGAGTTCGTGGCTCTTCCAGACAGTTTCTCTAGGTAGAAAGTGATTGGTTCAGATTTTCCTTTGAACATTTCAAGTGTTACTGCCTGGATTGGGGTTGTGTCTACCAACTCGTCGAGCTTCCTCTTCGCCGTGTTCACTGAGATGTCATTGAATCCCCCACTAGATATGACCATGGGGGAGGGGAATTTCTCCCATATGATGTGTGAGGATAAGGGTTCATCCTCGTAGCTGTCAGGGACGTTGAAGTCTTTAGGCCTCCACGAAGAAAGCCATCTGGAGGGGACCTGATTCATCGGACGGTCGGGTTTCTTCCTCAATTTATTTTGTGTCTCGGCAATGGGCGTCGTTATGTATGTACTTCCCGAGTCTCCCACCATTGATGAGAGTCTTGATGGGATCCTTGAGGTGGACGCAGTCATCTATCAAGTGTCTGTGGCTCCGGTGGTACTGATAGTATTTTGTTCAGTCTGCACCGGGCTTTGCAGGAGCAGGTCGAGGACGTCTGAAGTCGCCGTCCTTGAACTCGGTATTAGAGCACTCCGCAAGGATACGCTCACGAGAAGAGGTCAGTAGGGTGTACTCTGTGTACCACCCTGCTGGTCCTCTATGCTCGTGGGGATCACACAATTTCTCCTCCCTTCTCTTCTCCCCAGTCTGTCGAGAAGGTCCCGCATCCTAGTGTTGCAGAATGTTAGTCGGTCCGTGATTCCTCAGCTTGCAAGCTTTGTTGGCTGTTTCTTTCTCCTTGCAGTCCATGTATGCTCGGGCCTTTTAGAGGGGAGAATCGAAATACTAGAGAGGTCCAATGCTGACGACCTATCTAAATTTGGTGCTCGAAAGGAATCCCCTCTCGAGTAGGTATCATTTCAAGTGATCGGAGCACAAGACTTGAATGGCCTCGCGGTTGAACCGATCAATGTGTTCCATGAGGGTCCCATCGCTCCTTTGGACGATTGCCTCAAGGGCGGCTTCAGTCTTTGGAAGTCGACGAGACGCGATGAAGCTTCTAATGAACTAGTTCTTAAGGCTCCTCCAGGAGGTGATCGACCCAGGGGAGAGGTTCTTGTACCAGTCCATGGTTGTTTTTATGAGTGTCGTGTGGAACAACCAACATTTAATTGGCCCCCCGACATTGTGGTAGTGGAGCATTGCTTCAAAACCGTCGATGTGGTCGACAAGATCAACAATGACATCGTACTCCTTTATTAGGGGAGGAGGAGTGTCGTCAGAGAGAAGGGCTTCGTGAGTCATCCCATCCATGTCTCTGCAAGGGATATTAGGGAGGGTCATCGTTTCATCGGGGAGGAGGAGTGTCGGGTCTCCTGTGTCTTCTAGGGCCTCGGTGAGTTTGTTCGAGCATCCTCATCCGCTCACCATGTGAAAATATCATGTAGTTGGTCTGGTTGATGGCCGCGAACAGAGCTCTGGTCATGGCGTTAGCACTTGTAGGGACGGGGACCTCCTAGTATGCATTTGGTTCATAGTTCTTGGAGGATGATAGTTGTCTTCACGCGGTTGCGAGCGGGTTAATAAAAAGGAATTTAGTTCATCTCGGTAGTTTTGCTCGAAACAGGCCATGTCAATGTTGTTATCGGCATTGTTGTTGCCAACATTGTTGTCGCTAATGTTGTTTTTGGGATCGGCGAGATGGGCGTTTTGCTTATTGCCGACATCTTGGTCGGCCATGGCAATCGTACAATTTGATGAAGAGTTGCTTTGGTCTTGAGAGGAAGAAGGGAAAGTTATATTCCCACAGACAGCGCCACTGATCATACCTGATCAAAAGGGATTGTTAGAGCCCACAAGCTTCAAGTCGAGCAGTAGTTGGATGTGAAGTAGGGGGGGTACCTGCAAGACACTCTGATGCCAAAGTAAGGTTCAGAGCTAATGCAAGAAAGTATGAGAGTATGAGTGAGTCATTGAATACCTGACCCTCTCAAGCGAGAGGGTATTTATAGCCCTCAACGCTGGGCCAAGATCCCCATTGCTGGGCTGAGCAAGCAGGGTCAAGAATGGAAACTGTCAGGTCCTACGTGCGTAGTGGGGGTCAACACGTGGTCCCAACTTGGATTGATTCCTCCGAACTATCAGGAGGATATGGATGCAGTATTTTTGGGTTCAATAGGACCCCATAATATTCGGGGGTGTTGAGTTTTATCCCTATGAGGAGGATGCTCGTGAGGTCCTTTTGGCCGTCATTGACCCTCCTCGTCAGTCGTAGGGGTTGTCCCCAAAGGACTTTTCTTGGTCGACGAGAAGAGTGGATGATTCATGGGTTATTGGTCCTCCTCTCCATTCATGGGTTATCCCCGTAGGTCAAATCCAGGTCGGCCAGAAGACTGGAGTTACTGGCAGACATGGTCGAGGGCAGACTCTTCCTGCTGGCCTTCTCGTGTAACGTAGTTGGATTGGGCCTTGTATGATTTTTGGGCCAAGTGCAAGCCCAATCCAGAACACAATCATATCATATTATTTTTTTAAAATTAAAAATATAATTAGGTTGGATATACTTCATAATTAATTGATAGTGTAAAAATATTTTACCCGATTAATGCATACTCTTATTTCTCATAAAATAATCTATTTGTAACTATTCATTTTCATTATGTTTTTGATTGCAAAATTAAGATTTTGAGTGCTCCCTAGATAATAAAATAATGTTTTCATAATCAATTTTGTTTGATTTTTTTTAAGAAGTCAAAAGTAAGATTATTTAATATATTTTTAAACACAGTAGTTTGAAAATGAGTTTTTTTAATAATTTTAATTTTAAAAAACTTTTTTTTTTACAAATATAACATTAACGCTAATATTTCGGTTGAAAACAGAAAACAAGTAGTTAATTGATGATGTTCACTAAAGGTCTTTGGTACAATGGTAAATGTGTCCAATAGTCAGGTGATATAGTTGTAAGGTTAATACTCCAACGTACAAGTCAATATAGTAAGTAAGTTGAAACTTGCAAAAATGTAATGAATTGTCCCTTGGTGTCATTTGTAAGGTTAATACTCCAAGGTACAAGTCAACAGAGTCATATAGTTGAAACTTACAAAAATGTAATGAATTGTCCCTTGACGTCGTCTATGGTGAATACAATGTCTCATGCAGAGGATCGTTGGATGAACCCGATGGTTGAGATGGAGTGAGGTATTTCTTCGATGTGAGACTCTCCATCGATAGCACCTATTCATCAACTTAACATGTGTGGTTGGTGGGCTGGACCGATTATTGAGTCATTCAGCCATCCTGAAATAGTTGCCCCCAAAGTTCTCGCTATTAGACTTGAAGCTAGGATTTGTTCCTTGGAAGTGTTGTGACCGGCCATAAGGGAGTTCCTCTCTCAAGATGCCTTCTTGTTGAAAAAATTCTCTGGGGAGAAGTAGAGATTCCATTGAGAAGTTGAGTGAGAGTCGGTAGCCTCGAAAATATGCATTAAATGCTTGTCTCGTCACTAAAAAGTTTCTACGGAGAGAACCTCTATATGAAATTAGGCACATATGGTGTGGAAGAGATGACCTTTGTAGGGTGTGTTAGTGTACTCGAGTGCCTTTATGATATCGAGGTTGTATTTGGACCATTGATCGTGACCTTTGATGTTTCCCTCCTCCTTGACTGTGGATCTTGGTGCTCTAGATTGTCCATAAATTGGGGGCGTGCAATCAATTATCCAGTTATCTTTCTTTGTTTCAATATTATAACTTATTTCCCCTTCCCCACGATAATCATTTCTCATAAATCTTCTTAAGTTCTTTTAATCTTTGTTTTTCAACAATCATTCTTCGTTCTTTTGATCTTTATTCTCATGGGTCTCTAGAGATTTCTCTTCCCAATCCTTAGAAAACAACAAAGATTCAAGGTACCAATATTTTTCCTTATTATTTCACTTGTTTGAATTTGTTTTCTAGACATGAATACTATAGGAAACCCAAACATCACATTTATAGACTTGTTTGATGACGATGATATAAATTGTGTCTCTTCTTAAACTAAAACGGTAAACCCAAAATCTTGAGAAATGTCTTCTTTAAGATAAGGTGCCCTTCACTAAGCTTTGTGGAAGTGTAGGGGTCTTATGATGACGCGGGGATCCATATGTGGATGTTGCTAACTCAGAAAATCCATAAATGTGAAAAACATTGAAGAGGGTGTCACCAAGGATGGGAATATTATTCCTTTCAAGATCAATATTAGCAAGGTTACTCGTGGATTTACTTTTCCTGAACTTCCCACTCGAAACCCAAAAACTATAGATAAATACAAGGATAAGATGAAGGCCCAAGTCTATATTAAGGTATTCACGTGCCATAATAGCCACGAACCTAGTGACAATGAGGTTATGTGGTGGTAGAGTCCTAATCACACTATCATACTTATGGTCGTAACTTTTTCTCTATTAATAATGAGGCTGAAATGGTTGTAATACCTCAAATTTGTCCTACCCTTTTATCGAATCATCTGGCTTATGCATTATGTGCTCATTTCATCTGCATACCCTCTGTAAGGTTAATTAACACCTCATGCATCACTAACCAGTAAATTTAGCATGTGATCAAAGATATTGAAGAATTAGGGTTATTGTATGGCTTTAAGGTTCTCATTTTCATTCAAGCTTGAACCAACTGATTCTTTCATCAATCAGAATTTGTTTGAAGTTAGGGTTTTAATTCATGAACCCCTTTATCACCAAGCTACAAGGACATCTTCATCATGGGATTTTAATCCATCAAGGTTCATCTCCAGGAAGATTAGGGTTTTGTGATCACCATCATTACTCATATGCTTCTAATTGCTTCTATCTATAAGGTTTTCCTCAAGACATTTGCTTTAAGATCATTAGTCATCAAAATGAGGTGCCTTTGCAAAGTGAATTACAAGATTTAAATCATGGTACAAAAGTGATGTTTTGGATGCATAATATGATCAAAGCATTGTTATTATTTGTTTCTTCAATTACAAGAGGTGGATTTAAGATGAAAATTAAGGGTTTTAGCAAGAAGGTGAGATTGATTTTGTTTGGTTCTTATGGATTCGTTATCTAGAATCATTTGAGGTGCTACCTAATGTCATGGATTAAACTTGTTTGAAGTTTCATTAGAAGAGTGCGGATTTAGACATGGAACTTTGCATTAACTTCATGGAATCACTTCTAATTTGAAAACTATTGGATACCTTATACAAGAGTCCATGCTAAGCACTTGTTGGTTTTCATCCTATTTGTTGGTACTTATTCAAGTATTGCAAGAATTAGAGGAAAATTGGAAAATTAAAGTAAAGCATATGGAGGGAAAACAAATTCCAAAATTTGTTTGAAAAGAGAAGGACCATTGCATATTATACTCATGAGATCCATTGCAATTTTAAGCTTCATGCGAATTGCATCCAAATTTTTTCAAAGCACCATGAAAGTATCAAGTCGACGGACATGGAAATCATTACAAGTCAACATTCAAAAACATTTATCGAAGAAGATTGGAAATACAAATGAGGCATTCAAGGAACATTACAAAAGGCATTTACATCAAAGTCTAATCATAAACCTATCATAATCCTTAATCTTTGTCTTCAATTTTCTTCATGGCCAAATGGGATCCAAAGTTACGACTTCAATATCTGTATGGATCCACAAGCATCAAGTTCAGACCTGCAGAAGCACAACAATCAGAATCACCTCCATGCTGCTACCTGCTACACGCCAGTCGTGCCCTGTATTGTGAACAACAGAAATCTGCAACAGGAAATATAAATCAAGACTTGTGAAGCCATGAGATATGTGCAGGAAAAACCAAACCAGCCCAGAATCTACCCGAAAATAGCACAGAAACCTGCAAATAAACCGCAACACTGTGACATTGCATTATCCAAACAATTCATGACAGAGAGTTTGTAAACTAAAAACATATACAAACAGCTCAGCAAAGAATTAACAGAAATCCCTAACTAACTTCTAACCGCATTAACAACTACCAACCGGTAACCCGACTGTAACAGAAAAAATCCTATTAACTGTCACAACAGAAGTAACAAAACAGAATGTAACTAACTCTCACTCCTATAACCACAACTAACTGTCAAAAATGACACATAATAGAATTCTTGAACTGTTTCTAGCAGAATTCCCTAACCTATTCCCAACCTTCCAAAACAGCTTATACGAGAACCAACTTTCAACCATTTTCCCTAACATAATTCTCTAACCATAACCTCCTAGCCCTCTAACAAACTTCTAACAAGGTAACAAAATGTAACAGAAAAAGGAGAAGAGATTCATACACAATTATTCAACCATATTTTCAACAAACCACTAATACAAAAACTGAGAAAATTACCTTTCATTTTTCTGACTTCATTCGTTCACGCCTCCTTCTTCAATCTGCATAGAATTCTATAAAACTTCCTCTACTTCTTCCCTTAATATTCATCTTCCATCAACAACAAAAAACATAGAAATCTCTTTGTGCTATCTCTCTGCTTCCTTTCTCATCTTTCAACCTTACTCATCTTCCCTGCAAAGATCCTTTAACCTCTGAACCATTATTCACTCTGTAAGGTCATCTTTATCACCTCTCTCCTTGAACGTTCGACCTTCACACATACTACCATCGCTCACGGAAAATCAGAGAAAACTTCTCGGCAAAACCAGAACTTCCTCTCTGCACTCTTCCTCCGAGTCACTGCAATAACCACAACAATTTAATCATCTTTGGAGATTTCTTCACAGTATCATCTTCATCGCATCATCACTACAATATCTCAAATCCGTTTTACGAACTTCGATTGCAAATCATTTCAACATCGTAACAACAACTTCAGATACATAGAGAAATTGAGGAAACAAAAAGAAGAGGAGGAATAACCTTAAGCTTGCATACCTAAAATCTATGAAGCTCGTTTATCATCATCTTCCTCAACGGTATCATCAAGGTTCAAGATACTTCAATCTTCCACGTCTTCTTCATTTTAACGACATCTGGTAATAGCTCATGGCTTGTGAGGACGAACATTAAAGGTATCCTCTAGAAATTTAGCGTTGCCACTGTGAAATTCGCAACACCTAGGTTTTTTGGAAGAGGACTTCGATCCCGTTGATTCGTGACAATTTGGAAGAATTGAACGATGGGTTCATGTTCATGTGACCGAAACAAGTAGGATCCGTGTTCATCTTGCGACGATTTGACGGAAACTTCCGGCATATAAGACAATAGCGAGTTTTCCGAATTTCCGCGAGAGAGACGAAGCTTCATACTTGCACACGGAAGTTGAAAAGCCACAACTTTTGGACCTTATTTTCCGTAGATACTGGGTCGGGTTACTCACTCTCCTTGAGCCCATCATCGTTTGTTTTTGCAGTCCAAAAAAAGGCTTCATGATTCAATACTTAGGGCCTAGCACCAGACTTGATCTATACACAACTCTGTTTTTAGGTCCAATACCCTCCACTGTTTCAATTTCTTATTAATTTCTTTTAATCTTTTACATAGTTTTTCTTTTCTATTAATTTTGACATGTTATTTCTATGCAAAATGAACATGATAAAAATTCAAAATATTTGAATAGAATCTTATTTCTTTTATTAATTTTGTTTGTTGTTATTTTAGCCATGTTTTTGGTAGATTTTAATGCCAATTTTGTGTGAGATTTTGAAATGTGAAGAGATTTGGTGGAAGGGTCTCAAGAAGTTTTCAAAATAAAGCTAATAGTGTAATCTTCATCAAGGGAATTCGAGGAAGCTTTTAGTAGAATTCTCTTATTGCTCGCGTGATTTTAAGGAGGCAATGGACCTTCTCCATTCGGTATCATCGCAACTTCATTTTATTCCTCCTTTCCGCGCTTTATCGTACTTCTTTACCGCTTTTCTAGAAATCATGAAAAGTCGGACTTTATTGCTTTTTGATGCCATGAGAAGTAGGGTAGAGATGTATGACGGTGGTTTCCATTGTTGATCATGTCAGAAACCCCTCTGGTTTATTTAAAGACTCGTTTAGGGAAATTCTGCATTGTATGCATTCTGTTTGCTACTTGTGTGTGGTTTGTTTAAAATCCTACCTTTGTGTAGGTATTCTGCAGGCGTGTTTACATTTGTGCCCACATATGTACAGTTGATAAGTCCTCAAAAGGAGGCGAGCAGGGAAAGGTTCACAATCAACCCCCATAATTTCTCCCATGTCATCCTTATCTCGTGACGCACCGTGATGCTTTGGAGTTGTGCATGCTCTTGTGTATCGAGTCATCAAGTGGGGAAGGGTTCCACAATCGAACCCCCACATTTTGTCAGAAGTTTGCATTGGTCGATGCTGATGCTCTGTGATTGTTCATATTTCCTTCTGCCGTCTACCTCGATCTTCTATATCTTCGTTAGGTGTTCAGTCGCTTTGGACATCACATTTTCCTTTTTCATCTCACTCTCGCTTGTTTGTCTCGGGTGATACGCTCCCCTTGACTAAAGCTTTTCATTTCTTTTCCTTATTCTTTTATGTGTGTGCTCTTTCGAGCTTGTTTGTTTTTATCCTGGTCCATACCATGTTCCTTTAGGATGTGTTTGTTCCTTTCGGATGCAAGTTAGACCTTAGGTTGCAAACTATGCATGCTAACATTAGGTAGAAATTTCCCTTATGTTAATCCAAATCTTAGGGCTACCATTGTATGATAACATTAGGTTGTAAATAAGATAGTCTCCCTTTAGACTCTTTTCTAACCCTTTTTCATCCTTGTATTCTAAAACTAAAACTTTTCTTAGCAAATCAAAAACATGCTAATCATACTTAAACCCTTTTTCAAGGTAACAACATAAATACCAACTCAAACCCTTTTGTGCGCCCAAGCACCTTTTCTATAAAACCCTTTTCAGGTAAGGACATTTTTGTACCCCAAAATTTTCTCTCTCATTCTTCAAGGCCTTTCTCACAAGGTTTCTCGAGGTTCAAGCTTGCACAAGTATTTTTGAATTTTCCAGTACCAAAATTAAAAGGAAACTGTCAAAAAGGGAGAAAACAGATAAAAATATCATTTTGACGAAATTTGGAGAAATACAAGTGTTCTTCATTTCAGCTCTTTTGATTGGCCTTTTGATATCTTTCGACACAAGCTTGGCTTGCGTCCTTCGACTGGGCATGGGCCTCTGGCACATTTTGGTTTGGGTTTACAAGGAAAAAGCCTCTTGTAATATATTTCATTTCCAAGGCAAAAGGCTCTCTTTAAACAACCTTCAATTTGCACTTTTTGTTCCCTATTTGCCTCTTTCGAATATGAATATTTTATCCTCCTACATACACTCTTTCGTTCGACCACATATAACCTCTGACATGCAAGCTTTCGATTGGACATGTGCCACCTTCACACAAAGGCTTCGATTGGAGTTTTGGTTCCCTTCGAATCACCATCTCTCAAACCCAACTCTAAATCCTTCGACGCGGTTTTCTTTAGTACATTTCTAGAACTCTTCGACACAAGTGGAAAATAGGATCTTGAAAGGACAACTGATCAAATCTGTGGACCCTGCTACGTGATCTTACTTTACAAGCCTTAATGCTTATATCTCACTCCATAATTAATTGCTTACATTTTGGATTAAGCTATTGTCCAGGTGATTAAGCCTTTGTCCAGAAGTTTTTCGCATGAAAGTGAACTTGTTAAGTACAAATCTTGTCCCAAAGCCCATGCTTTGCTAAAATCGTGTTTGTACTTCACCATAAGTCAGGGAAGTCATCCCCTTTTAAACAACAACTTTAGTACTTCACCTTGGGATCTTTGAAAATCTGACATAGCTTAATATTCACGTTTCAGCCAAGCCATATCTTTATCTAAACTTCCAAACCTTTTCTCTATAAATAGAGGAACCATTGACAAAGAAAGGGTCCAGATTTTTGCTAAGAGAGAAAAATCATAAAAATCCTCAAGCACTCAAACTTTCCCATATTTTCAAACTCCTATATTCCCAAACTCTCCAACATTCTCAAACCTTTAAAACTCTAAGATTTTTTTCATAAAAAGTCTCAGTAGTGTACCTTTCAATTTACTTCCCCTAAACTGAAGCAACCTTCGATTCACCTTCCACCATTATATACTCTCTTTCGATTCAGTGACTGCCCAAACCAAGCAGTAACATAACTAGTTTCAGGAAGATCCCAGTGAAGCTCCCTCCACCATAAAAAAAGGTCACCTACAGCTCTTTCGACTAAGCACTTCAAGAGGTAAGTTCTCTCCAAACTTGGAACTCTTTAATTTAAACATCATGTGTACATGCCAATAAATAAAAATGTAGATATTTTTGGACCATGTTTTAACATTCGATTCTGACTGCCCATACGCTGAAAACTCAACCTTAATTAGTTATAATTTGGACTTTGAGACCCATCATTTTGTTTTTTTTGTGCCAATCCCTGGACTGTAGTTATGTTTGGATGTTGCCTTTTAAGAACTTAAGACAGGTTTGTCATACCCTTCGATTGGCTAGCTGCACAAGCCTTTCGAATCACAATCCGAGGGCCTAAGATGCTTACAATGAGTCAGCAAGGAGCCTGTGGAAAAGTCAGAACCTTACTGACTCCAACCTCCAGTCGAAGGAGACAAAGGCAAATCGAAGAGCATGATTGATTCCAGACTCCAAATCGAAAGAAGCATAAAATGCACAGAGTCGAAGGGTTCCTGCCTGAGTCGAAGGCCCTTTTGTTTTCTTGCCTTTACTTTATTTTCGATTTTATAATTTCATGTTATTCAATATGGTTGTAATAGCGTAGGGTTTTATCTTCCTTTGGCATTTTATTGTATGCTTGTTAGTAAAATAGGAAATGTATGACAAGATAAAAACAACAAAATAGACAATCTTAATCAAAGACAAAACGCATGCAAATAACACACTTGCACACAAGCACCCTTAGGGTTTCTCCCACTTGGCTGCCTAAGAATAAAATGGCCATGTTATGCACATGAAGTATCTTGGCAAAACAAAACAAATATAAGATCATAGTCCCTCGATGACGCTATTCAATGGTTTCCTAAACAAAGATGATCTTAGTCCCTCAAACATGCTAAGATACTTGGCAACATTGCTATCATGGTCATACGATGACCCACGCCCGTCCCGTTTACATCCAAAGATAGGGTTACTTACCAAATCAATGGTAAGTCAACAATGTCAAAGGAATAAAAATGCACAAAAAAGACATTTGAGTAGGTAGATAGCTTCAAGTTACTTGTCCCATTTCAAAACAATCCTTGCTATTTTCAAAAACAAACACACACACATTTCAAAACATTTTACAAAACATTGAAAATATTTTCAAAAGACAAACATCTTTGTATACAGTCTTACGAACGAGAATCATTACAAAGATTGCCTAAACAATGGCCTCTTTTACAAAATACTTTCAAAACCACACCAAACACCATTTCAAACAAAGCAAAGCAAGTGATCTAAACAAGTAACTAAGAGCCCATGGAAAACCATGGATGAAAAGGGTGCTAGCACCTTCCCTTTTCATAATCTACCCCCCGAACTCAAGAAAACATCTCAAAGGTCTTTCCTATGCTTTTTTACCTTTCCTTTTGGATAAAAGAAAAGTCGGTGGCGACTCTTGCTAACCACAACATTTGCGAACACAAACGCAAAACCTCAAGTCAGTTCTCCCACCACATCACAGAACTGGCGACTCTACTGGGGATGATTCTAAAAGGGGGGTTACCTTAGGGTTTAGATCACCTTTATTTGCTTGCAATTGTTTGACTTCTTTTCTTTACATTATGGTTCTTTGTTTGGGTTTGAATCCTCTACTCGGATTTGGGAAACATTATAGGTAAATAGCAATACATTATGGAAATTGTGTGGGGTATACCGATATGGTCTAAGCAATAGCTATATTAGTGTGACATATTTGTGGGTACCAGTAGCCTTTGAGTCAATCAAAGAGAATACGGGGTCGCTGAGTGATGTCATGAAGCACTAATGAACTTCTAGAACCTATACTTGACCAACTTGGCCTTTTAGGATGTAGTGAGATGACCGACTTTAGTGCAGTCTGAAGTTGGTAGATACTCGATACTACATTCATTGGGGGTTGGTTTCTTGGAATATTTCGGTTGCCAGTAAAGAGGCTTGAACTGAAACAATGAACAAGGAAACAATCCAGTGATATTGAGCTCCTTAGAACCCGATTACTATTTTTAGGATAGGTTGAGCCAACTAAACTTCAAGAGGGTACTTACCTATGAAACCCCATGCAAGCCTAAACTAAGAACTTGCTTGATTTGCTTGTACATATATACTTGTGCATAACATCATGGACATCATGTACATCATATGCATTCACTAACCATTTCAAGGATTTTGGAGATTCATCTTTGTTCTTGTTTTGTAGGTTATGGATTCACTTCGCAGGAAAACTATCCAAATCAAACTTGTAAGAATTCCTCCACAACTCAAGGAGCTAGCTTCAAGGATCCCTGAGAACTCTCCATTCACCGAGAGGCATGGTCGTCTACTCAACTTGGTCACTTCCAACACAGAGGAGGATATGATGAAGGTTCTCTTCCAGTTCTTTGACCCTTTGCATCATTGCTTCACATTTCCTGAATTTCAACTTGTGCCCACTTTGGAAGAATTCTCTCAACTTATGAGGATTCATATTCTCAATCAACTACCTTTCAACGGTACAGAAAGAGATCCAAAGCCAGAAGAGATTGCTCAAGCCCTGCACTTGCACTCATCTGATGTCACAACTCATTGGGAAACTAGAAGTGGTGTCAAAGGCTTCTTGTCAAAGTTTCTATTTGAGAAGGCCCAAAGCTGTTGGAATTCCCTAGACTTGCAAGCTTTTGAGGAGATTGTAGCTCTTCTCATCTATGGGATGGTCTTGTTCCCTAATCCTGACCAGCTCATAGATGTAAGCACTGTCAAAATCTTCATGACTCGCAACCCGGTGCCTACATTGCTTGGGGATATCCTCCACTCTTTTCACACTCGTACAATGAGGAAAAGAGGTGTTATTATGTGTTGTACTCCTCTCCTTGCAAGATGGTTTATTTCTCATCTTCCCCAATCAGTCTTGAAGAATGAGTAAGGTTTGAGGTGGTCACAAAGGTTAATGACACTTAACTATTCAGATATTCATTGGTGTTCTCGATCCAAAGAGAATGTTATCATCATTGACCATTGTGGGGAATTCCCTAATGTCCCTCCACTTGGCATTAGGGGAGGCATCACCTACAACCCATGCTTAGCATTAAGATAGTTTGGTTATGCTCGAAGGGATAGCCCACATGACATGCTGATTCAAGGATTGGTTTTCGACTACGACAACGACGATCAAGGTCTCCGCCAGAGATTCATCCGAGCTTGGAGGATGCCAAACAAGGTGGATAGAAAGACTTTGGGACACAAGAATTCCATCCCTCTTGAGCCTTACCTCAAGTGGGTATGAACCCACGCTCAAAGTCTTATGATGCCTTATCCCTCCATTCTCCCAGTGATTATAGAGCCTGTTAAGGAAGGAGAAGTTCCGTACACAATCCTACATCCTGACATGCCGACATCACTCGAAGACCTACAAAGGGATTGGATACAACTCAAAGGAGAGCGTGATACTTTTGAAGCCCAATTCTACGCAAGAGAGAAGAAGGTTTTGGAACTCACTCGGCTAATTTATGAAGAGAAGACTCTCAATACCTACATTGCACCAAAGAGGATGTGCAATGTCTTTTTACCTTAGAATTCTGTATTATTTTGCCCAAGGGGCATTGATGTACTCAAATTCTATCTTATTAATATTACGTGTGTTTCTTTTTTGTTTAAAACAGATTTGAATTTCTAAATCCTTGAAAATGTTGCATGAATACATATCATTCATCATAAGCATAAACAGGTCTTTGCAACAAGTTTCCTCATCTCTCTACTATTTATTTCAGTAAGATGGATCTCGAACAAACGGTCAAAGATCTGCAAGCTCATAACTCACAATTTCAGCAGTTACTCATGACCTTAGCCAAAGGGCAAGAGGAGTTGAAGAATCTGCTAGAAAAAGAAAAAGAGAAAAAGAAGAAGAAGCCAGCTGGTGTGGTTATCATGGGCAGAAGATTTCAGGGACAAGACAGACGGACCTTAGATTTTCCAACAACATCTGATGAAGGGGAAAGAAAAGGAAAAGGAACGGCAGTACCATCAGATTCTGAAGAAGGAGAAGAGGAAGAGGAGGACTACTCTGAACAACAATACCCTCTGGCTGATGACAAGTATAAACACGTTGAAGAGCGACTAAGCGCTATGGAAATCCAGAGAGTACCAGGGTTAGATTTTGAGGAGCTAGGGCTGGTGTTAGGAATTGTAATCCCGCCAAAGTTTAAAGTGCCACTATTTGCCAAGTATGATGGGGTGTATTGCCCTAAAATGCACCTCAGATCATATGTCAGAAAGATTCAACCACATTCTACCGACAAAGACTTGTGGGTCCACTTTTTCCAAGACAGTTTATCAGGAACGCAACTTGATTGGTTCTACCAATTAGAAAGGGCTGATGTCCATAATTGGGAAGACCTAGCAGCAGCTTTCTATAAACAATATCAATACAACGCCGACTTGGCGCCTACCCGTACTCAGCTTCAGAGTATGGCCATGGTTTCCAATGAGGGCTTTAAAGATTACGCCCAAAAGTGGAGAGATCTAGCCGGAAGGATGCAACCCCCTCTATCTGAGAGGGAGTTGGTGGACATGTTCTTGGGAACTCTATCAGGACCTTTCTTCAATCATCTGATTTGGAGTTCTTCTGCAGGTTTTACTGAATTGATTTTAACCGGCGAAAGGGTAGAGGCTGGTATAAGAAGTGGGAAAATTCAGAAGGACGCGTCTGCCTCAACAGCTGTGAAAAAGCCCTTCATTGGAAGAAAGGAAGTGTATGCTATCTATTCACAGAGGAATCAGGGAAGAACCAAGCGCCAACCAACGGTGGGGGCCGTTATGATTCCAAATCCTGCATCAGACCAGCCAAGAACTAATTAGCAAAGGGTAGAAAGGCCAGTTCGGAAATGTACCAAGATTAACATGACTCCAGCCCAAGTTCTACCACATCTTCTGAAGTTGAATCTGACCACTTTAAAAGAGGCCCCAAATAATACTAATACCACGTCTCCACATTATAATCCCAATGCCAAATGCGCGTACCATTCTGAAAGTCCAGGGCACGACACCAACAACTGTTGGGCTCTGAAGAATAAAATTCAAGACCTGATAGACGCGGAGGAAGTTGAGTTTGAAGCGCCTGAGAAACCAAATGTTATTTCCGCCCCAATGCCTAAGCATGGTCACAATGCCAACGCTATTGAAGAAGATCTGTTTCTTGCTACCGTGGATGAACTGTTAACTCCGTTCCTGACCATTATGTTGAATTTGTTGAAAGCTGGCATTTTCCCAGGTTGTGACCAAGACTTCCATGTTTGCCTATCTTCATCATTTGACTGCCCTCTGTTGAAAAAAAAGGATCCAACGACTGATGGATAACCAAGAAATTATGTTCGAGAATGCTCCTGTTTCACCCATTCCAGTTAAAGAAGTTTCAATTATAACCATCTACGCCAATCCTTCCAGGGCCCCTAAAAGACCCGTTAGGATTACACTTGCTCCAAAGACTACTCCACTTAAGATTATAATGCCCGGGCCGGCCCCATACAAATCAGATAAAACAGTGCCATTGAATTATGGTGGATAAATCTACTACTATGGTATTAAACAAGACGAACTGACTGCCGAAGAAGAAAGCTCTGAAGAGGACAATTTCGAAATTAGCAATATTGCCGGAACTAGCAATATTACCCGCAGTGGTAGAGTCTTCTCTCCAGAGATTTCCCCTCCAACGACAGTCTTTGGACCCGTGGCCATTCCGAAGATTACCTCCGCACTAGTGATTGTACCTACAAGCGTACCTACCGACAAAGAAAATACAATTCCTATCCCTACTTCCACTGCCGAGAATAAAGGAAAGAACGTTCAAGAGGAGACTGTGCGGACAAAGGCTCAATCACTAGCTATTCCTGAAACATCCAAGAAGGAGATGAAAGAAATCCTGAGGATAATAAAAAAGAGTGATTATGATGTGGTCGAACAGTTTGGGAAAACCCCTTCCAAGATCTCTATGATAGCCCTGCTATTGTGCTTTGAAGCACATGCCAAAGCTCTGGTAAAATTTCTGAAGACAGCTCATGTGCCGCAAGAGACGTCTGCTGACCAGTTCCAAGATTGTGTGGCCAGTTTGATAGCTGATAATGGCTTGGGCTTCTCTGATGCTGACTTGACACCCAGAGGGAGAAAACACAATGAGGTATTACATGTCTCAGTGGAGTGCAGAGGAACAACCCTAGCTCATGTCTTGGTTGATACTGGATCATCCTTGAACGTCCTACCGAAGAAAGCCCTTGATAGATTGGACTGTAAGGGGCTAACTTTAAAACCCAGTAACATAGTGGTGAGAGCTTTCGATGGTTCGAAGAGGATGGTCCACGGGGAGGTGGACATCCCAATAAAGGTAGGAACTCAGGTTTTCAACTCCACCTTCTATATGATGGACATCCGTCCTTCTTATTCCTGTCTGTTGGGACGCCCCTGGGTCCACAATGCCGGTGTTGTCACCTCCACCTTGCATCAGATGCTAAATTACCCGGTCCAATGAAAGATCATAACTGTCCATGGGGAGGAGGAGTATATGATTAGTCATCTGAATTCCTTCCGTTATATGGAGTTAGATGGCGAGTTCATAGAGACCCCTTTCCAACATTTTGAAGAAGTCTCTCCAGAAATAGCGGTGACCAAGGCGGTATCCTCAATTCCTAAGATCACAAGACCTCCGCTTCAGATGTCATCTTTAAAGAATGCAAAGGCAGTAGTGGAAGAAGGGGATGCATAATCTGGGGTCAGCTTCCAAACATTCCGTACAAATCAGACAAGTTTGGCTTGGGGTTTACTTCGACTGGTCAGAAGGCTGTACGTTGTGCCCGTGCTAGGGGGCCACCGATAAAGATTAGCAACCAAAGAGTCAATGCGGTAAAAGACAATGAAGAGCATGGCACCTTGGAAGATTGGATATTTCCTACTGTCAGCGGAGGACTTTGCAACTGAGAAGCCAAAGACTTCATCCCAATAACTTTTATCTCGCAGTAATTTGTCTTTTACATTTTTGTCGGACTTGTAATATTCACGAACAATTCGCACTTTAAAAACCTTGTGTCTTACCCGAGGCACAATGGTCCATTTGTAAGGGTTTTTATTTCATCTACATATGACATTCAATGAATCATGGACGTTTTTCACATATAAACCTTTTGTGCTCATTGTCTTTCTTTTACATTTTATTGTTTTAAGATGGCTATACCCTTACACACACCCACACTCACAAATGCAGGTACCCTTCCATTCCGGATCCCATAGGTAACGATACTGCTATAGCCTTCAGTGACTCTTAAGATCTGATCTACCAAGCCGAATATGAAGGTGAGGAAGATTGTGAGGTGCCAGGGGAATTGGCCAGACTATTACAACAAGAGGAAAGAGCTATTCAGCCTCATGAGGAGCTGTTGGATACAATCAACTTGGGTACCGAGGAAGATAAAAAGGAAATCAGAGTGGGTGCCAATCTAGAGCCGAGTGTCAAGGAGCGCCTAATTTAGCTATTGCATGATTATGTTGAGATCTTTTCCTGGTCATACGAAGACATGCCGGGACTCGATACAGACATTATGGTACATTGTGTACCCACGAGAGAAGACTGTCCGCCAGTGAAACAAAAAGTCCTCTGCATGAGACCTGAAATGTCAGAGAAGATCAAAGCAGAAGTTATGAAACAGTTCAATGCTGAATTTCTGGCTGTTACTTCTTATCTTCAATGGGTGGCCAACATTGTTCCCGTGCCTAAAAAGGACTGCAAAGTGAGAATGTGCGTGGATTATAGAGATTTAAACAGGGCCATCCCTAAAGATGATTTTCCACTTCCACACATCGACATCCTGGTTGACAATACAGCCCAACACAAAGTATTTTCTTTCATGGACGGATTCTCAGGCTATAACCAGATCAAAATGGCACCTGAGGACATGGAGAAAACTACATTTGTCACACAGTGGGGTACGTTCTTCTACAAAGTGATGCCATTTGGACTGAAGAATGCCGGGGAAACCTATCAACGCGCCATGGTAGCTTTGTTTCATAATATGATAGATCATGAGATAGAGGTCTACATAGATGACATGATAGCCCGATCACAAACTGAAGAAGAACACCTTGATCACTTGTAAAAGCTGTTTGTCAGATTGAAGGAGTACAAGTTAAGATTGAATCCAAACAAGTGCACATTCGGAGTCCGGTCCGGTAAACTCTTAGGGTTCATTGTCAGCAACAAAGGCATCGAGGTTGATCCTGCCAAGGTTAAAGCGATACAAGAAATGCCTTCTCCTCGCACTGAGAAGGAAGTCAGAGGTTTTTTGGGACGCCTAAACTATATTGCCAGATTCATTTCTCACCTAACATCTACTTGTGAACCAATCTTCAAGCTGTTGAAGAAAGATCAAGTAGTCAGATGGAATGATGAATGTCAGATTGCTTTCGATAAAATCAAGGAGTATTTACTAGAACCTCCTGTCTTGATGCCACCATTCGAGGGAAGACCACTAATTATGTATCTGACTATCTTAGAGAATTCAATGGGGTGCGTATTGGGGCAGCATGACAAGTCTGGCCGAAAAGAGCACGCTATTTATTACCTGAGCAAAAAGTTTACCCACTGTGAAACCAGATATTCACTGCTCGAGAAAAATTGCTGCGCTTTGGTATGGGCTGCTCGCCGGCTAAGATAGTGTATGTTGACTCATACCACTTTGCTGATATCTAAGATGGATCCGATAAAATACATCTTTGAGAAGCCTGCTCTGTCTGGGAGGATAGCTAGATGGTAGATGATCTTAACAGAATATGACATACAGTACACGACCCAAAAAGCTATAAAGGGCGGTGTGCTAGCTGATCATCTGGCCCATCAAACTGTAGAAGATTATCAATCCATGAAGTTCGACTTCCCTGATGAAGACATCATGACAATAGACAACTGCGAAGAGATCAGACCATATGACGGACCTGGACAAGGATCCCGATGGACCCTGTACTTTGATGGGGCATCCAATGCACTTGGTAATGGTATCGTTGCTGTACTCATATCCCCAGAAGGTTTTTATACTCCTTTCACTGCCAGGCTTTGCTTTAACTATACGAACAGCATGGCAGAATACGAAGCATGCATCTTTGGTCTCAAGGCTGCCATAGACTTGGGAATCAAATCTTTAGATGTGTTTGGGGATTCAACTTTGGTCATCAGTCAGATCAAAGGAGAGTGGGACACTAAGCATCCAAACCTTATCCCTTACAAAGAACATGTTTTGACATTGCTACCACATTTCGAGCAGATTACTTTCGAGCACTTCCCGCGAGAAGAAAATCAGCTAGCAGATGCTCTAGCTACAATGTCATCTATGTTTAAACTTAATTGGGATAACTAGGCTCCCCAGATCACCATTGAACGGATGGACGAACCAGCACACTGTCACGAGATTAATACCGAAGAAGTAGTGGACCAGCCATGGTTTCATGAAGTCAAAAGGTATCTCGAGGCTCAATAATATCCAGAAAGAGCTTCAGTCAATGACAAAAAGTTCCTAAGGAGATTATCTGCTAACTTCTTCCTAAGTAATGGCATCCTGTACAAACGCAATCATGATTCTATTATGCTCCATTGTGTGGACAAGATTGAAGCTGAAAAAGATCATGGATGAATTGCATGAAGGTACCTCTAGCACTCACTCTAGTGGGCATACGATGGCGAAGAAAATTCTACGGGCATGCTATTATTGGTCTACCATGGAAGCAGACTGCTATCAACACTCCCAGACCTGTCATAAGTGTCAAATCTCTGCAGACAAGGTGCACGTGCCTCCGGTCCTCTAAATGTCTTAACAGCTCCTTGGCCCTTTGCTATGTGGGGAATCGACATGATTGGGGAGATCAAGCCTACAGCCTCCAATGGACACCGCTTTATTCTAGTGGCCATTGACTATTTCACCAAGTGGGTCGAAGCAGCTTCCTTCGCATCCGTTACTAAGAATGTTGTTGCCCGCTTCATCAAGCAGAACCTTATTTTCCGGTACGGTATCCCAGAAAGGATCATCGCTGATAACGGTACGAACCTTAACAATACTATGATCACCGCCTTGTGCGAGCAGTTCAAGATTCAACATCATAATTCATCCCCCTATCGGCCAAAGATGAATGGTGCAGTCGAAGATGCTAATAAAAACATTAAAAAGATCATACAAAAAATGACAGTCACCTACAAGGACTGGCATGAAGTGCTATCGTTTTCTCTCCACGGGTACCGTACCACGGCTCGCACGTCAACTGGGGCAACACAAGATTCTTTGGTTTATGGCATGGAGGTTGTTTTAACTATTGAGGTTTAGATCCCCTCTTTGAGAATCATGAAAGATGCAGGTTTGAGTGAAGACGATTGGATCCAGACCCGACTTGATCAACTGAACTTAATTGACGAAAATAGACTTACTGCTATTTGCCATGGTCAAACGTATCAAAAGCGGATGATCAAGGCTTTCAACAAGAAAGTCAGACGCCAGGTATATCAAGTTGGAGATCTAGTGATCAAGCGAATCATCTTGCCACAAAGTGATCCCAGGGGAAAATGGACTCCTACCTATGACGAACCATTTGTAATCAAGAATATCTTTTCTGGTGGGGCAATGATCTTAACCACCATGGACGGCGACGACCTGCCACACCCTACGAACGCAAACATAGTCAAAAGATACTACACATAAGAGACCCGCTAGGTTGACACACCTAGGCAAAACAAGGGCATCCCAGCGAACCAAAAAGGTTCGGGCAAAAATTAGGGATAAAATAAATAAAAAATTTGTACACCCGACAAGTTGAAAACCCGAAAGGGAGACTTGGGCAAAAAAGGGTTTCCCGGTGGATCGAAAACCCGAAAGGGCGGTCCAGGAAAAAGTTAGAATTAAAGCGTATGACTATGTCTCGTAGGATCATCTTAAGGACAATCTCTTCACTGAAAAACTCCGAGCTTCTGATCAATTCAATCATCTTCAGACGAAGCAACAAATGGACAAGATATTCGGAGATGTGAAGGCTATAGCAGAATGGGAACCCCATGGGATTATCACACATAGCTATCTTTCTTTGTATGGATTTTTATTACTTTTATGACACCATCCTCTTACTAGGATGTCTGTCTCCTTTGTACAAAATACTTATTCAAAGTAAATACAAAGATATCTCTTTCAAAGTAAAGAAAACTATTTGCCTTTTTCCTTTACACTTGTTTTTTTATTTGCAAAAACGTCCAATGATTCATTAATGAACATATGCATTTGAACATAATTACTGTTTATAAATAAACATAATGAAAAAGAACAATTACTGACAGGTTGAAAGAATAGGAAAACGTCTTTAGGCAATTCCAGGAGCAATCCCTACAATACATCATTAAGATCCCCAGCGGAGCTGAAATTTCAAAATTGTTAATCCCCAGCAGAGTGAAGTTTCAAAACTATCAATCTCCAGTGGAGCTGAAACTATCAATCCCCATCGGAAACCATTCAGTTTCTCCAGATTCCCCAGCAAGTTATCTTGAAGTATGAAAATCAACCAGATAACAGTTAACTTTTGTTTCTCCCCAACCTAGGATAATTTCCCAGTAGAGTGACAGACGACCGAAACCCCTGAACTTTTTCCAAACAGGAATAAGTTTTCTTGCCCACATAGTTTTCTTTATTCCCCAGCAGAACAGGGATTCTCATTGTGTAATCCCCAACAGAAGTCATCAAATTTCTCTGGATTTCCCAAGCAGATTACTCAAGTAGTATATGGCATTGCTCGCAACAGAATTTTTGTCGATACTCCAACTTCAAGACATGAAGAATCCACATATCCTCAACAGTCAAGGATTTATTTTCCTCAATAATACTGCGAATCAGCTTACATGCGCATACATTACATCCATATATCATAAACATTGACAAAACACATATATTGCATCATACATTTTATGCAACATAACTTTGTGTTTCAGCTAACATTTTACACTTTTCAGGATAATGTTAACAACTACCGTTTAACAATATGCAATCATGATACAGTTCAGATACACTCCAGACACGGAAGTCATTCTGCTACTCATTCAGATTCAGCTTTCAGATACACTCCAGACACAAATTCCATTCTGTTACTCATTCATATTCAAGATACAGTTCATATACACTCTAGACATGGAAGTCATTCTATTACTCATCCAGATTCAAGATACAGTTCAGATACACTCCAGACACGAAAGTCATTCTGCTACTCATTCAGATTCATATTCAAGATACAGTTCAGATACACTCCAGACACGGAAGTCATTCTACTACTCATTCAGATTCAGATTCAAGATACAGTTCAGATACACTCCAGACATGAAAGTCATTTTGTTACTCATTCAAAATCATGATACAGTTCAGATACGCTCCAGACACGGAAGTCATTCTGTTACTCATTCAGATTTCAACTTTCAGATACAGTTCAGATACACTCCAGACACTGAAGTCATTCTGTTACTCATTCAGATTCATCCTTCAGATACAGTTCAGATACGCTCCAGACACGGATGCCATTCTATTACTCATTTAGATTTCAACTTTCAGATACAGTTCAAATACGCTCCAGACACAGTTGCCATTCTGTAAGTTATTCAGATTCAAGTACAGATACAATTCAGATACACTCCAGATACGGATTTCATCCTAATACTTATTTAAATTCAGATTTCACACTCTTGATATAGTACGAATACGCTCCAGACACGGATGCTATTCTATTTCTCATTCAGATTTCAAGTCTCCAGATACAGCTGAGATACATGCCAAACACGGACACCATTCTGATACTTATCCTTTTGATTTACAACTTACAATTCAACAAACATTCTTGGATGGCATCTACAAGCCCATCTCCAACAAGACTCTATCACTTATCCAAATGGCATCTTTAAGCCCATTCCCTCAACTACACATTGTCGAGTGCAAATTTATGGGTACTCTAGTGTCCAATCATCTTCCACCTTCGAGTCACAAATGGCAAAGCTCGCCAATCTAACTCTTCAGGTCTAAGAAGACTGAACAGGGGAAGTTGTTGTACCCTAAAGTTTGCCCTCTCATTCTTCAAGGCCTTTCTCACAAGGTTTCTCGAGGTTCAAGCTTGCACAAGTATTTTGGAATTTTTTAGTACCAAAATTAAAAGGAAACTGTCAAAAAGGGAGAAAACAGATAAAAATATCATTTTGACAAAATTTGGAGAAATACAAGTGTTCTTCGTTTCAGCTCTTTCGATTGGCCTTTTGATATATTTCGACACAAGCTTGCCTTGCGTCCTTCGACTGGGCATGGGCCTCTGGCACATTTTGGTTTGGGTTCACAAGGAAAAAGCCTCTTGTAATCTATTTCATTTCCATGGCAAAAGGCTCTCTTTAAACAACTTTCAATTTGCACTTTTTGTTCCCTATTTTCCTCTTTCGAATACGAACATTTTGTCCTTCTACATATACTCTTTCGTTCGACCACATATAACCTCTGACATGCAAGCTTTCGATTGGACATGAGCCACCTTCACACAAAGGCTTCGATTGGAGTTTTGGTTCCCTTCGAATCACCATCTCTCAAACCCAACTCAAAATCCTTCGACGCGGTTTTCTTTAGTACATTTCTAGAACTCTTCAACACAAGTGGAAAATAGGATCTTGAAAGGACAACTGATCAAATCTGTGGACCCTGCTACGTGATCTTACTTTACAAGCCTTAATGCTTGTATCTCACTCCATAATTAATTGCTTACATTTTGGATTAATCTATTGTCCAGGTGATTAAGCCTTTGTCCAGAAGTTTTTCGCATGAAAGTGAACTTGTTAAGTACAAATCCTGTCCCAAAGCCCATGCTTTGCTAAAATTGTGTTTGTACTTCACCATAAGTCAGGGAAGTCAGCCCCTTTTAACCAAAAACTTCAGTACTTCACCTTGGGATCTTTGAAAATCTACATAGCTTAATATTCACGTTTCAGCCAAGCCACATCTTTGTCTAAACTTCCAAACCTTTTCTCTATAAATAGAGGAACCATTGACAAAGAAAGGGTCTAGATTTTTGCTAAGAGAGAAAAATCATAAAAATCCTCAAGCACTCAAACTTTCCCATATTTTCAAACTCCTATATTCCCAAACTCTCCAACATTCTCAAACCTTTAAAACTCTAAGACTTTTTTCATAAAAAGTCTCAGTAGTGTACATTTCAATTTACTTCCCCTAAACTGAAGCAACCTTCGATTCACCTTCCACCATCCTATACTCTCTTTTGATTCAGTGACTGCCCAAACCAAGCAGTAACAAAACTAGTTTTAGTAAGATCCCAACGAAGCTCCCTTCACCATAAAAAAAAGGGTCACCTACAGCTCTTTCGACTAAGCACTTCAAGAGGTAAGTTCTCTCCAAACTTGGAACTCTTTCATTTAAACATCATGTGTACATGCCAATAAATAAAAATGTAGATATTTCTGGACCATGTTTTAACATTCGATTCTGACTGCCCATACGCTGAAAACTCAACCTTAATTAGTTATACTTTGGACTTTGAGACCCATCATTTTGTTTTTTTTGTGCTAACCCCTGGACTGTAGTTATGTTTGGATGTTTCCTTTTAAGAACTTAAGACAGGTTTGTCATACCCTTCGATTGGCTAGCTGCACAAGCCTTTCGAATCACAATCTGAGGGCCTAAGATGCTTACAATGAGTCAACAAGGAGCCTGTGGAAAAGTCAGAACCTTACTGACTCCAACCTCCAGTCGAAGGAGACAAAGGCAAATCGAAGAGCATGACTGATTCCAAACTCCAAATTGAAAGAAGCCCAAAATGCACAGAGTCGAAGGGTTCCTGCCTGAGTCGAAGGCCCTTTTGTTTTCTTGCCTTTACTTTATTTTTGATTTTATAATTTCATGTTATTCAATATGGTTGTAATAGCGCAGGTTTTTATCTTCCTTTTGCATTTTATTGTATGCTTGTTAGTAAAATAGGAAATGTATGACAAGATAAAAACAACAAAATAGACAATCTTAATCAAAGACAAAACGCATGCAAATAACACACTTGCACACAAGCATCCTTAGGGTTTCTCCCACTTGGTTGCCTAAGAATAAAATGGCCATGTTACGCACGCGAAGTATCTTGGCAAAACAAAAGAAATATAAGATCATAGTCCCTCGATGACGCTATTCAAAGGTTGCCTAAACAAAGATGATCTTAGTCCCTCAAACATGCTAAGATACTTGGCAACATTGCTATCATGGTCATACGATGACCCACGCCCGTCCCATATACATCCAAAGATAAGGTTGCTTACCAAATCAATGGTAAGTAAACAATGTGAAAGGAATAAAAATGCACAAGAAAGACATTTGAGTAGGTAGATAGCTTCTAGTTACTTGTCCAATTTCAAAACAATCATTGCTATTTTCAAAAACAAACATACACACATTTCAAAAAAATTTACAAAACATTGAAAACATTTTCAAAAGACAAACATCTTTGTATACATTCTTACGAATGAGAATCATTACAAAGATTGCCTAAACAATGGCCTCTTTTACAAAGTACTTTCAAAACCACACCAAACACCATTTCAAACAAAGCAAAGCAAGTGATCTAAACAAGTAACTAAGAGCCCATGGAAAACCATGGATGAAAAGGATGCTAGCACCTTCACTTTTCATAATCTACCCCCCGAACTCAAGAAAACATCTCAAAGGTCTTTCCTGTGCTTTTTTACCTTTCCTTTTGGATAAAAGAAAAGTCGGCAGCGACTCTTGCTAACCGCAACATTTGCAAACACAAACGCAAAACCTCAAGTCAGTTCTCCCACCGCATCACGGACATGATTAATTTACTTCTGTGCCAACGTGTGAGTCTCCAAAGGTCGAGCTTCGGCAGAAGGTGGTATTAACATTGTTCATAAAAAATCACAAACAAACAAAAACATGTGAGCTGAACTACGGTAGCTCTGATTCCTCAAAAATGATACGTAGGCATTAGGGTAGGGACCAAGAGAGTACAACTTTATTTTCCCTACGTTATTTCCTCCTTTCTTTCGCATGAATTCTTATTCAGTAGTAAACAATAAGCATAGATTAAACACACCCATAAGATAGACAACAAGAGTGGATACCGTAGAGTACTACGGGCGTGTGGGGTGCTAATACCTTCCCCTAGCGTAATAGACTCTCTTAACCGATCTCTCGGTCGCAAGACTGTGACTTCTCCTTTCTTAGATTTTCTCGATGTTTACCTTTCCCTTCATGTCGGATAAAAGAAGTTCGATGGAAACTTCATTGTTTGATGATTTTCAGTCGGTTGTTTCAGCTGGCGACTTCACTGGGGAAAGAATCAACCAAATGCTGGTCCATCTCAGAGTCACTCCTAGCTCTTGCTTCTTTTCTTTGGGTGTTTATTTTTATGCTTTATATTTATTCATTCATACATGATTACCTGAGCATATGTGTGCATTGCATTTTACTGTTTTCCATATACTATTGTTGTATTGAATCTGCTTCTTGTTGGGTGGGTGTTATAAGAGGTAAAAGGCCCAATACCCATTCCAAGTGACAACCATAGGAACCTTAGGAATAGAGTGGAACACGATGGATAAGGGATGTAGATTACCCTAGACAGCTATGTCGGCCATGCTTAGATGAGGTTTTAATGAGGTGCTATCATTACCACATAGGTGTACGATGATAGTACTCTCAAGCGAACCCGTGATTTTGAGTTACCATTGCCTTATCCTAACCTAGTCTTCACCCGTGAGTGAGGAGGGAATATTTTATCACAGGTACAGATGGTGACCATGTTCAGATGGTTACTCATGTTCAGATGGTGACTATACTCAGACGTTGACTATTGGTTTTAATGGTTATATTCTGGATTTCTATTGGTGACTTATTTAGATGCTTTATTTTGTTGGTGACCATATGGTTCTTAGATTTATTTTCTGAGTTCCTGAATTTTTTATTTGGAGGTTCATTCGGGCCTTTGATCTTGATATTCCCAACATGTTCAGAAAAGTATCAACAATATCTGGTGGTCCAGAAGCCTTGATCTCGTACAATTGATTATCTACATGGTACTTGGTTCTTGTATGTGCCAAAGCTATGTCAGACCTTTGATCTGATAATATTCATATGATTTAGAATAGTGCAGCAATCATATTCAGAAATGATGGAACTTTGATCCCATTTGATCAGATGTCTTTGCATACATAACATGGTTAACTACATGCACAACATACATGTTCTGTTATTTTCATGGAATCATATTTGTGAGTCTTGTGCTGAACTTTTCCATCCCTTCCCTACATGAAATCAAAATCAAAGCACGTAAATTCCTTGGAAATGACGGAACATGACACATCATCCATTCATGCACCCCATGCATATTCATGAGTTCATAACAGGTACTCGAAGATTAGGGATTCTTATTCAGACCTGGTGCTCTCTTCAGAGGTTCAAACTTGATTTATTACTTCACATGTTCAGAGATCAGTATGGGATAACTCTGTGGGGGATTGACCGATGCAAAGATCCTGATAGGGTTGATCATGGTATACATGAAAGCTTTGGCCTATGGTCAGGAATTCTTCGAGAAGGAAGATAATCAATTGAAGACTCAGATGAACTGGGTCATGGAATATCTAATGATGATGATGTCAATAATCTTACACTTACTACTGCAACAGGTTCTCTCTTCTCCTCATCTTTTGGGAATTGCTTTCAACCATGAAATGCTACACAATCTTGAGTTCTTGGGACATTTTATCAACAGACAGTTCCTATTCACTATGTGAACTCAAGAAACTTGTTTTACCAGCAAGATAAGAGTACGCCTGAAGAAAAGATGATCTTATATCAGTGATTCATTCTCATTGGTTTCCACACTTATTCGAGCTTAAGTGGGTTATACCCCTTACTTCGGCACCGTCTATAAATTCCCTTCCAGATCATGATACCAACGTCAGATGTGGTTACCACATTGGGGCATCCGATTCAATGAGGGGCACTCTCCACAACTTTGTGTTCCCTGATTTTTTCAACATCAGCTAGTCTTTGTTCCCCAAGTGAATTCATTGGGCTAGGCTCTTAAGCAAAGACAAAAGAAGCCCGATGAGTATCATGATGAAAACCCATGACATTACATCAAATTATTTCCTTGCTCAGTGGGAGTTCAATTGGTAAAGCTCTGATCTTTGGGGTACTCTTCCCACAAACATCTCTTCTGATTGCGATACACATGCTAGATGTATCCCATATTCTGGGGTACATGGTTTTGATATTGAAAATTGTAAAAGGGTTGAAGTATAAAGCCCATCACCTGTCTGGCGTCTCTTCCAAAGGTCCAATTCCTATTTGGCCAACTATTGGACTCTTTTTCACCAGGTGGATGTCTCTGTTGTTCCGATAGAAGATGAACTGTACCATTTCTTTGTGGCATAATATGCTTGGTGATTCAGTTTATACCGATTCGCTCGGTAAAGCATCCATTCAATTTCTAAACACCGGAGATATAAGGGAGATAAACCCTCGTTAACCCCTCTGAGCCTTCAAAGTACGAGTTTCTTTTCTGTTCATAAAAACCCTCATTTTAACCCTGGGGCCACGTTACAACCCTTAAAAGTCCTAACTGTGAACCAGGCCACATTATAACCCTTAAAAGTCCTAACCGAAGCATGGGTCAACTCAAAAGTACGCTACAACGAGATAACGTCTAACTGACTCCTAAGAGGTATGTTTAAATATCTGTGTTGGCATCATGTGCTTGCATTAACATTCATAAAAAAGAATTTGCAAATGTTTCTCTCTAGCTAGTGACTCGTTCACAACAAAGTTGTGATATCATTTCACTTAAAGTTTTTCAAACTTCAAGACTTACATACGTGTTGCACTAGAATTATCACTCTCATGATAAACATTCTTCTGCATAAAAAACAACTGATTGACATCAATTAAGTTTACACAATGAACAATCAGTAAAGAGCACAATCTTGTCAGAGAAGAGAGGCTTGAATACGCTGTTGAAAGCAAAAGTCAACTGTCACAGGAGAAATGACTTATCCAGAGGCACGTTGCCCAGATATTCTGTTAAGCGAAAGCATCTTGGTGCTTCATAGTCTGAGTACCCTTTAAGGATGAAGTTAGCAGATCCCGCCAATCTAGGGAAATCAAGTCGAGAGTCGATCTCTCCGAGGTTAGCCAAATCTGGGGCATTCCCTCAAAGCTATCAATCAGAGGCCACCATGTCGATAAATCTCTTCAAGCTAATATCAATCAAAGGCAATCACGTCGATAAATCTCTTCAAGTTGCCGTCGATCAGGGGCTATCACATCGATAAATCTATTACGAATTCATTCAACTTGGGGAAGTTGCGTCGAGATTTGATAAATCTCTCCAAGAAACCTATAATCAAGAGGAGTTTATTTCGTGATTCAAGACATTGGGGGCAAGCCACCTCGTATCGTATTGTGGCACAGATATTCCGGTCTTCTATTCAGCATTGATCTTCTCAAAGATCCTCCAGACAGGAGCATTCCGTATCCGTACTCACAAAGTTGTCCAATCCAATTATGTTGCACGAGATGACTACAATCAAGCTAAAAGAGTTATAACAATCACCCTGACCTAGCCAACACACAAAGTTGCCTTTATCAGAAAATTTCAAATGTGATTCCCAGAGTGAATTTAGAAAGTTCGGAGTCGTCGTTTAACTCACCACGCGCAAGTGCATCCCTAGTGGAGTTAATCAAGTGCATCCCCAGTAGAGTTAATCAAGTGCATCCCTAGTGGATTTAATCAAGTGCATCCCTAGTGGAGCTAAATCGGAGCATTCACAGGTGCCCATGACCATCTTTTATCCCCCAAGTGATTCAAGAGGTAATTCCCCAGTGTGGCGTAAACTTGGGGCATGTATTCAGAGAGATTCACATGGCATTCGGTATCCATTCTTCGGCATATTCAGTTCTACCATCCTCTCGGCGGTTCAGGATGTAGAGAAGTTGGGCCAAATTATCTCTTCCCCAACAACACAATTCATAATTCAGTGGCGTACCTGAAGACTCGCTTCGTCAGCAATTCAATCTTCAGCGGGGTCATTGATAATCTTCGGTATCAAGAGCTCCCCAGTGTAAATTCCTATCAGTATCCCTAGCAATCTTTGGTACTGCAGGTTTCCAGCGCCGATATGTATTGTAATCTCTAGTGATGAGCAACAGTTCCCAACGAGCCCTCGCTTATCCCCATGAAGTCTATTTCTTTGCATTTGCATATAGTTATCATTACATAACATTGCATCTTCAAAAGCGTGTAGCTGATCTATCAAAATGGATCTTTGCGTCAAAAGAAATTCAAACATGCATACAAAGCATAAGCTAGATCAGGTACCTTACACGAAACACTTGAATCATTCAAAGACAACAATACGTCCCCTCAAGAGGATATCACTCCCAAACCTTCAGCTAACATCCTTCACCTTCACAATTCCCAGCAAAATCAAGACACCTTGTCATTCTAAAGCCCAACTCCTGCTCTGGAAAACCTTTTTCAAAACCCAGTCCTCGTTTGGTAGTTAGCTCTTGTCTGGAAATCAATTCTAAATCCAGTTCTCGTTTGGTAGTCAGTTCCTGTCTGACAAACGATTCAGTCTTCCAACACTCGTCTGTGTCAGTTTCCCAAACACTCATCTATGGTAGTTCCCAAACACTCATCTTTTCAACTCCTAAACACTCATCATGTCATAACCCATGTGATCATCTTAGGACCTGAGATCGCCCGATGGCGAGGTTCTTCCCATAGATCTTGTCTTAGAACCTGAGATCTTCTATACGCTAGGTTCTCCGATAAATCACTCTCATGTTTCACCTTAAAACCTGAGATCGCCCGTTGGCTAGGGAGTATCTGTTGACGACTACAGTACCAGACTCGATTCCTGTATCTAGACAGGGCACGTCTGAAGAGTTCGAAGATCTGATTCCTGAATCTTGCCAGGGAGTATCTGTTGACGACTACAGTACCAGACTCGATTCCTGTATCTAGACAGGGCACGTCTGAAGAGTTCGAGGATCCGATACCTGTATCTTGCCAGGGAGTATCTGTTGACGACTACAGTACCAGACTCGATTCCTGTATCTAGACAGGGCACGTCTGAAGAGTTCGAAGATCCGATTCCTGAATCTTGCCAGGGAGTATCTGTTGACGACTACAGTACCAGACTCGATTCCTGTATCTAGACAGGGCACGTTTGAAGAGTTCGAAGATCCGATTCCTGAATCTTGCCAGGGAGTATCTGTTGACGACTACAGTACCAGACTCGATTCCTGTATCTAGACAGGGCACGTCTGAAGAGTTCGAAGATCCGATTCCTGAATCTTGCCAGGGAGTGTCTGTTGACGACTACAGTACCAGACTCGATTCCTGTATCTAGACAGGGCACGTCTGAAGAGTTCGAAGATCCGATTCCTGAATCTTGCCAGGGTGTATCCGTTGAAGACTAACATTACCAGACTCGATTCCTGTATCTCGCCAGGGCACGTCTGAAGAATTCAAAGATCCAGCTCCTGTAACCAATCAGGACACATCTATACCAAGCATCTGAAAACCAACTCCTGCAACGTGTCAGGTACTCATTTTTCCTTTTGCAGGCATGCAGGTTCTCGCTAAAGAATCTCTTACGCGATCAACATCCAGATGGCATCTATAAGCCCATCATCCTATTGCATCAACCTATAAATGGCATCTGTAAGCCCATTTCCATCATCACACTGCTGCTATGTGAGCGCAAATTTCTGGGCACTCTAGTGTTCAATCATCTTCTACCCTCAGATTACGAAAGGCACGTCAGCCAATCTACATCCTTAGATCTAAGAAGATTGAACAGGGGCAACTGTTGTACCCCAAAATTTGCCCTCCCATAACCTTCAAAGTTTTGACAAGAATCATCCACAATTGGTTCAAGTCTACTCAAAGGCTACACAGTCAACCATCCTCCTGAAGCCAGTCAAACTAGGGTTTTGGTTCTCACAAGGAAGCTGAAGTTTTCAAGGCCTCAATCAAGTCTCACATGCCTACAAATATGGTCAAGCATCCCCATATCAAGTTTCAAGACTTTCAGCACAATATTGCACAGTCAAAAACCCTAATTGCACTACAGTCAACTGTAGGGGCAAAATGGTCATTTGACAGTCAAAAGTTCAAATTTTTGGTCAACATATCATTTTGAAGCCACAAACATCATTTGATCAATGCTTGATCATGATTCTCAAAATTTGGCTCAAAAATCATCAAGATGCAAAAGTTTCTATTTTTGGACAGTTGAAAAAGTCAACTGAAATTGACCAGGGCATAACTTTCACATGGATTATCATAAAAATTCCATCCAAAGCTCATTTTGAAGAGAAAGACATTTCCTACAACTCATCTTCATACTTCAAGTCCAAGAAATGCTCTCACAAAAAGTTATCAATTTCAACATTATAGGTCATTTTCAAAAGTCAACAAAAAGGGACTTTAGGTCAAAGGCCATAACTTGAGATTGGTAAATCAAAATGACATGGGACCAAAGACATTGTTTAGAGGACTCAAAAAACTTTCCAAAATGTCCAAGAACATGAGCAAATCTTAAAAATTGAGCAAGTTATGCATTGGAGAAGTTGGGAAATTTTTGTGAAATGGCCAAAATCATTTATCCTTGAAATCTCATTTTTGACAAAAGGGGACCACTTTTTCCACTTGAATTAACTTGGCCATGCCTCCCACGTGTCCCACCTTTTATTTCAGATTTTTTTATTAATTTTTTCATTTTTTATTGATTTTATTGGATTTAATTAATTTTAAATCTTTTAAAATCAAAAGAAATTCAAAAATTGATTTAAAAGGGAATATTTGGTTTTTACTAGCCTTGAAACACCATTATGTGCCTACCAAAATTCGTGCAAGGGAGTAAAGAAGGCAAGAATTCAAAAATGGACTCAAAATGGAAAGTTGGTTATGGAGTTTTATGTGAAAATCCAAAACATCAATGCAAGCATATTTGGCCATAATTCTCATTCATACACCTTGACTAGAGTATATACAATTGAGAGAAAACAAGAATTGGACAGAATCTGCACCCTATTGCTCACGAAAAACTCACATTTTTAACAAAAAAACTCAAAACTGAAAACTCATTTCCAAAGCGATTCAAGTCTCAAAACCTGTTCTATTGGCTTCTTGGAGGATCATAGGACATAACTGAATCATTCCCCAAGCCCCATACTCAAAGAAACGCGAGGTTACCATCGAAACTGGTAAAAGAAATTCCAAATCTGTTGTCCCTTATTCATGTATCTTTATCACATTTTGTTGTTATATTTATGTTTATGATGAAATTTGCAAGCTAATGATATGATCTAATCGAAGTTTCACGCACTCTATGCCAAGATACCATGTTTGAATCCTAGAGTTTAAAGAGTTTCAGATTGGGGGTTTTTGACTGGAGAAAAATTAGCCTTCAAGACCTGTGCCATTAGATTCAGCAGGTCTGAACGATCACAAACCACTCATCGCGATCAATTTATGAACACTACAGGCCTAATCGCTATTTTCTGGAAACCGGCCTAAGAAAACATTTGCAAAACCGTGGCCAAAGTGTTCTTGTTTCAGAAAAAATAAAATACGCGAGGAAGATGATGTGTTGGCAAACGTTGGTTGGTTCTTTTAAATTTCGCGCGTTTTTAAACCACTAACTATTGCTTCTTATTATATTATTTCTTGTTTATTTATTTAACAAAAAAGTTCAGTGGTTCAGCTGGCAACGCGTTTGAATGGTAAACCACAAGACCTGGGTTCGAGCCCCAGGTCTTCAATAATTTCAATATCATTTTTCTATTAACTATCACGTGCAGATTCAGCATTGAAGCACACCATACACGCTCAGAAATCAATGGCCATCTGTCCAGGTTCATCAGATCAAGGGTGCAGATTGGAAGAATAGCATAAGATCCAGTCAACGCCACAGCATACTACCAAAAAAGTCAAATAGATCAATAGCTTATTGGGCCAGATTTCTCAATCCAAACCTCCAAATTAAGGGCTTCACCCCCTTAGGTCTTTTTTACAATTTTCTTTCTTTTCTTTGTTCTTTTTATTATTTTTATATTTTTTAATTGTTGCTTTATTTTAATTAATTAATATTTTCAAAATATAAAAAACACAAAAAAATCAGAAAAGATAAAAATAAATAATAATTTTATTCTAGTATTAATTTTTGTAAATAAATCCCTTAATTAATTTAGATTTAATTTTAGGTTATAATTTAACTCTTTTTTTTTACAATAAACCAAAAAATAATAAAATTAGATCTTTAATACTTTTTCCCTTTTTTAATTAATTAAATATTTTGTCATCAACCATTAATTTTGTAAATAAGTTTGATAATTAATTAGTTTTAATTTTAGGTTTTAACTTTAATGCATTCTCTTTAATAAATTAAAAACAATTAGAATTAGAATTAATTATTTGACCTTTATTTAATTTAAATTTCTTTAATGTCATAAATACAAAAAAAAACATAAAAAAACAAGTTCTTTCTTTTTATTTAATTTAATTATTCCATTAATTTTATTTTAAATTCCTTAAAGGGTCCAACGCCCTCGCATTCGGTCATATTTTCCTTTTTCGCGCGTTTTATTTATTTTTGATGTAAATATAATGTACTTGTACCAAAGCCATGTAATAGCTATTAGACATTTATTTTCTGCAATTTATTTTAAATCGGGTCTGGATTAATTTGGCGTTGTAGACCCGCGCCCTTGTAATAGCGTAGGACCTTTATCCTTTCCGCATTTTAAATTCCCGCACCTTTAACTGTTAAACAATAACATGAAAGAATGAATGCCCAAAAATAAAATCAAAACGTAGATCACCAATGCATGACAAGACAAACAATAAACTGAAAACGGCACACAATTCACACACCACCCCTAGGGTACGCGTCACTGTTGCCTTGCCCCTCGAAAGGTGATCGTCGAGTAGAGGATGTCATAGTAAGTCCTCATGATCCGGGAACCTGGCATGAGGGTAGCTTCTAAGGTGTCTTCCTATTACTCCGGTGATCACCATGTTCCGAACCTCGAATTGACCCGAACACCTCCAACGGTGGTGCTACCTACCTCTCAATGGTGGGATGGCACTACTTTAAAGGACATTTACACAGACGAATTCCTTAGGGTAGGTAGATTCTCATAGATACTTGCTCTTTTCAAAAACGAACAAAATACTTTTCACACCTACACTTTCTAAAAGTTTTCAAACAAATTTTTCATACACTCTTGAGGACAGATACAGGAGTTACTTAGAAATTTTTTCAAACGAAACTTTTTCAAAACCCACTCACAATTGAAAAGCAAACCTTTTGAAAACACAATGAGCAAGTATCTAAGAGCCCATGGATAACCATGGATAGAAAGGGTGCTAACACCTTCCCTTTCTATAATCTACCTCCCGAACCGAGAAACAAATCTCATAAGGAATTTTTCTGTGCTTTTGTCCTTTCCATGTTGGAGAAAATAAAAGACGGTGGCGACTCTTGCTTACCGCGACATTTCGCGAAACCAGCTTTAAAACAGTCAGTTACAGATCCACCGATCACAGAACTGGCGACTCTGCTGGGGAATTACTTTTAAAGCGACGTGTACCTTAGGATTAAGATCACTGTGTTTTCAATTGTCTTCTTTGCTTGCTTTATTATTGTGGGTTGCTTGGGAGTTCTATAGATCCTAAACCCGGATCTGGGGATACCTTCTTAGAAAGTAGCAACAAGGCTGTGAGGGAACTGTGCGGGGTATACCGACATGGTTGAAGCAGTCTGCTACGTTGATGTGGCACTTTGGTGTGTACCGGTAACCCTTGAGTCAATCAAGGAGAGTACGGGGCCTCTGCATGGTGTCGTGAAGCATCAACAGACCTTAGGAACCTTAATTGAACCATCTTGGCCTCTTTAGGGTAGTGAGATAACTGCTTTGGTGTACTCCGAAGTCGGCTGATACTCGATACTACACTCAATTGAGGGTTATTTTCTTGGGATATTTTGATCGCCAGTCAGTGGCTAAATCGAAACGATGAACAATGAAAGCAATCCAATGATATTGAGATCCTTAGAACCCGGTTACTTTGATAGGACAGGTTTGAGCCCACCAACTTCAAGAGGGTAATACCCCGACCCCATGCTGGCCTAAACTCTAAGGGCTCTTTTGTGTGACTTGTGTGCCTTCGTACTTGCCTACTTGCATGCTTGTTAAACTGACACATGAACTACTTGCAGGTTTGGTCCATAGTCCTTAATTAGGACTCATAACAAAGTTTACCAAGTTTCTTGCAGGTTTTGTTTATAGTCCTTAATTGGGACTCATGACAGGTTTTACTTGAGTTTCTTGCAGGTTTTGGTTTGCAGTCCTTAACAAGGGCTCATAACAGGGTTTATCCATATTACCCCATGCATCATGACATCATACCATTGCATACATCCTCATCCATTTCAAGGATCTCAAGGGGCTTGTGATGCAGGTCATGGTGAATCAACTACCCCAGCAAGGGGCAAAGAGGATTTATTTTCCTCTAGCCAGAGTTGTCAGGGGCTATGACCCACTTGATATGGTGAGCTTTGACTCTTGAAGAAGGTTCCCTTAACCAAGGTTGTTTGGAAATCAAAACCAGACATGATGACTAAAGTCAGAGGCTATGACCCACTGGATATGGTGAGCCTTTGACCCTGGGAAGAAAGATTCCCAACAAACATGAAGCTCTTTCAATCAAGCTACCGGATCCAAATGCTAACAAATTTTCTTGTTTATCCCGTGAGGTCCTTGAAAACATTACATGCATGTCATACATATCATTGCATAACAGGTACCCTTGTTGCAGGTTACTTACCCTTCCCGCTGTTTATTTCAGCAATGGCTTTCCAACCAGGCAACCAGGATCTTCTGGCTCAAGAGACTCGGTTCGGGGAAATCCTCCTGAATTTATCTAAGGGGCAGGAGGAGCTAAGGACACTTCTCATGGGGACCTTTGTCAGGAACGGTGCTGAGGATGAAAGGCTGAAACACCTACAAGCTGAGGTGGATGCATTGAAAGCCCAAATGCTGGGGCAGAGGAATGCCATTCAAGGTTTAGCTCAAAGACAAGATGAGCTCCGGTTTCTCGTCAACCAACTGCTTCAGGGTAACCAACTGGGGCAAACATCTAAGGGTAAAAAGCCAGCCATCGTTCGACCGTCTTTGAGACAAAGAAGCAGGGAGAAAGTTCCTCATATGGCCCCAGTATCACCAATTCAGTATCAACCTCACCAGCTTCAGCCAGACGAGCCCAAAAGACAATTCACCCAGCTCAACACGTCGCTGTCCCAAGCTTTGCAACAACTGTTGAAGTTGAATCTGGTGACGTTGATAGGACTTCACCCTAATCCTAAGACTTCTTCACCCAACTATAATCCTGAGGCCAGGTGCGCATACCATTCTAACAGCCCGGGGCATGATACTGATGACTGTTGGAAGTTGAGGTACAAAATCCAAAGCCTGATTGATGAAGGAGCTGTGGAATTCACCCCAGATGGTCAGGTCGAGTTATTCTACTATCCCTGCGAGGTTCACCATTTGAAGTAACAAGCCCTGAGGCTAGAAGACTGGTGTTTATTAGAATTTTCAAGTTGTAATTTTCTTTTGATTGTTCAAACATTTACTCATTGTTATTTCATTAATGCATCGCATATGTCTGTTTTGAAGCAATATATTCGCATTTATTATGCTTAAAACTGTTTTCATATTTTTGTGATGTTCAATGCTCGATTAACAATTCTAAGCCTCTTGAGGGAGGATGACGAAAACGATACCACAATGTACAGTATGCTTTTGAACAGACCCCGCTTATGAGGTACAGGCATTGTTTCAATCCCTAAACATTGGAGTTATAAGGATGATAACCCCTCGTCAACCCCTTTGAGCCAAAGAAGTAGGAGTTTTTCTTTTCGAAATTTAAAATCCTTAATCATAACCTGGGGCAGGTTAGTCTCTCAATTGATCCAAGTGCATAACGAATGGCACCAAGAAGGTCCTTACAAAACAAAGAAAGACAGTGATGGTTCCGAATGATCAATAAAGAAAGGCAGCCATTATCTTTCAAAATAAAAAAAAACCCATTAAGTCAAAACCCATGAAGGAGACTTACAAAACTGGGGCATCCCGCTGACTGTAATCATAAAAGAAACAGTTCAGGCAAAAAAAATAGGGATAACAAAATCAAAAACAGAGGTCACACAAACCCTCAACAAAAAGAAATGACTGCCCATTCAGAATAAATCATCATTATTTGAACCATCATTGGTATATCAAAGCAAAGACTCAAACAAGGTCTAACGCACGATCAGCTGAGTTTAGGTTTGAAGAACATCACGAAGAACGGGTGGGTACAAATAAAATTTGAGCCTTTATCCTTTGTTTCTTAAACCATGAACCAGGCCACGTTATAACCCTTAAAAGTCCTAGCTGAAGCATGGGTTAGTTCGAAAGCATACTGTTACGAAAGGTATCCTGACTCCTGAAGGCCTACGGTAAATACGGAGTTGACATCACGTTTTACAAACATTCACTTGTTTTATGAAAAATAATGCATTTTCAAAATCTTCAAGACAGACATAAACTTTGCATTTTTGACATAACTTTGTTTGCATATGACTTTTTGTTTGAACAGCAGAAGTTCGCACGACGAATGCCTAATGAACAGAAGTACCTCCAATCAAGGGGCAGACATGACCATGGTCCATTATCTGGGGCAATCCAATCAAGATTCGGAGAATCTCTCAAAGGACCAACTAACTTGGGGCAAATCTCCGCCTGAGTCACTTGGGGCATTCCAACAACGAATCTTGCCCGATTAAACATCTTCGGGTGGCATGACAAAACACTTCTAACAGGGGCAACTCCCTACTTTCTGAGAACGGACATAGTCGAAAAGATACTACGCATAATCAAAGACCCGCTAGGTTGACACACCTAGGCAAAAATAAGGGCTTCCCGGCGAACCAAAAGGGTTCGGGCAAAATGAAGGGATGAAATGAAAAATCTGTACACCCGGCAAGTCGAAAACCTGAAAAGGCGGCTTGGGCAAAAATGGGTATCCCGGTGGACTGAAAACCCGAAAGGGCGGTCCAGGCAAAAGTTAGGGATCAAAGCGTACGACTATGTCCTGTCATTTTGTCACCTGCCTACCAGAAGAAGGTCTGTCCATCAACAAGCTATCAGCACCTCTTAGGTCTTCCTCTCCCACCTCAGAAACAGGGGCAATAAAGAGTTGTCTGAGCAGTCTAATTGTTCTATCCTCCAAGGTACCGAGGTAGGTTCAGCTAAAGAATATAACCAGGCATCTTAAATTCCCCAGAGAGTGAGCCAGCAAGCAGTATACTCTCCTCAAGCAAGGCAATTATCAACCTTAAAGAAGTTGGGTGTCCTCCAGCAGACCTCAACATGCTCCAGCAGTGTACATGTTCTTAACAAGCATCCCCGGCAATCTTGGTCTAAAGATTGTTCCCCGGCGGCATACCAAGCATTCAAAGGGATCACTTCCCCCGCAGTTCAATACTTCCCCAGGAGAGTCCAATCCAGTTCCCCAGGAAAGTTGGAACTCATCTCCCCAAGCAGCAAGTGCATCCCCAGTAGATTCTGGAAGCTTGTCCCTCGCAGAGCACGAACGCGTCGTCCGGCTTTATTTAAAGAGTTATTTCCTTAACAGGATATAACTGGGTTATCCTCAGCCAAAAGCCATGGAAAGATCGTCGTCGACAAAGTCTTCTTATCCCCAGCGAAGTCTAGTAACGCTTCCAATACAACGACGGTATCCCCAGCGAAGTTACCATCAACATTTCAACAAGAGTACCTCTCTCCCCACAGGGTATTGTTCCCCAGCCAGATCACTAGAATAATTTTCTCCCCGCAGAGTAATCTCTCCAACAAGTTTATTCCCCCAACAGAGTCATCTTCTCCTACCGGTTTATCCTTGCAACCATCACTCCACAGTGGAAACCAAGAATGCTATTCACATCAGCCCAGGATTCAACTTCCCGGCATCCGTCTAGGATTTATTTTCCTAAGACGAAAACATACATTCACAAACAACATATCTTCATACATTATAAGCATACATATACACATCATGAACATACAATCTCATTCATTCTGAGAACATCTCGCATGTCATACATCATGGCATCGCATACAACTAACGTTTTGTCTTTTCAGGACAAAAGTTAATATAAAGATAATTGCTATCAACTGTCGTGATTCCAGATCCGATTCCTGAATCTTGCCAGGGAGTATCTGTTGACGACTACAGTACCAGACTCGATTCCTGTATCTAGACAGGGCACGTCTGAAGAGTTCGAAGATCCGATTCCTGAATCTTGCCAGGGAGTATCTGTTGACGACTACAGTACCAGACTCGATTCCTGTATCTAGACAGGGCACGTCTGAAGAGTTCGAAGATCCGATTCCTGAACCTTGCCAGGGAGTATCTGTTGACGACTACAGTACCAGACTCGATTCCTGTATCTAGACAGGGCACGTCTGAAGAGTTCAAAGATCCGATACCTGTATCTTGCCAGGGAGTATCTGTTGACGACTACAGTACCAGACTCGATTCCTGTATCTAGACAGGGCACGTCTGAAGAGTTCGAAGATCTGATTCCTGAATCTTGCCAAGGAGTATCTGTTGACGACTACAGTACCAGACTCGATTCCTGTATCTAGACAGGGCACGTCTGAAGAGTTCGAGGATCCGATACCTGTATCTTGCCAGGGAGTATCTGTTGACGACTACAGTACCAGACTCGATTCCTGTATCTAGACAGGGCACGTCTGAAGAGTTCGAAGATCCGATTCCTGTATCTTGCCAGGGAGTATCTATTGACGACTACAGTACCAGACTCGATTCCTGTATCTAGACAGGGCACGTCTGAAGAGTTCGAAGATCCGATTCCTGAATCTTGCCAGGGAGTATCTGTTGACGACTACAGTACCAGACTCGATTCCTGTATCTAGACAGGGCACGTCTGAAGAGTTCGAGGATCCGATACCTGTATCTTGCCAGGGAGTATCTGTTGACGACTACAGTACCAGACTCGATTCCTGTATCTAGACAGGGCACGTCTGAAGAGTTCGAAGATCCGATTCCTGAATCTTGCCAGGGAGTATCTGTTGACGACTACAGTACCAGACTCGATTCCTGTATCTAGACAGGGCACGTCTGAAGAGTTCGAGGATCCGATACCTGTATCTTGCCAGGGAGTATCTGTTGACGACTACAGTACCAGACTCGATTCTTGTATCTAGACAGGGCACGTCTGAAGAGTTCGAAGATCCGATTCCTGTATCTTGCCAGGGAGTATCTGTTGACGACTACAGTACCAGACTCGATTCCTATATCTAGACAGGGCACGTCTGAAGAGTTCGAAGATCCGATTCCTGTATCTTGCCAGGGAGTATCTGTTGACGACTACAGTACCAGACTCGATTCCTGTATCTAGACAGGGCACGTCTGAAGAGTTCGAAGATCTGATTCCTGAATCTTGCCAGGGAGTATCTGTTGACGACTACAGTACCAGACTCGATTCCTGTATCTAGACAGGGCACGTCTGAAGAGTTCGAGGATCCGATACCTGTATCTTGCCAGGGAGTATCTGTTGACGACTACAGTACCAGACTCGATTCCTGTATCTAGACAGGGCACGTCTGAAGAGTTCGAAGATCCGATTCCTGAATCTTGCCAGGGAGTATCTGTTGACGACTACAGTACCAGACTCGATTCCTGTATCTAGACAGGGCACGTTTGAAGAGTTCGAAGATCCGATTCCTGAATCTTGCCAGGGAGTATCTGTTGACGACTACAGTACCAGACTCGATTCCTGTATCTAGACAGGGCACGTCTGAAGAGTTCGAAGATCCGATTCCTGAATCTTGCCAGGGAGTGTCTGTTGACGACTACAGTACCAGACTCGATTCCTGTATCTAGACAGGGCACGTCTGAAGAGTTCGAAGATCCGATTCCTGAATCTTGCCAGGGTGTATCCGTTGAAGACTAACATTACCAGACTCGATTCCTGTATCTCGCCAGGGCACGTCTGAAGAATTCAAAGATCCAGCTCCTGTAACCAATCAGGACACATCTATACCAAGCATCTGAAAACCAACTCCTGCAACGTGTCAGGTACTCATTTTTCCTTTTGCAGGCATGCAGGTTCTCGCTAAAGAATCTCTTACGCGATCAACATCCAGATGGCATCTATAAGCCCATCATCCTATTGCATCAACCTATAAATGGCATCTGTAAGCCCATTTCCATCATCACACTGCTGCTATGTGAGCGCAAATTTCTGGGCACTCTAGTGTTCAATCATCTTCTACCCTCAGATTACGAAAGGCACGTCAGCCAATCTACATCCTTAGATCTAAGAAGATTGAACAGGGGCAACTGTTGTACCCCAAAATTTGCCCTCCCATAACCTTCAAAGTTTTGACAAGAATCATCCACAATTGGTTCAAGTCTACTCAAAGGCTACACAGTCAACCATCCTCCTGAAGCCAGTCAAACTAGGGTTTTGGTTCTCACAAGGAAGCTGAAGTTTTCAAGGCCTCAATCAAGTCTCACATGCCTACAAATATGGTCAAGCATCCCCATATCAAGTTTCAAGACTTTCAGCACAAAATTGCACAGTCAAAAACCCTAATTGCACTACAGTCAACTGTAGGGGCAAAATGGTCATTTGACAGTCAAAAGTTCAAATTTTTGGTCAACATATCATTTTGAAGCCACAAACATCATTTGATCAATGCTTGATCATGATTCTCAAAATTTGGCTCAAAAATCATCAAGATGCAAAAGTTTCTATTTTTGGACAGTTGAAAAAGTCAACTGAAATTGACCAGGGCATAACTTTCACATGGATTATCAGAAAAATTCCATCCAAAGCTCATTTTGAAGAGAAAGACATTTCCTACAACTCATCTTCATACTTCAAGTCCAAGAAATGCTCTCACAAAAAGTTATCAATTTCAACATTATAGGTCATTTTCAAAAGTCAACAAAAAGGGACTTTAAGTCAAAGGCCATAACTTGAGATTGGTAAATCAAAATGACATGGTACCAAAGACATTGTTTAGAGGACTCAAAAACCTTTCCAAAATGTCCAAGAACATGAACAAATCTTAAAAATTGAGCAAGTTATGCATTGGAGAAGTTGGGAAATTTTTGTGAAATGGCCAAAATCATTTATCCTTGAAATCTCATTTTTGACAAAAGGGGCCCACTTTTTCCACTTGAATTAACTTGGCCATGCCTCCCACGTGTCCCACCTTTTATTTCAGATTTTTTTATTAATTGTTTCATTTTTTATTGATTTTATTGGATTTAATTAATTTTAAATCTTTTAAAATCAAAAGAAATTCAAAAATTGATTTAAAAGGGAATATTTGGTTTTTACTAGCCTTGAAACACCATTATGTGCCTACCAAAATTCGTGCAAGGGAGTAAAGAAGGCAAGAATTCAAAAATGGACTCAAAATGGAAAGTTGGTTATGGAGTTTTATGTGAAAATCCAAAACATCAATGCAAGCATATTTGGCCATAATTCTCATTCATACACCTTGACTAGAGTATATACAATTGAGAGAAAACAAGAATTGGACAGAATCTGTACCCTATTGCTCACGAAAAACTCACATTTTTAACAAAAAAACTCAAAACTGAAAACTCATTTCCAAAGCGATTCAAGTCTCAAAACCTGTTCTATTGGCTTCTTGGAGGATCATAGGACATAACTGAATCATTCCCCAAGCCCCATACTCAAAGAAACGCGAGGTTACCATCGAAACTGGTAAAAGAAATTCCAAATCTGTTGTCCCTTATTCATGCATCTTTATCACATTTTGTTGTTATATTTATGTTTATGATGAAATTTGCAAGCTAATGATATGATCTAATCGAAGTTTCACGCACTCTATGCCAAGATACCATGTTTGAATCCTAGGGTTTACAGAGTTTCAGATTGGGGGTTTTTGACTGGAGAAAAATTAGCCTTCAAGACCTGTGCCATTAGATTCAGCAGGTCTGAACGATCACAAACCACTCATCGCGATCAATTTATGAACACTACAGGCCTAATCGCTATTTTCTGGAAACCGGCCTAAGAAAACATTTGCAAAACCGTGGCCAAAGTGTTCTTGTTTCAGAAAAAATAAAATACGCGAGGAAGATGATGTGTTGGCAAACGTTGGTTGGTTCTTTTAAATTTCGCGCGTTTTTAAACCACTAACTATTGCTTCTTATTATATTATTTCTTGTTTATTTATTTAACAAAAAAGTTCAGTGGTTCAACTGGCAACGCGTTTGAATGGTAAACCACAAGACCTGGGTTCGAGCCCCAGGTCTTCAATAATTTCAATATCATTTTTCTATTAACTATCACGTGCAGATTCAGCACTGAAGCACACCATACACGCTCAGAAATCAATGGCCATCTGTCCAGGTTCATCAGATCAAGGGTGCAGATTGGAAGAATAGCATAAGATCCAGTCAACGCCACAGCATACTACCAAAAAAGTCAAACAGATCAATAGCTTATTGGGCCAGATTTCTCAATCCAAACCTCCAAATTAAGGGCTTCACCCCTTAGGTCTTTTTTACAATTTTCTTTCTTTTCTTTGTTCTTTTTATTATTTTTATATTTTTTAATTGTTGCTTTATTTTAATTAATTAATATTTTCAAAATATAAAAAACACAAAAAAATCAGAAAAGATAAAAATAAATAATAATTTTATTCTAGTATTAATTTTTGTAAATAAATCCCTTAATTAATTTAGATTTAATTTTAGGTTATAATTTAACTCTTTTTTTTTTACAATAAACCAAAAAATAATAAAATTAGATCTTTAATACTTTTTCCCTTTTTTAATTAATTAAATATTTTGTCATCAACCATTAATTTTGTAAATAAGTTTGATAATTAATTAGTTTTAATTTTAGGTTTTAACTTTAATGCATTCTCTTTAATAAATTAAAAACAATTAGAATTAGAATTAATTATTTGACCTTTATTTAATTTAAATTTCTTTAATGTCATAAATACAAAAAAAAACATAAAAAAACAAGTTCTTTCTTTTTATTTAATTTAATTATTCCATTAATTTTATTTTAAATTCCTTAAAGGGTCCAACGCCCTCGCATTCGGTCATATTTTCCTTTTTCGCGCGTTTTATTTATTTTTGATGTAAATATAATGTACTTGTACCAAAGCCATGTAATAGCTATTAGACATTTATTTTCTGCAATTTATTTTAAATCGGGTCTGGATTAATTTGGCGTTGTAGACCCGCGCCCTTGTAATAGCGTAGGACCTTTATCCTTTCCGCATTTTAAATTCCCGCACCTTTAACTGTTAAACAATAACATGAAAGAATGAATGCCCAAAAATAAAATCAAAACGTAGATCACCAATGCATGACAAGACAAACAATAAACTGAAAACGGCACACAATTCACACACCACCCCTAGGGTACGCGTCACTGTTGCCTTGCCCCTCGAAAGGTGATCGTCGAGTAGAGGATGTCATAGTAAGTCCTCATGATCCGGGAACCTGGCATGAGGGTAGCTTCTAAGGTGTCTTCCTATTACTCCGGTGATCACCATGTTCCGAACCTCGAATTGACCCGAACACCTCCAACGGTGGTGCTACCTACCTCTCAATGGTGGGATGGCACTACTTTAAAGGACATTTACACAGACGAATTCCTTAGGGTAGGTAGATTCTCATAGATACTTGCTCTTTTCAAAAACGAACAAAATACTTTTCACACCTACACTTTCTAAAAGTTTTCAAACAAATTTTTCATACACTCTTGAGGACAGATACAGGAGTTACTTAGAAATTTTTTCAAACGAAACTTTTTCAAAACCCACTCACAATTGAAAAGCAAACCTTTTGAAAACACAATGAGCAAGTATCTAAGAGCCCATGGATAACCATGGATAGAAAGGGTGCTAACACCTTCCCTTTCTATAATCTACCTCCCGAACCGAGAAACAAATCTCATAAGGAATTTTTCTGTGCTTTTGTCCTTTCCATGTTGGAGAAAATAAAAGACGGTGGCGACTCTTGCTTACCGCGACATTTCGCGAAACCAGCTTTAAAACATTCAGTTCCAGATCCACTGATCACAGCTAGGTTCTTCCCATAGATCATCTTAGAACCTGAGATCGCCTATTGGCTAGGTTCTCCTGATAGATCATCTTAGAACCTGAGATCGTCCGTTGGCTAGGTTCTTCTTATAGAATATCTTAGAACTTGAGATGGCCTGTTGGCTAGGTTCTTCCTATAGATCATATTAGAACCTAAGATTTCCCGTTGGCTAGGTTCTTCCAATAGATCATCTAGGAATCTGAGATCACCCGATGGCTAGGTTCTTCCAATAAATCATCTTAGAACTTGAGATTAAAGGGGTATGAAAACACTTAGAAGGGGGGTTGAATAAGTGACTCTTTTCGTTTCCAATACAAAGCTCAAACAATAATGGAATAACACAGTTATTTTTATCCTGGTTCGTTTGAACTCAAACTACTCCAGTCCACCCGCCAAGGTGATTTTGCCTTTCTCAACAAGGACTTAATCCACTATAAACAACTGATTACAATCACACAACAACTGTTGTGACTACCAATGCACAAGTAATCTTTCAAGTGACTAACAACACTAAGACTTAAATCTAGTCCTAGTCTGCTTGAGAAATCTGACCAAACTTTGTCTCTCAAGGAACAAATACAGTAGTATAATCTTTACAGATAATTGAAATAGAGTTTGCTTCTAATCAAGCTATATCACAACTGTGATTTTTCACTTAGAATATAATACACAAAATGTATGAACTATGAGTTTTTGAGCTTTTGAATCTTTCACGTAGTTTCTTGTTTGAACGTTGTTGTTGGCTTGCAATAAATGTCCTTCTACTTATAGTAGGAATAATAAGACCGTTGCTGCCTTCAGAGGAAATGGAGAGCATTAAATGCTTTGCGTGTATCCTTGCAAAATTCCATTCTCCAAGAAACTAGTTGTAGGCACGTGTGTGCTTTCAGCCGTCTTTGCATTAATTAGAAAACGTCAGAATGTAAGAACGTGTTGCTTTGACAAGACACATTGATTTAGACGTTGTTTCAGTATTTGCTTTAAGTCAGAACATGCTTCATTTAACTTCTGGTCAGAGCATTGATTGCTAAGAACTTTGAACAGCGCTTGCTTTCAAGTTATCTTCAGAATCAAGAAGCCTGCTAGAAGTTAGAAGATACATTTAAAAAGTAAAGGTTCTTACCAGAGTCAGCAGATGCGTTTGAATAAAAGGTTCTTTTATCAAAGAATTTCTTCATAATCTTTGCTTAGTACTTTGGAATGTTTCTTGTCAGAACATTAACTAAGACATTCAAAACACATTCATTAGAGCATAAATTATCTTAAATATAATTTAGTTATCATCAAAACACTTGAGATAGGTCAGAACTAATCTTGTTCTTTCAATCTCCCCCTTTTTGATGATGACAAAAAAATATTTTAGATAAAGAAAAGAAACAGATTAAGAGATAAGAATCTCCCCCTGAAATGAATATTTCTATGCATAAGATATCCTGAGATCATTTAGTCAGAGTGATACACAGTCTTCTTGAATTTCTTCAGAACTTCTTCAGAAGATAAATCTTAGCTGGAATATTCTTTCAGAGTTAACATGATACCTGTAACAAAAATTCTTTTGCACAGAAGGAATTCTTGCAAATTTGTTAGAATGTCTGAGACATCGTCCCATAACTGTTAAATAATGATTAGTTCAAAAATGCACATTTCACCCCCTTTTTGGCATAATAAAAAAGTGTAATAAATGAGAAATTTTGAAAGATTTCATAAAAAGTTAAAAATAGTTATCCAGAAGTACAAACAAAACAAAATAAGAGACAAAAAGAAACTAGGATTTCTTAGAGACAAGAGCCATCAGAAGATTCTTGATTTCAGAGGCAGATTCACTTTGCATTGCCATCCAGTTCTTGAACTCTAGATTTGTTTGATCTTGCTTATCCATGCGTTTATTCAAGACTTCATTCTCCCTCTTTAGCTCTTTCAGAGTGTCCATAATGAGTGAGGTAGGAGCAGAAGATGATGAAGCTTCAGTAGAAACAGGGTCAGAAGCAACAACTGATGAGTCAGACTTCACAAAGGTGGAAAGCAGAGTGCCTAGATCCATTGCAAGAGTTGGCACATGTTCAGGTCCATCCTTAACTGAAGGTTGATTCAATAGAACAATAGCCAGATGATTTGAATCTTCAGAGGATTCTTCAAATTCATCTTCTAATATGTTCATCTTATCAGTTGGAGTATCAGCAATCAATAGTGAAGACTTATTATTCCAATTATCAGCAGCTTCTGTCTTGAAAGCATTCAGAAGTTTGGAAAAGTTGTCCAGCACCTGAGAATGACTCAAATCCTGAAAAGTTGATCCCCCAGAAGATTTGCTTCTTTTAGGTGAGCAATCAGACCATTCTCAGTCAGAATGTCTGATAATAACCTCCCCATAGGAATCCAATTCCTCTTTGATTTGGGATTCTTCATCCTTTCAGCTTCTCTGGTTTCTTTGACATGGTTCCAGAGATGTTCAAAAATCAAGTAGGGAAAATCAATTTTGACATTGGTTCCAAGGCAAAACAACAAATATTATTGATCAGCGTTGATGTAATCAGGAGAACTGGTGTCTTTCCTGCGGTGAATACATCCATGAATAATTCTTGCCCAAATCTTATACTTGTCTTTCAAGTCCCTGACTTTGGAGGAACCTTGACCATTGGTAAAAATCTATGAATATACCCTAGACATCTCCATTCTTCCAGTGGGCATTCCTGTAACTCCAAGTCCTTTAAATCCCAACAACCTTCTGATTTGATTTTCTGTAATGGATATTTCCTTGCCCATTACAAAGGAGAGAATAACCTTGGGAGTTGCAATAGTGTGAATCTAGAATTCTTTTACCAAATGAGGAAAGAATGGACTAATAAGACGATCAAAGTAGCTTTCCCAACCTTGAAACGTCACAGCAGGGAACAAGTCAAATCCATTCTCTCTGAGATTCTTAAAGTCTACCATTAGCTCACTCAAAACTTCCAAACTTTCTACTGGAATGAGAGTTGTCCTTTCAGGTATACTGTATTTCTCAGAGTGGGTAGAGGAAGAAGAAGCCATTGAAGTTCTTTAGAAAAGAGAAATTTACGAAAAGGGTTTTAAGAGAAAAGTACAATAAAAACTTGAGTTGAAAGAGACAGTAAAGAATGAAAACGGTTTTTCAAAAAGTATTTATAGGCATTATTTTCAGAGAATAGGTTAAGAATTAAAATTAAAAGTATTTAAGACATAATTAAAATAAAGATTAAAACGGATTTAAAAATGAATCTCATCATTACTTGCATTTAAAGATTTTCTAAAAATGAGGGAAAACGTGAGATTATGGCTAATCATCAACAGTTACCTAAAACGTCATCAGTAGCTTTTGCACGCTTGACCTTTCAGAAACACACCACGTGTTCATCTCCTGAAGGATGCATGTAACAACTGTTTGTTCTAATGAATTTCTGAACTACACTTGGACATGAAGCGTTAGAATGTTTCATAACTTTTCATATAGCTTCTGTTACAACTTCTCTTCTAACTTATGAAGAGTTGTTGATCAGAGCATTCATTTCAGAAAGTTCTGAAGTCAGTCACAAAAAATAAATATTATTTTATTCAGGACATAATTCCATACAAATATTTTTCAGAATGAAATTAAATCTATCTTCTGAAAGGGGTTTGGTAAAAATGTCAGCCCATTGATGGTCTGTTTTTACAAAAATCAAGTTTAAAATTCCCTTCTGAATATAGTCCCTTATGAAATGATATTTAATTTCTATATGTTTGGCTTTAGAGTGTAAGATTTCATTTTTAGAAAGACAAATAGCAGAAGTATTTTCAAAGAAGATATGAATCTTACTTTCATAAAGGTTGAAATCTTCTAGTTGACTTTTCATCCAAATCATCTGAGAGCTACATCCAGCAGCAGATATATATTCATCTTCTATGGTTGATAGAGCAATTGTTGCTTGCTTCTTGTTGTACCATGAGATAAGATAGTCACCCAAAAACTGGCAGCTTCCAGAGATGATTTTTCTTTCAATTCTATCTCCAGCCAAGTCAGCATCACAATAACCTGCTAGTTTGTAATCTTGTGATCTTCTGTAACACAGACCAAGATTAGCAGTACCTTTCAGATACCTAAGAATTCTCTTAACAACTGTTAAATGAGATTCTATAGGATCTGATTGGAATCTAGCACACAAGCACACGCTAAATAATATATCAGGTCTAGATGCAGTCAGATAGAGAAGGGATCCAATCATACCTCTATAGAGCTTCTGATCTATTTTCATACTTACCTCATCTTTACCTAGAATGCAGGTTGGATGCATAGGTGTCTTGGCATCTTTGCTTTCTGACATTTGAAATTTCTTCAGAAGTTCTTTAACATACTTCGTCTGATGTATGAAAGTACCTTCTGGAGTCTGGTTGATTTGAATTCCAAGAAAGAATTTTAATTCACCCATCCTGCTCATTTCAAATTCTGCCTGCATGGTCTTAGCAAATTCTTTTCCAAGGGAGATATTAGAGGTTCCAAAAATTATATCATCAACGTAAATTTGACAGATTAAAATATCATTTTTAAATGTTTTTCTGAAGAGAGTTGTGTCCACTTTCCCTCTGGTAAAATCTTTTTCTAATAGAAAATTACTCAGACGATCATACCAAGCTCTGGGAGCTTGTTTTAAACCGTACAAAGACTTTTTCAGTTTAAAAACATGTTCTGGATGCTTTGAATTATTAAATCTAGGAGGTTGATGGACATATACTTCTTCTTCAATATAACCATTTAGAAATGCACTTTTAACAGCCATTTGGTACAATGAAATGTTATTTTGTACATCAAAAGAAATTAGTAATCTTATAGATTCTAACCTGGCGACTAGGGCAAAGGTTTCATTATAATCAATTCCTTCTTGTTGACTATAACCCTGTGCAACCAGTCGTGCTTTGTTTCTGATTACTTCTCCTTGTTCGTTCAATTTGTTTCTGAAGACCCATTTGGTTCCTATAACATTGAATCCTTTGGGTCTTGGAACTAGATTCCATACATCATTCTTGGAGAATTGATTTAGTTCTTCTTGCATTGCTAAGATCCAATCATTATCTTTCAGAGCTTCATCAATGGTAGTTGGCTCAATCAGAGAGACTAAACCAAACAAAGATTCTTCATTGATTCTGAGATATGATCTTGTTCTGATGGGATCTTCTTTTCTTCCAATGATTACGTCTTCTTTGTGAGCTGAAGATAATATAGGAAACCTTTTCTGTGTGGGTTGGTCAGAGATTCTAAGATTATTTAGAGCATTGTCAAGAGGATGATCTGCTACGTCTTCTTTTGCTTCTGAACTTTCAGAGTTTGAGTGATGATCTTCTGTACATTAAGAAAAATCAATTTGCTTTGGCTGTTGTTGGTCAAGCTTATCATCAAACCTGACTTTGATTGATTCTTCAACAATCATAGTTTGTGTTGTATACTCTATAGCCTTTTGAGCATTCAGAGTATCCAAGCAGGAAACACTTTTGTGCTTTGGAATCAAACTTATTCAGAGTTTATTTGGTGTTTAGAATAAAACAAGTACATCCAAAAGGATGGAAATAAGAAATGTTGGGCTTTCTATTTTTCCACAATTCATAGGCAGTCTTTTCAAGAATAGGTCTTATAGAGATTCTATTTTGAATGTAACACGTTGTATTCACAGCTTCTGCCCAAAAGTGCTTAGCCATATTTGTTTCATTGATCATGGTTCTGGCCATCTCTTGTAATGTTCTATTCTTTATTTCTACAACTCCATTTTGCTGGGGAGTTCTAGGACAAGAAAAATTATGAACAATACCATTTTCTTTAAAATATTTTTCAAAATAATGATTTTCAAATTCACCACCATGATCACTTCTAACTTTTGTGATTTTAAAATCTTTTTCATTTTGCACTTGAGTACAGAAGTCAATGAATACAAAATATGACTCATCCTTGTGTTTTAAAAACTTTACCCATGTCCATCTGCTGAAGTCATCAACGATGACCAATCCATACTTCTTGCCTCTGATGGATGCAATTTTAATTGGCCCAAACATATCAATATGAAGTAACTCTAATGGCTTAGAGGAAGAGACAACATTTTTAGATTTAAAGGAAGGTTTTGAAAATTTTCCTTTTTGACATGCTTCGCACAGAGCATCTGAGTTGTACTTCAGATTGGGAAGTCCTCTGACTAAATTTAATTTATTTAGTTGAGAGATTTTTCTAAGACTGACATGTCCCAATCTTCTGTGCCATACCCATTGCTCATTGCTAACAGACAAAAGACATTTGACGTTTTGAGATTTAAGATCTGATAAATCAATTTTGTAAATATTGTTATTTCTCTTGCCAAAAAAGAGGATTGATCCATCCTTTTGACTTACAACTTTACAAGAGTTTTGATTGAAGATAATGTCATAGCCATTGTCACTTAATTGACTTATGGACAATAGATTATGAGCTAATCCTTCTACTAATAAAACATTAGAGATAGAAGGAAGGTTACTGTTTCCTATGGTTCCAGAACCAATAATCTTCCCTTTCTGATTACCTCCAAACTTCACATATCCTCCATCTTTAAGTTCCAGGCTTTGGAACATAGACCTTTTTCTCGTCATGTGTCGTGAGCATCCAGAGTCCAGGTACCATGACTGGTGTTTCAATTGAGTTGTTAAGGACATCTGCAACAAATATTATTTCATCCTTATGCACCCATATCTTTTTGGGTCCTTTGGGGTTAGCATAAGAGTTTCCAGAATGTGATGTATATTTTATATCATGTGAGTGTCCAAACTTGAATTGCTTATTCGTAGGTTTGTAAGTGAAGGTCATTTTAGCAACAGGTTTTGGAATGTATGTCTCCTTCCCTTTGGGAGGTTCATATCCAATTCCTCTTCTGTTTTTCCCACTAACTCCATAGATCATTGAAGCCATTTTGCTTCTGTCTATGCCTTTAGCAAGAAAAGATTGAAAGCTATAGTCATATTCTTTCAGAATATCTTTTGAACCAGACATAGACTCTGAACTAAAATTCTCTTGAACAATTTGAATTTCCTTTTCAAGTTTAAGATTGTTTTCTAAAAGTTCAGATTTTTTTGTTTCAAGTTTCTTAAAATCAGATGCAAGACTCTTCTTGAGTTTCTTGTATTTGATTTTGAGCTTACTATAGTTTTCCAGATGTTCTGTTAAACTATCAGCAAGTTCTTCTCTAGAAAATTCAGAAAATACCTCTCTTTGTTCTGACTCACAGTCTGAGTCATTTTCTGTGATAGCCATTAAAGCTAGGTTGGCATTTTCATCTTCAGAACTAGATTCATCTTCAGAAGAATCTGAGTCATCCCAGGTTGCCATCATTCCTTTCTTCTTTCCAAATCTCTTCTTTGGTCATTCTTTTTGAAGCTTTGGACACTCACTTTTGAAGTGACCAGGTTCTTTGCATTCATAACAGATGATCTCTCTTCTATTTGACTTTTTGTGTCCAGAAGATTCTGGTTTATCTTCTGACTTCTTGAAGTTCTTGAACTTCTTTTGTCTTTGCTTCCACAAATGATTGATCTTTTTGGAAAGCAAAGATAGTTCGTCTTCTTCTGAAGCTGATTCTTCAGAGTTTTCTTCTTCAGCCTGAAAAGCGTTAGTATCAAATTTCTTAATTGATTTAAGGGCTAGAGACTTACCTTTCTTCTGAGGCTCATGCTCATCCAGTTCAATCTCATGACTTCTGAGAGCGCTGATGAGTTCCTCCAGAGACACATTGTTCAGATCTTTTGACACCTTGAAGGTAGTGACCATTGGTGCCCATCTTTTGGGTAAGCTTCTGATGATCTTTTTTCACATGATCTGCTTTGGTATACCCTTTGTTCAAAACTCTCAAACCAGCGATTAGAGTTTGAAACCTAGAGAACATTGCTTCTATAGACTCACTCTCTTCAACTTTGAAGGCTTCATACTTCTGAACTAAAGCCAGAGCTTTAGACTCCTTAACTTGAGTGTTTCCTTCATGAGTCATTTTGAGAGACTCAAACATATCATGCGATGTATCTCTATTAGTTATTTTTTCATATTCTACTTTAGAGATAACATTTAAAAAAATATTTCTAGCTCTGTGATGATTTTTAAAATCAGCTTTTTGTTGTCTATCCATATTTTTTCTATCCACTTTGTTTCCTTCAGAATCTGTAGGATGTTTGTAACCATACAAGACTATATCCCAAAGATCACCATCATGACATAGAAAGAAACTTTCTAGTCTATCTTTCCAGTACTCAAAATCTTCTCCATTAAACACTGGAGGTTTGTTGTAACTATTATTGTTTTGTTCAGCGGCCATTGTGTTTTCTTCTGGATCTTTTACTGACACGGTTAAGTGTTGAGCTCAGAGTCAAGCTCTGATACCAATTGAAGGGGTAAGAAAACACTTAGAAGGGGGGGGGGGTTGAATAAGTGACTCTTTTCGTTTCCAATACAAAGCTCAAACAATAATGGAATAACACAGTTATTTTTATCCTGGTTCATTTGAACTCAAACTACTCCAGTCCACCCGCCAAGGTGATTTCTCCTTTCTCAACAAGGACTTAATCCACTATAATCAACTGATTACAATCACACAACAACTGTTATGACTAACAATGCACAAGTAATCTTACAAGTGACTAACAACACTAAGACTTAAATCTAGTCCTAGTCTGCTTGAGAAATCTGACCAAACTTGGTCTCTCAAGGAACAAATACAGTAGTATAATCTTTACAGATAATTGAAATAGAGTTTGCTTCTAATCAAGCTATATCACAACTGTGATTTTTCACTGAGAATATAATACACAAAATGTATGAACTATGAGTTTTTGAGCTTTTGAATCTTTCACGTAGTTTCTTGTTTGAATGTTGTTGTTGGCTTGCAATAAATGTCCTTCTACTTATAGTAGGAATAATAAGACCGTTGCTGCCTTCAGAGGAAATGAAGAGCATTAAATGCTTTGCGTGTATCCTTGAAAAATTCCATTCTCCAAGAAACTAGTTGTAGGCACTTGAGTGCTTTCAGCCGTCTTTGCATTAATTAGCAAACGTCAGAATGTAAGAACGTGTTTCCTTTGCTTTGACAAGACACGTTGATTTAGACATTGTTTCAGTATTTGCTTTAAGTCAGAACATGCTTCATTCAACTTCTGGTCAGAGCATTGCTTGCTAAGAACTTTGAACAGCGCTTGCTTTCAAGTTATCTTCAGAATCAAGAAGCCTGCTAGAAGTTAGAAGATACATTTAAAAAGTAAAGGTTCTTACCAGAGTCAGCAGATGCGTTTGAATAAAAGGTTCTTTTATCAAAGAATTTCTTCATAATCTTTGCTTAGTACTTTGGAATGTTTCTTGTCAGAACATTAACTAAGACATTCAAAACACATTCATTAGAGCATAAATTATCTTAAATATAATTTAGTTATCATCAAAACACTTGAGATAGGTCAGAACTAATCTTGTTCTTTCAAGATCGCCCGTTGGCTAGGTTCTTCCAATAGATCATCTCGGAACCTGAGATCACCCGTTGGCTAGGTTCTTCCTTAGATCATCTTAGAACCTTAGATCGCCCTTTGGCTAGGTTCTTCCTTAGATCATCTTAGAACCTGAGATTGCCCTTTGGCTAGGTTCTTTCTATAGATCATCGTAGAACCTGAGATTGCCCATTGGCTTGGTTCTTCCTATACGATCATCTTAGAACCTTAGATCGCCAGTTGGCTAGGTTCTTCCTTAGATTAACTTGGAACCTAAGATCGCCTGTTGGCTAGGTTCTTCCCATAGATCTTGTCTTAGAACCTGAGATCGCCCATAAGCTAGGTTCTCCGATAAATCACTCTCATGTTTCACTTCAGGATCGTAGGTCACTCTTAGACCTTATCCGTTGTCTTTTCGTACCAACCTTTATCCGGTATTGGCATTATGCCATGTTGTAAGTCCAACCTCCATCTTGTATTAGCCTCTGTTGCTACGTTATAAGTCCAATCTCTGTCTTCTCACCATAATACGAAAGAATTCTTTCCCCAACAGATATAACAAAAAATAAATAAACACTCATACTTTCTCTCATAATTTTTTTTGGAATTTGGTATTTAATCATCTTCTACCTAGAACATCCAAAAGGAAAACGCCAACCGCACTTTCAGGTTTAAGACGATTAAATAGGGGCAGATGTAATACCCCAAATTTGTCCTACCCTTTTATCGAATCATCTGGCTTATGTATTTTGTTCTCATTTCATCTGCATACCCTCTGTTAGGTAAATTAACACCTCATGCATCACTAACCAATAAATTTAGCATGAGATCAAGAATATTGAAGAATTAGGGTTGTTGTATTGCTTTAAGGTTTTCATTTTCATTCAAGCTTGAACCAACTGATTCTTTCATCAATCAGAATTTGTTTAAAGCTAGGTTTTTAATTCATGAACCCCTTTATCACCAAGCTATAAGGACATCTTCATCATGGGATTTTAAGCCATCAAGGTCCATCTCCAGTAAGCTTAGGGTTTTGTGATCACCATCATTACTCATATGCTTCTAATTGCTCCTATCTACAAGGTTTTCCTCAAGACATTTTCTTCAAGATCATTAGTCATCAAAATGAGATGCCTTTGCGAAGTGAATTGTAAGATTTAAATCATGGTACAAAGGTGATGTTGTGGATGCGTAATATGATTAAAGAATTGTTATTATTTGTTGCTTCAATTACAAGAGATGGATTTAAGATGGAAATTAAGGGTTTTAGCAAGAAGGCGAGATTGATTTGGTTTGGTTCTTATGGATTCGTTATCTAGAATCATTTGAGGTGCTACCTAATGTCATGGATTAAAGTTGTTTGAAGTTTCATTAGAAGAGTGTGGATTTAGACATGGGAATTTGCATGAACTTCATGGAATCACTTCTAAGTTTAAAACTAATGGAGACTTATACAAGAGTTCATGCTAAGCACTTGTTGGTTTTCATCATGTTTGTTGGTACTTATTCAAGTATTTGTAAGAATTAGAGGAAAATTGGAAAATTAAAGTAACACATATTGAGGGAAAACATATTCCAAACTTTTTTTGAAAAGAGAAGGACCATTGCATATTATATTCATGAGATCCATTACAATTTCAAGCTTCATGCAAATTGCATTCAAATTTGTTCAAAGCACCATGAAAGTATCAAGTTTTGATGGACATGGAAATCATTACAAGTCAACATTCAAAAACATTTATCAAAGAAGATTGGAAATACAAATGAGGCATTTAATGAACATTAAAAAAGGAATTTACATCAAAGTCTAATCATAAGCATTGCCTAATCCTTAATCTTTGTCTTCAATTTTCTTCATTGCCAAATGGGCTCCAAAGTTACGACTTCAATATATGTATGGATCCACAAGCATCAAGTTCAAACCTGCAGAAGCACAACAATCAGAATCACCTCCATGCTGCCACCTGCTACACGCCAGCCGTGCCCTGTACTGTGAACAACATAAAGCTGGAACATGAAATATAAATCAGGACTTGTGAAGCCATGAGATATGCACAGGAAAAACGAAACTAGCCCAAAATCTACCCAAAAATAGCACAGAATCCTGCAAATAAACCGCAGCCCTGCGACATTGCATTATCCAAACAATTCATGAGAGAAAGTTTATAAACTAAAACTATAATAGAAAAAAGCCTCTTAACTGTCACAACAGAAGTAACAAAACAGAATGTAACTAACTCCCACTCCTCTAACCATAACTAATTGTCAAAACTGACACATAACAAAATTCTTGAACTGTTTCTAGCAGAATTCCCTAACCTATTCCAAACCTGCCAAAATAGCTTATACGAGAACCAAATTTCAATCATTTTCCCTAACAGAATTCTCTAATAATAACCTCCTAACCCTCTAATAAACTTCCAGCAAGGTAATCGAATGTAAAAGAAAAAGGAGAAGAGATTCATACACAATTATTCAAGCAGATTTTCGATAAACCACTAATACAAAAACTGAGAAAATTACCTTTCATTTTTCTGACTTCATCCGTTCACGCCTCCTTCTTCAATCTGCAGAGAATTCCAGAAAACTTCCTCTGCTTCTTCCCTCAATCTTCATCTTCCATAAAAAAAATAGAAATCTCTTTGTGCTCTCTCTCTGCTTCCTTTCTCATCTTTCAACCTTCCTCGTCTTCCCTGCAAAGATTCTTTAACCTCTGAACCATTCTTCACTCTCTGAGGTTATCTTCATCACCTCTCTCCTTGAACCTTCGACCTTCACGCATACTACCATCGCTCACGGAAAATCAGAGAAAACTTCTTGGCAAAACCAGAACTTCCTCTTTGCACTTTTCCTCCAATTCACTGCAACAACCACAACAATTTAATCATCTTTCGTGATTTCTTCACAATATCATCTTCATCGCATCATCACTGCAATATCTAAAATTCGTTTTGCAAACTTCGACTGTAAATCGTTTCAACATCGTAACAACAACAACTTCAGATACGTAGAGAAATTGTGGAAACAAAAAGAAGAGGAGGAATAACGTTAAGCTTGCATACCTAAAATCTCTGAAGCTCGTTTATCATCGTCTTCCTCAATGGTATCGTAAAGGTTCAAGATACTTCAATCTTCTGCGTCTTCTTCATTTTGACGACATCTGGTAATAGCTCATGGCTTGTGAGGAGGAACATTAAAGGTATCCTCTATAAATTTAGCGCCGCCACTTTGAAATTCGTAACACCTAGGTTTTGTGGAAGAGGACTTCGATCCTGTTGATTAGTGAGAACTTGGAGAAATCAAACAATGGGTTCGTGTTCAGGAGACCGAAATAGGTAGGATTCATGTTTATCTTGCAATGATTTGACGGAAACTTCCGGCATAGAAGATGATAGGGAGTTCACCGAATTTACGCGAGAGAGAAGAAGCTTCGTACTTGCACAAGGAAGCTGAAAAGCCACAACTTTTGGACCTTATTTTCCATAGATACTGGGTCGGGTTACTCGCTCTCCTCGAGCCCGTCATTGTTTTTTTTTGCAGTCCATAAAAAAGGCTTCAGGATTCAATACTAAGGGCCTAGCGCCCAGGGCCTAGCACCAGACCTGATCTATACACACCTCTGTTTTTAGGTCCAATGCCCTCCACTATTTCAATTTCTTAATAATTTTCTTTTAATGTTTTACATAGTTTTTCTTTTCTATTAATTTTGACATGTTATTTCTTTGAACAATGAACATGATAAAAATTCAAAATATTAGAATAAAATCTTAATTCTTTTATTAATTTTGTTTTTTGTTATTTTAGCCATGTTTTTGGTAGATTTTAATGCCAATTTTGTGTGAGATTTTGAAATAAGAAGAGATTTGGTGGAAGGGTCTCAAGAAGTTTTCAAAATAAATCTAATAGTGTAATCTTCATCAAGGGAATTCGTGGAAGCTTTTAGTAGAACTTTCTTATTGCTTGCGTGATTTTGAATATGCAACAAACCTTCTCCGTTCAGTATCATTGCAACTTTATTTTATTCCTCATTTCCGCGCTTTATCGTACTTCTTTACCGCTTTTCTAGAAATCATGAGAAGTGGGGATTTACTGATTTTTTATGCCATGAGAAGTAGGATAGAGATGTATGACGGGGGTCTCCGTTGCTGATCATGTAAGGAACCCCTCTGGTTTATTTAAAGACCCATTTAGGGAAATTCTGCATTATATGCATTCTGTTTGCTACTTGTGCATGGTTTGTTTAAAACTCTACCTTTGTGTAGGTATTCTGCAGGTGTGTTTACATTTGTACCTACATATGTACAGATGATAATTCATCAAAAAGAGGCGAGTGGGAAAGGTTCGCAATCAACCCCCGCAATTTCGTTTGTGTTATCCTTAGCTCGTGACGCACCGTGATGCTTCGGAGTTGTGCATGCTCTTGTGTATCGAGTCATCAAGTAGGGAAGGGTTCCGCAATCGAACCCCCACATTTTGTCAAGAGTTCGCATTGGCCGATGTTGATGCTCCGTGATTGTTCATATTTCCTTCTGTCGTCTACCTTGATCTTCTATGTCTTGGTTATGTGTTCAGTCACTTTGGATATCACATTTTGCTTTTTCCTCTCACACCCGCTTGTTTGCCTCGGGTCATATGCTCCACTTGAATAAAGAATTTCGTTTCTTTTCCTTATTCTTTTATGTGTATGCTCTTTTGAGCTTGTTTGTTTTTATCCTTGTACATACCATGTTCCCTTAGGACATGCTTGTTTCTTTCGGATGCAAGTTAGACCTTAGGTTACAAACTATGCATGCTAACATTAGGTAGGCATTTCCTTTTTTTTAATCCAAATCTTAGGGCTACCATTGTATGATAATATTAGGATAGAAATAGGCTAGTCTCCCTTTAGACTCTTTTCTTCCCCTTTTGCATCCTTGCATTCTAAAACTAAAACTTTTCTTAGAAAATGAAAAACATGCTAATCACACTTAAACCCTTTTTCAAAGTAACAAATACATACCAACTCAAACCCTTTTGTGCGCCCAATCACCTTTTCTCTAAAACCCTTTTCCGGTAAGGACATGATTAATTTACTTCTGTGCCAACGCGTGAGTCTCCAAATATCGAGCTGTGGCAGAAGGCGGTATTAACATTGTTCATAAAAAACACAAACAAACAAAAACATGTGAGCTGAACTACGGTAGCTCTGATTCTTCAAAAAGGATACGTAGGCATTGGGGTAGGGCCCAAGCGAGTACAACTTTATTTTCCCTATATTATTTTCTCCTTTCTTTTGCATGCATTCTTCTTCAGTAGTAAACATTAAGCATAGATTAAATACATCCATAAGATAAACAACAAGAGTGGATACCATAGAGTACTAGAGGCGTGTGGGGTGCTAATACCTTCACCTAGCGTAACAGACTCCCTTACCCGATCTCTCGGTCGCAATACCGTGACTTCTCCTTTCTTAGGTTTTCTCGATGTTTACCTTTTCCTTCATGTGGGATAAAAGAAGTTCAATGACGACTTCATTGTTTGATGATTTTCAGCCGGTTGTTTCAATGGTATAACGTGATCCTGAGTTCTTTTTTAGAGACATACAAGTTCCTTTAGTTTGAACAACATATCTTAGGGACGTCATTCATTTTCAGCGATGTCCGCATGATATAAAATGTGTGTCGGGGTGTGGGTAAATCCTCCGATTGGGGTGTGTTGTATGTTAAACCCCACATGTTTATAAAATCAATTTGACAGGTGCAAACTACCTTTCCATGAGTGTTTGTTATCTAGGTTGAGGATCAAGCTTCATTAGAATGATTTTTTAATTTGGGTCATGAACCACCTCAGGATTTCCCCAACACAATTGTGTGTTGGGCTTATGTCAAGGTTTTTCCAATACTAATGTGAGTATAAGAACAATGTCCCTACACTAACATTTTTCTTTCATATCTTCAACATACAATGAACCTCGACCAAGTCAAACAGGGGTCAAAGATTTATCTCATTCAGGAGAGGGAAAAGACATTTGAAGTTTACATGGATAACTTCAAGAATTTCAAGAAAAAGTACTTTCTAGTTACTCTTTTTAGTTATGATGCTCACAAAAGCCCTTGTAAGATGCCAAAAGGCTACGTAGATCCTAAGCAAGACTCCTTGGGGCATCCTCTTTACCCATTGATCAATGGTTTTTACATCTTTATTTACCTTTGGTTTTAGTCATCTTTTCTTTATATTGGCAAGTGTTTCATTTTGTTTTTCTACATTTTATGCGTTGGTTGTGTGTTTTATTGTTTTTAGGCTCATAGGAATAAATCGGTACAAATCAGTGCAAAAATCAGAGTTTCGGAAAAAATTCCAGCATGCTCCAGAAGGTCTGACACGGCCGCCCGTGTCAGCTGACACTGCCCGTGTCAACCAATGCACTGATTTATCTATCATTAGCAGTTTTCACTAAAAAATTCATAACTAGAGCTACAGGAATCGTATCGATGCATTCTGATATTCGTTTGAAAGCTGAGAGAAAGATCTACAACTTTCATGTTTAAGTCAGAAGCTGATTCAGAATGTAGAAGCCTCGAAAAATTCATTGAAGTTATAGACTTTAGAAATTAAGTTGTTTCAGGTCATTTTACGGGTCTGGTTTATGTTTCTGACCCTGTTTGAGTTAGTAGTGAAAACACTTATTTGGTTTATAAGACATTTTGCGAGTGGAGAATAATAGGGAAAATTGAAGATTGGAGAGACCAAGATTATTGGAAGGCAGAAGATTCTCATGAGCGGAAGCAATTGAAGATCGAAGCTACCCAAATTCTTGTAATGTCTAATTTTCATCTTGTAATTATTTTGAACAATATGAGTAGCTAAACCCCTGAATGCTAGGGGGTATCCCTGATTTGATTCTGTAAACAACTTTGAGTTTAAATTCTTTTAATGAATAATTTTTTCATATTCAATTTGATAGTGCAATATTTTTAATGCTTTCCCTGTCGGACCAACGAGGATTGATTTACGGTTAACAATTAGATGGACCGCGGTTGTTAAGGCTTTTGCATGATTAGACTGTAGTAGATATCACCTAGGACTAGGGATATCTTATAGTTACCTGTTAAACTCTTGATAAAACAAAAGCTTGATTTCATCATAATTCTCTAAGGACTTAGGATTTAGGATGAATGTTCAAAGGTTTTCCCACTAAGGACTTAGGGGAAAATAACCTAAGGAGCGGTAATTGAATGTTATGAACTTGTTGAAGAAATCAAGATTCAAGGTTATTACAGGATAAATTATACATTTTACCGTAGCATGTTGCTCATAATTGTGAAAAAGCCAATTTATATTTATGTTTAGTTTACAGTAACAAAGCCCCAAATTAAGTTTTTGTTTAATTGAACTCGGTACTTCTGTGCAGTCCTTGAGATCCACATTTGGAGAATTTCCCCTATTATTACAAAAGGCAAAATAGTACACTTGCTATTTTTTCAATTTAGTTTTTGGCACTATTGTCGTGGACTGCAAAAATATAGAGTTTTAATTTTGGTTCAATTGAAATTTTGTTGCTCGTCAACTAAAATTTTGTTTCAGTTTTTTTTAATATGAATTTTATTTTATTATAAAAAAGAAAAAAGGTTCAGATTTGTGTTGCTTCATGAATTCTTCTATACTTTGTTTCTAATAAAGTGTTTGAGTTTCGCAGCCATGTATTGTTTTTATACATTGCTACTTGTATCTCCTACATGTTGGTCACTTGATTCGGGAATCACGTTGGAAGAGGCGACTAAACTTTTTAAGGCATATAAGAGGGAGGTAAGAATTTTTTTGAATTAATGTAATGAAGCTAACTATTATCCAGATAGGTTTATTTGGAGAGAGTTCAAGTTAGAAGAAGAAGATGCGAAACCAGAAGAAGAATGCATAATATCAGATAACAAAGATGCAATAAAAATAGAAGAATTTGAGGTAAACAAGAAATATGGGGAAGAAGAAATCAGGAAACTTGAAGATGATCTAGTTTTGGATGAGACTACAAATTTAACAACTTGTGAAGATGTGGATATCCAACAAGAAAATCTTCAACAAAAGCGTATCCCTAAAAACTATTTTCACAACAAGGCAGATGAAAGACAAGAAATTGACAAAGTATTGGATGTCATTTATGTCTTGTTCAATAAAATCAAGCTGAAAATGATTTGGAAGAAATATAATCAATACTCTAACTTCATGGGATTGCTATCAAATAAAAGAAAAAAATGATGTGTTCTTTGTGTCATATTGTATTGGTAGAAATGTTGAGACTAAGTCATTGGATTGACTTAACTCGTACAGATTAAATAAAAATCACCACCGCATTTTATTGTTTCCAAAAGAAATGGGAAAAGAGCGAATAAACCCAAAAAAGAGGTTAAAATATAGGTACGGGGGTTGGTTATGCAAAGAGAAGGTATAAGAACCCTAAACATCTACGGTACTCCGTAGGAACATCTTTGAAAATCTGTGTATTTTGGCTATAAAAAGTGTATACAAAATAAAATGGTGGAAATGAGATAAGAAGTATTTTTTAAAATTTTGCACCCGCCGGTTGTAAATCTTTAGTGCCTACGTACCACCTTCTGTGCAATAGGGAATCATGGTACTCGTAGTTCACCTTAAAATATTTAAAACATATGTGTGTTGGTTAATTTTAAGAGAAGAGACATCATCGTCATATCGGAGCGGAAAACATACTTACTACCCATAATTATGAGAAAGGAGCATTTGCGTCATCTCAAAGTGGAGGACATAACTTGGATTTAAAATCCATCACTCAACACCCGAGTGGAAAATATATCTCTTTACTACATATCATAGAAGTATAGTAGCTTGCATCACTACAAGAATCAACAAGAGTCTAATCTTTTGAGAAAAGTTTTAAAGTAAAAATCCAAAGTGGAAAAATGGTTTGAATGAGGTTAATGACTTTTAGTCTTTAAAAAAAGATGTCAAAGTATGGTTAAATTGATTAAAGTTTGATTAAGAAAAGATTTTTGAAAATGCATGGACCTAAGTCCAAGTTTGTTATGAAAGCGGTACAAGTTAGAAAACAAGAAGAGTTTTGAAAAGGAGGGACAAGATTTTTGAAATTAAAGAAGATAGGAGGAGATGAAGGGACTATCCTAAGTACACAAAGTAAAAGCTAAGGAAAATAATGGTCTAACCAACAAGAAGCCAACACTTGACATAAAGAAGTCAATGTAGAATTTTCATCCTTTGGATTAAAACCAAGGAAACAAATATACTAAGCCTCTGAGAAATACCAAGCTTCAGATGAATTAAGAACCGAGAAAAGTCTTCATTGACAAAAATTGGCCAGAGTAACAACTGTATAGAGAGGAATTCTTAATCACATACAAAGCATAGAAGTCAGAATAACCTACACACAGAAAAAATTCAAACCAATGCCATGGAGTAAATCCCAAGGATTTCAGAAGATCTTCATAGAAATATCAACCAAAGATCACGGAGTTCCAAGGTCTCATGATTTCTAATCCTAAGACTCGGGAATCCACAACTCCATAGTGCTAGGGATAGTAACCAGATAGTCCAAGTAACCTTAAAGCTTTTAATGTTCAAGTTGATTATTAAGTGTATTAAAAATTAAAAAAAGAAAGCTTAAGTAAGCAAAGATAAAAGGCAGAAAATAAATGCTCAAGTGAGCAAAAGGAAAATAGCATGAGATGTAAATTCTAAAGAAAATAAATGATACATAAAAGTAAAGGCACAAAATAAAGGGATAAAGTAAAGTTAATTGTTAATGAATTAGAAGTTAGAGGTTAAGTATAACAAAAGGTTAGTTGAATGACCATCTTGAACCTTGCTTTTTAAAACTCATTAGAAGATTGATAAAATCAAAGCCTCTTAACAACAAGTTTCATTTGTTTTTTCTCAAGTATGTCATTCATTTCAAGTGCTCAAGGTAACCACATATGATCAACGATGTTCAAATGATTCACTTAGACCAAAATTTATGAAGTTCATTAGAGGATTGATAGAATCAAAGCCTCCTTATAATGAACTTCGAAGTTATTAGATCCAAGATTTCAAATTAAATATACTTGGGCTTCCAAACATAGGTTTGGGCCATGAATGATCATTTTTCGAATCCGGCCAAATTTAGCGCTATGTTAATCAATCGTAAGTGGACTTATGTAGAAGCCACGCCTATTTTAGAGAAATTATATGTAGATTATTCTTCAAAAACATGTAGCACAAGTAAAAACAAGAAAGAGATAAGATAAAGAGGGATGGGATGGTCAAGTTAGAACCACAAGTCCACATGAATCACAAAATTAGGTCAAACTTAATTAATATCATTCATCTAATTTAATGGATTTGGTTCTTTCAAACCTATCAACATCCTAGACCTAATGATATTAATAAAGTTGAACCAAGGTATCACCAATTACATCCAAAGTTAGAACCTATCCCAAGAGAAATAAAACCTCAATTAAAATCATTTAAAAATAATTTTTATTTGGCCAAATAATAAGAAATTATTGATGAAACACTCATAGAGCATCCAAACACCAAATAAATTTCAAATGAGACCATCATAAAATCAGCAAAACTATTTAAGATTTTTAGAAAAAGATTTGGTCATTTTCAGAAACCTAAAACTATTTTTTAACCAATTAAAATCAAGTGAACAAGGAAAAAATTAAGAAAAATAGTAAAATCAAAAATAAAATTCTGAAAAAATATAAATCAGAAAGAGAAAAATTAAAGAAAATTTTAGCAAAAATTTTGGTATTTTTCAAAATTAAAATTAGAGAGTTATTAGTTTTTAAAAATAAAAAAAAAATTTTAAAAAAAATTAAATAAAAAAACATAAAGTGTTGGGTTCAGCTCAATTATCCACCGTGTCAAATCCAAAGGCACTGAAGCTAGGATGTATGGTGATAATCACTGAAACACGCGCATACAACACAAAAATCTCCAGCCAATCAGATTAAAACAAATGGCTTAATATCATTGGTTGAAGAGCGACATGTAGGTCATCTTCAACCTCCAGCCATCTGCAAATAGGGCAAGGACAAGATTCTTTAAATAGAAACATTAGAAGCTCAGATTGGTATCATTGGATTTGTCTCATCCAGACGGTCCTAACCACATGCTCACGAAAAATTTATTTAAAGTGTAGCTCACTTGATTTGAAAAAAACCAGAGAGTGTTGAAAATTTTGAATTCAAAAACAGATGCTTCAAATGCATCAATTAAGCAAAATTAAACCACCAGCAAGTATCAATGAACATCATATACCATTCCAATAATTTGAGTTAGAAGATGTGATGCCTTAAACTGATTGAACGAAGTCTGATAATTTTTCTCTCAAACTTGACTTGGCTAGCACGATTTAGAGCACTTCAAGGCATGGTTCTTCTTCTGCTAGCTTCAGTAGAGTTCAGTGATGGAGAATCAATCAAGAAATAAGAGTTGAAGTAAAGGAAATGAGAAACTGAAAACTCAGAAAAGAGAGAGATGGAGAGAGTTTGACAGGGTGATTTTGGCTGTTCAAGCTTGGGGAAATGAGTGGAATGTGTCCATCTATTTATAAGCAAGAGAGTGGTTATGAGAATTAAGAGGAATGATGCTCAAATCGTTCAAACCAAGCTAATACGACAGTTTTGAAATGTGTGACTTGCACATGCTCAAAACTCACTTTAATCGTGTGTTTTATGTGTCTAATAACTTATGAAAAATTTCTAATGATGATTAGAAATAAAAACATACACTTAAAGGTCTTGTAAGGGAGTTTTGATTTTGATAAAAACTCAAAATCAGTTTTAATGGTGCTCACTTCAAAACCATGGGGAAAGAAGCTCAAGAGGCTTTATGATCTCATTCCATTTGCATTATAAAGATCTCATCACAACCTTTACAACGTGCCAACAAAAGTAGCCTTTGGTGATCTGAGCTAAAAGTTATTCATGTTTGAAATTAAGAAAAACACATAGATATTTGACGCTTAGAAATATTCTAAGTATGGGGCCTCAAAATGACCTATAATCTTATTCAAAGATACATGCCTTTCCACTCAAAATTTGATCTTGACCCTTGAAGATGGAAAGAAGTAGAAGCTTTGAATTGAATTATGGAATTGAGATCATTCAAAAGTCATAAAAATTGAAAGAGTTATGGTCTTTGGACGATTATGAGCAAATTTAGGGAAATTCACAAAAGACCTATAATCTTTTCAATTCTTTAATGACTTTTCAAACATTTTCAAGCCTAGCACCGTGAAGTGGATCAAAATGAGTCTTTTGCCCGACTGTATCTGAAAAAGTATTAGAATGAGTCTACACCCGACTATATCTAAAGGTAGATCAGAATGAGTCTCCACCCGACTGTATCTGAAAAATATATTGGAATGGGTCTACGACTGACTGTATCCAGAAGTGGATCAAAATGTGTCTTTTTCCCGAATGCATCTGAAATAGTATTAGAATGAGTCTACGCCTGACTGTATCTAAAGGTGGATCAGAATGAGTCTTCGCCCGTCTGTATCTGAAAAATGTATTGGAATGAGTCTACACAAGACTGTACCCAGAAGTGGATTAAAATGAGTCTTCGCCTGACTGTATCTGAAAAAATGTATTGGAATGAGTTTGCGCCTGACTGTATCCATAAGTGGATCAGAATGAGCCTTCGTCCGAATGTATCTGAACAATGTACTAGACCGAGTCTATGCCCCATTGTATCTAGAAATGGATCAGAATGAGTCTTTGCCCGACTATATCTGAACAATGTATTGGAATGACTTTATGCCCGACTGTATCCAGAAGTGGATCAAAATGAGTCTATTCCTGACTGTATCTGAAAAGTATTAGAATGAGTCTACGCCTGAATGTATCTAAAGGTGGATCAGAATGAGTCTTCACCCGACTGTATTTGAAAATTGTATTGGAATGAGTCTACACCTGTCTGTATCCAGAAATGGATCAAAATGAGTCTTTGCTTGACTGTATCTGAAGAATGTACTAGAATGAGTCTACGCTTGACTGTATCTAGAAATGGATCAGAATGAGTCTTTACTCGATTGTATATGAATGATGTATTAGAATAAGTATCAGAATGAATATGTCTATCGATCGTATCAGAACCTTATCTAGATGAGAATCTGGATTGAGTGTCAGAACGAATTTATATCTAGATCGTATCTGAACTATATCTAGAAGATGTACTGGAATGAGTATTAGAATGAATCTATATCTCGATCGTATCTGAATTGTATCTAAAAGAGAATCTGGAATGAGTGTCAGAATGAATCTATATCTAAATCGTATCTGAAATGTATCTAGAAGATGTTTTGGAACGAGTCTACTCTTGACTGTATCTAAAGGTGTATCAAAATTAATTGTCAACTGATTTTATCTGAAGGATGATAAAGCGTTGACAATATTTATCTGTTCGGGAGCTAACCTAAAAAGATAAAATTAGTTTTATGCAATGTCATCATGTGTGAAATGTACTTTGTAGTGATGCTCTCAAAATAAATGAGAATAGTATATGCGTTTTGTATGCATATGTTAAGATATTTTGCAAATGATGTATGGATTCAAATATATCGTTGGAACGTATCGGTAGCTTCTTGTAACAACATATAGTTGGGGAAAATAAATCCCTGCCTGTTGTTGTGCATGAAGAAAGTAATTCTTCAATTTTGTTTAGAATGAATTTACTGGGGATTCACGTTTTATGTTTGAGGATACTCCGCTAGGGATGTTCGACTTCTGCTTGGGGATAGAATAATTCAAGGAGAGTCAGTTGTTAGTCATTCTTTTTATTGAGGGATTTGATTCTTATGTACCCTGACTGGGAATAAAAGAGATGGATATTCCTCCGATGCGCTATCTGACCAGGTTTCAGATACGGATGCCAACTCTTCTAGGGAGGACAACATTGAATGGAATTTGGCTGGAGAAGAGAATTATGTCGGGGAATTTGCATTATTGGAGAAATAAACACCGTCGGGCAATTACATCTTGTAGACTGCATTGAGGAAATAATATTTGTTGGGGATTGGAAATTCACAGGCTGTGTTGAGGAAGTTTCCATTGTATGTTGGGGAAATGATCAAACTTCCTTATCCTCTAGGGGACCTATTAGGGAAGATGATCATGTCAAGATATCCATCAGAGATACGGAGGTGAACTGCTAGAAGATGCCCAAGTTTCTGCCTGATGGCATATTATATTTGTTGGGGAATATATCTTTTGTTAGGAATGAGCTTGTGAAGATAACTCTTTAGATATAGTTCCATAGAGATTGCTCTGTGGGGATTTGTGGATAACTTGAACATTATCCCAACTCCTAGAGCCTTTAGTAAATGCTAATCCTGTTTTCATGCATATATTTTGTAATTAATAATCATATTCAAATGCATATGTTCATTCAACGTAATCATTAGACGTTTTTTCAAACAAAACAGAGAAAGTAAAAACAATCTTGAATTTTGAAATATATTTAATTGCATCGATTCCGAAAGTTTGCATATAACCAGGAAATTTTATACAAGAAAGAAATCCTAGTAAGAGGAAATCATCGTAGAAATTGAAAAAGGGTTACAAAGTGATAAAAAAAGAAAAACAACTTTGTGGAAGCGGTCCCATCGAGTTTCAACTCTGTTATTTCCCCTATGTCTTCATGTATCTCATCACTTGCTGTTGGAAGAAGATGATTGAATTGATCTGTACGGTTTAAACTTGATGCTAGTAATAAAGCTGGCTGTAATTATATGGGTGATCCAACGGGACATAGTCGTACGCTTTAATCCCTAACTTTTTCCTGGATCGCCCTTTTGGGTTTTCAGTCCATCGGGATATCCTTTTTTGCCCAAGCCGCATTTTCAGGTTTTCGACTTGCCGGATGTACAAATGTATATATATATATATATATATATATATATATATATATATATATGTCCCTAGTTTTTGACCAAACCCTTTTGGTTCGCCGGGATGCCCTTATTTTTGCCTAGGCCTATCAACCTAGCGGGTCTCTTTTATGTGTAGTATTTTTGACTATGTCCGCGTTCACAAGGTGCGGAAAATATTCATTGTCCATGGTGGTAAGTATCATAGCACCGCCAAAAAATATCTTTTTGATCACAAATGGCCTTTCGTATGTGGGAGTCCATTTTCCCCTGGGATCACCTTGTGGTAGGATGATACACTTTATTACCAAATCACCAGCCTGGTACACTTGATGTTTGACTTTTTTGTCAAAGGCCTTGATCATGTGTTTCTGATACATCTGACCATGACAAACAACCACAAGCCTTTTTTCATCAATCAAATTCATCTGGTCAAGTCGAGTCTGAATGCATTCGTCTTCATCTTAAACTATGTCTTTCATAATCCTTAGGGAAGGAATCTGGACTTCAAAAGGTAAGACAACCTCCATACCGTAGATTAGAGAGAACATGGTTGATCCAGTTGATGTACATACTGAAGTGCGGTAACCATGAAGAGTAAATGGTAGCATCTCATGTCAATCTTTGTATGTTACAATCATCTTCTGCAAGATCTTCTTGATATTCTTGTTTGCGGCTTCCGCTGTGCCATTCATCTTTAGTCGGTACGGAGAAGAATTGTGATGCTTAATCTTGAACTACATGCAGAGTTCCGTGATCATAGTATTGTTAATATTTGTACCATTGTCCGTGATGATCCTTTCAGGGATGCCATATCGATAAATAAGGTTATACTTAATAAACTGAGCCACAACATTCTTGGTAACGAAAGAAAACGAGGCTTCCTCTACCTACTTCGTGAAGTAATCAATAGCGATAAGGATGAAACAATTCCAATTGGAAGTAGAAGGCTTAATCTATCTAATCATATCAATGTCCCACATTGCAAACGTCCAAGGAGAAATCAAGAAATTCAAAGGAACCAAAGGCACATGTATTTTGTCAGCATAAATCTGGAATTTGTGGCAAGTTCTAGAATGACGATGGTAATCTGTTTCCATGGAAGACCAATAATAACCTGCTCTCATAATCTTCTTAGCCATTGTATGTACACTTGAATGAGTACCAAATACACCTTCATGCATATCTTCCATAATTTTCTCAGCTTCCTTCTTGTCTACACAACGAAGTAAAGTCGAATTGTGGCTGCGCTTGTACAAGATTTCATTACTCAGAAAGAACTTGGAAGAGAACCTCCTTAGAAATTTCTTATCATTGATAGATTCCCCTTCAGGATATTCTTGAGTTTCGAGGTATCTTTTTACTTCGTGGTACCAAGGATTTTCCTCTACTCCCTCAGTATCAATTTTGTAGCAATGTGTCAGTTCGTCTAGTCTCTCAGTAGTAATTCGAGGAGCTTCATTTTCCCATCTGATTTTGAACATAGATGACATGGTATCTAGTGAGTCTTCCAATTTATTCTCTTCTCGTGGAATGTGTTCAAAAGTGATTTCTTCGAAGTACGGAATTAATGTCAACACATGATCTCGATAAGGAATGAGATTTGGATGCTTTGTATCCCATTCTCCCTTAATCTGACTGATCACTAGGGTTGAGTCTCCATATACATTCAAGAATTTAATTCTCATGTCGATGGAAGCTTTGATACCCATGACGCATGTTTCAAACTCGACCATATTATTGGTACAGTCAAAACAAAATCTGGCCCCGAAGGGTGTATGGAAACCCTTAGGAGAGACAATCACAACACTAATTCCATTACCAAGAGTGTTGGAAGCTCCGTCAAAAACCATAGTCTATTGGGATCTCGGTTCAGGTCCTTCATATGGTCTAGGTTCTTCATAATCAGCAACTAACATGATATTCTCATCTGGGAACTAAAAATTCATAGACTGATAGTCATCTAAAACTCAATGAGACAAATTATCTACCAGTACACTTCCTTTGATTGCCTTATGAGTAGTGTACTGAATATCATATTATTTCAAGACCATTTTCAATCTTGTTATTCTTCTAGAGAGAGTGGGTTTCTCGAATATGTATTTTATTGGATCCATCTTAGAGATTAACAAAGTAGTATGAGTCAACATATACTGTCTTAGTCAGTGAGCAGCCCATGCCAAAATGCAACAAGTTTTCTCGAGCAGTGATTATCTTGTTTCACAGCCGGTAAATTTTTTGCTAAGGTAGTATATTGCATGCTCTTTTCGACCAGACTCGTCATGTTGCCCCAATACACACCCTATTGAGTTCTTTAATACCATCAAGTACATGATCAGAGGCATTCCTTCAACTGGAGGCATCAAAATTGGTGGTTCCTGGAGGTACTCTTTTATTTTGTTGAAGGCTGTCTGACAATCGTCGTTCCACTTTACTACTTGATCTTTCTTCAGTAACTTGAAGATTGACTCACAAGTAGCGGTCAAATGGGAAATAAATCTTGAAATGTAGTTCAATTTTCCCAAGAAACCTCTGACTTCCTTCTTAGTACGTGGAGCCGTAATTTCTTGAATGGCTTTAACCTTGGCAAGATCAACTTTAATACATTAACTATTGACAACGAAACCTAGGAGTTTATCGGATCTTACCCCAAAGGTGCACTTGTTTGGATTCAACCTCAACTTGTACTTCTTCAATCTCTTAAACAATTTTTATAGGTGGTCGAGATGTTCTTCTTCAGTCTGAGACCTGGATATCATGTTAATGTACCCCAAAATTTTCTCTCCTATTTTCTTCAAGACACCTCCTCATGCTCCTAGGGTTTTCAATTGCTCAAGGTTACTCAATGTTTGATTAGACAAATTCTTCTCCTAAGCAGCTGACCTACAACTAGGGTTTCACTTTTCTCAAGGAAATTTGAGCTTATAATGCCTTAAGTGGATTTCATGGTTCCTCATATGTCTCAAGGAATGTTCATGCCAAATTTCCAGCCTTGCATCACAAGTTTGCTCAGTCAATTCCTCAAATGACTAAAAATCAACTATATTGGGTAAAAAGTCAATTGTGGTCAACATAGTCAAACTTCAAGATTTTTGGTCAACATCAAGATTTTGAATTCACATTCATCATTTGATCAAGGGTTTATCATGATCCATCAAGAAAACTCTCAATTCATCAAAAGTCAAAGTTGCCAAATTTGGGTTTTCTTAAGGAGAAGCCAACTGAACTTTGACCAAGCATAAATTTCACATGCTTCATCATATTTTTATCAACCAAATATCATTTTGAAGTAAATTCAATTCTCTACATTTTGTCTCTCTAAGCTCAAATCCAAAAAAGGCTTCATTTGAGAGATATGGGCCAAAACATTATAGGTCATTTCAAAAGTCAACAAAAAGACACTTTTTGTCAAGGAAACTTACATCAAGATAAATTCTTCAAATGAAACAATGATCAACACAAATATTGTAGGGGACATCTTGAACTTTCCAAAAAGTCAAATATCACCTTCATATGATAAAAATTGAGAGAGTTATGATTGGCACAAGATGGGATATTTCGAGAAAATGCATGACACCCAAATTGATCAAACTTAAATTTTTGGGCTAATGGGCTTGTGTTTCAAGGTCCAAACGTGTATTAGGCCTCATAGTGAACCTCTGAACTTATTCATACACCCCTTTGATTTTTATTCCATTTATTTTTTATTTTAGTTATTTAAATTCAAAATAAATTAAATAAAAACAAGGCTTTCATACAAAGGTCCAAGCCCACTTATTTTGACCTAATTTCTCTCTCTCTCTCTCTCTCTCTCTCTATATATATATATATATATATATATATATATATATATATATATATATATATATATATATATATATATATATATATATATATATATATATATATATATATATATATATATATATATATATATATATATATATATATATATATATATATATATATATATATATATATATATATATATATATATATATATATATATATATATATCCCATATTCAGACAAAAACAAGGACACAGATTTTTTGGCACAAAAAGCCATCCAAAAAATCTCAACATATCAAAAACTAGGGCAAGTTGAAAACCCTAGTTGCAGCCATCTTCAAAGCCTTCCAGCCCTTCCAATCAATTCCTGAAGAGGTATAGGGTAAGGAAAGATCAAACCTAATGATCTAGAGCGCACAAAAACCTACACGCATACATCTCCGATCTCATTTTTCTTTGCAAATTCATATTTCATATTTTATTTTGCTTTAAGGCATACTAATGATATCAATGTGCTTCTGAGGTGTATTAGTGCAAGATTGGATCATCGCAGGAGTCTCATGCTATTAGAACCATGAATTTCCATGTTTGGTTCGATCCATGATATTTCAGTCGTATCTCATAACCTAGCGCAATTTGGCCAAAAATACCACTCCCATTGAATTCACAGGGTTTGATTTAGGGGGGTAGGGTACCTTTGGATCCCTAACATTTGTTGTTTTTGCAGGTTAGAAAAATATACTCAGTGGAGAAGACGATTAGAGCTAGGGCTCTGACGCATCTCCGGTCCAGCTAATTGATTTTGTAATATAATTATTTCATTTCAATTAGATCATCGGATGTATCACAACCCCAGTGGTAGCATACTTGCCTCTAAGTCATTCATATACAAGGGCGGGGGTTCGATCCCAGCCTTTTATGATTTTTTCATGTTTTCTGTCTTTTACAGATCTAGTACAATGCGTCCCCACATTAGTGATGCGTCCTCAGCTCCGCAGCCAATCTGATTTAAATTTGATGCTTCCAGATGTGCTCCTTATGATGCACCTTCTTTGATGCCATGCACTGGATCTCAAGGGCCAGCACTTTGGACTGGACCCCTTTTGCGATCTGCACCGCCCAGTTTGCTACAATCAGGCCCAACTCTTTTCCTTTTTATATTTTTCTCTATTTCTCTTACTTATTTATTTTTATTATTAATTAAAATAAAATATTATTTTAGGTTAAGTAATTAGGTTTAGTTTTAATCACTTTTTTAACAAATTAATTTTCTAATTAAGATTAATTAGATTCTTAGTTTTTTTTAAATTAAATTAAATGATTTTTTACTAAAATTAATTAGGTTCTTTTTAGGGTTTTTTTTTTAAAAATTAATTCATCACAAACCATTTTCCATAAAAAATCACCAAATAAAATATTTTCACATTCTTTCCTACTTTTATTTTCCTATTTTTTAATTTCATAGATCAATTGTATAGGCCGCATGTTTCCTATGCAATGGCTTAGGTCTTTATTTCCCGCTTTCTTTTTCACTATTATGTAATTGCTTCGAGTATGTAATAGCTTAGGGTTTATTTTCCTGCATTTATACTTATGTAACTGTCCCTAAGCCATGTAATAGCGTATGACCTTTATTTTTCCGCACTTTATGTTTCTTCTATTATTTTACTATATTACTGCTTAGTAATTAGGGTTTGCATGAAAAGACTAAAAGGAATCGTTAGAAAACCCTAAATTCCAATGATAAAATAACTAAAAAACAACACACCTCGCACACTCGCACCTCTAGGGTAACCTCCCTTGTTGCCTTTGGAAAAATCGTCGTGTCCATCGAACGTGGGGACTCTTTAGAAAATGTCCCTTGATACAAAGATCATAGTCCCTCGATGACCCTTAGAAGTTTCCTTTCTTTAAATGATCTAGTCCCTTATGAAAAATTGCTAAAGCATCCTTACCAGTTGCCTTCGGTGACTGTACGATGACTCTCGCATGTCCCTTCACATCCAATGATAGTGATTCCTGCTAATTAATGGTACGAATAGCACTATCTATAGGAGAAGGAACATACAAGAACGATCTTGAGTAGGGTAGAACTCCTAATCGCTTATTCACAAAGCTCTTAAAAACAACACATTTCTCAGGAACACTTTCAATAAATATTTTCAAACAAACACTTTTTACACATTCTTGAGGATAGATACGAGAATCATTACAAAGTTCACCTTACAATTGGCAAATTTTCAAAATATTTTTCAAATAAAAGACACAAAGAATATTTTCAAAGTGAGCTAAGCGATTAAGATCCCTTAGATAACTATGGATGAAAAGGGTGCTAACAACTTCCCTTTTCATAACTTACCCCCCCGAACTCAAAATCTTCAAGATCTTTCTTGTTCTTTTCACTCTTTCCTTATTGGATAAAAGAAAAGTCGGTGGAGACTCTTTCTATCTGTAATATGGTGGGAGAGATGACTTAGTTGTTTTTGCATTTGATCGTAATTATTGCGGATAGCAAGAGTCGCCACCGACTTTTATTTTATCCAATAAGGAAAGGGTGAAAAGAACAGGAAATACCTTTGAGATATTTTCTTGAGTTCCGGGGGTAGGTTATGAAAAGGGAAGGTGTTAGCACCCTTTTCATCCATAGTTATCTACGGGCTCTTAGTTGCTTGCTAGATCACTTTTGAAATTGCTTTGTTTGAAATGTGTTTGTGGTGGGTTTTGAAAGTATTTTTGAAAAGTGCCTTCGTTTAGGCAAACTTTGTAATGATTCTCGTCTCTATAAGAATGCATACAAAGTGTTGGACTTTTGAAAATATTTCATGTTTTGAATGTGTTTGGTGTGTTTGAAAAGATGTTTGTTTTTTTAAGATGGATTATGAGCAAGCAACTAAGAACATTCTACCTACTCAAAAGTCTTTTGTTCATTTCTTCCTTCCTTTGATATTTTTATCTTACCATTGATTGGTAAGAAGCCTTTATCTTTGGATGTAAAGGGACATGCGTGGGTCATTGTATAGTCATGAATAACAATGTTGTGAGATATACTAGCATTTATCTTGAGGGACTAAGATCATTTATAAGGCAATATTCGAAGCATCATCGAGGGACTATGATCTTGTATTTTTTGATTATTTGTGCTAAGACGTCTCAAATGCATATTATGACCATTTTTCATAAGGCAGCAAATGGAGTTAACCCTAGAGGTGCAAGTGTGCAAGTTTTTGTATTTCATGCTTGATTTATCTTGAATTATGGTTTTCTAAGCATTGATTTTATCTTTCCATACAAACCCTAATTTACTAACATTATTATGAAAGTGATAAAATGTGGAAAGTAAATTTACTACGCTATTACATCATTTGGGGATGGGGCATACAAATTTACAAATGGGGATTGCAAGAAATTAAACTTGATTATCTATTACAACCATATTGAAACTTTAATAACGTACAAGAATTGAAAGGAATATAATGTACAAGACATGAATGAAAAGAAAATGAATTTGTTTTGATTTTTTTAAAGAAATATTTTGGCCTATTTAACTAAAAGGAAATTTAATTAAACTAAATAAAAATTAAGATTAATTTAAAGAAAAGAAATTAAATAGGAAAATGTTTTTGGTCTTTTTCATTGTAAGAAGCTAAATAAAAATAAACTAAATAATTTAAATATATTTTTGGTGTTTTTGATTAATAAAAATAATGATAACAATAGCAATAATAAAGTAAAGAAAATGGGATAAAGACATAACATTAACATTAGGGGGTTCAGAAAATGGAAATGTCAAGGCCCAGACAATGGAGGCCCAGGGGCACTTCCTGCAAACAAAAAAAAAGGTGAGAAAATTTGGAAAATGACAAAAGGTCTCGCTAAGGCTCGAACCCAGGACCTTCTACATGGCAAGGCTTTAGTGCATGCTGTTTGTATCACTGGGGTGGTCTGTTTCATCCATTAGTTATACAACTTGCACTAAATATAAAATGAACTCGTTTATGAAGGTTCGAACATGGATTCATCTTCTTCCTTCGCGCGCATGGATGTATATCACCATTTTTAAGCTTCTAAAAGCTTCATTTCTCAGCCAAATCAAAAAATGTAAACATCAAACCTGCCTAGAATTTGAATACGAATCCAACCATATAATTTTCGAAAGCTATGGATCAGAGGTTAACATAAATTTTATTCAGTACCAAAATAAAAACCTAACTGATTAGAGTTGAGATTCTTAAGACACAGGTAATGAAAATCAAAACTGAGAGCATGGTCAACTTCCTAGATATGCTATCTATATCTTTTCTTTTATTTGTATGTGCTGAAAATGCTTATATCAAGATATCATAGTTAATAAATCTTACATCTTGAAGTGAAATTCGAATGACCTCTGTATGACTTCCAGAAATGGTTCGATGATAGATTAAGCTTGCCTAGACTTCCCTGAAGCTAGTGGGATCAGTACTTTGCTTTGAAAGTCACTGAATCAAATGGCTGGTATATGGAAGCTGGGATTGAATCTAAAGGATCACTACCTTCCTTGAGAGGTTTTTTTGAGGGTTTTGGGAGTGTTCTAAGGCTGATATATGGAAGCTTAGTCAATCTAAAGGACTAAAAAACGCGCAAAGGGATTTGAGATTTTGTGTGTAAAGTTCGAAGGTGCCAAGTTTTGTGCTTGTGTGCAGGTTCTGAGTTTTTGAGAGTTTGGGAGTGTTTGAGGATTTTTCAACATACAAGAATCTGGCCTCTTTAGCTTTCAAATGGCCTCTCTACTATAGATAAAAGGTTTGGGAAGTTGAAGTAATCAGATTTGCAAGATAAAAAATTATGGTTTAGTTGGAATGCAAATATCAAGTTATGTCATGTTTTCCATGATCCCCAGATGAAGTACCAAAGTTGGTGGTATAGGGAGGGGGGGCTACTTTCCATAATTTATGTTGGATTATAATGAGAAGTAAGCAAGGTATGGGCTCAAGACAAATTTTGTACCAAAAAACTTGCTTTATGGAAAGATCTTTTAGACAATGGCTTAATAACTTGGGTAATAGCTTAATTAATTGTGTAAATAATTAATTATGGAGTGAAATACAAGCATTGAGGCCTGCAAAGAAAGATCATGTAGCATGGCCTATGGATTTAATCAATGTTCTTCAAAATTCTATCTTCGACTTGATTCCTTCTACAAAGATCTTGAATCTCTGTAGAACTTTGATATTTTTCTTTACTCTGGTCGAATACTCCGTCCTTTCGTTTTGATCACATAGATCCACAACTTTCGACCAAACTCATCAACAGACAAAACAATATTTGTTTCCACCAATTATGCGTTCTTTGAATGGACCACTTACGACCTTTGACCAAACTCATCAACAGACAAAACAATATTTGTTTCCAGAAATTGTGTGTTCTTCGAATCAACCACATTCATCTAAATATACAACTTTAAGTATGCAAGATGATCTCATTGGCATAGTCAAAACGAAAGAATTTTTGGATTACTTTCCTATCAGTAACCATCAGTTAATTAGGTGGTCGAAACTTCAAATGTCCAAACCTCAAATTGTAATTCATAGTGTAGAAACTATGTGTTCTGAAAGGTTTAGAGGTGGGTCGAAGAAGGTTGCTCGAAGGAAGCCATTGCCCAGTCGAAGCTTGTGGATCGAAGCAAGCATGAAGATAACCATTGCCTAATCGAAGCTTGTGGATCGAAGCAAGCTTGAAGGAAGCCATTGCTCGGTCAAAGCTTGTGGATTGAAGCAAGCATGAAGATATCATTTTCCCAATCGAAGCTTGTGGATCAAATCAAGCATGAAGAAAGCCATTTCCCAGTCGAAGCTTATGAATCGAAGCAAGCATGAAGATAGACATTGCCCATTCGAAGCTTATGAATCGAAGTAAGCATGAAGATAGACTTTGACCATTTGAATCTTGTAGATCAAAGCAAGCTTGCTCTTCTTCAATTTTTCAAAAATCTGCCAACCACTCCTTTCGATCAGTCAAGTGATTCGAACAGCCTGAACCAGAATTTGAACTGCACACCTTTTTTTATCTTCTTTGCCCTTTCGACAGTTTCCTCTTCCTCCTTTCGAGGATTCAGAAGTTCCATCTTTGATCTGACGTTTGAGAGCCAAACATGATCCATGAAAATCATATGAAGCATCAAAGGTCCAATTGTCCTTATACAAACTCAAACCCTAATTTTGAGTCACCAGTGTTTGGGGTGGATATTTTGAGCTGATCAAACCTTGTGCAGTCTTAAATAAATAGAGATCTTTGTTAGAAAATTCTTGAGAAATGAGAGGGCAAATTTTGGGGTACAACAACTGCCCCTGTTCAATCTTCTTAAACTTGAAAAGCGAGTATGGCACGTTGTCGTTCGTAGCTTGAAGGTAGAAGATGATTGTGATACAGTGGGAAGAACTGACTGTTTTTGGAATGTTGGTTCGCGTTTTGCATTTGTATTCGCAAAATGTCGCGGTAAGCAAGAGTCGCCACTGACTTTTATTTTATCCAACAAGTAAAGGAAAAAAGCACAGAAAAATTCCTTTTTTGAGATATTTCTGAGTACGGGGGGTAGATTATAGAAAGGGAAGGTATTAGCACCCTTTCTATCCGTAGTTATCTACGGGCTTTTAGGTACTTGCTCATCATTTTCAAAATTGTTTTCTTTGTGTTTGTGCGCTTTGAAAAGTTGTTGTTTTGACTTCGATTTAACTCTTGCTTCTGTCTTCAAGAGTGTAATGAAGTGTTTTTTTTGAAAACTTTGTTTGAAAAGGAGTGTAAGTGTGAGAAAAAGTTTTGTTTTTGGATGAGCAAGTATCTAAGAACTAATCTACCTACTCAAAAAAGGAATCGTTCTATGCTAATTTCCTTTAGATAATGTTATCCCACTATTAGTGAGTAGGTAGCACCGTCGTTGGAGTTTGAGGGTAAATTTGAAAGAGGGACATACGGTCACTAAAGCAACGTTAGGATGTCTTAGAGGTAACCCTAATGTCTTAGATCATGTATTTGAGGCAACAATATCCGAGGCAACCACTTCGAGACAACTATGATCTTTTAGACAAGAGAGCGACCTCTAAAACAACCTATACTCAATGACCGTGTACGAAGGAAACCAAGTGGGGTGTACCCTAGGAGTGCACATGTGCGAGTGTATTGATTTCAGTTATTTTTATCTTTGCACATGTTTAGGGTGATCTAACCGTTTTAAGATTAAACATTCAGTCTTGTCATGCAAACCCTATTATCAAACATCTAGCAGTTGTATAATTTGCAGAAATTAAAGAGCGGAAATTAAACTAAATTATTACAAGGCGTCGGGTATTTACATCGCCAAAAATAACCCTTTGAAAATAAAATAAAAGCGGTAAAAGTAAATGTCCTAATTAACTATTACAATCCGGGAGCAGATACAATAATTAAATAAATAAAGAATAAAGCGTGCGAGGTGAAATTAAATCGAATGCGAAATTAGGGTTTTGACCCTTTTAAAGAAAATGTTTTTGGTTGTTTTTATTTATTTTTAAGAAAAGAAATTAAATCCTAAAATTAAATGCTAAATTAATTATTAAATAAGTTAATTAATGAAAAATAATTAATGACATATTTTTTGGAGTTTTTGTTATTTTAGGAAAGAAAATAAAATAATTAAATTAATGATTAAAACCTATTAATTCTAATCAATTTTAAGTTATTTGCAAAAATAAATTAAAGTTACCTAATTAATCTATCTAATTAAATTAATTAATATTTATTAAATAAAAATAAAGTTTTGAAATTTAATTGGGTTAAAAAATGTTTTTTTGTTTTTTTTTTTTTGATAAAAAAAGAAAATTATTCTATTGGTTAGTGATTAATTAAAAAATAATTAAAAGGAAATAAATAAAATAGAGAAAGAGAGATGGGCCTGATTTGTTTGGTGTGAATAGTATTTGGCTGGCCCAATAATGCTGGTCCATTTGACTTTTTTCCAATCCAGTGCGCGTGCGTTGACCTGCCTATGGTGTGCCTTCAATGCTTGGCCACCAGATCTGGCCATCTGGTCATCTGGCGTGTTGATTGGTGAGTGAGTATGATGGAACTCCTGGCCTTGCTTGTACTGAATTGCTTAAAAACAAATAATATGGAGAAAATTGGGGGACCTGGGATTCGAACCCAGGTCCTGAAGGGATATCCACGCCACGCTTGCCACTACACCACTTGTCTTCACTTTTTAATATAATGCAAATAAATTATAATATAAGAAAACAAATTTTATTGGGTAAATATAAAAAAAACGCGCCAATATTTGAATGGACGAGTGGTGGCGTGACACGCATCGTCCCTGTCCTCTCACCGTGGCTAAAAGCAACAACACCTATACCTACGGACAAATGTCTGTCGCTACAGACAGGGGTTCCTCCCAAATCTCCTACAGGCCATGAAAATGCATTCTAAAGCCATGATTAAACTCGTCATCCTCTTCTGATCACAACCATAGCCATTATGAAGGCTAATTGTACCTGAAAGCAAAAGCCCTAAACCAAAGCTTGAAACCCTAACTATGGTGAATCACGATATAAGTCAGATAAATGAAATCGAGTAATACCAAAAGCTTGCAAATGATGTGTAGATTAAGAATATGCCATCAATACATGTTAACAATGCCTAAATTTCAAAATACGAAATCAAGAAAAAGGGTGAGTTCGTGAATGACTTACAGCGCTTGGGAGGGTCTGCAAACGTGTGGTTTTGCTTGCTTTCGCTTGTGGAGGTTGCCAGGAAACGATTGAGACACTTTCCAAGCCTTGAGGATGCTTCTAAGCCCTGTTTCGATCTCACACTTTTTCCTTGTTTTTGCAAATTTGGTCTTGCCTCTATGCTTGATCTCTAACCTCTATTTTTGTCTCCACACGACCCTTATGTATTGCACAATTTATTAGGTTTGAATTCCCTGTCCAAATCTCTCTCCATCAATGACTTTGAATTTGATTTGATTCTTCTTTCAAAGCTTTCCAAAATTGGCTTGATTTGAATCTTTTTGTGCACAATGTAAGTACGAAGTGCGCCTAAGAGGGGGGTGAATTAGGTACTTTTAAAAATTCTGGTTTTTAGTGGTGATGGTTCTTATTTTTCTGGTTATAAGTGAGTTTAGGAAAGCTTAAAGATGCAGAAAAATAAAGAGACACAGGCGATATATCCTGGTTCCCCTCACAGTCCGAGAGTACTCCAGTCCCCTTTCAACATGAAAGAGATTTCCTTATTGTGGCAAACTTACATAAGAACTACCAACCAAACCAAGAACAATCCTCTTGGACCAAGAACAATCCTCTTGGATTTTCACTAAGTTACCTATGAGAACAATCCTCTCAATGTAACTACACTTGTATCCAACAACTTGGAAAGACAAGATTTCAATAAAAACACTTAAACTTAATTCCAACAATCCTGGAAAATAAGTAATATTGATCACTTAAGAGTGGTTTTGACAATGTATAATCTTCTTCTTTCAATAATAATATTGTACAAAGACTCAAGATATATTTGCTCAAAGTTTTCTGTTTTAAAGTATGAAAATAAATGCAGAAAACTTATGCATGAAAGTGAAGAATGCTTGAGTTTGTATTTTTAAAGTTCAGAAAAATATTATCAAAGAAGGTGTTAGATATGAATTTGAAATTGGATATATGTTCATAACACCCATTTGAAACAACAAGAAGATCTGGAAATGTATCACGAACAAATGCCAAGTTTGAGTGAAAAGATGTAATGAAAAGGCATGATCAAAAGGCATGAACAAAGCTGTAATTTTTCAAATTCGTGCAGTGTGTAATCAATTGCACCTTTAGTGTAATCGATTGCACAAGGTTTTCAACAGCTATATTTTCAAAATTTTAAGAGTGCAATCGATTGCATCAACAATGTAGTCGATTGCAGGCTAAGTCAGTAGCAAAATTTAACTGAGTGCAATCGATTGCACAAACTATGTAATTGATTGCATGCTAAGACATAATCAAATGTTTTGAAAATTTTAAGTGTGCAATCGATTGCACAAACTATGTAATTGATTGCATCAAGAAACAGAAGCAAAAGATTTGGAATTTTTGAAGAGTGCAATCGATTGCACTAAAATGTAAATCGATTGCATGCATATGAAAAGTGAAAATTAATCTTTGCAAAGCTTGAGAATGATTCTTAAATTATTTCTTTTTCATTTTGAGCATCTATATCTTAAGATCAAAGTAGATAATATTATTATACCTTTAAAGTTGTAGAGAGCTTTGATTGAAGATATTATCTTTAGATGCTTAGATGCTTGACCAAAGTCTTTGCATTCTTTTGTAATCCATGGTTTGTCTTCATAAAAAAAAGCATTATTTGAGAAGTTTGATTTCACATTCTCCCCCTTTTTGATGATGACAAACAATCTTTCTTTATGCGAAGTACTTTCCGGAAGAGCTTCTCCCCCTGAGATGCAAAACTCCCCCTATGTAGGAGAGGGTTGTAATCCTTACAATTCTTCATCTTGATTGGAGAGTACCTTGAAAATTTAAGACAAGGAAAATACAAGCAAAAAGTACCATACATCTTTCTCCCCCTTTGACATTATTAAAAGGAAGGGAAAGATGCTTCAAGCAAATAATAATCGAGCAATATTTTAAACAAAGGATAAAATTAAAGCATTAACAAACATTGTTTAAGAGTTACACACATTGAACAGTGAAACATTGAAACATCAAGATAATAAGATAACAGAAAAACAATATTCAGCCAGAACATTTTAGGGGTGGTGAACGTCTGGATGATTGTAGGACCAGCCTTGGTTTGGGAAGCGTTGTTGGAGTGGTGGTTCTGAGTAATGAGGAGGAGGTGCAGCTGGGTTATTTGGGTCATATGGTGGGATATGCAGGTGAGAATAAAGATATGAGAATTGTTGGTTCACATCCGAGCGAAAATCATTTATCCGGGTTGTAGTGGAGTCATTTATTGCACTCCATTGACTGTTGATGTTGGTGTTCATAGAAGCAAACTGTTGAGCCATGTAGTCCATGAGTTCTTGGTTGCTTGGACCAGAGGGAGCAGTAGGAGGAAGAGGCATAGCTTCACCGCCTTCATCTTCTTGGTCATCATCTTCGTTGCCAACAACATCTTCACCAATATAGGTGATCGTCTTTGTTTCCGGATTAAAGTGTACGCCCATCCTTGAATCAACATTCTTAATTGAAATTCTGTTTAAAGTAGGGTCCATATCCACCTTTTCAAAACCGAGAAAATCTACACCAAAATCCTCCATAGTCAGTGTGACGAAATAAGCATATGGAAGAAATTTTGATTTTTCATCCACTCTCAGCATATGCCTCATCATCATTCTTGCCCATTTGACATTAATCCCTTTCTTCCTTGCATAAATAAGCTGCATCTCGAAGTCGGTAACCGTGCAATGGTTTCCAGCCCTTTGGAAAAGTATATAGACCAAGAAATAATGAAATAAGCGATCGTCTATATAGAGGTTACCTGCACTCCAAGAATCTCTGGAAGGAATTACTCCGCCAAGACCACGTATCTGTTTGGCGCGAAATTTAGCTTCACTTAACCGCCCAATGTTGTAAAAGAATCCCTTTTTCGTATAGCCATCCCATATCTCGTCTTCAGGATCATATAGGATGCTTCCAGTGAAAGGAATATGAATGATCTCACCAACAACCTGAGGAGTTAGAGAGATACGAGTGCCCAGCACATATGTGATAATCTTTTCCTTGTAGGGGGTTAGATTACTGAAAAACATTCTTACCAGATCCAGGTAGTATGGACCATATGAAGAGATCAATGGTTCCAGACCATAAGCAGCTAGATCATTCTGAAATGAAAAACATTCTTCAGGGAAGGAGGAGAGAATACCATACTTAGGGTTGGAAACAATTTTCCTTTGGAAGTCTTTGACAAATCTGACTTCTTGTTGCTCAGTGAGAGTTGACAGCAGTGGATTGGATGATGAGTCAATCTTCTTTTTCCCTTTATCTGAAGCTGATGCCTTTCTCTTGGTTCTTGAAGCCATGAAAATGGTGTTTTAGATTTTGTGTTTTTAGGGTATATGTGAGAGAGAGAGAAGGTTTTGGGAAAGAGAAAGCTTTTGTGATTTTGGTAGATATGAGATGAGTTATTTGAATTGAAGTGTATTTGTCTTGGGAAGATGAGAGATAAATTCTGACCAATATTAATTTTCTGTCATAAAAGCAACTTTCAGTGCGCGCAATCGATTGCATTACCTTGTGCAATCGATTTGCACACAAACAGAACCAAAAATAACGCAAAAATCACATAGTGCAATCGATTGCAGTAAAGGTGCAATCGATTTGCACATGAAACAGAATGGATAGAACTGAAAAATTTCTTTGTGCAATCGATTACACTCTTTGTGCAATCGATTTGCACCAACAAAAAAATGTCCAAAACCAAATTTTTGTTGAAAAATATAAGTATCACATAGCATAAAAACATATATGGCAGATATAAAAGCATATATCAGAGAAATATCAAGAATGCCGAGCTCTCGTCGAATTTTATAGAATGGTTCTTTTGCCAAAGGTTTAGTGAAGATATCGGCAAGTTGATTATGAGTATCTACAAAGGTTACCTCGACATCTCCTTGAAGAACATGGTCACGGAGAAAATGATGTCTAATGTCTATATGTTTGGTCCTTGAATGCATGAAGGGATTCTTTGTGATGTTGATTGCACTTGTGTTGTCACATCTTAGAGGAATGCACCCTAGATCGAGTCCGTTGTCACGAAGTTGTTGTTTTAGCCACAAAATTTGAGCGCAACTACTACTCGCTGCAATATATTCAGCTTCGGCCGTGCTTAGAGAAACACATGCTTGTTTCTTGCAGGCCCAAGATACTAATTCATTACCAAGAATGTGACAAGTTCCACTTGTGCTCTTTCTATCTGTTTTACATCCTGCATAATCCGCGTCAGAATAACCAATTAAGTTCCAGATACTACCTTTTGGATACCATAATCCGACATTTGTTGTCCCTTTGAGATACTTCATGATCCTCTTTACCGCCATGAGATGAGATTCCTTTGAGTTAGCTTGAAAGCGGGCACAGAGACAAACACTGAACATTATGTCAGGACGGCTTGCCGTCAAATATAATAAGGAGCCAATCATACCTCGATATTTAGTGATGTCGATGGAAACGCCTGATTCATCTTGATCAACATAAGAACCAGAACCTATAGGTGTAGACATTTCTTTGCAACTATCCATGTCAAACCTTTTCAAGAGTTGTTTGCAATATTTGGATTGGTTGATGAAGATGCCATCTTTAAGTTGTTTGATTTGAAGTCCAAGAAAGTAGTTCATTTTTCCCATCATGGACATTTCAAATTCTCCTTGCATCATTGATGAGAACTCTTCACACATTTCTTGATTTGAAGAACCGAAGATAATGTCATCAACGTAGACTTGTGCTAGCAAAGTGTCGCCTTTGATTTTCTTGATAAATAGAGTCTTGTCAACTTTTCCTTTTTCGAAACCCTTTTCGCATAAGAAGTTGCTTAAACGATCGTACCATGCCCTAGTTGCTTGTTTCAGTCCATAGAGAGCTTTTCTTAATTTAAATACATGAGATGGATTCTTGAAGTCTTCGAAACCCGGGGGTTGCTTGACGAATACTTCTTCAGTGATATATCCATTCAAGAATGCGCTTTTGACGTCCATTTGGAAAAGCTGAAAATTTAATGAACAAGCATAGGCAAGTAAGAGACGAATAGCTTCTAACCTTGCAACTGGAGAGAAAGTTTCTTCAAAGTCTATTCCTTCTTCTTGATTATAGCCTTGTGCTACCAATCTTGCTTTGTTGCGAACAATTATTCCATTCTCGTCAAGTTTGTTTTTGAACACCCATCTTGTTCCTATAATGTGTTTGTTGCTTGGCCTAAGAACGAGTTCCCAAACTTGATTCCTTTCAAATTGATTCAATTCTTCTTGCATAGCTATGATCCATTGGTCATTGCCTAAAGCTTCATCAACTTTGGAGGATTCAATTTGAGAGACAAACGCCATGTTTAGGCAAGCATCCTTGAGATTTAATCTTGTAGACACGCCTTGACTTATATCACCAATTACTTTATCAATAGGATGATCTCTATGAGTTCTCCATTCTTTTGGTAGATCATTGAGATTCGATTCTTGTTGAGGTGATTTTTCTAGTTGAATGGATTGATCGTTGGAAGAGTTTTCTTGAGGACCTTTTAAAATTTCATCATCATTATCACAAACAATATTATCCTCCTTGGAGGGGTTAGTTTCATCAAACGAAACATGCATAGATTCTTCAATAGTCAAAGTTCTTTTGTTGTAAATTCTATATGCTTTACTAGAAAGTGAGTAACCAAGGAATATACCTTCATCGGATTTCTCATCAAACTTACCCAAATTATCTTTGTCATTGTTAAGGATAAAGCATTTACACCCAAAGATATGAAAGAAAGCAATATTTGGTTTTCTCCCTTTGAAAAGTTCATATGGAGTTTTCTTTAAGATTGGTCTAATGTTAACTCTATTGCCAACAAAACATGCCGTGCTCACCGCATCCGCCCAAAAGTATTTTGGAAGATTTGAGTCGCTAAGCATGGTTCTAGCAAGTTCCACAAGAGACCTATTCTTTCTTTCGACCACTCCATTTTGTTGTGGGGTCCTTGGTGCCGAGAAGTTGTGAGATATTCCATGTTCTCCACATAATTCTTCAAATAGAGCATTTTGGAATTCTCCGCCATGGTCACTTCTTATTGAGGCAATTTTTAAAGACTTCTCATTCTGAATTTGTTTAGCATACTTCTTGAATGCCTTGAATGCATCACTTTTCTGCACTAAAAAGAATGTCCAAGTATATCTATAGAAATCGTCAACAATAACCAAAGCATATACATTACCTCCGAAACTCCTTGTTCACGATGGACCAAATAGATCCATATGTAACAATTGTAGTGGCCTAGTAGTGGACACCACATTCTTAGATTTGAAAGTTGATCTAGTTTGTTTCCCTTTTTTACAAGCATAGCATAGTCTATCTTTGACGAAATTTCTCTTAGGCAATCCAATGACAAGATCATGCTTGACTAATTTATTCAAGTGTTCCATATGAATATGAGCAATTCTTTTGTGCCAAAGCCATGAATCATCGTTGTTCGCCATGAGACATTTAACCTTCAAAGATGTATCATCAAGGGAAATCATAAATATATTATTGACTCTTTTACCTTTAAGTATAACATCATGAGTGACTTCGTCTTCTATCAAACATTCATCCTTGGTGAACTTGATTTTGAAGCCTTTGTCACAAAGTTGGCTAATACTTATAAGATTGTGCTTTAGTCCTTCAACATAAAGAACATCTTCAATGGATGTGAAAGGTGGAGCACCAAATTTTCCTTTGCCTAGTATTCTTCCCTTATTGTTGTCTCCATAAGTGACAAAACCCTTGGCCTTTAGCGCTAGATGTGAAAATTGGTTTATGTCTCCTGTCATATGCTTTGAACAACCACTATCAAGATACCAAAGATTGCATGTGGTCTTCAAGCATACCTACAAAACAAATTAGGTTTTGTTAGGTACCCAAGTTGCTTTGGGTCCTTCATAATTAGTGCCTTTCTTTACCCATACATAATGCCCACTTGCCACACTGAAGTTTCTAATATAGCAAGCATTAGGTGTATGGCCTTTAATACCACAATAAAAACAAGTAGGTTCAAATTTACTTCTATATCTAGAAGGATAAGATTTCTTCTTAGGAAATGTTTTCTTTTTCGGATAGTGACGAACTATTTTAGGTTTGTTCACTTTTTCTTTGGAAGATTGATCATTTTCCTTAACAAAGATAGTTTTGTTAGAACTTGGTTTTGAGAACTTTGAATATCCAAGTCCACTTTTATCATTGGAGTATCTTTGTTGGCTAAGAACACCTTCCAATCCAATTTTCCCTTTTTCATATCTTTCAATGACTCTTTTTAATTGGACAATTTGGAAAGAGAGTGAATCACAATTTTTGCATACAAAATTATGTTTTTGTTCATCACTTGATTTTTGTTTTTCTTCTTTGAAATCTTTTTCCATTGAAACATATTTTTCTTCTAGAGATGAAATTTGTTTCTTTTGTGATGAAATGGTTTTATACAGAATTTTGCATTCATTCAATAGTTCATCTATAGCACCTTGTGCATCACTATCAAAAAGAGAAAATTCATTACTAACCTCATTGTCTTCATCATCGGAATGGTGTGAGGCCATCAATGCTAGATTTGCACTTTCATCACTATCGGAACTGGATGAGGAACTTATTTCATTATCCTCCCATGCTACATAAGCCTTTTTGTTCTTGAATCCCTTCTTGCTTTTGAAGCCACCTTTCTTGGAGAGTTTTGGACAATCTGGCTTGATATGACCTTGCTTACCACATTCATAACATGTGATTTCTTGTGTTGATGTGTAGCCTTCCTTTTTCTGAAAATGTTTCTTTCCTTTTGAATGAGAAAAAGGTTTGTCATTTCTACCGAAGAACTTACCAAGCCTTTTAACAAGAAGCATGAAGTTTTCATCTTCTTCTGGATTGTTTTCCTTTTCAACTTCCTTGGAGTCTATCTTCAAAGCAATATTCTTGGATTTCTTCTCTTGATTTTCATGCTTTTCGAGTATTCCGAGTTCCGTTTCGTATTCTTGAAGTTTTCCAAATAGAGTTGCGGATGTCATGTTGGAGAGACTTTTCTTTTCTGAAATTGCCGTTACCTTTGGTTGACATTCCCTTGTTAAGGACCTAAGTACTTTTAAATTCAATTCATCATTTGTCAAAGTTTTACCAAGAGCACTTAGATGATTTGTCAAGTGCACAAATCTCTTTTATAAGTCAAGAATGGATTCTCCGGGCTGCATTCGAAATAGTTCGTATTCTTGACTTAAGGTATTTAGCCTTGATCTTTTTACTTCAGTCGTTCCTTCATGAGTTTGTACCAAGGTATCCCATATTTCCTTTGCTGTTTTGCATGTCGAGACACAGAAGAATTCGTCCATACTAAGTGCACCTTGAAGAAGGTTTATTGCCCTTTTGTCATAGAGAACTTTCTTTTTATCATCGTCGTCCCATGCAGTTTTAGGCTTTGAAGAGCCAACACCATTGATTACCGTAACCGGGATAAATGGACCATTTTCGACGGCATCCCAAATTTCTTCTCCTTGTGCTTCTAGATGAGCCTTCATGCGTATTTTCCAGAAGTCAAAATATTCACCACATAATAGAGGAGGTTTGTTGTTACTACCACCATCTCTGAAAACAGGATTATGATTTGCGGAAGCTATTCTGGATCTTTTTAGGAGCAGGTTACCAATAACCTGCTCTGATACCAATTGTAAGTATGAAGTGCGCCTAAGAGGGGGGGTGAATTAGGTACTTTTAAAAATTCAGGTTTTTAGTGATGATGGTTCTTATTTTTCTGGTTATAAGTGAGTTTAGGAAAGCTTAAAGATGCAGAAAAATAAAGAGACACAGGCGATATATCCTGGTTCCCCTCACAGTCCGAGACTACTCCAGTCCCCTTTCAACATGAAAGAGATTTCCTTATTGTGGCAAACTTACATAAGAACTACCAACCAAACCAAGAACAATCCTCTTGGACCAAGAACAATCCTCTTGGATTTTCACTAAGTTACCTATGAGAACAATCCTCTCAATGTAACTACACTTGTATCCAACAACTTGGAAAGACAAGATTTCAATAAAAACACTTAAACTTAATTCCAACAATCCTGGAAAATAAGTAAGTAAAAACAATTTGTGAGTTTGAGTGAGTAGAGTATATTGATCACTTAAGAGTGACTTTGACAATGTATAATCTTCTTCTTTCAATAATAATATTGTACAAAGACTCAAGATATATTTGCTCAAAGTTTTTTGTTTTAAAGTATGAAAACAAATGCAGAAAACTTATGCATGAAAGTGAAGAATGCTTGAGTTTGTATTTTTAAAGTTCAGAAAAATATTACCAAAAAAGGTGTTAGATATGAATTTGAAATTGGATATTTATATGTTCATAACACCCTTTTGAAACAAAAAGAAGATCTGGAAATGTATCATGAACAAATGCCAAGTTTGAGTGAAAAGATGTAATGAAAAGGCATGATCAAAAGGCATGAACAAAGCTATAATTTTTTAAATTCGTGCAGTGTGTAATCGATTACACCTTTAGTGTAATCGATTTCACATGGTTTTCAACAGCTATATTTTCAAAATTTTAAGAGTGCAATCGATTGCATCAACAATGTAGTCGATTGCAGGCTAAGTCAGTAGCAAAATTTAACTGAGTGCAATCGATTGCACAAACTATGTAATCGATTGTATGCTAAGACAGAATCAAATGTTTTGAAAATTTTAAGTGTGCAATTGATTGCGCAAACTATGTAATCGATTGTATCAAGAAACAGAAGCAAAAGATTTGGAATTTTTGAAGAGTGCAATCGATTGCACTAAAATGTAAATCGATTGCATGCATATGAAAAGTGAAAATTAATCTTTGCAAAGCTTGAGAATGATTCTTAAACTATTTCTTTTTCATTTTTGAGCATCTATATCTTAATATCAAAGTAGATAATATTATTATACCTTTAAAGTTGTAGAGAGCTTTGATTGAAGATATTATCCTTAGATGCTTGACCAAAGTCTTTGCCTTCTTTTGTAAGCCATGGTTTGTCTTCATCAAAACAAAAGCTTTATTTGAGAAGCTTGATTTCACACACAATTGCTTTGATACGAGTTTGGAAGGGTGCTAGCTGTCCATTGAAACCTGAAATCATCAAAAGATCTTTGGTTATCAATATTTTTAATTTTATTTGATTTAATTTGGTTTAAAATGAATTAATTCAAATAAAAATCAAATTAAATAATAAAAATATGATATGGATACATGGCCAAGGATAGAGCACGTGGGCTATAATGCTAACTTAAAACAAGTGAAAAAGAATGGGTCCATTTGGCAAAATTTGAAGTTTTGGGGATAGTTGACTTTTGGCAATTTTGCAAAAAAGTCCAACTTCAACAATGCATAACTTCCTCAATTTTGAACTTTTGGAGGTGTTCTTAGGCTTTTTAGAAAGCTTGAGATGTCCTATAGACAACCCTTGTAGTCTCATATCAAATTGACGTTCCATGCTCACGTATGAAGCTTTGACAAAAAAGGTGTTTTTGTTGACTTTTCAAAATGACCTATAATATCCAAGTTCATAACTTCTTGTGAGTGCATATTTTTATCTTGGGATATGAAGATGGATTTTAGGGAATTACATCCTATTCAAAATGATCTTTGGATGGATCATTTCTCATAAAGTATGAGAAAGTTATGCTTGGTCAAAGTTGGGTTGACTTTTCCTACAAAACCCTAATTTAGCAACTTTTGAATCTTGATGAATTGTGAGCAATCCTTGACGAATCATGATTAAACCTTGATAAAATGATGAAATATGCTTCAAAATGAGGATGTTGACTAAAAATCTTGAAGTTTGACTGTATATAGGTCACAGTTGACTTTTTCCCTAGCACAGTCGATTTTTGGACCTTTGAGCAATTGACTAGCAAAATTCCTCTACAAGGCTTGAAATTTGACATGGATGATCTTGAGAATATATTAGGATATTGGTGAGTACACGGGGTCACTTGGACTCAAGGATCTTGGTGCAATGTGAAACCCTAGTTTGGGGAAGACTCCCTTAGGAGAGAGCTTGTCTGACCACCTCTTGGGCTATCTTGAGCAACTTGGAGATTTTTCTTGAAATATTTTGAGAAATATGGGAGGGAAAATTTTGGGGTACAACAATGATTGAACACTAGAGTGCCTAGAAATTTGCACTTGATTATATGTTAGTTGATTGTGTATGGAATGTGCTTAAAGATGCCATTTGGAGAGATGATGGAGAGTTGTCGGAGATGGGCTTATAGATGCCATCCAAAGTGACTACCGATAAGTATAAAGCTTGACTACGACATATAATGAAGTAATCTTTGACGACTACTACTTCGACAGGTAATGAAGGAATCTTTGACGACTACTACTTCGACAGGTAATGAAGGAATCTTACGACTACTACTTAATAGGTAATGAAGGAATCTTAGACGACAACTACTTCAACAAGTAATGAAGGAATATAACAACTACTACATCAACAGGAAATGAAGGAATCTTGGACGATTACTACTTCGACAGGTAATGAAGGAATCTTTGACGACTACTACTTCAATAGGTAATGAAGGAATCTTACGACTACTACTTAAAAAGGTAATGAAGGAATCTTTGACGACTACTAATTCAACAATTAATGAAGGAATCCAAGCTTGATTTAGTCTTGGAGAAGTTTACATATAGTTAATGAAGTTCATTTGTTGATTGATCTTTTCCTGAAAAGGTAAAGAGTTAGTTGTTTGCAATGTCATAATGCATGCATTGCGTAATGATGTTCTCAAAATAAATGAGATCGTGCTATATGTGTTTCGTATGCATATGCTATGATTTATGAATGTGCAGTGTTATTAAATTGCATCTTTGCCTCGGAAAATAAACCCTTGACAAGTGTTGGGAAGTTTTGGAGAGTTAAATCCCAGAATATTGTTGAGGATGAAGAGTATGTGCATCTTCAACCTTGTTTGGAGTGTTTCCGCTGGGGATTCCTGCTTTGTTGAGGAGAAACTCTACTGGGGAATATTGAATTTTCTTGCGAAGGCTCTATGAAGAGTGTTGGTTTCTGCTTGGGGAAGAGAACTCAGGATTTCTAGTCGTCAGTTGCTCTAGTGGGGAATTATCTCTTGAAGGTTAGCTGTTATTTGGCCGGATTCCAGGTTTCACACCAACTTGCTGGGAATAATGAAGTTAACTGTTATCTGGTCGGGTTCCAGGCTTTACACTAACTCATTTAGGATTGTAGAAAATTCTACTGGGGATTAGGGGCTGTGGTCCCTTGATTTGTAATAGTCTGAGAGGAAAACTCAAGCTGGGGAATTTTGCCGTTTGTTGGGGAAATAATCCCTGTTGAAAAGGATATTGGATGAACTGCTGGAGAGGATATTCTTTTGGAAGAATTCCACAAGGCTTCCTTTGAAGACCAACTCGGCTGGGGAGAGGACCTTCCGGAGATTGGAACTCTGGCTGGGGATTACATGAATCCAACTTTGTAAGGATAATTCTGTGGGGATATCCTTATAGAGATCGCTCTGGAAACTTCACTGGGAATCTCCTTATGAAAGGGACTTTGTAAGGAATTTGAAATTCTGGAAACAGATACTTAATGTCACAGTGAATGTTATGACACCGTATATGACAAATTGTACACAAACCAAACAGTAATTTAAAAGACATGAAAGAACACAATCAATTGTTAACCCAGTTCGGTGTATAACGACACCTACATCTGGGGGCTACCAAGCCAGGGAGGAAATTCACTATAAGAGGTATTAATTTAGGAATAAACCAACCAGTTTATCTCCATCACTTAAGACCTACCCAATGCAACTTCAATCTAAGTCCTACTTAAACCTGAGTTCCTACTCACTCCCCCTCAATCACATCAGTGATACTAATCTACTGATTAATAAGATTATGAATACATTCTTCAATACACACGCTTGATTTTACTTCAAAGCTTTAATCAAGAGACACAACACTCGTGCTTCAAATCTTTGAGTGATAAACAACCCTTACAACCAAAACCTACTCCAAGTCACTTATCAAGTGATAATTGCTTGGCTCACAGTAATTACTAAAACTAGTACAACTACAAAATGCCTTATAGATCTTCTGTATAAGCGCTGCACGCCATTAGAATTCGTGAGAATTATATATGCAGACTATTCTTCATTTTGGGCTTCCATAAAAATAGCTAGGGTTAACCAAAGTTAACCTAAAGACTTGGTCTTGGGCTTTTTTCATAACAGATTAGGGTTAAGCAAGGTTAACCTAATATCCACGTGAGCATCTGATCTAATCAACATACTTCAACTCAGAAGCACACCAGATTCCTGAAAATTCTCAGCAACAATAAATCTGCACAACAACTTGATCAGTACAGGATGTCTTAACATTTGTTATGACATTCGTTATGACATCATGTATCCTGCTCACTGATTTTCATAGAATTCAGTACATATGATCATAGCTTAATCATGATATTCACTCATACTGAGTTGTTCCTGTAGAACATTCCTTCTGCAGAATTTGTCTTTATCCCATAATGTTATGACATCAGTCATGACATTCGCAAGTCTGGTTTTACCAAAAATTAATGCCAACAAGCAAACACTTACAAACTCCCCCTTTGGCAAAATTTTTGGCTAAAACCTCTAAACAATCAGAGATTAGAATGCAGAAGCAACATGCAGCAGAATTTTTTAAAAATAGCTAATCTAACTCCCAATATCCAATTCTACCAAAAATACCATAATTACTTCTCCCCCTTTTTAGCCATAAAGAGGCCAAAGGATCTAGTACTTCAAGTTATACAGTCATCAAAAGGAAATCCAAAAAAAATAGAAACAGAGAGAGGGTATCAAATAGCAGCAGCAAGTTCCAGCTTCAATCTTTACAACTCAGCAAACACAGACCTTCAGGTACTGTCATCCTCTGAGGAAGCACTATTTTCAGCAGCATCTTCTGGTAAGCTTCTTGCAGAACCATCATGCTGTTCTTCATCAGCATCCTCTTCCCTCATTTGTTCTTCCTCCTATTCCAGACTAGTAATCAGCTCTTCAAGAGACCTTTTTCTTGCATCAAGCTCTCTGCAGGTTTCTTTTAGAACAGCTATAACATCAGCTTTCTTGGAATGAGCTTCGACATTTAATGTCTCATCATATGACATAACAATGTCAGGGACATGTGTTCCCTAAAACAACTTATAGTGAAAACCAAGTGCAGGGGCTCTTTTGCATACAGAGTCCTTTTCAACCAGAACATCAGGATACTGATCAATGATTATACCACACAGGAGAGAGGAAAAAACAATAGGGCCTTTAATAACACAGCTCTCAGCATGTTTCATTGTTTGATCAAAGATGTAGTTGCCATAATCAAAGTTTGTTCTGGTTCCAACAGCATAGATAAAACTTCCCAAACCAGTGGAGATGGTGAATTTGTGGTTGGTGGGAACCCAATTAGCTGCACCAATTTTGTGCAGTATGGCAAACTTCACACTCAGATTTCTTGCAGTTAGCTTCCCTTTCAAGGGCCAGTGCTTGACTTGCTTGGAAGTGATGGTTTGACAAACCTGGTTGTCAGTAACTTCAAGCCCAGGCTAAGCATCATCAGGCCTCCCTAGGTATTTGTTTATCACAGTAGGAGAGAAATTTACCTTCCTTCCTCTCACATAAACACTCTTAAAATCAGCAGACTTTTCATCAGCACATCCACCAGTCAAATTTACTATGAATTTTTTGACAAGAATCTCATAGCAATTGGAAAACTTGATTAAAATATCTCTTTCAAACCTTGTATTAAGAAAAATTAATTGCTATATCTCTTCATATTGGCAAATACCCAACTTGCTCCTTAAATTCTCAAACTGACTAGCATCAAGTGCCTTGGTAAAAATATCAGCCAGTTGTAGTTCAGTGGAAACATGTTCCAGCTTAATCACCTTCTCCTCCACAAGATCTCTGATGAAGTGATGTATAATGTCAATATGCTTAGTCCTGCTGTGTTGTATAGGATTCTTGGATATGTTAATAGTACTCAAGTTGTCACAGTACAATGTCATGACATCTTGTGTGACATTATACTCAGTCAGCATCTATTTCATCCAGATCATTTGAGAAAAACTGCTACCAGCTGCTATGTATTCAGCTTCAGCAGTAGATAGAGACACACAATTTTGTTTCTTACTGAACCAAGAAACAAGATTATTTCCCAAAAAGAAGCATCCTCCAGAGGTTCTCTTTCTATCATCAGCACTACCAGCCCAATCAGCATCACAATAACCAGACAGAATTGGTTCACATCCATGAGAGTACAACATGCCATAATTGTAAGTTCCACTCACATACTTCAGAATTATTTTCACCTGGTTGATGTGAATTACTTTGGGTTCAGCCTGGTATCTTGCACATACTCCAACTGCAAAGACAATGTCAGGTCTGTTGGCTGTTAAGTATAACAGACTTCCTATCATGCTTCTGTACAAGCTTTGATCCACATTTGCCCCACTTGTGTCTTTGGAAAACTTTAAATGAGTAGGTGCAGGAGTCCTTTTATGACTGGAATTCTCCATCACAAACTTCTTGACAATATTCTTTGCATACTTGCTTTGAGATAGAAAAATTGAGTCTTCCATCTATGTGACTTGTAGTCCAAGAAAGTAGGTCAATTCTCCCATGAGGCTCATATCAAATTCAGCTTGCATCTGGTTAGCAAAATGTTTAACCATTTTATCTGACATTCCTCCTAACACTATGTCATCAACATAAATTTGAGCTACCATTATCTTTCCTCCTTCATCCTTTACAAAAAGAGATTTATCCAAACCTCATTTCCTGTATCCTTTGTCAGTGAGGAACTTTGTCAACCTTTCATACTAAGCTCTAGGAGCTTGTTTCAGACCATATAATGATTTCCTCAATTTGTAGACATGATCAGGACAGTTTGGATCCACAAATCCTTTAGGTTGTTCCACATACACTTCCTCATTTAAGTACCCATTTAGGAAGGCACTCTTCACATCCATCTGAAACAGCTTGAACTTAAGGAGACAAGCAACTCCCAAGAGAAGTCTGATTGATTCCAGTCTGGCTACAGGAGCAAAAGTTTCATCAAAATCAACCCCTTCAACTTGAGTGTATCCTTGAGCAACAAGCCTTGCTTTATTCCTGGTGACAACTCCTTCAGCATCTGACTTGTTCTTGTAGATCCACTTTGTGCCAATGATGTGTGTTCCTTCTGGTCTAGGAACTAACTCCCATACTTCATGTTGCTTGAACTGGTTCAATTCATCTTGCATTGCTCCAATCCAGTATTCATCAGTCAAAGCCTCTTTAACATTTTTTGGTGCAATCTTAGACACAAAACAAGAGTTTGTGATGATTTTTCTAGATCTTGTAGTGACTCCACTGTTAGGATCTCCTATGATGAGTTCCTTAGGATGATCTTTCTGAATTCTGATGGAAGGATCTTTGTTAGCTTCCTTTGATTCAGACTCTGATGGAGTAGGATTAGGCACATCATCCTTTTTAGACACTTGTGTTGAAGTCTCAAAGAATGTCTTAACATCATATGGGACATTTGTTTCCTCATGGTGATCATCGACTATGACATTTATAGATTCCATCATAACTTTGGTCCTGGAATTGAACACCCTATATGCTCTGCTGTTGGTAGAGTATCCTAGGAATATTCCTTCATCACTTTTAGGGTCCATCTTTCTCCTTTGTTCACGATCTGTCAGAATATAGCATTTGCTCCCAAAGACATGGAAGTACTTCACTGTAGGCTTTCTTCCTTTCCATAGTTCATAAAGAGTGGATGATGTTCCCTTTCTCAAGGTGACCCTGTTGTGGACATAACATGATGTATTCATAGCTTCAACCCAAAAATGAATAGAAAGCTTCTTGGCATGTATCATTGCTCTAGCAGATTCCTGTATAGTCCTGTTTTTCCTTTCCACAACTCCATTTTGTTGAGGAGTTATAGGTGAGGAGAACTCATGATTGATTCCTTCTAAGGAACAAAACTCATCAAACTTACTATTTTCAAATTCCTTGCCATGATCACTTCTGATTCTGACAATGCATCCTTCTTTTTCTCTCTGAATTCTTTTGCACAATTCCTTAAATACATCAAATACATCAGATTTTTCCCTAATGAAGTTTATCCAGGTGAATCTGGAAAAATCATCCACAACAACATAGGCATATCTCTTTCCACCAAGACTTTCCACCTGCATGGGATCCATCAGATCCATATGTAGAAGTTCTAGTACCTTAGAGGTGGTCAGATGTCTTGTCTTTGGATGTGACATTCTAGTTTTCTTTCCAACCTGACATTCACCACAGACTCTCCCTTCATCAATCTGAAGCCTTGGAATCCCTCTGACAGCCTCCATGGAAATGATCTTTTTCATCCCTCTAAGATGTAAATGACCAAGTTTTTGGTGCCACAATTTCACTTCCTTTTCTTCTTTGGCTATAGAGCACACAGAAGAGTAGTTAGTGTTCTCAGACTCCCATAAGTAACAATTGTCTTTTGATCTGGCTCCTCTCATTACAACTTCTTGTTTTTCATTAGTTACAAGACATTCAGACTTGGTGAAGTTGACCTTGAATCCTATATCACATAATTGACTGATACTTATGAGATTAGCAGTCAAACCATTTACCAGCAACACTTTATTTAGGTTTGGAACTCCAGGGCAGTCCAAGTTTCCAACTCCTTTGATTTCTCCTCTAGCACCATCTCCAAAAGAGACGTAACTAGTAGTATGAGGTTTGACATCATTAAGTAGATTCTTGATTACAGTCATGTGTTTAGAGCATCCACTGTCAAAGTACCAGTCTTCCTTGGCAGAAACTCTAAGAGAGGTGTGAGCTATCAGGGCTGCAGTCTTTTTCTTCCACTGTTGAGTATATGGTTCCTTGTTAGTCTTAGGTTTGTCATATGGGGTCTGATTAGGATATCCATATAATCTGAAGCAGAATGGCTTTATGTTACCAAACCTCCCACAATAGTGACATATCCATCTTTTATACTTTTTCTTCATATTTCTCTGTTCTTGATGTTGAGTCCTATGTTGTGACATCTGCTTTGACATTTGTTTATCAGGCCTGGTCTTCTTCTTGTCAACAACAGATTTCTTTGCAGCCACAAATCCTAGACCAGACATGTTTCCTGCATTTTGTCCAGCCTGAAGGATTTCTTCCAACTTGTCAGTTCCAGTTATTAACATCTTAACAGACTTAGTCATCTGATCAAGTTTGGAGTTCAACATTAGAACTTCACCTTTGAGATAGCTTATAGTAGCAGTGTCTTCCTTCTTCTCAGCCTCCAACTTCACTATGAGCTTTTTCTGTTTCTCATTTTGCTGACATACTTCAGCACTTCTGAAACATAGCTTCTTGTAGGTGTCAGCAAATTCTTCAAATGTCACTTCCTCATCACTAGAATTATTATCAGAGTTACAAACACCAGATAGTGCAGTAACTAGTTTAGCAGATTCTTCTTCAGAGTCACTTTCTGAGTCACCATCAGACTAGGTAACAGACATTCCTTTCTTTTGTTTCTTTAGAAAGGTAGGACATTCAGCTCGAATGTTCCCATATCCTTCACATCCATGGCATTGGATTCCTCTGCTTTGATTTCCCTTTTCTTCAGACTTAGTTCTTCTGCTTGAGTCATAGGATCTGCTAATGTCAGAGGAAATTTTCTTGACATTTGACCTTGACTTTGGATCCATTCTCTTGATGAGTTTGTTGAACTGCCTTCCAAGCATAGCTATAGCTTCTGATATATTCTCTTCATCACTCTCCTTGCTTTCATCTTCAGTATTGGATACAAGGGCTATGCTCTTGTTTTTTTATCAACATTGTCACTGATCCCCATCTCAAATGTCTGAAGTGACCCAATGAGTTCATAAACCTTCAAGTTGCAGATATCCCGAGCTTCCTCTATAGCAGTCACTTTCATTGTAAACCTTTTAGGCAAGGATCTGAGAATCTTTCTCACCAACTTTTCTTCTGACATCTTTTGTCCGAATGCTCCTGAGGTGTTGGCAATTTCCAAGACAATCATGTGAAACTCATGAATGGTCTCATCTTCCTTCATCCTTAGATTCTCAAATTTGGTAGTGAGCATCTGAAGTCTTGACATTTTTACTTTGGATGTACCCTCATGGGTGGTTTTGAGAGTGTCCCAAACATCCTTGGCCAGTTCACATTGATGTACTAGTCTGAATATGTTTCTATCAATTCCATTGAACAAGGCATTTAATGCTTTAGAGTTACCCAGGGCTAACTCTTCTTCTTCTTTGCTCCATTCTTCCTCAGGTTTCAGACTAGTCGTCCCATCTTTCCCTGTTATGGTGGGATGGTTGCATCCTTTGTCAGCAGCTCTCCAAGCTTTATTGTCCAGTGACTTCAAGAAGTCAATCATACGAGGTTTCCAGTAGTCATAGTTTGATCCATCCAGAATAGGTGGTCTGTTCCCAAATCCTCCTTCCTTGTCCATAGCTCCAGAAAATAATATCCCTAGATCTCACCCAGAAAGACAGGCAGGGTGCCTGCTCTTATTCCAATTGAAATTCTGGCAATAGATACTTAATGTCACAGTGAATGTTATGACACCGTATCTGACAAATTGTACACAAACCAAACACTAATTTAAAAGACAGTAAAGAACACAATCAATTGTTAACCCAGTTCGGTGTATAACGACACCTACATATGGGGGCTACCAAGCCAGGGAGGAAATTCACTATAAGAGGTATTAATTTAGGAATAAACCAACCAGTTTATCTCCTTCACTTAAGACCTACCCAATACAACTTCAATCTAAGTCCTACTTAAACCTGAGTTCCTACTCACTGCCCCTCAATCACAGCAGTGATACTAATCTACTAATTAATAAGATTATGAATACATTCTTTAATACACACACTTGATTTTACTTCAAAGCTTTAATCAAGAGACACAACACTCGTGCTTCAAAGCTTTGAGTGATAAACAACCCTTACAACCAAAACCTACTCCAAGTCACTTATCAAGTGATAATTTCTTGTCTCACAATAATTACTAAAACTAGTACAACTACAAAATGCCTTATATATATTTTGTATAAGCGCCGCACACCATTAGAATTCGTGAGAATTATATATGCAGACTATTCTTCATTTTGGGCTTCCATAAAAATAGCTAGGGTTAACCAAAGTTAACCAAAAGACTTGGTCTTGGGCTTTTTTCATAACATATTAGGGTTAAGCAAGGTTAACCTAATATCCACGTGAGCATCTGATCTAGTCAACATACTTCAACTCAGAAGCACACCAGATTCCTGAAAATTCTCAGCAACAATAAATCTGCACAACAACTTGATCAGTACATGATGTCTTAACATTTGTTATGACATTGGTTATGACATCATGTATCCTGCTCACTGATTTTGGTAGAATTCAGTACATATGATCATAGCTTAATCATGATATTCACTCATACTGAGTTGTTCCTGTAGAACATTCCTTCTGCAGAATTTGTCTTTATCCCAGAATGTTATGACATCAATCATGACATTCGCAAGTCTGGTTTTACCAAAAATTAATGCCAACAAGCAAACACTTACATAATTGTCACCGTTCATAAGTGTTGTAGTACTTCCGGATATTTTTTGCTTGATTGTACATGCCCTTTTTATGGAAATCATGCTCGATGCCTCAAGTGATAGATACTTTCCCCTAGTTATTCAACAATTCTTGAGAGATTTCTTGGAATCTCGACTTGACTGCCACAAATAAGTTGGACAATAACATGTCATGCCACCTTAATTATGGGATATTTTTCATTGGAAGTGTCTTCCCATTTGAAGTTATTTTATTTCTTGAGAGAATTTTCGTTCATTGGATATTCGTTGTGCAAATTTCTCTGTTTGTCAAAAAAATTAGCCATATGCAAACAATGGTGTACAATGCAAATTTCATGTGTCTTGAAGTTTTGAAAATGCATTTTTATCAAATAAAAGAATTTTGTAAGAATATGAATTCAACTATGGATTTACAGTAAGCCTTACAGGAGTCAGGATATTATTTGTAACAGTATGCTTTCGAACTAACCCATGATTCAATTAGGACTTTTAAAGGGTTGTAGTGTGGCTTGGTTCATGGTTTAAGAAACAAAGGATAAGGCTCAAAGTTTATTTGTACCCACCCGTTCTTCATGATGTTCTCCAATCCTAAACTCAGTTAATTATGCGTTTGAATTCCTATTGAATCTGGAATGTTATTTTGGTGATGGTTTAGATAAGTTAAGTTTATTGGAGAAGGAAGTCATTTTTTGCAAAAATTTCCCGTTTTCGAGGATTTGTAGCGACTTCTTTTGATTTATTATCCCTAATTTATGCCTGACTATTTTTTGTTTTGAGATTACAGCCAGCGGGATGCCCCCGTTTTTCTTAAGTCTCCATGGTAAGTTTTGACTCAGTGGGCTTTTCTTTTGGGAGATAATGACTACCTATTTTACAGGGAACCATCACCGTCTTTTGATTCATAAGGATGTTTTTTATGTCACTTATTGTATACGAAGTGAAAGCTTGCGATTAAACGCGCTTTTGAATTAATTGAGAAACTACCCTGCCTCAGGTTATGATTAAAGGTTTCAATTTATGCGAAAAAGAAAACTCCTACTTCTTTGGCTCAACGGGGTTGACTAGGGATTATCTTCCTTATAACTCCAGTGTTTATGGTTTGAAATAACACATGTACATCATCATCAAGGTCTGTTCAAAAGCATATTGTATGAGAATATGACATTGTTTTCATCATCCTCCCTGTAAAGGCTTACAACTTTTAACGAGAGTTGAATATCACAAAAAAAAGGGAATAAAAGCACATTTTAAATATAGTGAAAATGAAAGGATTAATTTAAGACAAACATATGCAATGCATTAATGAAAGTAACCAAAGTCTGACATAAAGATAAGTGTTTAAGCAAACAAAGAAATTACAACTAAAAATTCAAATGAACAAAATTTCTCTGCCTAAATTTGTCACTTCAGATGGTGTGTCTTTGAGGGATGACAGAAAAATTCAATCTGACCATCTTGTGCAAATTCCAATGCTCCTTCATTTATCAGGTCTTGGATCTTATATTTCAACCTCCAACAACTATCAGTATCATGCCCCAGACTGTTGGAGTGATATGCACACCATTCATTGGGATGGTAACTAGGAGCGGAAGTATTAGGATTTTGAGGAGGATCCTTCAATGTGACCAAATTCAACTTTAACATGTGTTGTAAGACTTGCGACATCGACATATTGAGTTTGGCATATTGCCTATTATATGTATCCTACTTACGCTGATTACCCTGTCGTTGTTGGCAAGGTTGTTGTTGGGCTCGTGATGTAGCAGCAATTTGGAAAGGTCTACTCTCCACCAAGCTAACTTCTTGTCTCTTCGGGGGCTGATTAATGACTTGATCCCCAACCTCGATTGTTTATTTCATATGGTTACATCCGTCTTGTTGAAGCTTGTTGACAAGAGTTCTCAACTCTTCTTGCCCCCGAGCTAAGTTTTCAATAAAAGCCATTTGTCCCAACATCTGGATTCTCGTCGTTGCTATCTCCGCTTGTAATTGTCTTATCTGACCCTCCTTGTCGTCTTCAGGATTGTTGTTGGTCATGCTCTCGATGAAAAGTGTTTTCACTTCTTCTTTCCCCTTGGATAGATTCAGGAACAATTCATGAAGCTAAGCATATTGGGTATGAAGATCCTTGATAGTCTGTTTTAGAGCCATTTTTACTGAAATAAACAGTAATTTACCATATTGGGTATGAAGATCCTTGATAGTATGTTTTAGATCCTTGAATAAAAGTCATTGATTTTATCTTTCCATACAAACCTTAATTTACTAACATTGATATAAAAGCGATAAATTATGGAAAGTAAATTTACTACGCTATTACATCATTTGGGGATGGGGTGTACAAATTTACACATGGGGATTGCAAGAATCTAAACCTGATTATCTATTACAACCATATTGAAACTTGTAAAATGACAAAAGGTCTCGTTGGGGCTTGAACCCAGGACCTTCTACATGGCAAGGCTTTAGCGCGCGCTGTTTGTACCACTAGGGTGGTCTATTTCATCCGTTATTTATACAACTTGCACTAAATATAAAATGAACTCGTTTTTGAATGTTTGAACATGGCTTCATCTTCTTGCTTCGCGCGCAAGGATGTATATCACCATTGTTAAGCTTCTAAAAGCTTCATTTCTCAGCCAAATCAAAAAATGTAAACATCAAACCTGCCTAGAATTTGAATACGAATCCAACCATATAATTTTCGAAAGCTATGGATCAGAGGTTAGCATAAATTTTGTTCAGTACCAAAATCAAAACCTAACTGATCAGAGTTGAGATTCTTAAGACACGGGCAATGAAAATCAAAACTGAGAGCATGGTCAGCTTCCTAGATATGATATCTACATCTTTTCTTTTATTTGTATGTGCTTCAAATGCTTATATCAAGATATCAAAGTTAAGAAATCTTACCTCTTGAAGTGAAATTCGAATGACCGTTGTATGATTTCCAGAAATGGTTCGATGATAGATTAAGCTTGTCTGGACTTCCATGAAGCTAGTGGGATCAGTACTTTGCTTTGAAAGTCACTGAATCAAAAGGATAGTATATGGAAGCTGGAAGTGAATAGAAAGGATCACTACCTTCCTTGAGAGGTTTTTTTTGAGGGCTTTGGGAGTGTTCTAAAGCTGGTATATGGAAACTTAGTGAATCGAAAGGCCCAAAAAACATGCAAAGGGATTTGAGATTTTGTGTGTAAAGTTCGAAGGAGCCAAGTTTTGTGCTTGTATGCAGGTTATGAGTTTTTGAGAGTTTGAGGATATTTCAACACACAAGAATCTGGCCTCTTTAGCTTGCAAATGGCCCCTCTATTTATAGAGAAAAGGTTTGGGAATTTGAAGTAATCAGATTTTCAAGATAACAAATTATGGTTTGGTTGGAATGCAAATTTCAAGTTATGACAAGTTTTCCATGATCCCAAGATGAAGTGCCAAAGTTGTTGGTATAGGGGAGGGGGGCGCTAATTTCCATAATTTATGGTGGAGTATAATCAAAAGTAAGCAAGGTATGGGCTCAAGACAAATTTTGTACCAAAAAGCTTGCTTTATGGAAAGATCTTTTGGACAATGGCTTAATAACTTGGGTAATAGCTTAATTAATTGTGTAAACAATTAATTATGGAGTGAAACATAAGCATTGAGGCCTGGAAAGCAAGATCATGTAGCATGGCCTAAGGACTTGATCAATGTTCTTCAAAATTCTGTCTTCGACTTGATTCCTTCTACAAAGATCTTGAATCTCTGTAGAACTTTGATCTTTTTCTTTACTCTGGTCGAATACTATGTCCTTTCGTTTTGATCACATAGATCAACAACCTTCGACCAAACTCATCAACAGACAAAACTATATTTGTTTCCACCAAATTTTTTTTCTTCGAATGGACCACTTACAACCTTTGACCAAACTCATCAACAGACAAAAAAATATTTGTTTCCACCAATTGTGCGTTCTTCGAATGGACCACTTACAACCTTCGACCAAACTCATAAGCAGACAAAACAATATTTGTTTCCACCAATTGTGTGTTCTTCTAATGGACCACATTCATCTAAATGTACCACTTTGAGTATGCAAGATGATCTCATTAGCATAGTCAAAATGAAAGAATTTCTGGATTGCTTTCCTACCAGTAACCATCAGTTGATTAGGTGGTCGAAATTTCAAATGTCCAAACCTCAAATTGTAATTCATAGTGTAGAAACTATGTGTGTCGAAGGGTTTAGAGGTGGATCTAAGCAGGTTGCTCGAAGGAAGCCATTTCCCAGTCGAAGCTTGTGGATCGAAACAAGCATGAAGATAACCATTGCCTAATCGAAGCTTGTGGATCGAAGCAAGCTCGAAGGAAGCAATTTCCCTGTCGAAGCTTATGGATCGAAGCAAGCATGAAGATAGCCATTGTCCAACCGTAGCTTGTGGATCGAAGCAAGCATGTAGATAGCCATTTCCCAGTTGAAGCTTGTGGATCGAAGCAAGCATGAAGATAGACATTGCCCAGTCAAAAATTATGGATCGAAGTAAGCATGAAGATAGCCATTGCCCAGTCGAAGCTTGTGGATCGAAGCAAGCTTTCTCTTCTTCGATTTTTCAAAAATCTGCAAACCACTCCTTTTGACCAGTCATGTGATTCGAACAGCTTGAACTAGATTTTGTACTGCACACCTTTTTTATCTGCTTTTCCCTTTCGACAGTTTCCTCTTCCTTCTTTCGAGGATTCAGAAGTTCCATCTTTGATCCGATGCCTGAGAGCCCAATATGATCCATGAAAATCATATGAAGCATCAAAGGTCCAATTGTCCTTATACAAACTCAAACCCAAATTTTGAGTCATCAGTGTTTGGGAAGGATATCTTGAGCTGATCAAATCTTGTGCAGTCTTGAATCAATAGAGATCTTTGTGAGAAAACTCTTGATAAATGAGATGGAAAATTTTGGGGTACAACACTATCTGCAAAATTTTCGATAAAACACAAACCAAGTCAGTTCTCCCACCGTATTACAGAACTGGCGACTCTGTTGGGGAAATAAAATTCTAAAAAAGAGGGATTCCTTAGAGTTTAGGACCACTTTACTTGTTTTTACTTGTTTGCTTTGGTTGCTTTACATTTGAGGGTTGCTCGAGTTTATTTTCTTGCAAAGATCCTATACTCGGATCTGGGGACCTTAGGTAAGTAGCTATAGATCATGGAAATTGTACGGCGTATACCGATATGGTTGATGTGATGGCTATGTTAGTGTCACACTTTGGTTTGTATTGGTGTCCCATGAGTCAGTCGAGGAGAACACTAGGATGTTGCGTAGGATATTTCAGTGGCAAGTCAATTGCTTTGCTGAAACAAAGCCTGTGAGAAAGATTGGTGATATGAGATTCCTAGAACCTGGTTACTATTCTTAGGACAAGTTGAGCCAACTGAACTTCGAGAGGGTACTTACCTAGGGACCTCATGCAAGCCTTAAACCTAAGGATCTTGTGTGCTTTTCTTGTGTTTTTTATCTGTTCAAACATGACATTATAACATCATGACATCATACCATAGCATTCTCATTAACCATTTCAATGATCTCAAGGGCATGTGATGCAGGTTTATCATGAATCAGACTGCTAGCAAGGAGGCAAGGGGATTTATTTTCCTCTAACCAGATGCCATCAAAGATCAAAACATGTTCTTTATAGTAAGAGGATAGGACCTACTTGATATGGTGAGCTTGATTCTCATAGAAGGACGTTCAAAGATGCAAAGTTCTTCAGTCAAAGCTACGACCAGACTCAACTTCTAACATTTCATTTATGTCTATCCCGCGACATCCTTGAAAACATTGCATGAATATATCATGCACATCATTAAATAACAAGTACTTTCTAGACAGGTTTTCTCATCTTCTTGCTGTTTATTTTTAGTAAAATATGGCTCTCGAATAAACAGTCAAAGATCTTCAAGCTCAGAATGTCCAGTTCCAATAAATGTTTTTGAACTTAGCCAAGGGGTAGGAAGAGATAAAGACCCTCATCACCAAAGAGAGGAAGAAAAAGACAAGGAAACCAATCGGCATTATCAACATGGGAAGAAGGTTCACAGGTCCTTCTAAGAGAGCTCAAAACTGTGATATTCCATCAAACGAGGATGACAACCATTGTGAAAATAGTAAGAGTGTGAAGGCTGAGAAAGGAAGCAACCTTGGCTCTGACCAATATTCTGATGAAGAAGAAGAAGACTATTCAAATGAACAGTATCCTCCTGCTGATGAAAAATACAAACAATTGGAAGATTGTTTAAATGCTATGGAGATCCAGAGAGTGCATGGGTTGGATTTTGAAGAGCTGGGTTTAGTCTCAGGAGTTGTCATTCCTCACAAATTCAAGGTCCCTACTTTTGCAAAGTATGATAGTGTTTCTTTCCCTAAACTGCGTTTGAGGTCTTATGTCCAGAAGATCCAACCACACACTGCCGACAAAAAATTATGGGTTCATTTCTTTTAAGAAAGCCTATCTGAGACCCAATTGGAATGGTTCTTTCAACTGGAAGGAACCAACATCCATACTCGGGAAGACTTGGTTGTTGCCTTTTACAAAGAATACCAATACAATGCTGATCTTACACCAACCCGTGTGCAATTACAAAGTATGACTATGGGCTCTCACGAAGGCATTAAGGAGTATGCCCAGAAGTGGAGAGATTTAGATGAAAGTGTGCAACCTCCTCTGTATGATAGGGAGATGGTTGATATGTTTATGGAAACTCTGACATGACCTTTCTTTAATCATCTAATCGGAAGCTCTTCATCTAGTTTTACTGAGTTGATACTAACAGGGGAACATGTCAAAGGTGGTATTAGAAGTGGAAAGATTCAAGTGGATGCATATTCAAGTACTATAAAGAAGACGTTCAATGGAAAGAAGGAAACTAATGTTGTCTATGGCCAGAAGGGTCGTGCTAGAAGTGATTGCAACCAATCTGTGGGAGCGGTGCTAATTTCTAATCCAGTACCTGTGCAATAACATCAATGAGGCAATCAGCATAGGTCAGACGCACTGAGAAGACAGTTTACTAAGATCAACATGCCAATGTATCAGGCATTACAACATCTACTGAAAGTAGAATTGATAACATTAAGGGACCCTCCTTAGAATCCCAACACCTATTCTCCTCGTTATAATCCTAATTTGAAATGCGCTTATCATTTCAATAGTCTCGGACACGACACCAATAGTTGTTGGTCATTTAAAAATAAAATTTAAGACATGATTGACGATAAAGAGATTGAGTTTGATCCTCCCGAGACCCCAAATGTAATTACTGCACCTATGCCCAAGCACGACAAAGGCATTAGTGCTATTGATGATGCCCTTTTTGTTTTTGCTGTAAGTGAATTGGCTACTCCCCTCCTGACTATTAAGAAGAATCTGCTGTAAGCCGGTTTATTTTTGATTATTATTGAAAGATGTTAATTCTACACATCCCAACCCAATGGCTGCAAACTGCTGAAAGAAGATATTCAACGTCTGATGGACAACCATATCATTATAATTGAGAATATTCCTTCTATTGAGAATTTTTTTAAGAGTTATATGTAATTTTAGGCACTCCTATCAGGATCACTGCCAAAGGCCCTGTGAAGATTAAGGATGAACCTAGAATCGCTCCTCTGACTACTGAGAATGAAGGTATTAAGGTTATTGATCCCACTGTTGACAATATTGCTGGGATTAGTAAGGTTACTAGAAGCGGAAGGGTTTTCTCTCCCGAAATCTCTTAGAAGAATATTTATGCACCAGTTCATGTTAATGCCACCAAGTCAATCACCGAGACTCGGGGAAAAGGACAAATGATAGAGCTTTCCCAGATGGAGGCACCTAAAGAAGTTACCAGTGAAGACACCTCCAGGCAAGAGCTGGAGGAGGTGTTAAAGATTATCCAAAAAAGTGATTACAAGATCGTTGAACAGTTGGGCCAGACCCCCTCTAAAATCTCCATGTTATCCCTATTACTGTGTTCTGAAGCCCATGCACAGGCCTTGGTGAAGTTCTTAAAGTCTGATCATGTGCCATGAGAAATCTCCACTGACCAATTTAAAAGTTATTTTTCTAGCCTGACGACTGACAATGGGATAGAGTTTTCTGATTCCGATTTGACTCCTGAAGGAAGAAACCACAACAAAGCCCTATATGTATCTATTGAATGCAGAGGAACTACTTTAGCTCATGTGCTGGTTGACACGGGTTCCTCATTGAATGTTTTGTCGAAGGGTGCTCTAGATAGACTTGATTGTGAAGTGGTTGTGCTGAAACCCAATGATATTATAGTCCGAGTCTTTGACGGTTTAAAGAGCATGGTACATGGAGAGGTAGATCTTCCGATCAGAGTAGGTTTGCAGGTGTTCCATTCCACCTTCTATGTCATGGATATCCGACCGACCTATTCCTATTTGCTTGGACGCCCCTGGATTCATGGGGCAGGCACTGTTACCTCAACCCTACATCAAAAGATGATATATCCCGTGAGAGGAAAGTTTGTTACTGTTTGTGGTGAAGAGGAGTATATGGTGAGTCACGTGAACTCATTATGGTATGTAGAGATGGACAGCGAATTCATCGAGACTCCTTGTCATACTTTTGAAGTAATTCATCCTACCGCTACCGAAGACGTTTTTGCTATTCCCAAGGCTACCAGGGTTCCACCCAGGATGGCTTCTCAGAAGTATGCTAGAGTTATATTAGAAGAAGGTGGATGCATTACTTGGGGTCAGCTTCCTGACATTCCGTACAATATACATGGGGTGGGAGTTAAACTTACGCCCTCAACCTCAAAGGTATCCCCTTCTATCCACTGCACCATGGTGTTGTTTGTGATATGGAATCAGAACCAATCACCATGTGATAAACTTGCATGTTATCCTGAAAAACAAAAGAAATTGACATAACGGGGACTCGAACCCACGCCCTTTACCATAACCAACGTATCACTTACCACTACTCCATCTTTTGTTACGCGTTCATATTATTACCATCAATAAACAATTAATGAAATTAAGTCATAAACTAAATAAAAAAACACGCGTGCTTGATGTGAGGATGGAGATTTGAATCAACCAATGAATAAAGGGGGATTGGCCATGCAGCTTCTGACCATCGTCTGAAGAAGTTAAACCACCATCCATGGCGGTCAGCCTCATCTTCTTCGGTGAGGAGATTCTGAAAACTTGTTATAATCCATAAAAAATGAAAACCAATAACTTAGACTGAGTATTTGGCACGCTACGAATCCAATGGCACTATTATTTTTGTCTGAAAGTACTTGTAGCTAGGGTTTCAAAGCTTTGAGAGCTTTGAACCCTAACAATGGTGAATGGTTGTTCCTGCACGAAAACTTGCAAACGGTGATTCTAAACAAGTCCAAACATCATTATAAACAGGTATATGTGCATAAAATCAATCAACAATGCATGAATTATGAGTTTAAATTCAAGAAAGTTCAACAAACTGGTGATACTTGGTTGTGATGATCTGGGATGCTATGAGCTTCAATGATGATTGGAATGAGTTCCTGGAGTCTTCAGAAAGCTTGATTGATGCTTAGAATGGACTGAAAATTATGGGAGAGAAGGTTTTGATCATGCCCAAGCTTCTTGAAAAATTTGGAATTTTAGGGTTGCTTCTTGGAGGCAGCATGCATGTCCTTAGCTTGTGGAATGCTTCTTGTATTTATAATGAAAGAATTAGGTCAACAAAAGTGGGAAAATCTTTTGTGATCATGGTGTAATATTTGATTTTAATTTTACATGAAAGTTTCTTTTTTAAGCTCAATCTTGTGCCAATCAGCCTCACATGGTTTTTTGTAGCTGATTGTGAGCTTTTTGGGGTTCAATTCTGATCCAAAACAAAAGCCTTGTGCCTTAATCCATTAGTTTTATATTTTATTTGATTTATTTTGAATTTAATTGAATAAAATCAAAATCAAAAGAAATAAAAATATATATGAATTGATTTAGAGGTCTAATATGAAGTCATGAACACGTTTGAACCTAAAACTTAGGCCCATTAACCCAAAAAGTCAACTTTGCTCAAAGTGGACTTCATGCATTTTCTCAAAATTGCTCAATTTGCACCAATCATAACTCTCTCAATTTTTGTCATATGAAGATGATCTTTGACTTTTTGGAAACCTCAAGGTGTCTCCTACAACTTTCATGCTGGTAATTTTTTCATTTGAAGTCTTTAACTCGATGTAAATTGCTTTGACAAAAAATGTCTTTTTGTTGACTTTCAAAATGACATGTAAAGTTTTGGCTCATATATATCAAATGAAGCGTTTTTGGCCTTGAGCTTAGAGATACAAAGTTATAGAGAATTGAATTTCCTTCAAAATGAGCTTTGTTTGAGGAATTTCTAATGAAGTATGCAAAAGTTGTGCTTGGTCAAAGTTCAGTTGACTTCTCCTTAAGAAAACCCTAATTTAGTAACTTTTGACTTTTGATGAACCTTGAGTTTTCTTGATGAATCATGATCAAATCTTGATCAAATTATGAATGTGACTTAAAAATCTTTATGTTGACTAAAAATGATGAGTTTTGACTGTTAATTGGTGAAAGTTTACTTTTTGTCCAATATAGTTGATTTTCAATCATCAGATCAATTGATTGAGAAAACTTGTAATGTAAGGATTGAAATTTGGTATGAGGGTTCTTTGAAGCATGTGAGATACCATGAAGTCCACTTGCGTCATTGACAACTCAATTTCCTTTGAGAAAAAAAACCTAGTTGTAGGTTGGTTTCTTAGGAGGGGTGCTTGTATGCTCAAACCATGAGTATTCTTGAGCAACTGAAAACCCTAGGAGCATGAGGAGACCTATTGAAATAATTTTTCTTGAAAATGGGAGGTAAAAATTTGGGTTACAACACACACCGTCAAGACTTCAACCAAGGATACCGTACTGATTTCACTAGGGAAAACAATGCCACAATGCTGTACTGAACCAAGACTTAACTGGGGAAAATGGGATCACAAACCCAACACCACACCACATATAAATTGGTATGAAATACAAGAAACACAAGTGGACTATGCGCATATCAGCAAGAGTAACCCGAGAATACTTCTTGGGGAATCTTTTCAAAACTTCGGAGTTTGTCCATCCTGGGAACCACTACTTTTGTCTCGCTTGAATCATAGAATTGAAGTAAAAAGTAATTTACAAATTCTTTTAAAAAATATGTTTTTATTATTAAGTATTTTCATTTTGAAAATTACTATAAATAATAAATGAAATTATTGTAGACAGAATAAAATAAGAACTACAAAGAATTGGATAAAGGCTCAAACTTTATTAATAGAATGATAGTCCACAAATGGAGTGACTCCATGGATTATTTACAAAGTGACTCCACGCCAATCCTTATAAGTAACAACCATCTTCTGGATAATCTTCTTAGTATTTTTATTAGCAGCTTCACCAACCCTATCTTAGGCTTGTAAGGAGATGAGTTGTGATGGACAATCTTGAATTCTTCACAATGTTTTGTCATCATCTTATTATTCAAATTTGAGTCATTATCAGTGATAATCCTACGTGGCACACCATACTGACATATAAGATTGTTCTTGATAAAGCGTACTACCACCTGCTTGGTGACATTAGTATAAGAAGCTGCTTCCACCCACTTGGTAAAGTAGTCAATTGCCACTAAGATAAAATGATGTCCACTTGACGCCTTAGGTTCAATGATTCCAATCATATCAATATCGCACGTAGAAAAAGTCCATGGGGTAAGAAATAACATTGATAAGTGTTAGAGGCACATGAATCTTGTTAGCATAAATCTAACATTTATGGAACTTCTTCACAAATTGGTAAAAGTCAGATTCTATTGTCATCCAATAGTAACCTTCCCTAAGCATATTTTTTCCATCGAATGTCCATTGGTGGGTACCAAAGAAAACTTCATGGATCTCATGCATCAACATGTCTTCTTCGTGTCTATCCATGCATCTGAGAAAGACCATGTCATAATTTATTTTGTATAACACATCTTCATTGAGGAAAAAGCTACCTGCCAACCTTCTCAATATCTTTTTATCTTTGTTCGACGCACTAATCGGGTATTCCTAAGTCTGGAGGAAGTGCTTGATATCATAATACTAAAGTTTTTCATTTGATGTCCCCTCTATAGCAAACGCATAAGCTAGTCTATCAAGACATCAATCTGTAATTTAAGGTACATCGTTCCAAGCATTTACTTGGTACATGGAAGCCAAAGTGGCTAAAGCATTTTCCATCTGATTCTCATCTCTAGGAATATGTTGGAATTCAACTTTATTGAAGAAAGGTAATAATATTCTTGCATAATCTTTGTAGGGAATCAAGCCAACGTGATGAGTCTCCCATTCTCCTTAGATCTAATTTATTACCAAGGCTGAATCACCATATACATCAAGAATTTTGATTCTGAGATCTATAGCCTCTTCAAGACCCATGGTACAAGCTTCATACTTCCACATATTATTGGTACAATTAAATGTCAACCTTGGAGTAAAATGGATATGTGACCTATGGGGAGTGATAATCACGACACCAATTCCTTTTCCATAAGCATTTTCAACCCCATCAAAAACCACACCCCATCGGGATTCAGGATCAGAACCTTCCTCAGGCAAAGGTTCATCACAATCTTTAACTTTCAAATACATCATATCCTTATAAGAGAAATCATACTTAACATACTGATAATCATCAACCAGTTAGTGAGCAAGATACTTCGCTAACACATTGCCTTTAATAGCTTTCTGAGTATGGTATTCAATATCATATTCATGCAATAACATCTGCCAACGGGAAATTCTTCCAGTAAGAGCAGGCTTTTCAAAAATATACTTAATTATATCCATTTTGTAAATAAACCAAGTAGTCTGATTCAACATATATTACCGCAATCGCTTCGTCGCCCAGGCTAAAGCACAACATGTTTTTATAGCATAAAATATCGTAACTCGCAGTCAATGAACTTCTTGCTCAAATAATAAATGACATATTCTTTTCTTCATGTTTCATCTTGTTGTCCCAAAATACAATGCATGGAGTTATCCAACACAATCAGATACATAACCAATGGTCTTCCTTCAACAGGAGGGAGCAAGATAGGAGGCTCAAGCAAATACTCTTTAATGCTTTCAAATGCCCTTTGGCAGCCTGAAGATTGGCTCACATGTTGCAGTCATATGGGAAATAAATCTGGAAATGTAATTTAAACGTCCAAGGAAGCCTCTAACTTGCTTTTCAGTTCTTGGTGCATACATTTCTTGAGTTGCCTTAACTTTATCAGGATCAACTTCAATTCCTTTTTGGCTGACAATGAAACCTAGCAACTTTCCTGAATGAACACCAAAAGTACACTTATTTGGATTTAAGCGGAGATGATACTTCCTCAAACACTGAAATAATTTCAACAAGTCTTCTATATGCCCTTCCTCATTCTGAGATTTTGCGATCATATCATTAATATATACTTCAATTTCCTTATGCATCAAATCATAGAATATGGTTTTCATAGCCCTCTGGTAAGTTGCACCAGCATTCTTTAGCCCGAAAGGCATCACTCTATAACAGAATGTTCCCTATAGTGTGATAAACATTTTTTTCCAAGTCCTCGGGAGCCATCCTAATTTGATTGTATCTGGAAAATCTATCCATGAAAGAGAACAATTTGAATTTTGTTGTGTTATCAACCATTATATCAATATGGGGCAATCGGAAATCATCTTTTGGACTTGCTTTTCTTTAAATCTCTACAATCAACACACATGCAGACTTTTCTGTATTTCTTTGGTACTGGAACAATATTGGAAATCCACCAAGGTTAGACTGATTTGACAAGAAAACCAGCATCAATCTTCTTCAAAACCTCTTCTTTAATCTTCACCACTATGTCAGGATGAGTTCTTCACAGCTTCTTCTTGATTGGTGTACATTTTGACTTTAGCGGAAAATAATATTCCACAACATCGGTGTCCAAACCAGACATGTCTTGGTAAGACCAAGCAAAGATATCCACATACTCTTTTAGCAACTCAATCAACTTTCCATTCAAATTAGGATGAAGCAGTGTGTTGTACCCTAAAATTTTCCCTCTCATTTATCAGAATTTTTCTCACAAGACTTCTTTGACTCAAGACAAGATTAGGGTTTGGTCAGCTCAAGACATCTCATCCTGCACTGATAACCCAAAATTAGGGTTTGAGTTTGCACAAGGATTTTTGGACCACCAATGCTTCATTTGACTTTCACACATCATTTTGGACCCCTAATATTGCTCATGATAAGTTTCAAGCCTTGAACCACATTTTGGATCAGTCAATTGGACAGTTGACCTAAAAATTAGTTGTATTAGGGAAAAAGTCAACCATGGCCAATTTATAGTCAAACTTCATAATTTTTTATCCACATCAACATTCTCAATTCATATGTACCATTTGATCAAGTTTGGATCACAACTCCTCAAGAAATTTGATCAAATCATCAAAAGGGCAAAATGGTCAAAATTAGGGTTTTGACTGAGAAAGGGCAATTTCTGATTTTTAACCTAGCCAATGACCATTTGAGTTCAAACATGATTTCAAGGGTTCAATGGCATCATCTTGACCTAATTACATGGTTCAAAAGATCTTAAGTTCATTGGATTGACAGATGAAATTTGCAGTCAACTGATCAAAAGTCAACTATATACTGAAAAGTCAAACTTTGACTTTTTGGTCAAAATCAAGTGCCAAGAGTCATAATTCATCAAGATATGTCAAAATATGAAACTTTTCCACCAAGAAAACCAAATTTGAAAATTAGAGTTTGAATTTGAAAATTTTCATAACTTAGAATTTTTCTAAGTGTAAAAATTTTCTTATTTTTTCTCAAATTTTCACCACTTTTTCACCATGATGCATTTTGATTCAAGAAAAGTTCCCAACATGAACTTTGTAGTCCTCCATGAAATATACAACTTTGATTCACTAACTTTTCCCTAAATATGCTTGGATCTCAATTTATAAATTTGTGAATACATGCTCATGAACTAAATAACTTAGTGAAATTTTGCCCTAATTTAGGCACGTTTTGGACCCAACTTCATGGCAACTTCTCACCTAGTTCCAAGAGGTATCTCAAAATTCATTTCAAAGATGTATTATAGAGCACATTTCAAGATTTCCAAAATGTCCAAGAACTCTCTAAGATCATTTTTGAGTAGGGAGAATCGAAGAGAGGAAGTTGGCATTTTCTCACTTTTTTTTCAACCCATTTTCATGAAGAAACAAGTTGCAAACCAAACCTATGCTGGCTATTTCTTGCTTTACAGGTCCTAAGCTTGCTACACACTCCTTAATTAAATGCATACTCAGTTGACAAAGCCTTTATCCTTGCTTTTGAAACTTTACACAAGTTGTAATTCTATTTTGGGCAAAAAGGCTTCATTGCCATTTTCATAAAGATGCACTTTTGCAATTTTGTCAACTTGGAGCATTGGACCTGTCCTCTTGATACAAGAAAACTACACAGGTCTCAAGCAATTGGTACAAAATTATATCAACCCTAAAGCAAGCTGGTACAAGCATGTGGGATTGGTCTTGTCAACTTTACTTCAAGTACAAGAAAAGTTGCAAAAGGGCTAAGGCTTGCACAGCTAGTAGGAAGCTGACTTTGGATCACTTCTATACTAATATGAAAACATTGTATAAGAGATTACACACTTGGCTTGAACCTAGAACTCTCTCAAACTGAAAAACACCAAAAATCTGCCTAAGCACACAGTTTCTGTAAAAACTCAGCCAACTCTCATTTGGCTCGTGCATTTTGTGTTTAACTGATTCAAACATCTTATACACTTGATACCTAGTCAATCCAAGCCATCACCCTGGTTCTGTAACCTTTGTTTCACCATCTTCCATTTTCAACTTGGAAGCTTGCAGTTGGACTTGGTCAGGGAGTTCCAGCCATCCTCAGAGCAAGATAAGGGTTGGAATAGATTCAGGGAAGCTCATGGAAGCTCAAGCAATCATCAGGCCTCCATTAAAGTCCCTACATTGCCATACACGATTCCAGCTGAAGTAGGTATTTTCTTAAACTCTATCTCTTTATACAGGCAACCTCAAGCCACGATTTGTGAAGAAAAAATGTAGTTCTCATCATAACGAAGTTGTACATATCCTTACTTTGCATTTATATTACTTGTGCTAAGAGAATTTGAAGCTTGAAATCTCTGAAAAAATTAGGTCACGATTTAGGGATTCCAAAATTCTCTTTGATCTTTGATATTTATGTTACATAATTTATATGGTTGGAATCGTGAGCTCAAATGCCACATTTTTCATGTTATGAGTTTTCATTTTTATACAAGCATGAGGAAGATACAAGTTGAACTTGGAATGGTGTGAAGAAGATGAACGAAATCCAGGTATGAAGTCATTGGGCTTTTTTTGCTGTTTGGCCTTTTTGTTATTGCTAAACACCCCCCTTGACTTGCTATTGCACCCCCCTGACTAACTATTTTATATTTTTATGTGTTTTTTCATATTTTCATGTTTAATAAATTTATTTATTTTCCTTAATGATAAAAAATCCTAAAAAATGATTTATTTATTTTCACACTTTTATTTTATTTTTTTAATTATTTCTCACATAAAAAATTAATTAATTTTGATAGAATAGAATTTATTTTTTTAATAAACTTACAAATTTAATTAAAAACACTTAATATTTTTATTATACATTTTATACTTACAAATATCAATTTTTGCACATATTTAATTTTTTTTAATAATATTCATATATAATATTATTTATTATTTCTTATACAAAAATGCACAAAATAATAACATAGAACATTATTTTCTTTTTGAATAAAAAACTAGGGTTTAATCCCCTTTCAAAATTAAATATTAATTTTTCCCTTTTTTAGGTTTTAATTAAATATTTTTCTTACACAAAAATAAGACATAAAACATTTTTCTGACATGAACATTGCATTGCATTTTAAATATTTGTATTATATTTATTTAATTCGCGCAAATTCGATTTGGTTGTAATAATATATTTAGCTTTATATTTGTGCAAATCCCCATTCAAATTTGTATTCCCCCCTCCCATAAAAATTGTTGTAATAGCTTAGTATATTTACATTACACAATTTATCGTTTTAAATGTCATGATTAGTAATTAGGGTTTGCATGACAAGAACAAAACAAAGCAAAATAGAAAACCCCAAATACAAGACAAAAATCAAAAGCATGAAAATGATACACTTTGCACACAAGAACCCTTAGGGTTTCTCCCACTTGGTTGCCTAAAATAAAATGGCCATGTTACGCATGCGAAGTATCTTGGCAAAACAAAACAAATATAAGATTATAACCCCTCGATGAAGCTATTCAAAGTTGCCTTACAAAATGATCTTGGTCCCTCAAAAATGCTAAGATACTTGGCAACATTGCTATCATGGTTATACGATGACCCACGCCCGTCCCGTTTACATCCAAAGATAAGGTTTCTTACCAAATAAATGGTAAGTCAACAATGTCAAAGGAATAGAAATGCATAAGGAAGACATTTGAGTAGGTAGATAGCTTCTAAGTTACTTGCTCCATTTCAAATAATCCTTGCTATTTTCAAAAACAAACACACACACATTTCAAAAAATCTCACAAAACATTGAAAACATTTTCAAAAGACAAACATCTTTGTATACATTCTTACGAATGAGAATCATTACAAAGATTGCCTAAACAAATGGCCACTTTTACAAAATACTTTCAGAATCACACCAAACACCATTTCAAACAAAACAAAGCAAGTTATCTAAGCAAGTAACTAAGAGCCCATGGAAAACCATGGATGAAAAGGGTGCTAGCACCTTCCCTTTTCATAATCTACCCCTCGAACTCAAGAAAAAATCTCAAAGGTCTTTCCTGTGCTTTTTTACCTTTCCTTTAGGATAAAAGAAAAGTCGGTGGCGAATCTTGCTAACCGCGACATTTGAGATAAAATGCAAAACCCTCAAGTCAGTTCTCCCACCGTATCACAGAACTGGCGACTCTGCTGGGGAAAATTATAAAAGTGGGCTTAACTTAGGGTTTAGATCACATTTATTTGCTTACATTTGTTTGACTTGTTTGATTTACAATTATGGTTCTTTGTTTGGGTTTAAATACTCCATCGGATTTGGGAAACATTATAGGTAAATAGAAATACATTGTGGAAACTGTACGGGGTATACCGACATGGTCTAAGCAATAGCTATGTTAGTGTGACATATTTGTGGGTACCGGTAGCCTTTGAGTTAATCAAAGAGAATACGGGGCCGCTGAGTGATGTCATGAAGCACTAATGAACTTCTAGAACCTTTACTTGACCAACTTGGCCTTTTAGGATGTAGTGAGATGACCGGATTTGGTGCAGTCCGAAGTTGGTAGATACTCAATACTACACTTATTAAGGGTTGGTTTCTTGGGATATTTCGGTCGCCATTAAAGAGACTTGAGCTGAAATAATGACCAAGGAAACAATCTAGTGATATTGAGCTCCTTAGAACCCGATTACTATTTTTAGGACAGGTTGAGCCAACTAAACTTCAAGAGGGTACTTACCTATGAAACCCCATGCAAGCCTAAACTAAGAACTTGCTTTATTTGTTTGTATATGCATGCTTGTACATAAACATCTAGGACATCATGAACATCATATTCATTCCCTAACCATTTCAAGGATTTTGGAGATTCATCTTTGTTCTTGCTTTGTAGGTTATGGATTCACTTCGCAGGAAAACTATCCAAATCAACCTTGTAAGAATTCCTCCACAACTCAAGGAGCTAGCTTCAAGGATCCCTGAGAACTCTCCATTCACCGAGAGACATGGTCGTCTACTCAATTTGGTCACCTCCAACACAGAGGAGGATATGATGAAGGTTCTCTTCTAGTTCTTTGACCCTTTGCACCATTGCTTCACATTTCCTGACTATCAACTTGTGCCCACTTTGGAAGAATTATCTCAACTTCTGAGGATTCCTATTCTCAATCAACTACCTTTCAACGGTACGGAAAGAGATCCAAATCCAGAAGAGATTGCTTAAGCCCTGCACTTGCACTCATCTGATGTCACAACTCATTGGGAAACTAGAAGTGGTGTCAAAGGTTTCTTGGCAAAGTTTCTATTTGAGAAGGCCCAAAGTTGTTGGAATTCCCTAGAATTGCAAGGTTTTGAGGAGATTATAGCTCTTCTCATCTATGGGATGGTCTTGTTCCCTAATCCTGATCAACTCATAGATGTAAGCGCTGTCAAAATTTTCATGTATCGCAACCCGATGCCTACATTGCTTGGGGATATCCTACACTCTTTTCACACTCGTACAATGAGGAAAAGAGGTGTTCTTATGTGTTGTACTCCTCTCCTGGCAAGATGGTTTATTTCTAATCTTCCCCAATCAGTCTTGAAGAATGAGCAAGGTTTGAGGTGGTCACAAAGGTTAATGACACTTAAACATTCAGATATTCATTAGTGCTCTCGATCCAAGTAGAATGTTATCATTGTTGACCGTTGTGGGGAATTCCCTAATGTCCCTCTACTTGGCATTAGGGGAGGCATCACCCATAACCCGTGCTTAGCTCTAAGACAGTTTGGTTATGCCCGAAGGGATGGCCCACATGATATGTTGATTCAAGACCTGGTATTCGACTAGGACAACGTTGATCAAGGACTTCGCCAGAGATTCATCCGAGCTTGGAGGATGCTAAACAAGGTGGATAGCAAGACTTTGGGACACAAGAATTCCATCCCTCTTGAGCCTTACCTCAAGTGGGAACGAACTCGCGCTCAAAGTCTTATAATGCCTTATCCCTCCATTCTCCCAGTGATTATTGAGCCTGTTAAAGAAGGAGAAGTTCCATACACTATCTTACATCCTGACATGCCTACATCACTCGAAGACCTATAAAGGGATTGTATACAACTCAAAGGAGAGCGCGATACTTTCTAAGCCCAATTATACGCAAGCGAGAAGAAGGTTTTGGAACTCACTCGGATACTTCATGAAGAGCAGACTCTAAATACCTACATTGCACCAAAGAGGATGCGCAATGTCTTTTTACCTTAGAATTTTGTATTATTTTGCCCAAGGGGCATTGATGTACTCAAATTATATCTTATTAATATGGCGTGTGTTTCTTTTTGTTTGAAACAAATTTGAATTTTTAAATCCTTGAAAGAATTGCATGAATACATATCATTCATCATAAACATAAATAGGTCTTTGCAACAAGTTTCCTCATCTCTCTATTGTTTATTTCAGTAAGATGGATCTCGAACAAACAGTCAAAGATCTTCAAGCTCAGAACACACAATTTCAGCAATTACTCATGACCTTGGCCAAGGGGCAAGAGGAGATGAAGACTTTGCTAGAGAAAGAGAAAGAGAAAAAGAAGAAGAAGTCTGCTCTGTCTGGGAGGATAGCTAGATGGCAGATGATCCTAACAGAATATGACATACAGTACACAACCCAAAAAGCTATAAAGGGCAGTGTGCTAGATGATCATCTTGCTCATCAAGCTGTAGAGGATTATCAGTCCATGAAGTTTGAATTCCCGGATGAAGACAACATGACATTAGACAACTGTGAAGAAATCAGACCATATGACGGACCTGGACAAGGATCCCGATGGACCATATTCTTTGATGGGGCATCCAATGCACTTGGTAATGGTATCGGCGCTGTACTCATATCTCCGGAAGGGTGCCATACTCCCTTTACTGCTAGACTTTTCTTCAACTGTAAAAACAATATGGCAGAATACGAAGCATGCATCTTTGGTCTCAAGGCTGCCTTAGACTTGGGGATCAAATCTTTAGTTGTGTTTGGAGATTCAGCTATGGTCATCAGTCAGATCAAAGGAGAATGGGACACTAAGCACCCAAACCTTATCCCTTACAAAGAACATGTTTTGACATTGCTACCACATTTTGAGCAGATTACCTTCGAGCACTTCCCGCGAGAAGAAAATCAGCTAGCAGATGCTCTAGCCACAATGTCATCTATGTTTAAACTTAATTGGGATAACGAGGCTCCCCAGATCACCATTGAACGAATGGACGAACCAGCACATTGTCACGAGATTAATATTGAAGAAGTAGTGGACCAACCGTGGTTTCATGAAGTCAAAAGGTATCTCGAGGCTCAAGAATATCCAGAAGGAGCTTCAATCAATGATAAAAAGTTCCTAAGGAGATTCTCTGCTAAGTTCTTCCTAAGTAATGGCATCCTGTACAAACGTAATAATGATTCTATTCTGCTCCGTTGTATGGATAAGGCTGAGGATGAAAGGATCATGGATGAATTACATGAAGATACCTTTGGCACTCACTCTAGTGGGCATACGATGGCGAAGAAAATTCTACGGGTAGGCTATTATTGGTCTACCATGGAAGCATACTGCTATCAACACTCCCGGACCTGTCATAAGTGTCAAATCTATGCAGACAAGGTGCACGTGCCTCCGATTCCTCTAAATGTCTTAACAGCTCCTTGGCCCTTCGCTATGTGGGGAATCGATATGATTGGGGAGATCAAGCCGATAGCCTCCAATGGACACCGTTTCATTCTAGTGGCCATTGACTATTTCACAAAGTGGGTCGAAGTAGCTTCCTTCGCGTCCGTTACTAAGAATGTTGTTGCCCGCTTCATCAAGCAAAATCTTATTTGCTGATACGGTATCCCAGAAAGGATCATCACTGATAACGGTACAAACCTTAATAATACTATGATCACCACCTTGTGCGAGCAGTTCAAGATTCAACATCACAATTCATCCCCCTATCGGACAAAGATGAATGGTGCAGTCGAAGCTGCAAATAAAAACATTAAAAAGATCATACAGAAAATGACAATCACCTACAAAGACTGGCATGAGATGCTACAATTTGCTCTCCATGGGTACCATACCACGGCTCGCACATCGACTGGGGAAACACCCTATTCTTTGGTTTAAGGCATTGAGGTTGTTCTACCTATTGAGGTTCAGATCCCCTCTTTCAGAATCATGAAGGATGCAGGTTTGAGTGAGGAAGATTGGATCCAAACCCGACTTGATCAACTGAACTTAATTGATGAAAAGAGGCTTACTGTTGTTTGCCATGGTCAGATGTATCAAAAATGGATGATCAAGGCCTTCAATAAGAAAGTCAGACGCCAGGTATATCAATTTGGAGACTTGGTGATCAAGCACATCATCTTGCCACAAAGTGATCCCAGGGGAAAATGGACTCCTACCTATGAAGGACCATTTGTAATCAAGAACATCTTTTCCGGTGGGGCAATGATCTTAACCACCATGGACGACGATGACCTGCCACACCCTGCGAATGCAGACATAGTCAAAAGATACTATGCATAAGAGACCCGCTAGGTTGACACACCTAGGAAAAACAAGGGCATCCCGGCGAATCAAAAGGTTCGGGCAAAAATTAGGGATAAAATAAAAAAATCTGTACACCCGGTAAGTTGAAAACCTGAAAGGACGACTTGGGAAAAAAGGGGTTTCCCTGTGGATTGAAAACCCTAAAGGGCGGTCCAGGAAAATGTTTGGGAAATAAAGCGTATGACTATGTCTCGTCGGATCACTTTGAGGATAACTTCAACCTCTTCATTGACAAACTCAGAGTTCTGATCGATTCAATCATCTTCGGATGAAGCAACTGATAGACAAGATATTCAGAGATACAAAGGCTATAGCAGAATGGGAACCCCATGGGATTATCACATATAGCTATCTTTGTATACATTTTTCATATTTTTATGACACCATCCTCTTACTAGGATGTCTGTCTCTTTTGTACAAAATACCTATTCAAAGTAAATACAAAGATATCTCTTTCAAAGTACAGAAAACTATTTGCCTTTTTCTTTACACTTGTGTTTTTATTTTCAAAAACGTCCAATGATTCATTAATGAACATATGCATTTGAACATAATTACTGTTTACAAATAAACAAAATGAAAAAGAACAATTACTGACAGGTTGAAAGAATAGGAAAACGTCTTTAGGCTATTCCATGAGTAATCCCTACAGTACGTCATTAAGATCCCTAGCGGAGCTGAAACTTCAAACTATTAATCCCCAGTGGAAACCATTTAGTCTCTCCAAGTTCCCCAACAAGTTGTCTTGAAGCCTGAAAATCAATCGGATAACGGTTAACTTCTGTTTCTCCCTAACATAGGATAATTCCCCAGTAGAGTGGCAGACGACCGAAACTCCCGAACTTTTTCCAAACAGGAAAAGCTTTTTTCCCACAGATTTTTATTTGTTCCCCAACAGAACGAGGATTCCCATTGTTAGATCCCCAGTAGAAGTCATCAAATTCTCTGGATTCCCCAAGCAGATTATTCAAGCAGTATATGACATTGCTCACAACAGAATTTTTGTCAATTACTCCAACTTCAAGACATGAAGAATCCACATATCCTCAGCAGCAGTCAAGGATATATTTTCCTCAGCAATACAGCGAATCAGCTTACATGCGCATACATTACATCCACATATCATAAACATTGATAAAACACATATATTGCATCATACATTTCATGCAACATAACTTTGTGTTTCAGATAACATTTTACCCTTTTCAGGATAAGATTAACAGCTACCATTTAACAATATGCAATCATGATACAATTCAGATACGCTCCAGATACGGATGCCATCGTGATACTCATTCAAATTCAGATTTCATATACAGTTCAGATACACTCCAGATACGGATGCCATCCTGATACTCATTCAGATTCAAATTTTAGATACAGTTCAGATACACTCCAGACACGGATGCCTTCCTGATACTCATTCAATTTTCAAATTTATGATACAGTTCAGATACACTCCAGACACAGAAGTCATTCTGTTACTCATTCAGATTCAGCTTTTAGATACAGTTTAGATATGCTCCAGATACGGATGCCATCCTGATACTCATTCAGATTCAAATTTCAGATACAGTTCAGATACACTCCAGATACGGATGCCATCCTGATACTCATTCAGATTCAGATTTCAGATACAGTTCAGATACGCTTCAGACACGGTTGCCATTTAGTTACTCATTCAGATCTCAACTTCAGAGACAGTTTAGATACGTTCCAGACAAGGATGCCATTCTGATACTTATTCAGACCTCAACTTCAAGATACAGTCCAGATACGCTCCAAACACGGTGTCCATTATGTCACTTATTCATATTCAAGTACAGATACAGCTCGGATACGCTCCAGACACGGACGCCATTCTATTACTCCTACAGATTCAGTCTCCAGATACATTCCAGATACGAACACCATTCTGATACTTATTCTTCTAACTTACAACGTACAATTCAACAAACATTCCTGGATGGCATCTACAAGCCCATCTCCAACAAGATTCTATCACCTCTCCAAATGGCATCTTTAAGCCCATTCCCTCAACTACACTTTATCGAGTGCAAATTTATGGGCACTCTAGTGTCTAATCATCTTTTACCTTCGAGTCGCGAATGGAAAAGCTCGCCAATCTAACTCTTCAGGTTCAAGAAGATTGAACAAGGGCAACTGTTGTACCCTAAAATTTGCCCTCTCATTTATCAGAATTTTTCTCATAAGACTTCTTTAACTCAAGACAAGATTAGGGTTTGGTCAGCTCAAGACATCTCATCTTGCACTGATAACCCAAAATTAGGGTTTGAGTTTGCACAAGGATTTTTGGACCACCAATGCTTCATTTGACTTTCACACATAATTTTGGACCCCTAAGATTGCTCATGATAAGTTTCAAGCCTTGAACCACATTTTGGATCAGTCAATTGGACAGTTGACCTAAAAATCAACTATATTAGGGAAAAAGTCAACCATGGCCAATTTACAGTCAAACTTCATAATTTTTTATCCACATCAAAATTCTAAATTCATATGTACCATTTGATCAAGTTTGGATTACAACTCCTCAAGAAATTTGATCAAATCATCAAAAGGGCAAAATGGTCAAAATTAAGGTTTGGCCTGAGAAAGGGCAATTTCTGATTTTTAACCTAGCCAATGACCATTTGAGTTCAAACATGATTTCAAGGGTTCAATGGCATCATCTTGACCTAATTACATGGTTCAAAAGATCTCAAGTTCATTGGATTGACAGATGAAATTTGCAGTCAACTGATCAAAAGTCAACTATATACTGAAAAGTCAAACTTTGACTTTTTGGTCAAAATCAAGTGCCAAGAGTCATAAATCATCAAGATATGTCAAAATATGAAACTTGGCCACCAAGAAAACCAAATTTGAAAATTAGGGTTTGAATTTGAAAATTTTCATAACTTAGAATTTTTCTAAGTGTAAAAATTTTCTTATTTTTTCTCAACTTTTCACCACTTTTTCACCATGATGCATTTTGATTCAAGAAAAGTTCCCAACATGAACTTTGTATTCCTCCATGAAATATACAACTTTTCATCATAAACTTTTCCCTAAATATGCTTGGATCTCAAGTTATAAATTTGTGAATACATGCTCATGAACTAAATAACTTAGTGAAATTTTGCCCTAATTTAGGCAGGTTTTGGACCCAACTTCATGGCAACTTTTCACCTAGTTCCAAGAGCTATATCGAAATGCATTTCAAAGATGGATTATATAGCACATTGCAAGCTTTCCAAAATGTCAAAGAACTATCTAAGATCATTTTTGAGTCAGGAGAATCGAAGAGAGGAAGTTGGCATTTTCTCACTTTTTGTTCAAGCCATTTTCATGAAGAAACAAGTTGTAAACCAAACCTATGATGGCTATTTCTTGCTTTACAGGTCCTAAGCTTGCTACACACTCCTTAATTAAATACATACTCAGTTGACAAAGCCTTTATCCTTGCTTTTGAAACTTTACACAAGTTGTAATTCCATTTTGGGCAAAAAGGCTTCATTGCCATTTTCATAAAGATGCACTTTTGCAATTTTGTCAACTTGGAGCATTGGACCTGTCCCCTTGATACAAGAAAACTACACAGGTCTCAAGAAATTGGTACAAGCTTATATCAACCCTAAAGCAACCTGGTACAAGCATGTGGGATTGGTCTTGTCAACTTTACTTCAAGTACAAGAAAAGTTGCAAAAGGGCTAAGGCTTGCACAGCTAGTAGGAAGCTGACTTTGGATCACTTCTATACTAATATGCAAACATTGTATAAGAGATTACGCGCTTGGCTTGAACCTAGAACTCTCTCAAACTGAAAAACACCAAAAATATGCCTAAGCACACAGTTTCTGCAAAAACTTAGCCAACTCTCATTTGGCTCGTGCATTTTGTGTTTAACTGATTCAAATATCTTATACATTTGATACCTAGTCAATCCAAGCCATCACCCTGGTTCTGTAACCTCTGATTCACCATCTGCCATTTTCAACTTGGAAGCTTGCAGTTGGACTTGGTCAGGGAGTTCCAGCCATCCTCAGAGCAAGATAAGGGTTGGAATAGATTCAGAGAAGCTCAAGGAAGATCAAGCAATCATCAGGCCTCCATTAAAGTCCATACATTTCCATACACGATTCCAGCTGAAGGAGGTATTTTCTTAAACTCTATCTCTTTATACAGGCAACCTCAAGCCATGATTTGTGAAGAAAAAATGTAGTTCTCATCATAACGAAGTTGTACATATCCTTACTTTGCATTTATATTACTTGTGCTAAGAGAATTTGAAGCTTGAAATCTCTGAAAAAATTAGGTCACGATTTAGGGATTCCTAAATTTTCTTTGATCTTTGATAGTTAGGTTACATAATTTATATGGTTGGAATCGTGAGCTCAAATGCCACATTTTTCATGTTATGAGTTTTCATTTTTATGCAAGCATGAGGAAGATACAGGTTGAATTGGGAATGGTGTGAAGAAGATGAACGAAGGACAGGGATGAAGTCATTGGGCTTTTTTTGCTGTTTGGCCTTTTTGTTTTTGCAAAACACCCCTCCTGACTTGCTATTGCACCCCCCTGACTAACTATTTTATATTTTTATGTTTTTTTTTCATATTTTCATGTTTAATAAATTTATTTATTTTCCTTAATGATAAAAAATCCTAAAAAATGATTTATTTATTTTCACACTTTTATTTTATTTTTTTATTATTTCTCACATAAAAAATTAATTTATTTTGATAGAATAGAATTTATTTTCTTAATAAACTTACAAATTTAACTAAAAATACTTAATATTTTTATTATACATTTTATACTTACAAATACCAATTTTTGCACATATTTAATTTTTTTTAATAATATTCATATATAATATTATTTATTATTTCTTATACAAAAATGCACAAAATAATAACATAGAACATTATTTTCTTTTTGAATAAAAAACTAGGGTTTAATCCCCTTTCAAAATTAAATATTATTTTTTCCCTTTTTTAGGTTTAAATTAAATATTTTTCTTACACAAAAATAAGACATAAAACATTTTTCTGACATGAACATTTCATTGCATTTTAAATATTTGTATTATATTTATTTAATTCGTGCAAATTCGATTTGGTTGTAATAATATATTTAGCTTTATATTTGTGCAAATCCCCATTCAAATTTGTATTCCCCCCTCCCATAAAAATTGTTGTAATAGCTTAGTATATTTACATTACACAATTTATCGTTTTAAATGCCATGATTAGTAATTAGGGTTTGCATGACAAGAACAAAACAAAGCAAAATAGAAAACCCTAAATACAAGACAAAAATCAAAAGCATGAAAATGATACACTTTGCACATAAGCAACCTTAGGGTTTCTCCCACTTGGTTGCCTAAAATAAAATGGCCATGTTACGCATGTGAAGTATCTTGGCAAAACAAAACAAATATAAGATCATAGCCCCTCGATGACGCTATTCAAAGTTGCCTTACAAAATGATCTTGGTCACTAAAAAATGCTAAGATACTTGGCAACATTGCTATCATGGTTATACGATGACCCACGCCCGTCCCGTTTACATCCAAAGATAGGGTTGCTTACCAAATCAATGGTAAGTCAATAATGTCAAAGGAATAGAAATGCATAAGGAAGACATTTGAGTAGGTAGATAGCTTCTAAGTTACTTGCTCCATTTCAAACAATCCTTGCTATTTTAAAAAACAAACACACACACATTTCAAAACATCTCACAAAACATTGAAAACATTTTCAAAAGACAAACATATTTGTATACATTCTTACGAACGAGAATCATTACAAAGATTGCCTAAATAAATGGCCTCTTTTACAAAATACTTTCAAAATCACACCAAACACCATTTCAAACAAAAGAAAGTAAGTGATCTAAGAAAGTAACTAAGAGCCCATGGAAAACCATGGATTAAAAGGGTGCTAGCACCTTCCCTTTTCATAATATACCCCCCGAACTCAAGAAAACATCTCAAAGGTCTTTCCTGTGCTTTTTAACCTTTCCTTTTGGATAAAAGAAAATTCGGTGGCGACTCTTGCTAACCGCGACATTTGCGATAAAAACACGCCATACAACATCACTTTCACCTTGGGCGGAGTGAAATACTTTTGAAAAGACAAACAAAAAAACAAATTACTTTGAAATATGAATGCATGAAGGAACATCAACAATGATCCAACTCTGGAGTCTGACTCCATGTGTCACAAAGTTCGGCATCTCTTGCTCAGGCTCATCTTCGAGAATAGTGTTGATCATTGAAGTAGTCGGATGGAGATATCCTGCACTGTGAAAGATGTCTTGATATTTACTCAAAGCGGACTTTGGCTTCACAACTTCATTCTTCATGGAGAAACCTGAACCAATCCCATTCTTGTTCATAGGTGGATTAATAATCTGCCCCCACACCTTTCTAGGGCATTTCTGCACTACCTATTATGCATCCTTAAATGAGGTGATATAATCTTCATTCTTCCTTATATTATCAATAGACAAAGCTTGGAACTGAGTTCCAACAGCGACTGCATCAGATTCTACAATGCTAAATGAAGACAAATGAGGTATCAATAGAGCTTGCTCACTGTTCATAATAACTACCTTTCCTTCATGGACAAATATCAATTTCTGATACAAGGTTGAAGTAATAGCTCCTGCTTCATAGATATAGGGTTGTCCCAATAAAAAACTATAGGCTGGGACAATATCCATAACCTGAAAGGTGATTTGGAATAAGTGTGGACCTATGTGAATAGGTAAATCCACCTCTTCAATGACAAATATTCTCGAACCATCAAAAGCTTTTACTATAATGCCACTAGGGCGCATAGGAGTTCCTTGGTATTTGAGCTTCATGAGAGTGCTTCTTGGTATGAAATTCAAAGAAGATCCATTTTCTATCAACACATTGGACAAATAGTCATTCTTACAATTCATAGATATATGTAGAGCTAGGTTATGGTTTCTCCCTTTATCAGGCAATTCCTCATCACAAAAATTCAGATTGTTACAAGACATAATATTCCCCCACAACACTGTTGAACTGATCCAGAGATACATCCCTTTAAACATAAGCCTGATCCAACACCCTCATTAGAGATTCCTGATGAGTAGAAGAGTTCATCAACAAGGATAAAATGGAAATCTTAGATAGAGTTTACAACAACTGATCCACAATCTTATAATTACTCATCTTGATGATTTTTAACAAATAATTAACATCCTTTTCCAAGGTGGTGCCACTAGATTCTCCTACCACTTTCTTAGGTTTAGCATTATCAACCACCTTCTTACCAGAACTAATATCTCCTCGAAAGGCAGGGGCGAAGACACGACCACTACGAGTTACCTGACTAGCTTCCGAAATATTCTCAACATGGGACAAAGGTTGGATAGGATTTTCCACACCATCTTCTAGGATATTTGCATTGTACTTATAAGGCACAACTTTATCTGATTCATATGGGATATGACTAGGCAGACAAATAACCACAGAAGCAACAACAGGCTTGTTATGATATGTAATCTCTACAGGAGTGGTGTTATACCCCAAAACTTTCCCTCTTATTTGTCAAGTATTTACTCAAAAGATATTCTATGACGTCAAGTTTGCAGCACTGATACATCAATTTAGGCTTGAAATTGACACAAGGGCAAAATGGTCAATTGCATACTAGAAAGTCAAACTTTGACTTTTTGGTCAAAATTATGTTTCAAATATCACAATTCATCAACACATTCAAAAAAATCAAGCTTGATCATCAAGAAGTTAAGAAAGTCAAAAGTCAACTTGAAAAGTCAAGATTTCCAAGACTTAGAAATTTTCTAAGTGTTTTTATACATGATAATTTCATCACTTCATGCCATTCTTTCACCAAGATGCAAGACGGTTCAAGGGAAACTTTCAACATGAAAGTTGTAGATCTCTATGATATCTACAACATTGCTTTACACAACTTCTCCTAAATATGCTTGGATCTCAAGTTATAAATTCATGAAGTCATGACATTTTCATTGAACACTTAAAAATTTTCAACAGATTTTGTGCAGGATTTTATCCCAACTTCTTGACATTTTTTCACATAGTTCCAAGATGCTTTTGTCAAAATGGCCAACATGAAAGTTATAGAGGGTGTTTCAAGCTTTCCAAAACATCCAAGAGCATGAATTTATCATATTTGATCTAGAAGATACAAGGATCTGAATTTGGACATTCATTATTAATTTACAAGGCAGATTTGTGATGAACAAGGAACAAAAATCTTAACCATGCTGCATAATCTTCACTTTGCAGGTCTCTTGACTTGTAAATCTATCCATAATCATATGTTTACACAACTGATTGAACAATTATCCAAGTGGTTCAAGTATTGTCCATTGCATCTTTCCATTTTTGGCACAAAGGCACCATTGCCATTCTTGCAAAGTTCACTTTAATCATAAAGTCAATTTCTTGAGCCTCTAACTTGTTATTCTAATGACACTCAACTTTTACAAGTCAGGACAAACATGTTTAAAGTGATCAACCACTTTACATAGCTTGGTACAAGCATTGGAAACATTTCCTTCATGTTTGCTTCAAAAACAAGCAAGATAACCATAACATGTAATTCAAAAATCTGAGTTGTTTGAAGTCTCAAACCTTCTCTATAAATAGGGAGGCCAATTGCAAGAGAAAAGGAGTTAGAAATAAGAGGGAGAGAAGATAAAAAAGGGAGAAAGAAAACCAGAAGTTTTGTTGACAAACTCTAAAAAAATATCATAACTGAAAGAAGGTCATAACAGTCCACAAAGCAACACCTCGAGCTCAACACATAAATTCTAGATGCAAGGTAAGTCTCCTTAACTTTAAACTCTTCATTTCAATCATCATTATTTGGTTCATTTTTTAGGCTAAAATGAAGTTACACCTTTGAAGAAAAGGTTTGTAAAAAATCATGAACAATTGCCAAGATTGAGTAAAAGGTTTTCCATGAAATAGCATCATGAACAGTCAGGTGTAAGGCAGCTGTTTTTCAAAATCATATAGTGTGCAATCGATTGCACAACCATGAAAATCGATTGCACGGGGTTCCAGTAGCCAAATTTCCAAATTTTTTGAGTGTGTAGTCGATTGCACAACCATGCAAATCAATTGCACGGGGTTCCAGTAGCCAAATTTCCAAATTTTTTGACTGCGCAATCGATTGCACTGGAAGTCAGTAGCCAATGTTTTGAAAAACTGAAGCATGCAATCGATTGCACTAACATGCAGATGGATTTCACTCAAATGAAAACTGAATTTTTGCTATGAAAATACTTTAATAAAGAGTTGGACAATATAAAATGTTTCCTTTTGACCATTGAGCATCTATATCTTAAGTTCAAGGTAGGTATCATCATTATATCTTGAAATTTGCTAAGGACTTGAACCAAAGACTTATTCCAAAGAGGCTTTTAGCTTGATCAATAATTTTTTCCTTCTTTATCAATCATGATTTGTCTTCATCAAAACAAGAGTGCATTCGAGAAGCTTGAGTTTACGGCATGTGTTGACACATAATGATCCACAATGTTTTCTTTTCCTTTCATTACTTTTATGTGCTTCATATATTTTCTTCATGCCTATTCAATATGGTTGTAATAGATAATTAGAATTTTAATTTCTTGCAATCCCCATTTGTAAATTTGTATACCCCATCCCCAAATGATTGTAATAGCGTAGGATATTTACTTTCCGCAAATTTATCGCTTTATATATAACATGTTAATAATTAGGGTTTGTATGGCAAGATAAAACTAATCAAATAGAAAACCCTGATTCAAGACAAAATCAAGCATGAAAATGACACACTTGCACACAAACACCCCTAGGGTTACTCTACTTGGTTGCCTTGAAAAAATGGCCATATTACGCATTTAAGGTATCTTAGCAAAAAAAAAAACAAGATCATAGTCCCTCGATGACGCTATTCAAAGTTGCCTTACACAAATGATCTTAGTCCCTCAAAATGCTAAGATACTTTGCAACATTGCTAATCATGGTTATACGATGAACCACGCCCGTCCCATTTACATCCAAAGATAGGTTTGCTTACCAAATCAATGGTAAGACAACAATTTCAAAGGAAAAGAAAATGAACAAGAAAGACATTTGAGTAGGTAGATTACTTTTGGTTACTTGCTCCATTTCAAACAAATATCCTTGCTATTTTCAAAACAAACACACACATTTCAAAAAAACATCTTACAAACTTGAAAACAATTTCAAAAAAGACAAACATCTTTGTATACATTCTTAAGAACGAGAATCATTACAAAGATTGACTAAAGAATGGCCTCTTTTACAGAATAGTTTCAAAAAACCACACAAAGCACAATTTCAAAGAAAAGCAAGTGATCTAGCAAGTAACTAAGAGCCCATGGAAAACCATGGATGGAAAGGGTGCTAATACCTTCCCTTTTCATAATCTACCCCCCGAACTCAAGAAACAATCTCAAAGGTCTTTCCTATGCTTTTTTACCTTTCCTTTTGGATAAAAGAAAAGTCGGCGGCGACTCTTGCTAACCGCAACATTTGTGATAAAACGCAAAACCTTTAATTCAGTTCTCCCACCGTATCACAGAACTGGCGACTCTGCTGGGGAAATTATAAAAGTGGGGTTACCTTAGGGTTAGATCACATTTACTTTCTTTCTTTGTTTGACTTGTGTTCTTTACATTTTGGTTCTTTGTTTGGGTTTGAATCCTCTACCCGGATTTGGGATACCTTATAGGTAAGTAGCAATACGTTGTGGAAACTGTGCGGGGTATACCGACATGGTCTAAGAAATAGCTACGTTAGTGCGACATATTTGTGGGTACCGGTAGCCTTTGAGTTGATCAAAGAGAATACGGGGCCGCTGAGTGATGTCATGAAGCACTAATGAACTTCGAGAACCTTTACTTGACCAACTTGGCCTTTAGGATGTAGTGGGATGATCGGCTTTGGTGCAGTCCGAAGGTGGTAGATACTCGATACTACACTCATTGAGGTTTGGTTTCTTGGGATATTTTGGTCTCCATTAAAGAGGTTTGAACTGAAACAATGACCAAGGAAACAATCCAGTGATATTGAGCTCCTTAGAACCCGATTACTATTACTAGGACAGGTTTAAGCCAACTAAACTTCAAGAGGGTACTTACCTATAAAAATCCATGCAAGCCTAAACTAAGGACTTGTTTGCTTTTCTTGTATATACATACTTTTACATAACATCATTGACATCATGAACATCACATACATCCACTAACAATTTCAAGGATTTTGGGATTCATCTTTGTTCTTGTTTTGTAGGAAATGGATTCACTTCACAGGAAAACTATTCAAGTCAACCTTGTGAGATTTCCTCCACAACTTAAGGAGATGGCTTCAAAGATTCCTGAAAACTCTCCATTCACTGAGAGACATGGTCGCCTACTCAACTTGCTCATCTCCAACACAGATGAGGATATGATGAAGGTTCTCTTTCAGTTCTTTGATCCTTTACACCATTGCTTCACATTTTCCGACTATCAACTTGTGCCTACATTGGAAGAATTCTCCCAATTCTTGAGGATTCCCATTCTCAATCAAATACATTTCAGCGGTACGGAAAGAGACCCAAAGCCAGAAGAGATTGCTCAAGCTCTACACTTGCACTCATCTGATGTCACAAATCATTGGGAAACAAGGAGTGGTGTCAAAGGTTTCTTAGCAAAGTTCCTGTTTGAGAAAGCCCAAAGCTGTTGGAATTCCTTAGACTTGCAAGCCTTTAAGGAAATTGTGGCTCTTCTCATCTATGGGATGGTTTTGTTTCCAAATCCTGACTAACTCATAGATGTGAACACCGTCAAAATCTTCATGTCACGCAACCCGGTGCCTACATTGCTAGGAGATATCCTACACTCTTTTCACACTCGCACAATGAGGAAAAGAGGTGTCCTTATATGTTGCACTCCCCTCCTGGAAAGATGGTATATTCCTCATCTTCCCCAATCAGTCTTAAAGAATGGGAAAGGTTCAAGGTGGTCACGAAGGTTAATGACGCTCAAACATTAAGACATTCATTGGTGCTCTCGATCAAAAGAGAATGTTATCATCGTCGACCATTGTGAGGAATTCCCTAATGTCCCTCTACTTGGAATTAGGGGAGGTATCACCTACAACCCATGTTTAGCCTTAAGACAGTTTGGTTATGCCCGAACGGATGGCCCGCACGAGATGTTGATTCAAGGTTTGGTATTCGACTACGACAACAACGATCAAGGTTCTCGCCCGAGATTTATCCGAGCTTGGAGAATGATAAACAAGGTGGATAGCAAGAATTTGGGGCACAAGAATTACATCCCTCTTGAGCCTTACCTCAAATGGGTACGAACTCGTGCTCAGAGTCTTATGATGCCTTACCCCTCCATTCTCCCGGTAATCATTGAGCTTGTCAAGGAGGGAGATGTTCCATACACTATCCTACATCCTGACATGCCCACATATCTTGATGACCTACAAAGGGATTAGATACAACTCAAAGGAGAGCGAGATACTTTTGAAGCCCAATTCTACGCAAGCAAGAAGAAGGTTTTGGAACTCACTCTGCTACTTCATGAGGAGCGGACTCTGAATGCCTACATTGCACCAAAGAGGATGCGCACTACTTTTCTATCTTAGAGCTTTTGTATTATATTTCCCAAGGGGCATTGATGTACTTAAACTTTATCTTATTAATATAACGTGTGTTTCCTTTTTGTCTAAAGAAAATTTGAATCTTTGAAATCCTTGAAAACATTGCATACGCATATACCATTCATCATAACATAAGCAGGTCTTTTGCAACAAGTCTCCTCATCTCTCTATTGTTTATTTCAGCAAGATGGATCTCGAGCAAATAGTGAAAGATCTCCAAGCCCAAAATATGCAGTTTCAACAATTGCTCATGACCCTAGCCAAGGGGCAAGAAGAATTGAAGACTCTGCTGGCTGAAGAGAGGAAAAAGAAAACAAAGAAGGTGACCGGAGTCTTAAACACGGGGAGAAGATTTCAGTGGCAGACAAGAAGGAATTTGAACTTTGCAACAACATCCGGTGAAGGAGAAGGGAAAGGCAAGGAAACAGATGTCCCATCAGAATCAGAAGAGGAGGAAGAAGAGGAAGACTACTCTGAAGAACAGTATCCTCCAGCTGATGACAAGTACAGACATCTCGAAGAGCGTTTGAGCGCGATGGAAATACAAAAGGTGTCGGGCTTAGACTTTGAGGAATTGGGACTAGTGTCGAGGATTGTGATTCCTCCGAAATTCAAAGTGCCTATATTTTCAAAGTTAGATGGAGTGTCATGCCCTAAAATGCATCTCCGATCATATGTGAGGAAAATTCAACCCCACACCGCTGATAAAGACTTATGGGTACATTTCTTCCAAGACAGTCTGTCTGGTACTCAAGTTGACTAGTTCTACCAACTAGAAAGGGCTAATGTTCACAATTGGGAAGATCTTGCCGCAGCCTTCTACAAGCAATATCAATACAATGCTGATTTGGCGCCTACCCGTACTCAACTCTAGAGTATGGCCATGACTTCCAATAAAGGTTTCAAGGATTACGCACAAAAATGGAGAGATTTGGCTGGGAGAGTTCAACCACCTCTGTCTGAAAGGGAATTGGTGGACATGTTCTTAGGCACTTTATCTGGTCCTTTCTTCAACCATTTAATCGGAAGTTCATCTGCAGGCTTTACTAAACTAATATTGACCGGAGAGAGGGTGGAAGCTGGCATAAAAAGTGGAAAGATTCAGAAGGATTAATCTTCTTCTACAACTGTAAGGAAGCCTTTTATTGGGAAGAAAGAGGTAGCTGCTGTATATCTACAAAGGGACGAACACCGACCAATGGTGGGGGTTGTTATGATTCCCAAGCCTACATCTGATCAACAAAGAAGTAATCAACCAAGGGTGGAAAGGCCAGTCCGGCAATTCACCAGAATTAACATCAATCTGTCTCAAGTATTACCGCATCTTCTGAGATCCAACTTGGCAACCTTGAAAGAAGCTCTGAAAAACCCCAATACAACATCCCCTCATTACCACCCCAATGCCTGTTGCGCATATCACTCTGAAAGTCCTGGTCACGATACTAATAACTGTTGGGCCTTGAAGAACAAAATACAAGACCTCATTGAAGCAAAAGAAATTGAGTTTGATGCGCCCGAGAAGCCAAATGTCATTTCCGCTCCTATTCCCAAACATGGTCACAATACCAATTCTATTGAAGAAGATTTGTTTTTTACCATAGTTGATGAACTCATGACTCCACTTCTGACCATTAAGATAAACTTGCTGAAAGCCGGTGTGTTCCCGGGCTGTAATGAAGTTTTCCATCTCTGCTTGTCCTCACCAACTGATTGTCCTTTGTTGAAAGTAGGCATTCAGCGCCTGATAGATAACAAAGAGATTTTGTTTGAAATTACTCCTGTTTCACCTATTCCTGTTGAAGATGTTTCAATCATTACCATCTCCGCCAATTCTTCAAGGGTCTCCACCAAAAGACCCGTTAGAATTACATCGGTTCCGAAAGCAACTCCTTTAATAATCACAATGCCTGGGCCAGTCCCATATGTATCAGACAAAACCGTGCCGTGGAATTACGGAGGGGACATTTACTACCATCGCATCAAACAAGACTGGCCGGCCGCCGAAGAAATAAACTCTGAAGAAGAAGATTCCGACATCAGCAATATTGTCGGAACTAGTAAAATTACCTGAAGCGGTAGGATCTTTTCTCCAGAAATTTCTCCCCCAAAGGCAGTTTCAAGACCCGTGGTTTCTCCAAAGGTTACTTCCGTACCCATTATCATCTCTGCAAGTGCTCCTATTGATGAAGCCTCCACAACTCCTGTTATCATTCCCACCAACACTCCTGCTGCAGAGACTCGAGGAAAGAGTATTCAAGTGGAGCATGTCCAGACGAAGGCTCAATCGCTGACTATCCCTAAGACATCTAAGAAAGAAATGGAGGAGATCCTAAAAATTATAAAGAGGAGCGACTACAATGTAGTTGAGCAGTTGGGGCAAAATCCCTCCAAAATCTCAATGGTAGCATTACTACTGTGTTCTGAGGCACATGCGAAAGCCTTGGTGAAGTTCCTAAAAACAACCCATGTGCCTCAAGATACGTTTGCTGATCAATTCCAAGACTGCGTGGCCAGCTTGACATTGGATAACGGCCTAGGTTTCTCAGATACTGATCTAACACCGAGGGGAAGAAAGCACGATGAGGCGTTGCACGTCTCAGTGGAGTGTAGGGGCACAACCCTGGCCCATGTCTTGGTGGACACTGGCTCATCTTTGAACGTATTACCGAAAAAAGCTCTTGATAGACTTGATTGTGAGGGAATGACGTTGAAGCCAAGCAAAATAGTAGTAAGGGCATTTGATGGCTCGAAAAGGATGGCGCACGGGGAAGTGGATATCCCCATAAAGGTTGGAACCCAAACTTTCAATTCAACCTTCTATGTAATGGATATCCGCCCTTCTTACTCCTGTCTGCTAGGACGACCATGGATCCATAATGCTGGCGATGTTACCTCGACATTGCACCAGATGCTGATATATCTGGTTCAAGGGAAGATTATCACTTTCCATGGAGAAGAAGATAACATGATCATCCATCTCAATTCCTTCAGATATGTGGAGTTGGACGGTGAATTCATTGAAACTCCATTTCAACACTTCGAAGAAGTCCCCCAAGAGGTGGCAGTGACCAAGACTGCGTCACAGATTCACAAGATTACAAGGACTCCACTCTGGATGTCATCTCCGAAGGACGCCAAAGCAGTGGTAGAGGAAGGTGGATGCACCATCTGGGGGAAACTTCCGGATATCCCGTATAATTCTGACAAGTTTGGCCTAGGTTTCACTTCAAGTGCTCAAAAGGTTGTACGTTGTGCCCGTGCTGGAGGGCCACCCTTGAAGATTAGCAACCGTGAGGTTAACACGGTAGAAGATGGTGAAGATGTTTGCAACCTGGAGGATTGGATCTTTTCGACTGTCAATGGAGGACTCAGCAATTGGGAGGCTAGAGACTTCGTCCCAATCACTTTTATCCCACAGTAATTTATCTTTACATTTTGTTGAATCTATAATATTGTATCTTACCCGAGTCACAATGGTCCATTTGTAAGGGTTATTGTTTCATCTTTATATGACATCAATGAATCATGGACGCTTTCGCATTCAAACTTTTGTGCTCATTGTTTTTCTTTTACATTTTATTTTCTTTCAAAGATAGCTATACCCTTACACACACTCACACTCACAATGCAGGTATCCATCCATTCTGGATCCCATGGGTAACGATACTGATATGGCCTTTCGTGACTCTGAGAATCTAATCTACCAAGCCGAAGACGAAGGTGAGGAAGATTGTGAAGTACCAGGGGAACTTGCCAGACTACTACAACAAGAAGAAATAACCATTCAGCCTCACGAGGAACCCGTGGATACGATCAACCTAGGTACTGAAGAAGATAAAAAAGAGGTCAAGGTGGGTGCCAATCTGGAACCCAGTGTCAAGGAACGTCTGATTTAGTTGTTACATGACTATGTTGAAATCTTTTCCTGGTCATATGAAGACATGCCAGGACTTGATACAGACTTCGTGGTACATCATCTGCCTACAAGAGAAGATTGTCCGCTAGTAAAGCAAAAGGTTCGCCGCATGAGACTTGATATGTCAGAAAAGATTAAAGCAGAGGTCATGAAGCAATTCAACGATGGATTCTTGGTTGTCGCCTCTTACCCTCAATGGGTTGCCAACATTGTTCCCGTACCCAAAAAGGACGGTAAAGTACGGATGTGTGTGGACTATAGAGATTTGAATAGGGCAAGCCCTAAGGATGATTTCCCACTTCCCCACATTGATATTCTGGTTAACAATACAACACAACATAAAGTGTTTTCCTTCATGGACGGATTCTCAGGTTATAACCAAATCAAAATGGCACCTGAGGACATGGAGAAAACAACATTTGTCTTACAGTGGGGCACATTCTGCTACAAGGTGATGCCATTCGGACTGAAGAATGCTGGGGCAAGCTATCAGTGCGCCATGGTAGCTTTGTTTCATGACATGATACATCATGAAATAGAGGTCTACATAGACGATATGATAGCCAGATCACAAATAGAAGAAGAGCATCTTGACCACTTACGAAAACTATTTGAGAGACTGAAGAAGTACAAGCTGAGGTTGAATCCAAACAAGTGTACATTTGGGGTACGGTCTGGTAAACTCTTAGGCTTTGTCGTCATTAACAAAGGAATCAAGTTTGATCCTACCAAAGTTAAAGAAATACAAGAGATGCCTGCTCCCCGTACTGAGAAGGAAGTCATAGGATTCTTGGGACGTTTGAACTATATTGCTAGATTCATGTCTCACCTGACAACTACTTGTGAGCCAATCTTCAAGCTCTTGAAGAAAGATCAAGTAGTCAAATGGAATGATGAGTGCCAAGTTATTTTTACAAAATTAAATAATACTTACAAGAGCCTCCTGTATTGATGCCACCAATCGAGGGAAGACCATTGATCATGTATCTAACTGTTTTAGAAAACTCAATGGAGGTGTGTATTGGGGCAGCATGACAAGTCTGGCCAAAAAGAGCATGCTATTTACTACCTGAGCAAAAAGTTTACCGACTGTGAAACCCGATATTCACTGCTCGAGAAAACTTGCTGCACTCTGGCATGGGCTGCTCACCAGCTAAGATAGTATATGTTGACTCATACTACCTTGTTGATATCTAAAATGGATCCGATAAAATACATCTTCGAGAAGCCTGCTCTTTCTGGGAGAATAGCTAGATGGCAGATGATCCTGACAGAGTACGACATACAGTATACTACCCAGAAAGCTATAAAGGGAAGTGTGCTAGCTGATGACCTTGCTCACCAAGCTGTAGAAGACTATCAGTCCATGAAGTTTGAATTCCTGGATGAAGACATCATGACATTAGACAACTGCGAAGAATTCAGGCCATATGACAGACCTGAACAAGGATCCCGATGGACCTTGTTCTTTGATGAAGCATCCAATTCACTTGGTAATGGTATTGGTGTTGTACTCATATCTCCGGAAGGGTGTCATACTCCCTTTACCGCAAGACTCTGCTTCAATTGTACAAGCAACATGGCAGAATACGAAGCGTGCATCTTCGGTCTTAAGGCTGCCATAGACTTGGGGATCAAATCCTTGGATGTATTTGGAGACTCAGCTTTGGTTATCATCCAAATCAAAGGGGAATGGGACACCAAACACCCAAACCTTATCCCTTACAAAGAACATGTTTTGACATTGCTACCACATTTTGAGAAGATTACCTTTGAGCATTTCCCGCGAGAAGAAAATCAGCTAGCAGACGCTCTAGCTACAATGTCATCTATGTTTAAACTTAATTGGGATAGCGAGGCTCCCCAGATCACCATCGAACGAATGGATGAACCAGCACACTGTCACGAGATTAATACTGAAGAAGTAGCGGACCAGGCTTGGTTTCACGAAGTCAAGAGGTATCTCGAGGCTTAAGAATATCTAGAAGGAGCTTCAATCAATGATAAGAAGTTCTTAAGGATATTTTCTGCTAAGTTCTTCCTTATTAATGGCATCCTGTAAAAACGCAATCATGACTCTGTGTTACTTCAGTGCATAGATAAGGTTGAAGCTGAAAGGATCATGGATAAATTTCACGAAGGCACTTTTGGTACCCATCCCAGTAGGCATACGATGGCGAAGAAAATCCTATAGGCAGGATATTACTGATGTACCATGGAAGCAGATTGTTATCAACACTCTCGGACCTGCCATAAGTGTCAGATTTATGCTGACAAGGTGCACGTACCTCCGGTTACTCTGAATGTCTTGACGGCTCCTTGGCCCTTTGCTATGTGGGGGATTGATATGATTGGGGAAATCAAGCCAACAACCTCCAATGGACACCGCTTCATCCTAGTGGCCATTGACTATTTTACAAAATGGGTTGAAGCAGCCTCCTTCGCCTCCGTTACCAAGAATGTTGTTGCCCATTTCATCAAGCAAAATTTTAATTTGCCGGTACGGTATCCCAGAAAGGATCATCACTGACAATGGTACAAATCTCAACAACACTATGATCACCGCACTATGCGAGCAATTCAAGATTCAGCATCACAATTCTTCTCCCTATCGGCCAAAGATGAATGGTGCTATCGAAGCTGCAAATAAAAACATTAAAAAGATCATACAGAAAATGACAGTCACATACAAAGACTGGCATGAGATGCTACCATTCGCTCTTCACGGGTATCGTACCACAACTCGCACGTCAACTGGGGCAACACCCTATTCTTTGGTCTACGGCATGGAAGCCGTCTTGCCTATCGAGGTCCAGATCCCCTCTCTGAGGATTATGAAGGATGAAAGGTTGAATGAAGACGATTGGATCCGCACTCGAGTTGATCAACTAAACTTGATTGATGAGAAGATACTTACTGCTGTTTGCCATGGCCAAATGTATCAAAAATGGATGATCAAGGCTTTTAACAAGAAATTCAGACGCCGAGTGTACCAAGTCGGGGATTTGGTGATCAAACGCACTATACTGCCGCAAAGTGATCCCAGGGGCAAATGGACTCCTACCTATGAAGGACCATTTGTAATCAAAAACATGTTCTCCAGCGGGGAGACGATATTGACCACCATGGATGGTGACGAACTGCCACACCCTGCGAACGCGGACATAGTCAAAAGATACTACGCATAAGAGACCCGCTAGGTTGACATGCCTAGGCAAAACAAGGGCATCCCGGTGAACCAAAAAGGTTCGGGAAAAACTTAGGGATAAAACAAAAAAAAATTGTACACCCAGCAAGTTGAAAACCCGAAAGGGCGACTTGGGAAAAAAGGGTTTCCCGGTGGACTGAAAACCCGAAAGGGCGGTCCAGGTAAAAGTTAGGGAATTCAGGCGTACGACTATGTACCATCAGATCACTTTACAAACAATCTTTGGCTTCCACTAACAAACTCAGAGGTTCTGATCAATTTAATCATCTTCGGACGAGACAACAAATAGACAAGATGCTCGAAGATACGAAGGCTATAACAGAATAGGAACCCCATGGGATTATTACACATAGCTATCTTTCTTTGTATCAAATTTTTCTTGTTTTACGATAACATTCTCTTACTAGAGTGTTTGTTCCCTTTGTACAAAAAATATTTACTCAAAGTCAATACAAAGATATCCCTTTGAAAGTGCAAAAACTATTTGTCTTTTTCTTTACACTTGTGTTTTGTTTACAAAAACGTCCAATAATTCATTGTTGAACATATGCATATGAACATAATTACTGTTTACAAATAAGAAAAAATGGAAAAAACAATTACTGATAGGTTGAAAGAATAGAAAAATGTCTCTAGGATATTCCATAAGTAATCCCCTACAATACGTCATTTAAATCCTCAGCGGAACAAAGTTCACAGTTATCAATCCCCAGCAAAAGTCATAAAATTTCTCGGGACTCCCCAATAAATTTTACAAGAAATACATGACATTGCCCTTACAACATAATTTATTTCTCTCGGCAGAAATACATTAATACTTCGAGTTCAAGACACGAAGACTCATATCCTCAACAGCATTCAAGGATTTATTTTCCTCAATCCGACAGTAATACAGCAAATCAGCTCACATATGCATACATTGCATCCATACATCATAAACATTGATAAAGAAAATACATTGCATCATACATTTCATGCAACATAACTTTGTATTTTAGCTAACATTTTACCTTTTTCAGGATAAGATTAACAACTACCGTTAACAATATGCAATCTTGACACAGTTCAAATACGCTCCAGATACGGATGCCATTCTGATGCTCATTCAGATTCAACCTTTTGATACAGGATGCCATCCTGATACTCATTCAGATCCAACATTTTGATACAGTTCAGATATGCTCCAGATACGGATGCCATCCTAATACTCATTCAGATCCAGCTTTCAAATACAATTTAGATACGCTCCAGATACGGATGCCATCCTAATACTCATTCAGATACAACCTTTTGATACAGTTCAGATACGCTCCAGATACGGATGCCATCATGATACTCATTCAGATCCAGCTTTCAGATACAGTTCAGATACGCTCTAGATACGGATGCCATCCTGATACTCATTCAGATCCAGTTCATATACACTCCAGATACGGATGCCATCCTGATACTCATTCAGATCCAACCTTTTGATACAGTTCAGATACGCTCCAGATATGGATTCCATCCTGATACTCATTCAGATCCAGCTTTCAGATACAGTTCAGATACGCTCTAGATACGGATGTCATCCTGATACTCATTCAGATCCAGCTTTCAGATACTGTTCAGATACGCTCAAGATACGGATGCCATCCTGATACTCATTCAGATTCAACCTTTTGATACAATTCAGATACGCTCCAGATACGGAAGCCATCCTGATACTCATTCAGATCCATCTTTCAGATACAGTTCAAATACACTCCAGATACGGATGCCATCCTGATACTCATTCTTTCAACTTACAAATTACAATTCAACATGCATTCTTGGATGGAATCTACAAGCCCATCTCCAACAAGCTTCTATCACCTCTCCAAATGGAATCTTTAAGCCCATTCCTCCTATCATCGCATCACCGAGTGCAAATTTCTGGGCACTCTAGTGTCCAATCATCTTCCACCTTCGAGTCACGAATGGCAGAACTCGCCAATCTAACTCTTCAGGTTTAAGAAGATTGAACAGAGGCAGCTGTTGTACCCCAAAATTTACCCTCTCATTTGTCAAGTATTTGCTCACAAGATATTCTATGACGTCAAGTTTGCAGCACTGATACATCAATTTAGGCTTGAAATTGGCACAAGGGAAAAATAGTCAACTGCATACTGGAAAGTCAAACTTTGACTTTTTGGTCAACATTAATTTCAAATAACACAATTCATATAGACATTCAAAAAAATCAAGCTTGATCATTAAGAAGTTAAGAAAGTCAAAAGTCAACTTGAAAAGTCAAGATTTCCAAGACTTAGAAATTTTCTAAGTGTTTTTATACATGATAATTTCATCACTTCATGCCATTCTTTCACCAAGATGCAAGACAGTTCAAGGGAAACTTTCAACATGAAAGTTGTAGATCTCCAAGATAACTACAACATTTATTTACACAAATTCTCCTAAAAATTCTTGGATCTCAAGTTATAAATTCATGAAGTCATGACATTTTCATTTAACACTTAATGAAATTTTCAACAGATTTTGTGCAGGATTTTATCCCAACTTCTTGGCATTTTTTCAAATAGTTCCAAGATGATTTTGTCAAAATGGCCAACATGAAAGTTATAGAGGGTGTTTTAAGCTTTCCAAAAGATCAAAGAGCATGAATTTATCATATTTGAGCTAGAAGATACAAGGATCTGAAGTTGGACATTCATTATTGATTTACAAGGCAGATTTGTGATGAACAAGGAACAAAAATCTTAACCATGCTGCATAATCTTCACTTTGCAGGCCTCTTGACTTGCAAATCTATCCATAATCAGATGTTTACACAATTGATTGAAACATTATCCAAGTGGTTCAAGTATTGTCCATTTCATCTTTCCATTTTTGGCATAAAGGCACCACTGCCATTCTTGCAAAGTTCACTTTAATCATAAAGTCAATTTCTTGAGCCTCTAACTTGTTGTTCTAATCACACTCAACTTCTACAAGTCAGAACAAACATGTTTAAAGTGATCAACCACTTTACATAGCTTGGTACAAGCATTGGAAACACGTCTTTCATGTTTGCTTCAAAAACAAGCAAGATAACCATAACATGTGATTCAAAAATCTGAGTTGTTTGAAGTTTCAAACCTTCTCTATAAATAGGGAGGCCAATTGCAAGAGAAAAGGAGTTAGAAAAAAGAGGGAGAGAAGAGAAAAAAGGGAGAAAGAAAACCAGAAGTTTTATTGACAAACTCTAAAAAAATCTCATAACTGAAAGAAGGTCATAACAGTCCACAAAGCGACACCTCAAGCTCAAAACATAAATTCTAGCTGCAAGGTAAGTCTCCTTAACTTTAAACTCTTCATTTCAATCATCGTTATTTGGTTCATTTTTTAGGCTAAAATGCAGTGACCTTTGAAGAAAAGGTTTGTAAAAAATCATGAACAATTGCCTAGATTGAGTAAAAGGTTTTCCATGAAATAGCATCATGGACAGGCATGTGTAAGGCAGCTGTTTTTCAAAATCATACAGTGTGCAATCGATTGAACAATCATGCAAATCGATTGCACGGGGTTCCAATAGCCAAATTTCCAAATTTTTTGAGTGTGCAATCGATTGCACAACCATGTAAATCGATTGCACGGGGTTCCAGTAGCCAAATTTCCAAATTTTTTGACTGTGCAATCGATTGCACAACCATGCAAATCAATTTCACTGGAAGTCAGTAGCCAATGTTTTGAAAAACTGAAGCATGCAATCAATTGCACTAACATGCAAATCGATTGCACTAACATGCAAATCGATTGCACTCAAATAAAAACTGAATTTTTGCTTTGAAAAAACTTGAATAAAGAGTTGGACAATATAAAATGTTTCCTTTTGACCATTGAGCATCTATATCTTAAGTTCAAGGTAAGTATCGTCATTATACCTTGAAATTTGCTAAGGACTTGAAACAAATACTTCATCCAAAGAGGCTTTTAGCTTGATAAATAATTTTTTCCTTTTTTATCAATCATGATTTGTCTTCATCAAAACAAGAGTGCATTCGAGAAGCTTGAGTTTACGGCATGTGTTGACACATAATGATCCAAAATGTTTTCTTTTCCTTTCATTACTTTTATGTGCTTCATATATTTTCTTCATGGCTATTCAATATGGTTGTAACAGATAATTAGGATTTTAATTTCTTGCAATCCCCATTTGTAAATTTGTATACCCCATCCCCAAATGATTGTAATAGCGTAGGATATTTACTTTCCGCAAATTTATCGCTTTATATATAACATGTTAATAATTAAGGTTTGTATGGCAAGATAAAACAAATCAAATAGAAAACCCTAATTCAAGACAAAATCAAGCATGAAAATGACACACTTGCACACAAACACCCCTAGGGTTACTCCACTTGGTTTCCTTGAATAAAATGACCATATTACGCATGTAAGGTATCTTAGCAAAAAAAACAAGATCATAGTCCCTCAATGACGCTATTCAAAGTTTCCTTACAAAAATGATCTTAGTCCCTCAAAATGCTAAGATACTTTGCAACATTGCTAATCATGGTTATACGATGACCCATGCTCGTCCCGTTTACATCCAAAGATAGGGTTGCTTACCAAATCAATGGTAAGACAACAATATCAAAGGAAAAGAAAATGAACAAGAAAGACATTTGAGTAGGTAGATTACTTTTGGTTACTTGCTCCATTTCAAACAAATATCCTTTCTATTTTCAAAACAAACACATACATTTCAAAAAAACATCTTACAAACTTGAAAAAAATTTCAAAAAAGACAAACATCTTTGTATACATTCTTACGAACAAGAATCATTACAAAGATTTCCTAAAGAATGACCTCTTTTACAAAATACTTTAAAAAAACCACACAGCACAATTTCAAACAAAAGCAAGTGATCTAGCAAGTAACTAAGAGCCCATGGTAAACCATGGATGGAAAGGGTGTTAATACCTTCCCTTTTCATAATCTACCCCCCGAACTCAAGAAACAATCTCAAAGGTCTTTCCTGTGCTTTTTTATCTTTCCTTTTGGATAAAAGAAAAGTCGATGGCGACTCTTGCTAACTGCCACATTTGCGATAAAACGCAAAACCTTCAAGTCAGTTCTTCCACCGTATCACAAGTGGGAACACAAAAATATGGAACAATGAGATTCACTCATGCTTCTTCAGAATACTCAAGAGTCATAAAATCATTGTCAGAGAAAACTCTCCCATTCACAAACTCTTACTCATCAGAAGAAAAGAACTCCTCAGCAAAAACACACTCATCATCATAGTCTTCAATCACATTAATATCTTCATAGTCATCCCTTGGTCTGATTATATGGATAAGACCTTCATCCAACATCTCTTGGAGGTAACTTCTCACCTTATCACATCCATGAACGTCTATAATGCAAACATTACAAGCGGCATGGTCATGTGTATAATATCTAAAGTCACAAATATCAGCATGCATCTTCACTAAATCACCTCTAACCAGGTTGATATCAAAAATCCTGAAATCCCAAGGATAACCAACAACCATATTCACAGCACCTCCACCTCCATGTTTAGGTAGCAAATTAGCCTTCACATTTGGACTCACATCTTTAAAAGATAAAAACCCAAATCTCACCATATTTTGCACTTCGGATTTCAACAGATAACAATTCTCAATATTGTGCCCAGAGCCTCCCTGATAAAAAGAATAAGTCTGATCCGCCTTATAATACCAAGGCAAAGTTGAAGGTATAGCAGGAGGAGGCCTAGTCTGCATCAGGTTCTACTGAATCAAAGCCGGAAACAATTCTGTATAACTCATTGGAATAGGATCAAAAGATTCCCTCTTCTGACCTTACCTTTGATTACTTTTTTGAGGTGATATATGATAGGAAACAACAGTCTGAGATACATTATTGACTGGGTTACTGAAGCAACCTATTATTAATACTGATGACTTCTTCGGAGGTCTAATCTTTCTTTCTTGAACAACAACATTTGTCTCTCCTTTTTTTTTATAAAACCCATATGATGATTTCTTTGTTCCAATAGAACCTTCATCTTTTAACAGTTGTCCTTCCCCGGCAGCTTCCTCTAGACGGACACCCATACTTACCATCTCAGTGAAATCACTCGGTGCATTTTCAACCATTCTTTCATAGTAAAATGAACCAAGGGTTTTTAGGAAGACCTTAGTCATTTCATGCTTTCCCATTGGGAGTACCACTTGGGAAGCAACCTCGCACCAATGTTGCATATACTCTTTAAATGATTCCTTATCTTTTTGAGCCATCGCTCTCAATTTGTCATGGTCAGGTACCATAAACATGTTGTACTTATACTGCTTCACGAAAGCTTCACCCAAGTCATTGAATGTATGGATGTTGCTACTGTCCAATCCCATATACCATTTCAAGGCAGCACCAATTAAACTATCCTGGAAGAAATGAATAAGCAAGTGTTGGTTATTAGTATGATTGGACATCCTTCTGATATACATCACCAGGTGATCACGGGGCAAGAGTTGCCCTTGTACTTATCAAATTCTAGTAATTTAAAATTTGCTGGTACTTTCACATTAGGAACCAAGCAGAGGTCACTAACATTCTGTGAGAATAACTCTTTCCCTCGGAATGCCTTCACTTCTTTCTGCATTTCATTGAATTGATCCTAAAAGTCATCCATTCGGTCATAAAAGCCCAAAATTGCACTTGGTGGAGGAGCAGGATGATAAACTTCATCATTAATAATAGGCACAACAATCACCGCATGAGGTGCAACATGATGAATCTCATTATAATAACAGGATTAGCGTGCACCACAAGAGGTGCAGAAACATCATCAGTTTGGACAAATGGAGCAACTTGAGCAGCTGGATTATAACCTTCTGGTATGAAATTGTCAGGTATTCTCCATGGGTAATCGCGAGGCATATGGTATTGAGTAGCAGTAACTGGAGTAACAAAGATGGGAACTGATATAACCTCTGAAATAATGGTCGTCTACTATGGTTGAGTAGTATGAGGAGACGGAGGAGGAGGAGGTGGTGGCTAATTCTGAGCAGCCACCAACGAATCTACCAAAGAAGTCAGGTTAGTCATACCGGCTTTTGAAGTAGTAACTTCTTCATGCAGCTCGCGATTCTCCTGATCATGGTTTTCCATCTTCTTTCTAGAATTAGCCTAAGTATTATAGTAATGAGACAACTTGCCGATTGAACGAAGCAAATAAACAAGTAAGACACCTGTGAAAGATAGGAATGCAAAAATAAGTGCAAAATGATGCATGAAATGCAATGCATATAATTTATTGTGTTTATTTAAGGAACTCAAAGAGTTATAGGCAATTGCAAATATTGAGGAACCAACACATTTGGAAATACAGAAAATTCTCATTTTAATAATAACTTTAGAATGGATTACAACTTTTAGTACAAGTTTCAATAATCCTAAGTACAAGAGAATAAAGATAGAATTTAAAAATCCTAAGGACCCAAAGCTGATGAAGATCCTTCCACACACTGATTTTCCCGTGAGTCTTGCAATCTGAGCCTTCAACTGCTTGTTCTCTTCTGCATATTTTTCGGAGACTTCTTTCCATCCACCAGAATCAGAAAATGGGTAACTGGGACCTGACTAAACTCTAGAGGAAAATAAATCCTCATGCTTCTCCATCATCTCGATATCATGAATCTCAAGAATCTCAATCAAGTCATCCTTCTCTTTCAATTATGTTGAGTAGGACACCTCTAAAGTCGGGTACTTGTTCTTCCATGCTTCCTTCTCTTGACGCATCCTAACAAAATAAAGTTGAAGTTCTTCCACATCATCTAAGAGAGGAGGAGTAGTCCTCATAAACATATCAGATATATGTTCCTCGCGAGAATAAGGCATCTTCAACCGAATTTCTCTTTCTTGTACCCAACAGAGATGAGGCTCTAAAGAAATAACTCTTCTTGGTCCCAAATCTTTTCTACCTTTCCCATGAATATGTCGCCAAGCATTTTCAATATATTTCTTATCTGCCTTGTGATCTTCTCCTTATTTGATAAAAAACAACTCAGATGAATGTTGTTTGGCTTGTCTCTCATTGGATATCCAAGTTGGCGGCATGCAAGAACATGATTGTAGTTAATTTCTCCCTTTGTATCAAGAAGAGCCACATTGGTAAATACACCACAAGTATCAATAATCTTCACATCATAGTAATCTTGATAATACCATTCAATGTTAGAATGAATGAGAGCGATTATCTTCAATGCCCAACGTGGTTCCTTCTTGATATCCCAAAAAATACAGACCGAGGTAAGTGAGAAATAAACCACTGATATAACAATGATGTGTAGTAGATGATCATTCCATCTAGATGGAAATTCTGAAGATGCATGGAATAATAAGTATCTCCTAAAAGCGTAGGGACTGGATTCCCAATAAAAAAGATCCTAATGGAATTAACATCCATAAATTTATCGATGTTAGGAAACAAGAACAACCCATAGGTAAGAAAAGCAAAGATAGCCTCAAAAGCAATTGCACTCTTCATCTTGGCGAAGTAACAAGCTTTCAACAATAGAAACTGAGTAGGTAAACCTTTGATTCCTCCTTTGATAGTCATGTTAGCCTCAATCTCAGACTTCCTCAAGTGAGTTATAGTGCCAATCTCATGAGATATGGGCTCTTCTTCTATGTCGGTGAACATAACACAATCAGTAACAAGTAAATTAAGTAAGTAAGAATACTCCTCCAATATAGGAATCAACTAATAATCAGGAAAAGTAAAACACCAATATAGTGGATCATAGAACTAGATAAATATAGAAAGAATACCCTCTTTTATCTTGAGCTTCATAAGAGGCACTATGACTCCATACTTCTTCCAGAAATCTGTAGGACTCTCAATCTCAGGAATCAAACTCATCAATTCCTCTATCTTATGATCCTTGAAACTGTACTTCCGAGTCTTTCTCCTTCCAAAATCCATGGTCAAAAGAGTACTTGAGATATTTGCATAAGTCAACCTTAAGTTCCTTGAAAAACTATTTAAAGAATGTTCATGGGTGCATGAGTGCACGATGATGCAATAATCACACACAAGATCACAATCATGGGGTTCATAGGTTCGACGTCATGAGCATGAAGCCAAAGGTACTACCCACAAGGTAAGGACTAATGGTTTATCACCTGTCGAACAAGGTTCTAAGGAAATCAGTGTCTACATTCTTCCTTCGGATATTCCCAACGTCCCGGTTAGCTCAGTAATTAGATATATTCTCCAAGAAGAACTCATTTGAGTGCAGCATCGTGTGACAAATACTTCCAGATTTCTCCATTATAGTCTCCACACTACACCTAAAAGGCCAAGATGGTTAAGGGTTATATGACTTCTCAACTTCACGGGCTCCCAGATCCAAAGCAACACGTCTTCCCGATTGCTCGGTAAACAAATACTATAGTCAAAGGGGCCTACACTAAGTGGGGGATCTCATGTCTCCTTTTTTAGAATGACTCCCTCAATGTTAACATGACTATACTGCCCATCCTATCTTAAGTTTGCCTAATTTCAGGTATAAGACTTATAAGAGATCACCAAGCACCCTGAAAACTAGAAAAATCCAGACATACATATATACAACAAATAATATACAACAAATAATACCATATACACCAATAAACAAAGATAGGCTCAACCCACTTAGAGATGTATCCTCAGTGGATCGCCAATTTTCTATAGAGATAGAAATGTTGAGACTAAGCTATTAGATTGACTTAACTCATACAGATCAAATAAAAATCGCCACCGCGCTTTATTGTTTCCAAAGGAAATGGGAAAATAGCTAATAAACCCAAAAAAGAGGAGCAGAATCTTGGTACGGGAGTTGGTTATGCAAATGGAAGGTATTAGCACCCTAAAAATCTTCGATACTCCACAAGAACCTCTTTGAAAATCTGTGTATTTTGGCTATAAAAAGTGTATGCAAAATATGATGGTGGAGATGAGAAAAAAGTAATTTTTACAATTTTGCACCCGCCGCGGTTGTGAACCTTTAGTGCCTACGTACCTCCATTCATGCAATAGGGGATCAGAATACTCGTAGTTCACCTAAAAGTTTTTAAAACACATGTGTGTTGGTTAATTTTAAGAGAAGAGACATCATCGTAATATCTGAGTGGAAAACATACTTACTACCCATAATTATGAGAAAGAAGCATTTGCGTCATCTCAAAGTGTAGGATATAACTTGGATTTAAAATCCATCACTCAACACCCGAGTGGAAAATAGATCTCTTTACTACATATTGTAGAAGTATAGTAGCTTGTGTCACTACAAGAATCAACAAGAGTCTAATCTTTTGAGAAAAGTTTTAAAGTAAAAAGCCAAAGTGGAAAAATGGTTTGAATGAGGTTAATGACTTTTAGTATTTCAAAAAAAGATGTCAAAGTATGGTTAAATTAATTAATGTTTGATTAAGAAAAGATTTTTGAAAATGCATGGACCTAAGTCCAAGATTGTTATGAAATGGGTTCAAGTTAGAAAACAAGAAGACTTTTGAAAAGGAGGGAGCAGATTTTTGAAATTAAAGAAGATAGTAGGAGATGAAGGGACTATCCTAAGTACACAAAGTAAAATATAAGGAAAAGAATGGTCTAACCAACAAGAAGAAAACACTTGACATAAAGAAGTCAATGTAGAATTCCTATCCTTTGGATTAAAACCAAGCAAACAAAAATATTAAACCTCTGAGGAATACCAAGCTTCAAATGAATTAAGAACCAATCAAAGTCTTCATTGAAAAAAATTGGCCAGAGTAACAATTGTATACAGAGGAATTCTTAATCACAGACAAAGCATGAAAATAAGAATAACCTACACACAAAAAATTTAAACTAATTCCTTGGAGTAAAACCTAAGGATTTCAGAATATCTTCACATAAATATCAACCAAAGATCATAGTATTCCAAGATCTCATGGCTTCTAATCCTAAGTCTCATGAATCCAAAAATCCATAGTGTTAGGGATAGTAACTAGATAGTCTAAGTAACCTTAAAGCTTTTAATGTTCAAGTTGATTATTAAGTGTATTAAAAATGAAAAAAATAAAGCTCAAGTAAGCAAAGATAAAAAGGCAGAAAATAAATGCTCAAGTGAGCATAAGGAAAATAACATGAGATGTAAATGCTAAAAAAATAAATGGTACATAAAAGTAAAGGCACAAAATAAAGGCATAAAGCAAAGTTATTTCTAATTAATTAGAAGTTAGAGGTTAAGTATAACAAAAGGTTAGTTGAATGACCATCTTGAAGCTTTCTTTTGAAAACTTATTAGAAGATTGATAAAATCAAAGCCCCTAAACAACAAGTTTCATTTGTTTTTTGTCAAGTATATCATTCATTTCAAGTGCTCAAGGAAACCACATATGATCAACGATGTTCAAATGATTCACTTAGACCAAAATTCATGAAGTTCATTAGAGGATTGATAGAATTAAAACCTCCTAACAATGAACTTCAAAGTTATTGGATCAAAGGTTTCAAATTAAATATAGTTAGGCTTGCAAACATAGGTTTGAGCCACAAATGATCATTTTTTGAATCGTGACAAACTTAGAACTATGTTAAGCAATCGTAAGTGGACTTATGTAGAAGTCACACCTATTTTGAGGTCGGTCAATAGAAATCTTTGTACCATACATGTTAGAGAAATGATATGTAGATTATTCTCCAAAAACATGTAGCACATGTAAAAACAAAATGGGATAAGATGAAGATGGAGGGGATGGTCAAGATAGAACCACAAGTCCACATGAATCACAAAATTAGGTTAAACTATCATTAATATCATTCATCTAATTTAATGGATTTGGTTCTTTCAAACCTATCAACATCCTAGATTCAATGATATTAATGAAGTTGAACCAAGGTATCACCAATTATGTCCAAATCCAGAATAATCTAAAGAGAAATAAAACCTCAAATAAAATCATTTAAAAATGATTTTTATTTGGCCAAATAATAAGAAATTATTGATGAAACACTCATAGAGCATCCAAACACCAAATAAATTTCAAATGAGACCATCATTAAATCAGAAAAACTATTTAAGATTTTTAGAAATATATTTGGTAACTTTCAGAAACCTAAAAATATTTTTTAACCAATTAAAACCAAGTAAACAAGGCAAAAATTAAGAAAAATAGTAAAACCAGAAATAAAATTATGAAAAAATATAAGTTAAAAAGAGAAAATTTAAAGAAAATTTTGGAAAAAACTTTGGTATTTTTCAAAATTAAAATTAGAGAGTTATTAATTTTTAAAAATAAAACATTTTTTGTAAAATAAAATTAACTCAGAAAAAACATAAGGAGTTGGATTCAACTCACTTATCCATCGTGCCAGATCTAAAGGCGTTGAAGCTAGAGTGTATGGTGATCATCACTGAAATACGCACAGACAACACAAAAATCTCCAACCAATTAGATTAGAACAAATGGCTTAAGATCATTGGTTGAAGAGAGACACATAGGTCCTCTTCAACCTCCATCCATCTTTAAATAGGGTAAGGACGAGATTCTTCAAATGAAAATATTAGAAGCTCGGAGTGGTATCATTGGATTCGTCTCATCCAAACGATCCTAACACATGCTCACAAAATATTTATTTAAAGTGTAACTCACTCGATTTGAAAAAAAAACAAAGAGTTTTGAAAATTTTGAATTTAAAAATAGATGCATAAAATGCATAAATTAACCAAAATTAGACCATAAGTAAGCATCAATAAAAATCATAGACCATTCTAGTAATTTTAATTAGAATATGTGATTTCTTAAACTATCGAACAAAGAAATAAGAGCACTTCCAGGCTTGGTTCTTCTTCTATTAGCTTCAGTAGAGTTTATTGATGAAGAATCAATCAACAAATAAGGGTTGGAAGTGAAGGAAATGAGAAATTGAAAACTCAAAAGAGAGAGACGGAGAAAGTTTGACAGGGTGATTTTGGTTGTTCAAGCTTGGGTAAATGAGTGGAATATGTCCCTCTATTGACAAGCAAGAGAATGGTGATGAGAATTGAGAAGAATGATGCTCAAATCATGAAAACCAAGCTAATCTGCAAGGTGTGAAATGTGTGACTTACACATGCTTAAAACTCACTCTAATCGTGCATTTTATGTGTCTAATAACTTTTGGAAACTTGCTAATAATGATTAGAAACAAAAACACACACTTAAAGGGCTTGTAATGGGAGTTTCGATTCTGGCCAAAACTCAAAATCAGTTCTCATGGTGCTCACTTCAAAACCATGGGGCGAGCAACACAAGAGGCTTTATGATCTCATTCCATTTGCATTGTAAAGATATCATCACAATATTTACAACGTGCCAAGAAAAGTAGAATTTGGTGATTTGAGCTAAAAGTTATTCATGGTTGAAATTAAGAAAAACACACGGGTATTTGACACTTAGAAAAATTCTAAGTATGGGGCCTCAAAATGACCTATAATCTTCTTCAAAGTTACATGCCTTTCCACTCAAAATTTGATCTTGACCCTTCAAGATGAAATGAAGTGGTCACTTTTAATTGAATTATGGAATTGAGATCATTCAAAAATTATAAAAATTGAAAGAGTTATGGTCTTTGGAAAATGATGAAAAAATTTGGGAAAATTCACAAAAGACCTATAATCTTTTCAATTCTTTAATGACTTTCCAAACATTTTCAAGCCTAGCACCTTGAGACAAAGTTGTAGTAGACATCACAAAGATTATTGTGAAAAAATAATGAGATCAAGGAAATAAAAGATGACCAAGTTATGATCCTTTAAAGTCACACAAGAGAATTTGATAGCCTTTTCAAAGGACTTGTAATCTTCTTCAACCATTAGTGATCTTCCATTCAAAATTAGCCTTAAACCCTTGAGGATAACTTGTTAACTACCCTTTAAAGAGAATCACGATTTTGGAATCAATCAAAAATCTCAAAAAATGAGCAAGATATGGTCCTTGGAAGTAAGGAAATCCTAGCTCAGAGAGTGTCAAAATGACTTGGAACCCCTTTCAATTTTTGATGACTTTCCTTGCACAATTGGATCTTGTCATATGAAGAGAAGTTGTTGTAGATGATGATAATAACCCATAGCAAAATTAACCAAATAAAAATATTGAAAATTGAGAGAGTTATGCATTTGTGATCATTGAATCAAGCCCTTGCTTAATTAGGTCAAATTTGTTGAATCAACCTTGAATATTTTGAACTTTCTTTGCAAAATAGAGCATGATGGACCATGTTAGACCTTGAAATGATGTTGTCTTGAAGAACACTCAAAGATGGAGCTTAAGTCTCAATGAAACTTATTGAAAAAGACATGTAAATAAACACATGAACCTACGAATCTTCTTGATGAATACCACCACCAACCATGAGTAAAACTTGACATAATAAGGTTGAGAGAGCTCTTTAAACCAATTTTTTTATATCATAGACATGGCCTTGAAGCTTAAGCTCTTGCAATCCATTGAAAAACCATTTGACTGAGGACCATCCCTTAGAACCTTGAGTTAGATGGTGAGATGGATGCAGTTGTGTCATCACCTATAATATAAACATCCAAAGAAACATATATACATATTTTGATGTTAGTTAAAAATTAACCACCTAAAAAAACACATGTACAAGATACACAATTCAAGGTGCTTGGTGATCCCTTAAGAGAAAACTTAAATATGTGATGAAGTAGAAAGGGTGAACCAACCCTAATGTGTGATCTTGATGTAGTGATAATATGATATAATGAGAGATCTTAAGGGAAGAATTAGGGTATAACACATATATGCCACCCTAATAAGGGGAATTAAATGCCGAGTCATGCGACGTTAAATGAAATGCTTCGTGGGAGGCAACCCACACTTTTAATGACTTAGCTTTTTCTTCTGGTTGTTTGTTTTTCTTTGGTTTTTAGGTTATAAAAAGGGGGTCTTACTGGTGAAAGCTAGGAGGCAGCAATTGGTGTTGCATTACCCTATGTGAGTCACCTTTCTCAATATTATTTTAAAATATTGGAGCCAATATTTAGTTCAAGTTTGGGGGTGGATTTACTATTTTTTTTACTATTTTGTTTATTTGTTTATGCGATTTGCTTTGTAAAACCACATGTTGAAGTCTTCCCAAATTTCGTCCAGAAATTTTGTTTTGTGCAAAAGCTTGAATTTCAAAGTGATCAGGGAAGTATATAAAGATAAACGAATGATTGTTTGAGGGTAGGAAGTTCAGAATAATGTGGCACTAATACAAGTCTATCATGTAGATTTGTACCATAGTACTTGAATTTTGAGAAGTATTTCTTGAGTAGTTTATTTTGACAGTCTAGCATAATCTATATTCACATGCACGTATGTTGATTGATAAATAAATAATTTTGGAACCAAATGATGAAAAGATGGTAAAAGGAAGCCGACCCGCTAAGTTGGATGACCCTCACCTGGTTATTCAGCCCAAAGGGGGCTGATCCCTAAACGTCATCCAAATAAGGACAATATATAACTGCAAAGTTTGAAAATTTCATCGGTAATTAAAAGTAGCAAATGTTGCTCATTTGGTACCTAAGAAAAAATTATTGATTAGTCTTATGCATGTGATGATCATCATAATTCTCATTGTCTTAATTTGATTGTCCGAATGAAAAAGGAGGAAAATCAAAAAGATACTTAAGTAGAAAGCATAGTTAGAGAGGTATCTGAAGAGGAAGCTCAAGTTTAAAAGGTTCTTGTAAAAACTTTCCACATCATGTGAATACCGAACATACTACCTCTTGAACAATGTGAACAAAGGTCTCACGTATGAGCACTAGTATGTTGTGAATTTCATGAGCTCTTGTAATTGTCACTTGAGGTCAAGAAACGATTTATTTTTGGGGGAGTTTAATCAGTGGTTTTTATATCTTTATTTACCTTTGATTTTAATCATCTTTTCTTTTATATTGGCAAGCGTTTCATTTTGTTCTTCTACATTTTATGCGTTGGTTGTGTGTTTTACTTTTTTTATGATCACATAAATAAATCAGGATAAATCAGTGTGAAAAAGTGTAAAAATCAAAGTTTTGGAAAAGGTTTCAGCATGCTCCAGGAGGTCTGACACGGCTGTTCGTGTCAGCCAATGCGCTGATTGATCTATCATTAGCAGCTTTCACTAAAACATTCATAATTAGAGCTCGAGAATCAGATCAATGAGTTCTAATATTCTTTGGAAAGCTGAGAGAAAGAGTTACAACTTTCGTGTTTAAGTCGGAAGCTAATTCAGACTATAGATACGTCGAAAAATTCATTGAAGTTGCAGATTTTAGAAATTAAGTTGATTCGGGTCGTTTTACGGGCCTGGTTTATGTTTCTGACCCATTTTGAGTTAGTAGTGAAAAACACGTATTTGGTGTATAAGACTTTTTTCCAGCGGAGAATAATAGGGAGACTTGAAGATTGGAGAGACCAAGTTTATTGAAAGGCAGAAGATTCTCATGAGCGGAAGCAATTGAAGATCAAAGCTATCCAAATTATTGTAATGTCTAATTTTCATCTTGTAATTATTTTGAACAATATGAGTAGCTAAACACCTCAATGCTAAGGGGGTGTCCCTGATTTGATTCTGTAAACAACTTTGAGTTTGAATTTTTTAATGCATTAGTTTTTCATATTCAACTTTATCGTGCAATATTTTTAATGCTTTCCCTGTTGATCCAACAAGGATCGATTTACAATTAACAATTAGTTGAATCGTGGTTGTTAAGGTTTTTGTACAATTAGACGGTAGCAGATATCACCTAAGACTAGAGATATCCTCTAGTTACCGGTTAAACTCCTGATAAAACAAAGACTTGATTTCATCATAATTCTCTAAGGACTTAGGATTTAGGATGAATGTTCAAAGGTTTTCCCACTAAGGACTTAAGGGAAAATAACCTAAAGAGCAATAATTCAATGTTATGAACTTAGAAATTAGGATTCAATATTGTGACGGGAAAAATTATACACTTTACCATAGCATGTGGTTCATAATTGTGAAAAAGCCAATTTATATTTCTGTTTAGTTTACAGTAACAAAATCCTAATTAAGTTTTTGTTTAATTAAACCACGAATTGAACTCGGTACTTCCGTGCAGTCCTTGAGATTGATATTCGGAAAAAAAATTCCCTCTGTTATTATAAAAAATAAAATAGTACACTTATTATTTTTCCGATCACCCATCACAACCATATCGTTGCCTCAAAATGTATTGATAAATTTCCAAAATTTTGGATAAATAATCACTTTTTGACTGGTCATGATACTTATATATATAATCTTATTAATCTGTCACAGGAAGAATTATGTCTAAAGACCGGACTTACTGAGTTTCGTGATACTCTTGGCTATATCGATGAAGTTATCTCTTCAGATGGTACTCGGACGAAAAGGACGATGTGTCAAATTGAAACCAGGTTGTTGATAGAGGTGACCACCAAATAAGACAAGCAAAAAATATTTGTCGAGGAGATAAACCCTTGTGTGTTTCTTTTTATTTTAATATTTTCATCGGCTTTTTATGCATACTGAATATGGGGTTGTAGGGAACTCATTCATATTTCATTATTCCTCAAGATGGAGTAGAGGCTGAGAAGGCAATTGACCACTAAGATGCTAATTAAGTACTGTGATCGGTGGGAATGAGAACTGACTGTTTTTTAGCTGGTTCGCGAAATGTCGCGGAAGCAAGAGTCGCCACCGTCTTTTATTTTCTCCAATATGGACAGGACAAAAGCACAGCAAAATTCCTTATGAGAACGTTTCTCGGCTCGGGAGGTAGATTTATAGAAAGGGAAGGTGTTAGCACCCTTTCTATCCATGGTTATCCATGGGCTCTTAGGTACTTGCTCTTATGTTTTCAAAATGTTTGCTTTTCAAAGTGTGAGTGGGTTTGAAAAAGTTTCTTTGAAAGATTTCTGAATAACTCTTGTATCTGTCCTCAAGAGTGTTTGAAAAATTTGTTTTGAAAGCTTTTGAAAGTGTAAGGTGTGAAAAGTATTTTGTTTGTTTTTGAAAAGAGCAAGTATCTATGAGTCATCTACCTACCCTAAGGAATTAAGTTGTGTAAATGTCCTTTAGGAAGTGCCATCCCACCATTGAGAGGTAGGTAGCACCACCGTTGGAGGTGTTCGGGTCAATTCGATTGTAGGGAAAGTGTGGTCACCGAAGCAACAGTTAGGACACCTTAGAAGTAACCCTAATGTCCTAGATCCTTTTTAATCCGAGGCAACCGTTTCGAGGCAACTGGATCTTAGACATAAGAGCGACTGCTAAAACGTCCTATACTTGACGACCACGTTTCGAAGGCAACGAATGAGGCGTACCCTAGAAGTGGTGTGTGTATTGTGCGTTGTTTTCATGTTATGTTTGTCTTTGCAATTAGTGAGCTACGAGTTGTTTTTATTTACATACATTCTTTCATGCAAGTTTAGCAGTTAAGGGGGTGCGGAAAGTAAATTGCGGAAACATAAATCCTACGCTATTACAAGGCGCGGGTCTATACATCGCCAAAAATTACAAAGACCCGTTTTTGGTAAATAAGTATGGAAAGTAAATAAAAACAGTAAAATCCTAATTACTATTACATGTCTTGGAAGCAATTACATAATAATCCAAAATAAGGAATTAAAATTAATATGCGCGCGAAAGATGAATCGGGAATGTCTTAAGGGTGTTGACCCTTTTTAGAAAAAAAAGAAATTGATATTTTGGTCTTTTTTTTGTAATTAAAATGAAATTAAAGCTAATTAATGACTAATTTAATTAATTTAATTAAAAGAAAATATTTGTTTTTTGTTTTTATGCTTTTATGAAATAAAAGAAATGGAATAAAATTAAAAGTTAACTTTTACCTAATTCTAGATTTATTTTAATTATTTAAGAAAAGGAATTAAAATTGCCTAATTAAACTATTTTGGTTAATATTTATTTACAAAATAAAATAATAATAATAATAATGTTAATTCTATTTTTTTGATTTTTTTTTTTATGAAAATGTGTTAATTGGTTAATTTGTTAATAATAATAAAATAAAATAAAAGGTTAGAAATTAAATTGGAAAATAAAAAATGAAAAGAAAAGAATGAACCAAATGGAGGGGGTATTGGGCCAGGAAACTGTAGCCCATTAAGCTTCAGCTCGTTGACTTTTCATGGTGGCCTATGTATGCGCTGACTCCAGAGTATGGTGTCCCTCACTTTTTGTCCTTTGGATCTGCGTTGATGACACCTGGCTGCTTGGATCTGTGAGGCTCATGGTGTCTAGCGCTTGGAATGCTGCACAGGAAAGCTTTTGAAAAAATAATATGAAATTATAAGGGGACCTGGGAATCGAACCCAGGTCCCAACGTTTACCAAACACACTGCCAGCCACTACACCAAACGCATTTAGTTGTAAACTTAATAAGCAGCGAATATTATATAGTACAAACGCATTATATGCTAAAAGGCGCGCGTGAATTTGAATGCACCTATGCCTGGCTGCCATGCAGTCATCTTCAAGCTTTTTCTGCAAACACAAAACATATAGCGGGGGTTTTAAACCCCCACAAAATACAGGCATATTGAAAATAGCGATTAGCAATTCATGAAGCATAAATTAGGCGCGAGGTGTTCATCAAAATCGTCTTGAGCTTCTGAGTTTGACCATGCCTGTTTGGGGTTCCAATTTTACAGCATATAAAAAAGCCCAATTCTTAAGCTCTGAAAACCTAGAAATTGCTAATGGTAACTTTCAATCCAGGGCGCCATTCTCAAATTAAATCATGTGGAACGCTTTGTATTGATCCTGTAAACATGATGCTATCAACAAAAAGTGTTAAAAATGCATGAAATGTGATATGTAAATTTGAGAAAAAATGAAAACCGTGTGGGTGGTATGGCGAGATTCCTTGAGGTTCTGCGGTTGATTTTGATTGCCAAAGGTTGCTGGTGATGCAAGGAGTGTATTGGAATCAAAATGGAAGCTTGAATTGTACTGCAACTAGGTTTTCAGTTTGTGATTTTTTTCTTTCAAAATTTGGAAATGGCTTATGCTCTCTATGGCTCTTTAGGTCGTGAATCTGTATTGGGAAGCTTGCATATATGTTATGTAATGAGTATCCATCCAAATAATGGTCATTGAAGCCTTGCAATAATGTTTTGGATTATGCCATGAACTCCATTGAAACAACTTTCCATTCTTGTGAAAATTTGAATTTTTGTGCCCATAATAGGCCTTGCACGAATTTGGAAGGTATTTCAAGGTGTATCAAAGCTATTCAACACAAAATACATCCCTCCATTAATTTCTTTGATTTTTATTTGAATTTTAAAGATTTAAAATGGATTAAATCAAATAAAATTAATTAAAAAATGAAAAATTAATTTTAAATCTTGAAATAAATTGTGGGACACATGGGAAGCATGGCCAAGCTGAATCAAGTGGAAAAAGTGGGCCCCTTTTGTCAAAAATGAAATTTCAAGGATAGTTGACTTTGGCCATTTCACAAAAATTTCCCAACTTCTCCAATGCATATCTTGCTCAATTTTAAAGCTATGAACATGTTCTTGGAGATTTTGGAAAGGTCTTGAAGTCCTCTAACCAATGTCTTTGGTCCCATGTCATTTTGATTTACCAATATCAAGTTATGGTCTTTGACTTAAAGTGCCTTTTTGTTGACTTTTGAAAATGACCTATAATGTTGAAATTGATAACTTTTTGTGAGAGCATTTCTTGGACTTGGAATGTGAAGATGAGTTGTAGGAAATGTCATCCCCTTCAAAATGAGCATTGGATGGGATTTTTCTGATGAGCCATGAAAAAGTTATGCCTTGGTCAAGTTACAATTGACTTTTCAGCTGTCCAAAAATGGAAACTTTTGCATCTTGATGATTTTTGAGCCATTCTTGAGGAATTATGATCAAGACTTGATAAAATGATGATTGTGGCTTCAAAATAAGATGTTGACCAAAAATTTTGACTTTTGACTGCCAAATGACCATTTTGCCCCTGCAGTTGACTGTGGAGCAATTAGGGTTTTTGACTATGCAACTTGACCTTGTGAGCCTTGAAACTTGACATGTAGATGCTTGACAATGTGTATGAGCATATGGGATTTGATTGAGCCCTTGAAAACCTCAACTTCCTTACAAGAACCAAAACCCTAATTTGACTGGCTTTAGGAGAGTGGTTGACTGTGTAACTCCTTGAGTAGACTTTGAACCCTTTGAGGTGATGCTTGTCAAAACTTTGAAGAATATGGGAGGGCAAATTTTGGGGTACAACAAGTACCAGAACTAGAAAAGATAACCTAGTAGGGGAAACCCCAAAACCCCAAAGTGGAGGAAACAAATAAAACATGTGTTCCTCTCCATAAACAACATTGGAATAAATCTCATGATCAATCCATCCATTATGCTTCTGATAAATATTTATTCGGGGATGGTTAATAATGATTCTTCTAGACCGACAAAAGTAAAGAGGCCGACTTTATTTACCCACCTTTAAAGAGACCCAAATCAAAGGTGCTATTTTAGAAATTTTGGTGATTGGTGGAACTCAAAATACTCCATCCTTTTAGATTATGTATTCCATTCTGAAACCAGAAATAGAGAGATTTGTGAAATTTGCGGTATAGTAGAGTTTTTGTATGACATATTGGAGTTGTACCTGTAAGGTTAGCATTTTAACACGTAAGTCAGTGTGTGAAAGAGTATAAAATATTCAAATTGTGTTTGAAACTTGTTACTTGATTTGACACCATCTCCTATATATAAGGAATAGGAATAATGAACTCGCTATCTATCAGACGTGGAATGATGAGAATTGTTGGATGCGCCTCATGTGTAGATCTCTTATAGTAAGGTATAGGATAATCTAGTGGAAAGGAGAAAATTCAAAAAACATGATTGTATGGTCGGTCAAGAGGCTTTGACTCAGAATTAGCTATTTGAAGGGGGTCGGTTCAAGATGAAAATGGTTCGTCCAAAATTGTTACCTTTAATCCCTTATGCTTGAGTAACAAGGTGAGGGTTAGAGAATTTCACCCTCGGTAACCTATCACCCTTGTTTCGTGCTTTTAGTATTTTGAATGCCAAGTGTCTCTTTTGTGTATGTTTATTAGCATTTTTGGAAACTGAAACACTTGAATGTTATGTGCAAGAGATATGATTTTTCATAAGACACCATCTCTTTTCATATTGTCAGAACATAAGTCTAGGAAGAATTAGAGTCATTTTCACTCTGATCTTTATTTTCTCCTTGAATAATTATCTTTTTCTGTTTAGACATTTTCTCTTCCTGTATTTGAGAAGTTAATGTAACATGGCTAAAAAGTCACGAAATATTGTGAAAGAAAACCATAAGAATTCTTCATTTCTATGGGAAGACTCTATATATTCTTCAACCATATCTATTTTTACCAAGGAGGTAACCTGGATAAAGCTTTTCTTTAAGTGGGGGGAACCAACGCTTTGGTTTTCAACCACCTCTATAGAGGATAATATGATATATAGAAATAATAATGGTTGCACCATCCCTCTTTATGAATATCTCTTCTCAATCTAGGGTGTTCGTTTACCTTTTACTGCTTTTAAGGATGACGTTTTTAACCACATGATGGCGGCTCCTTCACAAATCCATCCATCGAGTTGGGCATATATAAAAGCTTACAAATAGTGGTGTGAATACCTAAATGGGAGATCTTTTACCACCTTATTTTTTTTCATCTTTTTCTCTTCCACGATGGTACCTTGGCCCAACCAAGAGAACGAGAGTTAGTTTCCTTAGTTCCAACAAAGCATCTTTTTCTCTTACAAATAGTGGTGCGTAAGTCGTTGTTTCCCAGTTGTTGGCCGACGAAGAATTTCCTCATGAAGAATGGTGCTTATATTTATGAAGAAAGGGGTTTTTCTCATGAGGATCATATCAGAAGAAAAGATGAGTATACTTTGTCAACAATCTGGGTGATCTTAGAAACATAGTCCCCTCGACTAAGGCTGATATGAAACATTTAAATCACGTGATTAACATTCTACTGCTGATGGGATCCCACTCTAGCGAGGATCATCGAATTGTCTTTGGTAAAATAGAAACTTCGTGTATTTCTTATGTTGATTTTCCCCTTTTTGGTCGCTTGTTTAGATAACAATCGTGTTACCTTGTATATATGATGAAGGATGAAGTGAGGGTTTGACTCTTGAAGTAGTGAATACCGCCACTCGACACTACAATAGATTCTTTACTTCTTCCGGAATCCCCTCAGAATGTGTATCTCTTGCATGCCCTTCCGAGTTTACAAATGGATCTAGGGATTGGTCCTACTCCTTCTCGTGAGCGCCAAGATTCGGTCTTTGATGAAGATTGGGCATTTTTCCAATCTTCCTAGGTAGGCTCCGGGGGATGAGCTGAATAGTCTGGCATAGTCTACTAAGCGAGCTTCTATTTCTCTAAATCTATGTAGATTTGGCCGCTAAGAAGCTCGTTAGATGGACCATGCATAAGACGAGAAGCATCAGTTGGATATGAGTGTCAACAACTTGAATCTTAAACGAGATACATACTTAAGAGAGGTGCATAACGTTTCCATCTCTTTGAAAGAGGTAAGTAAAGCTCTAGTTCCTTTCTGATTGTACCTGATCAGAAGGAATCGTCACTAGCCCACGAGTAAGGATGGAAATAGCCTGGGCCGAGCTAGGCTTAGCCAAGCCTAAGCCTGGCCTGCCAAAATTTTTGAAGCCTAAGCCTAGCCAGTAGCCTGTCACAGGCTTATTTTTAGGCCTGAGCATGTCCTTTTCTAAGTCCTGGTTAGTCTGTTAGCCTACATACAAGATTATCATTATATATATATATATATATATATATATATATATATATATATATATATATATATATATATATATATATATATATATATATATATATATATATATATATATATATATATATATATATATATGTAAATAAGCAATTTAAATAGTGTTTAAATATACTAACAAACTAAAAAACCGCTGAGACTAAAAGTTTGTTTGTGTCGATTTATTTTAACTTACTAATTAGCATAAGTTTTGTGAGACTATTTGTTTAAGAGGACTTGTGAAAACAAGTTATAACATTGTTCATATGGTGTTTTCATCTTATTTTCATAAGTTCTCCAAGATAAACAAATTTTATTTATGTATTTTGATTAAAAGTACAAAACATAACATAATGATAACAAAAAAAATTATTCATATTTATTTATATATACTGGCCTGTTAGGCCTACAAGGATTTTTTCATGGCTTGAGGCCTATACTTTTTAACTAAATAGGCTTATATAATCCTAGGCCTAGCCTGAGCCTATGTAGGCTAGGTCGTAGCCTGAGCCTATGTAGGCTAGGCCGTAGGGCCATTCTATCGGCCTGACTTATTTCCCCACCTTCCCACGAGCTTAAGTTGAATGAGATTTGTTGATATTGAAGTGGAGGAGGGGGGGTCTACCTGCAAGATACTCTGATGCCAAAGTAAGAATGGGAACAATCAGAGCACAAGTACTATAGTAAAAGTGAATGAATGAATACCTAACCCTCTTAAGTGGGAGGGTATTTATAGCCCACAACATTGGGCCAAGGTCCCCATGTTAAGCTGATTAAGCAGGCCTAAAATGGAGACTATCAGGACTTACGTATGTAGTGGAGACCAGCACGTGGTCTCCATCCTGAATGAACTCCTCCAAACTATCGGGGAGACATGGATGCGGTCTTCTCAGAGTTAAGAGAACTCTATGATATTCAGAGGCGTTGGGTGCCTTCCCTATGAGGAGGGTGCTCGTGAGGACCTCCTGGACAGTCACGTGGCGAGGATGTCCTCGAAGGACATATCCTCGACATGAGGAGTGAAATCACTACCTGAGATGGTCAAGGGAAGATTCACTCCTGCAAGTCTTCTCCTGCAACATAGTTAAATTGGGCCTTGTATGATGGTTAGGCCAAGTGCGGGCCCAGTCCAGAATAGGAGCTCCCCAAGTCGTTTCTCCTAAGGAAAGGAGCTATGAGTTAAGACCAAGTTTCTAGTCTGATGAGCATAGCTCGCCGGGATCCCTTACATCGTTGTGTTCGCGGGGAGAGTCCATGTGCTCCTCGACCCACATGGAGATGGAAAGTTTGTCGGACAATCACTTTGCAAACCACGTGGTGTAGCCTTTAGGGTAGAATGATGGCCTAGGGAGTAGGGGTCATCATGACTCTGAACGCGTGGGCGGTGGAGAAACAAATAATTGACACGTTATTCGACGCGACACTTTATCTTCTGTGCAAGTTTTATAAATAGATCTCAAGGGTTCATTTGTAACATTTTCAAGTTTGTTTCCCCCTCTCTCCTTAATGCCACCAGTTTTCCTCTCAATCGTGAGCACCACTGCGACTTTCACAGCAGAATCCACACTAACTTTAATCAAGTAAGTGTTTCTCTGCAATTACTCTTGTCCATATATGATTTTTTTTACTTTATGGGAATTTTTGGAGGGGCCTCCCCGCGGAACTCCTGGAATTTTAGGGTGAATTTCACTATCTGGGGGGTTTTACCTCGACACATTCATACTCTTTCTCACGAGATTCACCAGCTTTGATAGATCATAAGTCCCGTGGGTGTGAAATCCCGTAAAAATCCACGAGTTTGTTCGTGGAGCTCATCCGTTCCTTGTGGAACTCATGAGGTTGCTTTCAGAATTCATCCTTTCCTCGCAGAACTCATGAGTTTGCTTATGGAATTCATACTCTCCTCGCAAAACTCATGAGTTTGCTCGGGAAATTCATCGTCTCGTTGTTGAAATCATGAGTTTTCTCGGTAAATTCATCTTCTCCTCGCAGAACTCGTGATATTGCTCGAGAAATTCATCCTCTCCTTGCAGTATCTATGAAATTTCTCGCTTCTTGCTGAACGAGGGCTTGTCGATGCGGTTTGGTCGTAGAAACCCCATTTCACTCGTTTTACATTGGATGGGTGGATTTAATTTATTTGTCGAATTCACTAGTTTCCTCTACTTTACAGGTGAAATGGTCGAACCAGCCGAGGTGGCCGCCATAGACGAACAGGTCGATATAGAGGGGCCAGTGGAGCCGATGAGGGTCACTATTTGGTTGACACTATCACTTATGATTTATTATCTCGGGTTAGTCCAGAGCTTTGAGGACGAGCCTCGGTCTTCAGTAATGCTTGGAGGGAAGCGTACACAGTCTTTGAATATGGCAGTGACCGAGAAGGTTTCAGATGAAACTTCATGATCATTCGCCCATACACTATGGCCATAATATGTTCGTGTTTCCTAGAGGATCATTTCCCCATGTCCGAAGTTGTCTTCAAAGACTCGGGGCTTTGTATGCGCTTTAGTGACTTTTAAATGGGCGTTTTTAATCATTTGTCTATGGCACCTTCCCAACTGCACCCAACGCGATCGCCTTTATATGGGCGTTTGAGACCGTCTACCAGTATCTTCGAATTGAAGCAACGACTCCCCTGTTCTTCAAAATCCAAGAGATTGCTCAGGATGTACATAAACTTTGTCTGCGACTTCAAGGACAAATGGTATATGATACATCCCAGCTACCGTCGTCGATGAGGACGGGGAGGTTTGTTACGAAGAGGATGGGAATGAGGAGATCAGGATGCTCTCCAAATTTCCTATCCAATTGGTGTCAGGCACATTATGATCATGGGCCTATCTATTACCATACTTATGTCGGTAGCCTAGGTAACAAGGATGAAGGGGCCTTCAACATTCTCAACAACATCTTCGACAAATTCTTCCCCTCTAGATGGATGACGTGGGAGGGAGATGATGTTCTTGGTGATGATGGTGAACCAATGTTTGAGGCCCGCTCGGTAAATACCAAGGCGCGTTTTGAATGTTGTACTTACGGGGACGCCACAACTTATTTGGGTCTCTGCCCGTGCAATCATGTTGCCCTTTGTTTATAATCTGTTTGTATACGCCCTCCTAGTGGTACTAACTCGAGCATGTTGTTTTTGTTTTTGCAAGTAAGATAGAGGATCATCATGAACATTTACTGAAATTGGACCACGATAAGAAGAGCGACAAGATCATAGTGAAGCCCGCTCATCCTACTCGCCTCGATCCCATTCTCGAGAAGACCATAGATGGGTCTATCACTTCATCAGGATCTCATGATGTCGTTCAGTTGGAAACCATGTCGGGGAAGAAGAGGGGTCTCCCTGAAAATGAGTCTGTGGATTTGATTGAGGACGAACTGTGTGCTTGGGCCTTTAAACTTCCTCCTTGCTTTGTTGAGAAGGATTTTTTTTAAGGATTCCCCCTGGCCGTGTCCAATGAGGAGTCCGTCGTTATCAGGAGGCTCAACAAGGAGGGTAGAAGAAAACACTTAGGGTCGAGCATGGTTGGTTTAATAAAGCTCGCGGAGATGGTTGTGGTCCTATCAGGCGAGGGGGCCAGTTCCTCTACCCTGGTGAGTAAGTTAGAGTCAGAGAAAACCGATCTCATAGAGAAGGAAAAGAAGCCGAAGGCTTCTCTAGAGAAGAGCGAGGAAAAGTTTTGGGTGCAGGCTATCAAGCTAACAAAGGAGAAGGAGAGAGCGGCCAATGTTTTCGAGGAGAGGGATTCATTGCTGCTCGAGAAGAAAAATCTGGAGAAGGAGGTCCCCGATTTGAAGGTTTTCGTGCTTCCCGTGAAATATGAGCTCGATGGGATTGCCAGCTTGAAGACTCGTGCATAAATGGTCACTACAATTCAAGTCCTCAAGTCAGAATGCGTGGATACGGTGTCCGACGACTTTGAGACCGCACTGGCTCAACTGGTCGTGTTGAATTTGGAGCTCAATAGTGAAGGTGTCTAGGTTTTGTCTCAGGTGGTTGATGATAAAGTAGTCCATCCTCTCGATTCTCCCGATCCAGACACCGAAGAGGGTACTCTGAGAAGTGATTGATGTTTTCTTAGCATTTTTTTATTTTGTTCGGGCCTGCATGCCCGTAATTTTGTAATCATTGGACTGGCGCATGTGTGTCCGTATTTTGGTAAAACTTGGACTAGGGGCTTTTCCCGACTATCTTTTTTTTTGGGTCTGTGTGCCCTTAGTTTTGTAATATCTTGAAAACATCGGCCTTCATGGTCGGCTTTTCTGAATGCCTTTATTTTGCTTGGTTATTGCATGTTAGATGCTATTTGTCGTTGTACTTGACGTGTTTATTTTGTGGAGTGTGGAAATTGTGCTCAACTGATTAATAGTTGATGATGTATGGAGACGTGTCGAGGATATGGATATATGTCTCCGCTTGGACAAGGCCAAGGTCGCGGTTGGGGCCTCGTACTCGTGGCGTGAACTGTCCTATTATGAGCTGGGTGTTCTTCCTATTTGGTACATCAGCAATGGAGCTCCGTCGAAGTGTCTCCGTCGGGCTAAGGTTCCGCTCATCCAATAAGTGAAGACACATCTTTTGTTTTTGGTTGGGGGCTATGTTTGTACCTCAACATTCTTCCATGGTCGAATGAGCCCTGTCGTTTATCAGAGAGGGCACGTCGACTGCTAGGTCCTGACATTTATTTGGGACTTATCTGTAATATTGTTTCAACTTTATAGCGTTCCATGGTCGAGGTAATGGTACTCTACTTAGGTGTTCGAGGTAGTAGGCCCGATTTCCCGTCGTCCCACGGACACGATAAGGGCCTTCCTAGTTGGCGGCCAATTTTCTTTCAGGGGAATCTTTCTGATTTCTCTGTAGGACTAGGATGCTGACCTAGAATTCACGTTTTATGACTTTGGCGTCATAACAGAGTTATCTATTACTTCAGTGTGGCCTTGACAAGAGATCACCCCAATCGTATATCTTCTACCAAGTCGAGTTCTTCCCCGAGGGCCTCGCCGTTTAGTTCCTTGTCGAGAGGGAATTCAGTTCGTCTAGACGGCTTAATGATTTCCACAGGGATGACCGCTTCGGTACCATAGGTTAGTCGAAATAGGGTTTCCCCGTTCGTTGAGTGCGGTGTCATCCTGTAGGCCCAAAGCATGTTGTGTAGATCTTCGACTCATCTCTTTTTAGCTTCACCCAGCTTGCGCTTAAGTCCTCGTAAGATGACTCTGTTCGTGGCCTCAGCTTTCCTGTTCGTTTGAGGGTGTTCAACGTACGTGAAGTGTTGTAGCATGTGGAGTATTATCAGCGTCCATTGGCTATTTCGAGGGAGCAGATCTGATCGGGTTAGATACTTCAAGATGGAATGGAAATATCTCTTCTTGAGTAGGCTTCTATATCCCACTCCTTTTTTTAATTATTTTTTAAAATTATTTTGGTGTTCCATATGAAAAATGTGAAGACAGGGGAAAATATTTGTATATAAATTTTCTTTTTGCTGTTTTAGCTAAGTATTTATTACCTGCCTAAGGTGCATTTAGTTTATTTTACCATAATCATTATATTGCTTTTAGTCATCTCTTTCATGCTATGGGTTTGATTTTATCCCTGAAATTTTTAAAGTTTGTCTGCCACGACGGGCGTTAAATAATGTTTTGCTTAAAGCGTAAATAACCTTAAGTACTTTGTGAGGTCATGTTTGGTTGCTTTATTTATGAGCATGTTGTGTTAAGATGTACATGCTTTATTCATAAGATTCTACTCCAACTTGATATATTTGTGTCTTAGGTCATGTTTATAACTAGATGGCACAGAATCACCTAGATGCAGATATGCTTTGAGTCGTGCTCATAATGGTACGACGTAAGACCCGTAAGACCCGTAAGACGTGACTTTGCTTTGAGTCACACTTATAATAATATGGAATATGGTTGGATATATGTGGTTATGATTCAGTCATACTTATATTAATATGGCTTAAGAGTGGCTAAACGTGGTTGTGCTTTGAGTCACACTTATAATAATATGGCATAAGACCGGCTAGATGCACTTATTCTTTGAATTATACTAAGAGTCGTAGAGGATCATTCCCGAATCAAGGGTATAGGATCCTCGTCCCAGCCCTCGAGGTAAATCTTGGATCAATGCGGACGTCTCTGGGCTCTACCACTCACATCCCATTGGATGTGCTAGATCCGAAAGGGGGAGGGGTACGCTAGCTCGGTACAAATATGTGTAATCTTAGACTATGTGAATTTTATTTTTGTAGTCCGACGTGCAAAGCATCTCCAACAACATCCCTAGGGGAATTGATTTTTATAGTCGCACGTGCAAAGCATCTTTGAAAGTTCCCTTGAAATCTTCAAGTGGGCTCGGCTCCGTGGGGTATTGATTGAAGTAGTTGGACATGGAAAATCAAAACGTTTCTGAAATTACCCGTGAAGTCTTTAAGCATGCTTAGTGCCATTGGGTATTGAATTTTATAGTCGGGCATTCAAAGCATCTTCGACAGCACACCTGTAGTTTTTAAGGGTGTGCAATTCCATGGGAAATTGATTGCTATCGCCTCATCAGGTTCGATTTATATAATTAATTCCCCTCATCAGGGTCGAGTTCATAAACGCCAAGAGTGTCAAATCGGGTATGACCATGTTTCAAGTGCTACTCCTAAACGGCATAAAATGACATGGAAAAGTGACTACAAACACTTATAAGATAATGCCCAACACTACATGATCGGACATGTTCAATCCGACGGACTTTGTAACTGAGGGGCTTATATATATATACTGGATTATCTTAAATATGAAAATGCAAGCAGAAAGCAATGGTTACATAAAGCCACAAAAGGGCAATTCAAAATATAAAACCCGCAGATAAAAGTCATAGTCATACGCTTTATGACCTTTGTCTACCATTAATGACATCCCAATATAAGGGTCGAATACTATAAAATCACTCATCATTTAAAGAGTTGAATTCTATAAAAACACTCATCATTTAAAGAGTTGAGTTCTATAAAAACACTCCTCGTTTAAAGAGTTGAGTTCTATAAAACCACTCCTCGTTTATGGAGTTGAGTTCCATAAACAAGTACTCCTCGTTTAAGAGTCTAGTTTTATAATACTCCTCGTATAAGAGGCGAAACTTTACACTCTCCAAAAGAGTTAAATACATCATCAGAGTGGAATCAAGGCCCAGCCAGTCAACTCCGTCTTCGAGTAATGAAAATCTGAACCACTAAAATAGTCAAATATTGCGACTCCTCGACTATATTAGCATGCCTTAAACCCGGTCAAGTTAATAAACCTTTGACCATTTTCTAATGAAACCTGGGGTTTTTATTGACCACCAACGAAATAAAACCTACCTTAAACAGCGAAGAGTATTCTAAATCGGACAGATAAAACCCATTGTGGTAACCTCTGGACTCAAACAAAGTTTGCTAGGGGGTCATTAGCTCGTAACTAAATAAGTGAATGATCACCAACCTTATATAGGCTTGGGGATCTTACAAAAGACACCATGACTGATTTCATAAATCAGCCAAAGGTAACGTAAAATCGGGCACCTTGCATCCGGACACTTCTCTCGTAGACTTCGTACCCGGGAGACCCTACTTGGAAATATATCATGTTACAAAGTGTTGAGGCACTTACAAATGAAAAAAAAAGCAAAATCCAATAATTTGCAGACATACTCTCTTGGTTACGTTACAACCCAGGAAAAATACTTCACTTCAGTGAACTGTATGCCCGAAAGGCTCCACGTATATCATGTGAACTTCGTGCCCAAGGGGATTAATGTATACACTAGGAGTATTTCATCTAGGCCGAGATATGAACTCGGTTAAATACTAAGGGGGGCTCTATACGCCTATTATAAATCCTCTCCGGGTTGAAACAATGACCCTGGTCCAATCGACTCAAAACTCGGGATAATCCATACATATAAGGTACTAAACTCAAATAAGCATAAGCACAACGCGATCGAAAGAAATCATCTAATGTTGAAAGTTTACATAGGCCGAGGTAGATTTAAAAAAAGACTTCGCCCTTGTAGACCCGGTATCATTACTGGCCTCGTGCTTTTGGGGCTTATGTACATCCCAAAATATTTATATCAAGACCGAGGTATGAACTCAGATAAATGATGATGTACGAGATCATCCCTAAAGAGATCGGAGCCGACTACTTAGTTTAGCCTAGCCAGGTATGAGCTCGACACAGTACCACCTATTGTTTTACCCCAATTTCTGCCCCTAAGATCCCTTCATCATACCATATTGTTTCAATCACCACAAGATCACATTAGGGTTTTTGGTTCTTCTCCCTATCTTTAGCCTTGCTCTTTTGAGGAGTTACCAAGCACCTTGACTTGTTTTATTTGGTGATCATGGATATTTTGCTTTGATTTTCTCTCTAAATTAACAAAATACAATATTGGTTTGTCTTACTTGTTAATAATGTAGGTCAAGGCAATGAGGTTTAGCAAGTTGCATCATGGGTTCATGAGTTTATTTCCATGCCCTAGTCAAAGTCTTGAGAGATTCAAACCTCACCATTGATTTTGTTTTGAAGTAGTTTTTGTGGCCATGAGTCCTCGTCATCATCCTCAACAATTTCTATTCACAAGGGAAGAATATTGGCACAAAAAAGTTTGTTCAAACTTGGCAAAGTACCACCAAGCATTCTCTTAATCTAGAGGCTATGTTTTTGGACTTCAGAGAGGAATATCTTACTCATTTTTTAGTATTTTTGAGTGATTCCAAAAACATTCTTCTCTTCAAATAGTTACCAACAAATCACTTCAAAAGTTCCAAGGAGTTTTCATGTGGAAGAAACTTGGTGAAGAAGAAAGATTACAAGTCATCCAGATGAATCCCTCATTTTGCATATGTGACTTCAAATGGTTATAACTTGGTCAATTTTTATCAACTTGAGCCCATTATTTTTTCATTATGACCCTAAGGATGTGTACTTCGTGCCTTCTTTTATGTGCAAAGTAAGAAAATGGATGGAAGTTGCCTTAAGAATGCAAGAGATTATAGGTCATTTCATGATTTTTGGCCAACTTCAACAAGTCATAACTTGCTCAATTTTTGGAGATTTTGATTGGTTCAAATTGAAAAATGTCATTCAATAGATCTACTTCGTTCCTTCTTTTTTTGGTCAAGAGCAAATTTTAAGTGGAAGGCCATGTTTTGATGCAAGAGATTATAGGTCATTTTTAAAGAAGAATTTGAAATATTTCTAAGTATGGAAAGTCAACTCTTTTTCTTCAACTTTGGCTCCATGTAGTTTTCAGCTCAAGCATGAATTTGGTTCCATTCTTTTTCCATTGCAAAGCTTGTTACCTCCTCTTTCCAAAGCATCAAGAATTTTTCCCCAAGACCCCCTGAGGTGGAAATGCCATTGGATTAAACTTGGTAACTTGGAACTGAAGTTTTACCATAAGTCAGAATTTGAAATCCATGTTTTGGCCTTTAAACATCAAATTAGCACGCGTTTGTGATCTAAACATGTTTAACCAAGTTGCCAAAGTTGATTAGAGCCTTGAAACGCAAGGATTTGATGAGTTTTGATGCAAATCATATCACACTTTGCTCGTGCATCAGGTTCACACAATTTCACTCCAATTTCATCATTCCACACGCTTGAGCATTCCATTTGATTGCCTATAAATAGAGGGTCATCCCCCATTCAATTCCCCAAGCTTAGATAGCCAGAATCACCCTGCCAAACTTGTTTCACAACTCAGAATTCATCTACTTCGAATCCTATTCTAGAGCCTTTTTCAATCCATTTTTTTCATCACGTCACCTTCCTTAATCTTCCCTGAAGCTAACCATATAATCACATTCAAGAATCGTGCCCTATATTGCTCCATAGAAGTCCAGTTTCAGATCTTTGCAACTCAACTTCAATAGGTAGATTCCTTCATCAATTCTTCAAAACTTTGGTATCATTGTGTTGCTCTCATTGCCCTGGTTCTAGTCACAACACTTACTTTTATCTGGAAGCACGTTTTGACCATGAAATTTCAAATCCCTTTTCAAAACTTTCTTTCCAAATTGCTTAAGTTACAGTTTATATAAATTTGGCGCGAGAGTGTGGTTGTATTTTTGTTGAAGAGACGAAGCGAATGACATAGGTCTGAGCTTATGATTTTACAGTTTGAGAGACCTGCAATTCATGAAGGTTGGAGGTTGAACATGACCAACGTGTCATCTTCAAGCCAATGAAAGTATGCCATTTGTATTTTTTGAATTTCTGATTTTACATTTGATTCAGTGCTTTATTCACTAAAGACCATGATATGCACAGCGCGCCAGATCCTTTGGATTTGATTACTAACGCGTTTTGACTCTCATCCAGTGGTCCACATCTTTTTCTTTTATTTTCTTTTTCTGAATTTTATATTTTAATTGTTTTAAATTTCAAAAAATCATAGATAATTCATTTTTAGTCCAAAAAATCTAAAAAAATTATGAAAAATATTTTTGATTATTATCTTTTTGATTTTTATTTTTTCACAATTTAATTTTGTATTTTGATATTTTTTATGAAGTTTACACTTATTTGATTTGTTTGAATTGTTTAAAAATACTTTTACACATTTTTTAAATCTGAAAAAAATTATAGAATGATCCAATGATATTGTGACAAATATTGGTGACCTTATTTTATTTTTGTTTCTGACTTTGATATTTTTGTTTATTTTACCCATTTATTTTAATTTTTAAAAATAGTTTCTGACTTTTAAAAATTCCCAAAAATTTTGTAAAATTACTTGGCCCCTTTTCTGATTTTTCTATGGTCTTATTTTTCATTTCTTGATTAATTTGAATATAATTAGAATTTTCTTCATTATTTTCCATTTTTTAAAACATTTTTAAACCCTTTAATGAACATATTAATCATATTATTATTTTGTGAATATTTTCTGGTTGTCTTGGGTTGATTTTTTGGTCATGGCTTTATTAACATCATTGGATCCATGGTGTTGAGTTTAACTCCACAAAAAATGGATGAATGATTTTAATAATAGTTTGATTAAATATTAATTCAAATGAGGTTTTTCTTTTTTACCCTAATCCCTCTTCATTTTATCCCCTTCTTATTGCACTAAATGTTGTTAGAGCATGATCTCTATATCATGTCTCAAAACAAATGGTGCATAGATTGCTATTGACCAACCTCAAAATAGGTGCGACTTCAATATAAATCCACTTACGATTGCTTAACATAGCGCTAGATTTTGTCCCGATTCGAATAAATGATCATTCGTGGCCCAAACTTATGATTGCAAGCCCAAGTATGTTAATTTGATCTCTTTGATCCAATAACATTGAGATTCATTGTATGGAGGCTTTGGTTATACCAATCCTCTAATGGATCTACAACACCTTTGGTCAATGCAGATCACTTAAACATCATTGATCATTAAATGGTACTTGTGAGAATTCCAAATGGATGATATACTTGACAAAAAGCAAATGCAACTTGTTGTGTGGAGGCTTTGGTTCTACCAATCCTCTAATGAGTTCCAAATGCAAGTTTCAAGATGGTCATCCAACTAACCACTAATTATTGACTTGTTTTATTTTATGCTTTTGTTCTTATATGCTTTATGCACTATTTATTTTTTAGCATTTTACATTTCATGCCATTTTCATCTTTGCTCATTTGAGCATTTATTTTCTTGTCATTTTTACTTTGCTCACTTGAGTTTTTCTTTTTCCTTTTCCTAAGATACTTAATAACCAACTTAAACCCTAAAAAACACTTAATGGTACTTGGACTATTTGGTTACTACCCTTGGCATTATGGAGCATGGGACTTTTTCTTGGACCTAAGATTAGAGACCTTGGCCTATCTTGGATACCTTGTGATCTTATCTGATTATTTTGTCTGGAGCTCTTGAGGTTTACCTCACGATATTGGGTTGCTTGTTTGTTTTTGTGTGCAGGTTTTTTGTGATTACACTCTTTGTTTGTAATCTGGAATTCGCCCGTATACAGCCGTTACTCTGCCCAATTTTTGTGAAAACTTAATACACTTGAAGTTTTGTTCTCTCAAGAGGTCTAGTATCTTTTCTTGCTCGGTTTCAATCCAAAGAGTGGGAATTCTATCTTGGCGCATAATGTCAAGTCTTTGCTTGTTATTGGTTAGATGATTCTTCTCCTTAGCTTTTACCTTATGCTTTAGGATAGTCTCTTCTTCTCCTCCCATCTTCTTTAATTTCAAAAATCTTCTCCCTCCTTTTGAAAAACTCTTCTTGTTTCTAAACTTGAACCACTTTCATAATAAACTTGGACCTAGGTCCATGCATTTTCAAAATCTTTTCATAAATAAATTTCAATCAACTTAACAATACCTTGACATTTTTTGTGAGAAAACTAAAAGTCAATCAATCTCATTTCAAACTATTTTTCCACTTTGGCTTCTACTTTAAACTTTTCTTAAAAGATTAGGCTCTTCTCAATCCTTGTAGTGATGCAAACAACTATACTTCTACAATATGTAGTGAAGTGAGATATTTTACACTTGGGTGTTGAGTGAGGCATTGTTGATTTTAAAATCCAAGCCATATCCTCCACTTTGAGATGATGCAAATTCTCCTTTCTCATGATTATGGGTAGTAAGTATGTTTTCCACACGGACAATGACGATGACGTCTTATCTCATAAAATTAACCAACACACTTGTGTTTCAAATTTTTCAAAGAGGAACTATGTGTACCCTGATCACCTATTGCACTAAAGGTGGTACGTAGGCACTAAAGGTTCGCAACCGCGACGGATGCAAAAATCATTAAAAAAAATATTTCTCTTCTCACCTCCACCATCCATTTTATATACAACACATTTTTATAGCCAAAATATACAGATTTTACAAAGAGGTTCATGCAGAGTATCGTAGATGTTTAGGGTGCTAATACCTTCCCTTTGCATAACCAACCCCCTTACCTTGAATATTTCCCCCTTTTTTGGGTTATTCTCTCTTTTCCCATTCCTTTGGAAACAATAAAGCATGGTGGCGATTTTTGTTTTGATTTGTATAAAGTCTAGTCAATTCAATGGCTTAGTCTTGAACATTTCTACCGCTACAGAAAAATGGCGACTCTTTTGGGGAAAGATTGACCTCTTGCTGGTCCATCCCTAAGTGGGTTAAGCCTGTCTTTGTTTATATATGTATATGTGCAATTGATTATGTGTTACATTTTGTATATATGTTTGTTTGGATTTTCCTGGTTTTCAGGGTGCTTGGTGATTACTCATAAGTCTTATACCCAGACTTGGGAAAACTTTAAGATAGGACGGGCGATATAGTCATGTTAACTTTGAGGGAGTAATCCCAAAAAAGGAGGCATGAGATCCCCCACTCAGTTGAAGCCCCTTTGACTGTAGTGTCGTTTACCGAGTAATCGGGAAGACGTACTGCTTTCGACTTGGGAGCCTGCTGAAACTAAGGACCGTAGAGTACCAAACCCATCTTGGCCTTTTAGGTGTAGTGCGGAAGCTATGACGGAGTAATCCGGAAATAGTTGTCACGCGATACTACGCTCAGACGAGTCTTTCTTGAGAATATTACTAACTACCGAGTTAATCGGGAAGTTGGTAATATTCGAAGGAAGGATGTAGACTCTGGGAATATCTAGAACCTTGTTCAGCAAGTGATAACTTTTTAGACCAACACCTTATGGGTAGTACCTTCGACCTCATGCTAGTGACGTTGAACCTATGAACCCTATATGTGTGATCTTGTGTATGATTGTTGCATCATGCATCCATGCACTCATAAGCATATTTTGAAGAAAATAATATTTCAAGGGATTTAAAGGTTGACTATTCGTGAATATCTCAGGTACTGTTAACCATGGATTCTGGAAAGAGAAAGACCAGGAAATACAATTTCAAGGATCCCAAGATAGATGAGTTGGTCAGTATAATTCCAGAGATTGAGTGTCCTGCAGACTTTCGGAAAAAATATGGATCCATCATTCTTCTCATGAAGCTGAAGATGAAGGAGGGTATTCTCTCGACCTTGGTCCAGTTCTATGATCCGGTGTATTACTGCTTTACTTTTCCCGATTATCAGTTGATGCTTGCACTGGAGGAGTATTCCTATCTATTGGATTTACCCGTTACTGATCGTGTTCCTATTACTGGTTTGGAGGGTGAGCCTAAACCACATGACATTGCTACTTTGATTCATCTAGGAAAGTCTGAGGTGGAAGCCCATATGACTACTAATGGAGGGATTAGAGGATTACCAGCCCAGTTCTTATTGGAGAAAGCTCGTTACTTTTCCAGAATGAAGAGTATGGTTTCTTTTGAGGCCATCTTTGCTCTGCTTGCTTATGGATTATTCTTATTTCCTAATGTGGACAAGTTTGTCGACATTAACGCCATTAGGATTTTCATGATTGGAAACTCGGTTCCTACACTGTTGGGTGATGCTTATTACTCTGTTCATCTTCGGAGTTCTTATCATGGGGGAATGATTATCTGTTTCACGCCTTTGTTGTACCGGTGGTTCATCTCTCATATGCCTCAGTCTGATGCTTTTTGGGATGTCAAGAAGGAACCTCATTGGGCTCCTAAGATCATGGCACTTACTCACTCGGATATTGATTGGAATCATCGAGCTTATCAGGATGTAGAGATTATTGACAGTTGTGGTAGTTTCCCTAATGTACCTCTTCTTGGTAATAAGGGAGGAATTAACTATAACCCTGTTCTTGCATGGTGACAGCTTGGTTACCCGATGAGGGATAAACCGAATAGTATTCATTTGAGTAGTTTCTTTCTGAAGGTAGGAGAAGACCACAGGGAAGCTAGGGAGAAGATTGCGAAGGCCTGGCGTCACATTCATAAGAAAAGTAGGAAAGATTTGGGACCTAGGGGTGTTGTTTCTTTGGAGCCATATCTTCAGTGGGTCCAATCGAGAGCCATCCAATTGAAGATGCCGTATACTCCAGAGACACCCATGCCTGATCTGTTTGTGAAGACCAATCCTCCTTTATTAGATGATCTAGAAGAGTTGCAGCTTGCTTTAGTTAGGATGCAACAGGAAAGAGATGCTTGGAAGAACAAGTTCCAGACTTTAGAGAGTTCCTACAAAGCAGACTTGAAGGAGAAAGATGATTTGATCGAGATCCTTGAGAGTCGAGCAGTAGAGTCTATAGAGAGGCAAGGGGGTTTATTTTCTCCTAAGCCTCAAACAAGTGCTGATTACTCACTTCCTGCTTCAGAGGATTGGAAGGAAGTTGCCATCAGGCATGTGGAAGAAAACCGGAGGTTGAGAGCTCGGATTGCCAGGCTCACAGGGAAGCGCCGGCGTATAGATTGATCTCTATCAGTTTCTTTCTCTCAGGATTTTTAGATTGTATTTTCATCTTGTACTTGGGATCATTAAAACTTATAACCCATTTTGAAGTTATTATAATAAAAGTTTTTCAGTATTTTAAATGCGTTATTATTTTGATGTTTGCAATATGTCTATAAACGTTAAATCCCTTGAAATATTAAATGATAAAGTAAAAATAATCATATGCATTGTATCTCATGCATCATATTGCACATATTTATTGCATTTATTATGCATATCCAGGTGCCTTACCCAGCTTTTTGCTTCGTTCAGCAAACTGACTCATCACTACAACACTCGGGCTAACTTCAAAAAGAAGATGGACAACTTGGAACAGGAGAATTGCGAGCTACGCGAAGAAGTTTCTGCTTTAAAGGCTGGCTTGCCCAATTTTACTACTATGATGGAAGCTCTGGTGGTTGCTCAGAATCAGCCACCGAGTGTTCAACCTCAACCAACAAGGGCAAATGCTGAAGTTCCTACTGTTCATGTATCCACTACTCCAACTGTTGTTCAAAACCGCATGCCTCAGTGTTATCCGTGGGGAATGCTAGAGAATTTTACACCTGAAGGTTTCAATCTTGGCCCCCAAGATGCTCCAGTGGTTCCAAATGTTGTTACTCTAGCACCTCATGTGGTGCATACTGTTCCTGTTGCACCTCCTTCGGTGAATTTGGTTTTGTTTGTTAATGAAGATGTGTGTCGTCCTTTCCCTTCGCCGAGTGAAGACTTGGGTCTTTATGACATAATGGATGATTTCCAAGATTAGTTTGATAGAATGCAAAGAGAGATGAAGGCTCTTAGGGGAAAAGAGTTATTTGGGCAGAATGTGAATGAGCTGTGTTTGGTCCCGAATGTCAAAGTGCTTGCTAAGTTCAAGGTCCCGGAGTTTGAGAATTACAAGGGAAACACTTGCCCTCGTTCTCACTTGGTGATATATGTAAGGATAATGTCTACCCACACCGATGATCAGCGTCTTCTAATTCACTTTTTCCAGGATAGTCTGACCGGCGCAGCATTGAAATGGTACATGAGTTTAGACATCGCCAACATTCATACCTTTAATGATTTGGGAGAAGCATTCATAAAACAATACAAGTACAATGTGGACATGGCACCCGATCGTGACCAACTTAAAGCCATTGTTCAGAAAGACAGAGAATCGTTCAAAGAGTATGTGCAGAGATGGCGTGAAGTGGCTGCACAAGTGATTCCTCCCATGGAGGAGAAGGAAATGACTAAAAAATTTCTGAAGACACTAAGCGCTTTCTACTACGAAAGAATGGTAGCAAGTGCCCCAAGTGATTTTACAGAGATGGTAAGGATGGGTGTCCGCCTAGAAGAGGCAGTAAGAGAAGGCCGTTTGACAAAGGGTGAAGGATTTAGATGTGTGAAAAAGCCAGCTTATGGGTTCATAAAGAAGAAAGAGGGGGATACCAATGTTATCATACAAGAGAGGAGAGTAAATACTCCTAGAAGGAATTAATAGCGTCACCAGCAAGTTGCTTCAATGACTCCTGTTATGAATTTCGCTCCAACTACCATTGCTTATCAAAGACAGTCCCAGTAGGGGAACCAAGGGAATAATCAGAGAAGGGAGAACTATGACCCTATTCCCATGAGTTATGCATAACTACTACCAACATTGATTCAGAAGAAGTTGGTCCAGACACGACCACCTCCAGCAGTACCATCACCGTTGCCTTGGTATTACAAAGCAGACCAGACGTGTGCCTTTCATCAGGGAGCACCAGGGCATAGTGTTGAAAATTGTTATCCTTTGAGGACTGAAGTGCAAAGGTTGGTGAAGTCTAGAATTTTATCTTTCAAATACATGGGACCTAATGTAAAAGAAAATCCTCTACCTAAGCACGGGGGAGTGAATGCTGTGAATATGGTGGCCGATTGTCTAGGTGACTTCCGGATTTTTGACATTAATCTGGTTAGAGGGGATTTGGTGAAGATGCATGCAGACCTCTGTGAATTCAGTTATTATACGCATGACCATGCCGGTTGTGCTATTTGTAGTACAAACATACAGAGTTGTGAGAAGATAAAGGCTGATTTACAGGAGATGATGGATGAAGGTCTAATTCATATAATCAGACCTAGGGCAGAATATGAAGAGGAAGTTAATATGGTTTCTGGATGTCCGGGCGAATTCATAATTTTTGAAATAGAGCATTTTAATGAAGATCTCGTGCAGTTGCATGCAACTTTTTGTCGTACTACTGGTCAGGTGGAACACCAATATAGATCTTGCATAGTTTGTTGTCGAGACCCCCGAGGATGTGCTATTGTGAGAGAGGGTGTTCAATTGCTGTTAGACAATAGAACTATCAAGATCACAGGTCAGAGAGATGATTATCACGAGATTGATATGGTTGAAGTTTGTTTGATGGGAGAAGAGTCAGAAGAAGAATATGCCTCCGTGGATGAGTATTTCTCTTCAGACGAAGATTTGTTTGTCAGAAATGGTCTTTTGAGGGCTGATTGTGTCGAGGAAGGTGTAAACGTCATTGTACCTTATTTTGGTGCACCCGCTCACCTTGAGGTGGAGTACCATAGAAAACTAGCTGTTACCCCATTGGTAATTAGTCTTCCAGGACCTGTTCCCTATAAATCAGATAAGGTTGTGCCTTACAAATACAATGCTACAATCTTGGAAGATGGGGTGGAAGTTCCCATCCAGCCAATGCCAGATGTTGGAAATATATCTGATAATAGCAGGGTGACCCGTAGTGGTCGTGTGTTCGCGTCGGTTATTCAAAGAGACGTTGTTGCTGGAAAGAAAATTGCTGAGAACGATGAGCCTAAGAAGGCAGCAGGAGAGACTAGTGGAGCTACATTGGAGAAAGAAGTGGATGATATCTTGAAGATAATTAAAATGAGCGACTATAAAATTGTAGACCAGCTATTGCATACTCCTTCAAAGATATCCATTCTAGCTTTATTGATGAATTCCTCCGCTCATAAAGAATCACTGATGAGAGTACTAGACCAAGCTTTTGTAGAGAATGACATGCCATTAGATCAATTCAGTAGCGTAATTGGAAACATTACGTCATGTAACAACTTAAGTTTCTGCGATGATGAGTTACCAGATGAAGGGAGGAATCATAATCTGGCCCTCCACATATCTATGTACTGCAAGAATGATTCATTATCCAATGTGCTAATTGATAACGGATTCGCATTGAATATTATACCAAGAAGTACCCTCATGAAGTTAAAGTATCAGGGAACACCTATGCACCAGAGTGGCATCATTATGAAGGCTTTTGATGGGTCGAGGAAATCTGTCATCGGTGAGGTGGACTTGCCCATTCACATAGGACCACATTTTTTCTTGATAACTTTCCAGGTAATGGAAATTATTCCCGCATATAGTTGTTTTCTAGGACGGCCATGGATACACGAAGCAGGGGTTGTCACTTCAACTCTGCATCAGAAGCTAAAATTTTTGCGTGAAGTGAAGGTAGTGATCATAAATCGAGAGCAGGCATTATTGATATCCCATCTATCCTCTTTCAGTATTGTAGAAGCGGATGAGGCTGCTGTTGGAACCCAGTTCCAAGCCCTATCCATTGATAACATAAGGAAGAATGAGAATTCTATGGTTTCCCTGAAGGATGTGCAACAGGTGGTGCGCAATGGTCATAATGCAGTTTGGGGACGACTTGTGGATCCACCAATGAACAAGAACATAACTGGTTTGGGTTTCTCTCTGAATATTGGTAAAGGCGAAGGTTTGAAGTCAAAGTATTTTGTGAACAATTATCATGATGTTTTCCGCAGCAGAGGCTACCTCCATCCGATTGGTTCTGGAATTAATGTTGTTAAAGAGGATAAAGCAGAGCAGGAAGCACCGAATTATGTGACGCATGGAGTCCGAGTTCAGAACTGGGTCACCATTGATGTTCCTTCTTGCATACATATTTCAAAGTAATTTGTTTTGTTAATATGTTTCTTTCTTTTGAAAAGCTTTCACTCTGCCCAAGGTGGAAGTATTAATGTTGTAGGGCTTATCTGTTTGCTATAACTTTTAAGATCATTAATAAAAGTTGTCTTTGCTTCCAAAATTATGTCTTTTATTTTCTGCTTTTTTCTTGGGAAATTGTAATAAAAAAACCCTTTCAAAATAAATAACAACTGAAAATTAATCTTCATGATCACTTGTTATATGTGTCAGTTTCTAAAAACAATCATAAATCATATGTGCAGATTAATTAAAAAACCCGTTGAATATAATGACCCTGCACCCTCTCCCAACTTTGATTGTCTTGTGTTTGGGGATGAAGAAGAAGATTATGATGAGATTCCAGAAGAGGTCTCACGGATGCTTGAGCGCGAGGAAAATACCATTCAGCCATATAAAGAGTCGTTGGAAGTGGTTAATTTGGGTTCAGAAGAAGATCCGAAGGAGGTCAAGATTGGAGCATCGTTGCATCCTGATGTAAGGAGCGGGTTGATTGAGCTGTTGAAAGAGTATGTGGATATTTTTTCTTGGTATTATCAAGATATGCCTGGTCTAGATACATACATTGTCGAGCATCATTTATCGTTGAAGCCAGAGTGTTCGCCACTTAAACAAAAGTTGAGAAGAACCCACCCGGATATGGCAATAAAGATCAAAGAGGAGGTCCTAAAACAGATTAATGCTGGTTTTCTTGTGACATCAGTGTATCCCCAGTGGATTGCCAATATTGTCCCAGTAAAAAGATGGAAAAGTCCGTATGTGCGTAGATTACAAAGATCTAAATAAAGCTAGTCCAAAAGATGATTTTCCATTGCCTCACATTGACATGTTAGTGGATAGCACAGCAAAATTCAAAGTATTCTCGTTCATGGACGGATTTTATGGGTATAATCAAATAAGAATGGCTCTAGAGAACATGGAAAAAACAACTTTTATCACACCCTAGGGAACATTCTATTACAGAGTGATGCCCTTCGGGTTGAAGAACGCTGGTGCAACGTACCAGAGGGCTATGGAAACCCTATTCCATGATCTGATGCACAAAGAAATTGAAGTATATGTTGATGATATGATTGCCAAATCCCAAACTGAAGAAGGGCATATCGAAGATTTGTTGAAGTTGTTTCAGTGTTTGAGGAAGTATCGTCTCTGCTTGAATCCAAATAAATGCACCTTCAGAGTTAGATCGGGGAAATTGTTGGGTTTTAGTGTTGGCCAGAAAGGAATTCAAGTTGACCCTGATAAAGTCAAAGCAATTCAAGAAATTCCAGCACCAAGAACTGAAAAGCAAGTCATGGGTTTCCTCGGGTGTTTGAATTATATCTCCAGATTTATTTCCCACATGACTGCAACGTGTGAACCAATCTTTAAGTTGTTAAAGAAAGATCAAGTTTGTGTGTGGACAGACGATTGCAAAAGGGCATTTGAAAGTATTAAAGAATATCTGCTTGAACCTCCTATCTTGCTCCCTCCCGTAGAAGGAAGACCGTTGATTATGTATCTAATAGTGTTGGATAAATCCATGGGTTGTATTCTAGGACAACAGGATGAAATGGGAAAGAAAGAGTTCACCATTTATTATCTCAGCAAAAAGTTCACTGATTGTGAGTCACGGTATTCTATGCTAGAAAAAACATGTTGTGCTTTGGCCTGGGCGGAAAAGCGTTTGCGGCAGTATATGTTGAATCATACTACTTGGTTGATCTCCAAAATGGATCCAATCAAGTATATTTTTGAAAAGCCTGCTCTTATTGGGAGAATTGCCCACTGGAAAATGTTGTTATCTGAATATGATATCGAGTACCGCACTCAAAAGGCTATTAAAATTAGTGTGTTGGCAGATTACCTTGCTCACCAGCCGGAGGAGGATCATCAGTCTGCAGAGTATGAATTCCCCGATGAAGATGTGATGTTCTTGAAAGTGAAAGATTGTGATGAACCATTTCCCGAGGAGGGCCCCGACCCTGAATCTCGTTGGATTATGGTATTTGATGGAGCTGTGAATGCTTATGGTAAAGGAATCGGTGTTGTGATTGTTACTCCTCATGGCTCTCACATTCCTTTTACTGCGAGGTTAACATTTGATTGCACTAATAATATGGCAGAATATGAGGCTTGCGTCATGGGTCTTGAGGAAGCTATTGATCTCAGAATCAAGATTCTAGATGTTTATGGTGATTCAGCCTTGGTAATAAATCAGATTAAAGGAGAATGGGACACTCGTCACCCTGGCTTGATCCTTTACAAAGATTATGCTAGAAGATTACTATCCTTCTTCAATAAAGTTGAATTCCATCACATTCCTAGAGATGAAAATCAAATGGCGGATGCTCTGGAAACTCTGGCTTCCATGTACCAAGTAAATGCTTGGAATGATATACCCTGAATTACAGTTCGACGGCTAGATAGGCCCGCTCATGTGTTTGCGATAGAGGAGGTAGCAGATGAAAAACCTTGGTATTATGATATCAAGCATTTTCTTCAGACTCAGGAATACCCGTTTGGTGCGTCAAAGAAAGATAGAAAGACACTGAGAAGATTGGCAAGCTGTTTCTTCCTCAGTGAAAATGTGTTATACAAGAGGAATTTTGACATGGTCTTGCTCATATGCGTGGATAGACACAAAGCAGACATGTTGATGCATGAGATCCATGAAGGTTGATTTGGCACTCATGCTAATGGACATTCAATGGCTAAAAGGATGCTAAGGGCAGGTTATTATTGGTTGACAATGGAATCTGATTGTTACAAATTTGTAAAGAAGTTCCATAAATGCAAGATTTACACAGATAAGATCCATGTACCTCCGACACTTCTCCATGTGATTTCCTCCCCGTGGCCTTTCTCTATGTTGGTTATTGACATGATCAGGATGATAGAACCCAAATCTTCGAATGGACACCGTTTCATCTTGGTAGCAATTGACTACTTTACTAAATGGGTAGAGGATACTTCGTATGCCAATGTTACCAAGCAGGTGGTTGTGCATTTCATCAAAAACAACCTTATATGCCGGTATGGTGTGCCGAGCAGAATCATCACTGACAATGGCTCGAATTTGAACAACAAGATGATGACTGAACTCTGTGAAGAATTCAAGATTGTCCATCATAATTCATCTCCATACAGGCTAAAGATGAATGGGGTTGTTGAAGCTGCTAATAAGAATATCAAGAGAATTATCCAGAAAATAGTTGTTACTTATAAGGATTGGCATGAAATGCTCCCTTTTTCTCTACATGGATATCGAACATATGTTCGCACTTCAACAGGAGCAACCCCGTTTTCTCTAGTGTATGGAATAGAAGTTGTACTCCCTGTCAAGGTAGAGATTCCCTCGTTGTGTGTGATAATGGAAGCCAAATTGAAAGAGGCTGAATGGGTTCTGAACACGTTTGACCAATTGAATTTGATTGAAGAGAAGAGAATGACAGCTTTATGTCATGGGCAGTTATATCGGAAAAGAATGAAGAAAGCATTTGACAAAAATGTCAAACCTCGTGAATTCAGAGAAGGCGAACTCGTGCTCAGGAAGATCATGTCTTTCAACACTGATTTTAGGGGAAAGTGGACTCCCAATTTTGAAGGCCCGTATGTTGTCAAGAAAGCCTTCTCTGGTGGTGCATTAATTCTTGAAACTATGTGTGATACGGTGGGAGAACTGACTATGATTTTTGCGTTTGTATTCGCACTTGTTCGGTTGAGCAAGAGTCGCCACCGACTTTTTATTCTATCCTAAAGGAAAGGTTAAAAAAGCACAGCAAAAACCTTTTGAGATATTTCGTGGGTTCGGGGGGTAGATTATGAAAAGGGAAGGTATTAGCACCCTTTTCATCCATGGTTATCCATGGGCTCTTAGTTACTTGGTTTTTTAGATCACTTGCCTTGATTGCTTGAAAATGGTGTGTGTGTGTGTGTGTGTGTGTGTGTGTGTTTTGAAAATGTTTTTTTGAAGAAGATGCCTTGTCTTAGGCTACCCTTGTAACAATTCTTTACTCGAATGTTTTACAAAGGTGTGTATATTTTCGAAAAGATGTTTCAAAGTGTTTTTGAGAGTTTGTTTTTGAAAGTATTTGTGGAATGTGGTTTTTGAAGAGAAGGCAAGTGTTTTTTTTTGCAAGTTTGATCTCAAGTAACTAAGAGTTTTGTCTACCCTATTGTACTCAAAGGTTTTCTCTATGTTTTCAACCCTTTTTAACAATTTTGTTCCACCATTGAATTTGATGGACAATCTTGCGTTTAGGATGTTTAACGGGACGGGCGCGGGTCATCGTATGGACCATGAATGCAATGATGCCAAGTGTCTTTGGCAATTTGCTTTGAAGGGACTATGATCATTCCGTTTAGGCAACTTTCAAAAGCGTCATCGAGGGACTTATGATCATTTTGAATTCGTTTTTGCCAAAGAAACTCGACGTGCAAGCATGGCCCATTTTTGAAGGCAACATGTGGGATTACCCTAGAGGGTGCAAGTGTGATTGTGTATTGACTTCATGTATTTGTCTTGTATTAGGTTATCTAGCGTTTGATTTTATGTACATGCAAACCCTAGGTCTAACCATGGTATAATTGAAAACAGTAAATTGCGGAAATGTAAAGTCTACGCTATTACAAAATAGGTATCCGGGAGTGGGGGTACAATGTTCACAAATGGGGATGAAACTTTAGGAATGTAGTGTCCAATAAGTTACAACCAAATCGAATTTGCGATCAAATGTAAATGTAACGAATATACAAATATAAGTAAATGTACAATGTATCAAATGCAAGTATATTGTGTAAATGCACGTGTATATGTGTATGTAATTATTTACAGGTGCAAAAATGTGAATTTAAATGCGTATTATTAAGTATTGTTTTAACTTAAAGAATCAAATGTTTATTTACTTAATTAGTCTTGTAATCTTGTATATTGTTAATATGTACAAAAAAAGAATGTTTTGATTAAATGTTTTAAGTTCTAATTATATATATATAAAAAAATGTATTTTGTCTTGATTATGTACAAAGAGGATATTTTAATTAAAAGAAAAAAAAGTGTTTTCAATTTTAATTATATTGTGTAATAAAAATGTATCTTTATATGTATGTACAAAGAAAATTTAAATTAAATGTTTTAAATTAAAAATGTATTTTTATGTATTTTAGTATTAATGTATTAGTGAAAAATATATTAAGTTAGAGAAAAAATATATTGTGTTTAAAAAAAATATTTTATATATAAAAGAAAAGGGTTTGTGTTAATTTATTAACAAAATAAACTTGTTTATATAAAAAAAAAGGTAAGTTAATTAATTAACAAAATAAACTTGTTTATATAAAAAAAGGGGTAAGTTAATTAATTAACATAAAAAGAACTTGTTTTATATAAAAAAAAGGTTAAAGCTTTTGAATGGGCCTTTGGGAGGTTATGGCCCAAACAAGAGAAACGAGGGGGGGTGTATGACTTAGAACGCTTGGGCTCAGATGCCTCAGAAACGCGTTAGGCCCATAGTTTGAACGAACAGTTTTAGGGTTTTGTTAATTTGTTTTCATTTGGGACATACGCTTAGGGTTGTGTAACGACAGCGGCGCCGTTCGTATCGCTTGTCTTCTCCGATTGCAAAACCCTTCGCCTCAGCCACCAGCGCCGTTTGCCCTCCTCCCCTCAGATCACTCAGGCGACGATTAAACAAGGTAGCGCTTTGTCTCTCTTTATTAGGCGTTTTAGACTTCCATGTTATGATTTTACTGCTTCTTTTGATTAAGATGTCTTGATTCTGTTTGTTTATGTTGTGTTCATTATTGATTTTGTTGGAGGTACGCGAGAAGGGATGAAAGAAAATCTATTACCTTTACTGAGGAGGGGAAGGAGTGGTGGAGGCGCGTAGGAGGCTTGAGCGGAGAATACGCGTGATGATGCTAGCTTAGCAAGGACTCCTGGTACTCTTTATCTTTTAGGGTTCAATGATGTATTCTGAGAACTTAACATGATATCATTTCTTTTCTTCTTCTCCCTGTTGCCTCGTTGCTTCTGTTTGATTGCCTTTTTGATTTGCTTTGTATGATGCCCTGTGATGAGTACTCCTTTGAGGGCCTGCCTTGAATGTGCTTCTTTGTCCCTTCTCTGAGTTTCCTTGAATATGCTTCTTTTGTCCCTTCTCTGAGTTGCCTTGAATATGCTTCTCGTTTGTTTATGGCCCAATGATGAGTACTCCTTTGAGGGTTATGTGGTTTGGCTTTGGATGCTTTGTATGTGGGTTGAATGCTATGCTTGAATTTGATTCGGTTGGTATTGAGAGGTACGTCTGAGCAGGTTGTGTTGGTTTAGCTTGTTGGACTAGTTTGGCCTTAGGTTGAGTTTGACAGGTTCAGCAGGTTTTTGATTCTTACACAGGGCCTTATGGGCTTTGGCTTGACAGGTTTAATGGCTTAGCAGATTCTCTGAGTTTGAGCTTTAGTTTGACAGTGGTTTATGTTTGAATGGCAAGGCTCTTCTTTTTTTGTTTGAAACTGGGTGAGTATTGGGTTTTTGTTGAGTTGAATGTTTGGATGTATTTGGATTAGGCTTGAAGCTGGACATGTTTTAGCTTGTTTATGCTTTTTGTCTGAGTTTGATGATAGGCAGGTTTAGAGCTTCAGCAGGTTTGAGTCTTGACAGTTTATGCTTAGGCAGGTTTGGTGCTTCAGGTTTGATGCTTCAGGATTGATGCTTCAGGATTGATGACTTTCAAGCAGGTTTAAGGATTTGGGTGATTTTATCTGGTTTATGCTTCTTGGTTTAGGCAGGTTGGGTTTTTGTTTGACAGGGTATACAGGTTTGTGAGGTTTCAGCAGGCTTGTGTTATCTGGTTGTGAGGCTTTTTGGTTCTTATGCTTGTCAAAAAACAACAGGTTCAAGGTCCTTTGGGACTTGGAGGCTTATCAGTTTTGTATCTCTTTTGTATTGGTTTGCTTCCTCCTTTTATCCACTGTGTTCAGTTTTTGTTTATTTTCTTCCTTCCTGCCTAAAGCCTAAACCTGCTTTCTTTGCTCTCTTTTTCTTCTCTCTCAGTACAGTTTGCATTAAAATAATATTATGCTTTGTACTTTTCTTTTCTGAAAGAGCCACTTTTTTGGGAAATGATGAAAAATGAAATGGTTTGCTTGCATATCAATTTTTCCTCTGCATATTTGTCCCTTCTTCCAGATTTTGTGCTTTTGACATCTTTCCAAATCTTTTGAATAGCTTTGTGACAATAACTTGTACTTTGACAATTTTTGGATGGTTTGAAAGTTGTGATTCAGTTTGGACTTTCTGTTTGTATTGAACTATGCAGTTTGACAATTTTTGAATTGTGCAATTTGACTTTTGTGCATTCATTTTTAGCAAATAAAAATTCGTCCCTCTTTGTGAACCGGGAGAAATCCCGTGATTTGAAGAGAGGGTTAACTGATCCCAATCAGTGGCTCTTAATGATGAATTTTATATCTGTCTCTTTATTTATTTATCTGCTATTTGACTTTTCCTCCTTTTCTTTTGCAGATGAATAATTGGATGGAGAGGGGTATTAAATGAAGAATGAAGAATTGGAGACTTAGAAAAAATAGGATAGTTTCATTTTTTTTTATTTAAATTTAAATTAATGTAAAATCATTGTTGTAAATAAATTGTAAACAATAATTGTACGAATAATTTAAAAATAAATAAAAGTTTTTATTATCCAATTAATTTTATTTCCTCCTTTTTCAATTATTTACTTATTATTTATAATTCTTTAAATTAAAATAACTGAAAATTAAATTCCAGATATTTAATCTTTAGAATAATAAATAATCAACTAAACATTGATTCCACGTTGATCAAAATAATGAACTTGGCGCTTCCATCATCCAAAGCAAAGCACAGTCAAACGCAATAACTGATCAGACGCATTCCCTTCTTACTGATTTCTTACCAAACACTGTAAATCCAAACTGAATGTATCCTTTGACATGTTCAAACAAACAAATGTGAATTCAAACCAAATGCCTTCTTTTACTGATTAAATCAAACAATGCGTATTCAAACCAAATCCCGGAACAACTTGCAAAGCACCGTAGAATTAAATCTTTCTGAAGAGTCGCGCACGAAAACCCTAATTCCTGATTAAATGCCAAAGAGCGTTCGCCTGATCAAAGTTGAGCCAAAGTCAACCAAAACCCTAAACCAACTGTGTGAAACATTCCAGAGCCCTGAAAATCAATGAAACCCTAATTGTGTCCTGACTGACGAGAAAAGTCTGTTTTACCGATTCTTGAGCCAGTTTGAAAAATCAAGAAACGCCTGAAGCTGCGATTTCTTGTGGAAAAATGCGAGGGCAAATTTTGGGGTACAACACTATGGATGGCGAGGAGTTCCCACATCCCATGAATGCTGACGCAGTCAAGAAATACTTCGCCTAAAGAAATAAAAGAACAGCTCGCTAAGTTGAAAACCCGAAAGGGCGGATTAGGCAAAAAAGAGCGTCTCGGTAGGCCGAAAACCCGAAAGGGCGGTCTAGGAAAAAATTAGAGACATAAACAGAATAAATCTCCCGCTAAGTTGAAAACCCGCAAGGGAAGCTTAGGCAAAAGTTAGGGACTTTCTTGGCAAGTAACTACGTCATACAAGACTTGATCGTTGAAGCAACAATCTTCTTGGATTCTCACCATACCTCAACGGAAGCTGCTGCCCAGGATTTCAAAAGTTGTTAGGGGGGATAATGGTCACTGTATCTCAATGTATCTTTTCCATTATGTATTACCATTTCCTAAACTTTGTAATCATCCATGGAGTCTCGCCATTCGCAAACTACCATTCTATTAATGAAATTCGAGCTTTTGCCCAACTCTTTGTGTTCTTATCTTTATTTAGCTTGCAAAGACATCATTTATTACTGATGATAACTGTTAAAGCGAAAATATTAAAAAAGCAAAATTGACTTTTCAAAAAGGAGAGAGATCTTTACAAATTCAATTTACTTTGGGATTTGTGTTGAAACGATGACAAAAAGAATGGTGGTCCTAAGAATGAACAAACTCCGATTGTTTTAAGAAGATTTACTCCCTTCATGTAAGTTTTCTCAAGTCATTTTGCTGGTAGGTGCGCAATCTTTGTTTGTTTCACAGATAGTTAAAGACGACATCAGTGGGTGCAAGGTACAGTATTGGGTTTATGATCCCATTATCACCAGTCAGGTCTTGATTCCTTTTTTGGGGTTTGCATGGTCAGAAGTCTCCGTCTCAGATTCCCCAGCAGGTTTTCCATCATATGATGAAAGTTTTGGCATTAATATTGACTTCTTGATTTCCCAGGAAGGTTATCCCAGGGCATCTCTTGTTTGGAATGAGTATTCGTGATGAAAGTTTTCTCCAGGGAGGTAGGCTTGAATCCCCCAATGAGGTTTGGTTATGTCGGGGTCAGTCTGCTTTATTTGAGGCTGGTCTCGCAATCTCCAGTAGGCATGTTGCTTTTGGAAAACTGTTTTCTCCAATGAAACCGGAAGAAGGATGTTCTATCCCGATATTTGTGTGATTCGGCTACATCCAGATTATGTTTCTCCTCAGTAAAGTTAAGGCAGACAACGGGTTTAGTTTCTGCAGTTGCTTTTACTTTTCTTGGATTGATCTTTCTGGTTGAAGTTTAGCCCAATGTTGTTAGTACCTGAGGCGGTTTTGTTTGTTTGTACTGATTATGTATCCTTTTACCAGCATATGCACGATAGCACTCATACATTCATACATACATCATGCATTGCTAAAAAACATCGTTCATTAAATTGATGTTCTGAACTTTCCTGCAGCGCTCTCTGCTTAGTTGAATTTGGTTTTCCTCTTGAGTTTATTTCTCAAAAGATGTATCTGCACTGGCCCTCTTGCTCCAATTTATTTCTGAATCGAATTTATGGATCTTTGAAAATTTTGAGTATGGGTTTGTGCATTTATTTTGCACGAGAAGATTTTATCTCCTCAGCAGGAATATCATGGAATGTCCTCGGGAAGTCATATTGCTATTCCCAGAAAGTCATTTCTCTTTGCAATTCCCCTAGACAATAAGAGGAAGTCTCTTTATTTGAGACAGATTACATATTACCCTTTCCAGGCAGATTTCCTTGGTTGAAGAAGAAGTTGAGGCCCGTTCTTGGAAAAACACCAGAATCTTGGGGAAACTTGATATATTTTTCTTTTGCTACCTTCAGTGAACGTTGGTAGTACATCGGCAGTGAACATCGGTGTTTGTTATCTTTTTGCTATCTTCAGTGACTGTTGATAGTTCATCGTCAGTGAACGGCGGTGATATGATATATTTTCTTTCTACCTTCAGTGAACGTTGGTAGTACATCGGCAATGAACGTTGATGTTTGCTATCTTTTTTCTATCTTCAGTGAATGTTGATAGTTCATAGTCAGTGAACGGCAGTGATATAATATATTTTCTTTTGCTATCTTCAGTGAACGTTGATAGTTCATCGTCAGTGAACGGTGATGATATGATATATTTTCTTTTGCTACCTTCAGTGAACGTTGGTAGTACATCGGCAGTGAACGTCGGTGTTTGTTATCTTTTTGCTATCTTCAGTGAACGTTGATAGTTCATCGTCAGTGAATGGCGGTGATATGATATATTTTCTCTTTCCACCTTCAGTGAATGTCGGTAGTACATCGGCAGTGAACATCGGTGTTTGTTATCTTTTTGCTATCTTTAGTGAACGTTGATAGTTCATCGTCAGTGAATGGTGGTGATATGATAAATTTTCTCTTTCTACCTTCAGTGAACGTTGGTAGTACATCGGCAGTGAATGTCGGTGTTTCTTATCTTTTTGTTATCTTTAGTGAACGTTGATAGTTCATCGTCAGCAAACGGTGGTGATATGATATATTTTCTCTTTCTACCTTCAATGAACGTTGGTAGTACATCAGCAGTGAATGTCGGTGTTTCTTATCTTTTTTCTATCTTCAGTGAACGTTGATAGTTCATCGCCAGTGAACGGAGATGATATGATATATTTTCTCTATCTACCTTCAGTGAACATTGGTAGTACATCGGCAGTGAACATCGGTGTTTGTTATCTTTTTGCTATCTTTAGTGAACGTTGATAGTTCATCATCAGTGAACGGAGATGATATGATAAATTTTCTCTTTCTACCTTCAGTGAATGTTGGTAGTACATCGGCAGTGAACGTCGGTGTTTGTTATCTTTTTTCTATCTTCAGTGAACGTTGATAGTTCATCGTCTGTGAATGGTGGTGATATGATATATTTTCTCTTTCTACCTTAACTAAACGTTGGTAGTACATCGGCAGTGAACGTCGATGCTTGTTATCCTCCTCTCTGATTCTATTCTTGTGGCTTACCAGTGATTTATTTTCCTGGTGGGATTGCTCTTTTGTTTCTACATTTCAGATTGCATCCCCAATGCTACTTTGCGTCTCTTTTGTTCCATTCATATGCATTCATATGCATAAATGTTTGCATGGCATCTTAGGGCCAAAAACAAGGTTTGTTTTATATTTAAGTGTCTTCGATCATGTCGACACGAAGATTTTTAACCTTCGTATCTCCGGATAGAAGAAACTTAAATAAGGGCAGCTGTTGTACCCCAATTTTTGCCGCTAAGATCCCTTCATCATACCATATTGTTTCAATCACCACAAGATCACATTCAGGTTTTTGGTTCTTCTCCCTATCTTTAGCCTTGCTCATTTGAGGATTTACCAAGCACCTTGAATTGTTTTCTTTGGTGATCATGGATATTTTTCTTTGATTTTCTCTCTAAATTAACAAAATACAATATTGGTTTGTCTTACTTGTTAATAATGTAGGTCAAGGCAATGAGGTTTAACAAGTTGCATCATGGGTTCATGAGTTTATTTCCATTCCCTAGTCAAAGTCTTGAGAGATTCAAACCTCACCATTGATTTTGTTTTGAAGTAGTTTTGGTGGCCATGAGTCCTCATCATCATCCTCAACAAATTCTATTCACAAAGGAATAATATTGGCACAAAAAAGTTTTTTCAAACTGGGCAAAGTACCACCAAGAATTCTCTTGATCTAGAGGCTAGGTTTTTGGACTTCAGAGAGGCATATCTTGCTCATCTTTTGGTATTTTTGAGTGATTCCAAAAACATTCTTCTCTTCAAAGAGTTACCAACAAATCACTTCAAAAGTTCCAATGAGTTTTCATGTGGAAGAAACTTGGTCATAACTTGGTCAATTTTAATCACCTTGAGCCCATTATTTTTTCATGATGACCCTAAGGGTGTGTACTTCATTCCTTCTTTTATGTGCAAAGTAATAAAATGGATGGAAGTTTCCTTAAGAATGCAAGAGATTATAGGTCATTTCATGATTTTTGGCCAACTTCAATAAGTCATAACTTGCTCAATTTTTGGAGATTTTGATTGGTTAAAATTGCAAAATGTCATTCAAGAGATCTACTTCATTCCATCTTTTTTTGGTCAAGAGCAAATTCTAAGTGGAAGGCCATGTTTGGATGCAAGAGATTATAGGTCATTTTTAAAGAAGAATTTGAAAAATTTCTAAGTATTAAAAGTCAACTCTTTTTGTTCAACTTTGACTCCATGTAGTTTTCAGCTCAAGCATCCATTTGGTTCCATTATTTTTCCATTGCAAAGCTTGTTACCTCATCTTTCCAAAGCATCAAGAATTTTTCCCCAAGACCCCCTGAGGTGGAAATGCCATTGAATTGAACTTGGTAACTTGGAACTGAAGTTTCACCTTAAGTCAGAATTTGAAATCCATGTTTTGGCCTTTAAACAACAAATTAGCACGCGTTTGTGATCTAAACATGTTTAACCAAGTTGCCAAAGTGGATTAGAGCCTTGAAACGCAAGGATTTGATGAGTTTTGATGCAAATCATATCACACTTTGCTCGTGCATCGAGTTCACACGATTTCCCTACAATTTGCTTCATTCCACACGCTTGAGCATTCCATTTTATTCCCTATAAATATAGGGTCATCCCCCATTCAATTCCCCAAGATTAGATAGCCAGAATCATCCTGCCAAACTTGCTTCACAACTCAGAATTCACCTACTTCGAATCCTATTCTCAAGCCTTTTTCAATCCATTTTTTTCATCAATTCACCTTCCTTGATCTTCCCTGAAGCTAACCATATAATCACATTCAAGAATCATGCCCTATATTGCTCCATAGAAGTCCAGTTTCAGAGCTCTGCAACTCAACTTCAATAGGTAGATTCCTTCATCAATTCTTCAAAACTTTGGTATCATTGTGTTTCTCTCATTGCCCTGGTTCTAGTTGCAACACTTACTTTTATCTGGAAGCACGTTTTGACCATGAAATTTCAAATCCCTTTTCAAAATTTTCTTTCCAAATTGCTTGAGTTATAGTTTATATAAATTTGACGCGAGGGTGTGGTTGTCTTCATCTTGAATAGACGAAGCGAATGGCATAGGTCTGAGCTTCTGATTTTATAGTTTGAGAGACCAGCAATTCGTGAAGGCTGGAGGTTGAACATGACCAACGTGTCATCTTCTAACCAATGAAAGCGTGCCATTTGTATTTTTTGAATTTCTGATTTTACATTTCATTCAGTGCTTTATTCACTAAAGACCATGATATGCACAGTGCGCCAGATCCTTTAGATTTTATTACTAACGCGTTTTGACTCTCATCCAATGGTCCCCATGTTTTTCTTTTATTTTCTTTTTCTGATTTTTATATTTTAATTGTTTTAAATTTCAAAAAATATAGAAAATTCATTTTTATTCCAAAAAATCTAAAAAAATTATGAAAAATATTTTTGATTATTCTCTTTCTGATTTTTATTTTTTCATAATTTAATTTTGTGTTTTGATATTTTTTATGAATTTTACACTTATTGGATTTGTTTAAATTGTTTAAAAATACTTTTACACATTTTTAAATTCTGAAAAAATTATGGAATGATCAATGATATTGTGACAAATATTGGTGACCTTATTTTATTTTTGTTTTTGACTTTGATATTTTTGTTTATTTTACCCATTTGTTTTAATTTTTAAAAATAGTTTCTGACTTCTAAAAATTCCGAAAAAATTTGTAAAATTACTTGGCCCCTTTCCTGATTTTTCTGTGCTCTTATTTTTCATTTCTTGATTAATTTGAATATAATTGGCATTTTCTTCATTATTTTCTATTTATTAAAACATTTTTAAACCCTTTAATGAACATATTAATTATATTATTATTTTGTGAATATTTTTTGGCTGTCTTGGGTTGATTTTTTGGTCATTGCTTTATTAACATCATTGGATCCATGGTGTTGAGTTTAACTCCACTAAAAATGGATGAATGATCTTATTAATAGTTTGATTAAATATTAATTCAAATGTGGTTTTTTTTTACCCTAATCCCTCTTCATCTTATCCCCTTCTTATTGCACTAAATGTTGTTAGAGCATGATCTCTATATCATGTCTCAAAACAAATGGTGCATAGATTGCTATTGACCGGCCTCAAAATAGGTGCGACTTCTATATAAGTCCACTTACGATTGCTTAACATAGCGCTAAATTTTATCCCGATTCGAATAAATTATCATTCGTGGCCCAAACTTATAATTGCAAGCCCAAGTATATTAATTTGATCTCTTTGATCTAATAACCTTGAGATTCATTATGTGGAGACTTTGGTTCTACCAATCCTCTAATGGATCTACAACACCTTTGGTCAACGCGGATCACTTAAACATCGTTGATCATTAAATGGTACTTGTGAGAATTCTAAATGGATGATATACTTAACAAAAAGCAAATGAAACTTGTTTTGTGGAGGCTTTGGTTCTACCAATCCTCTAATGAGTTCCAAATACAAGTTTCAAGATGCTCATCCAACTAACCACTAATTATTGACTTGTTTTATTTTATGCTTTTGTTCTTTTATGCTTTATGCACTATTTATTTTTTAGCATTTTACATTTCATGTCATTTTCATCTTTTCTCATTTGAGCATTTATTTTCTTGTCATTTTTACTTTTCTCACTTGAGTTTTTCTTTTTCCTTTTCCTAAGATACTTAATAACAAACTTAAACCCTAAAAAACACTTAATGGTACTTGGACTATTTGGTTAATATCCTTGGCATTATGGAGGATGGGACTTTTTCTTGGACCTAGGATTAGAGACATTGGCCTATCTTGGATACCTTGTGATCTTATCTGATTATTTTGTCTGGAGCTCTTGAGGTTTACCTCAAGACATTGGGTTGCTTTTTTGTTTTTGTGTGCATGTTTTTTGTGATTACACTCTTTGTTTGTAATCTGGAATTCGCCCGCATACAGCCGTTACTCTGCCCAATTTTTGTGAAGACTTAATACACTTGAAGTTTAGTTCTCTCAAGAGGTCTAGTATATTTTCTTGCTTGGTTTCAATCCAAAGAATTGGAATTCTATCTTGACTCATAATGTCAAGTCTTTGCTTCTTATTGGTTAGATGATTCTTCTCCTTAGCTTTTACCTTATGCTTTAGGATAGTCTCTTCTTCTCCTCCCATCTTCTTTAATTTCAAAAATCTTCTCCCTCCTTTTGAAAAACTCTTCTTGTTTCTAAACTTGAACCACTTTCATAATAAACTTGGACCTAGGTCCATGCATTTTCAAAATATTTTCATAAATAAACTTCAATCAACTTAACAATACCTTGACATTTTTTTGTGAGAAGACTAAAAGTCAATCAATCTCATTTCAAACTATTTTGCCACTTTGGCTTCTACTTTAAACTTTTCTTAAAAGATTAAGCTCTTGTCAATCCTTGTAGTGATGCAAACAACTATACTTCTACAATATGTAGTGAAGTGGGATATTTTCCACTTGGGTGTTGAGTGAGGCATTGTTGATTTTAAAATCTAAGCCATATCCTCCACTTTGAGATGATGCAAACTCTCCTTTCTCATGATTGTGGGTAGTAAGTATGTTTTCCACACGGACAATGACGATGACATCTTATCTCATAAAATTAACCAACACAATTGTGTTTTAAATTTTTAAAAGAGGAACTACGTGTACCCTGATCCCCTATTATACGGAAGGTGGTATGTAGGCACTAAAGGTTTGCAACCGCGGCGGGTGCAAAAATCATAAAAAATAATATTTCTCTTCTCACCTCCACCATCCATTTTATATACAACACATTTTTATAGCCAAAATATACAGATTTTACAAAGAGGTTCCTGCGGAGTACCGTAGATGTTTAGGGTGCTAATACCTTCCCTTTGCATAACCAACCCCCTTATCTTGAATTTGTCCCCCTTTTTTTTGGTTATTCACTCTTTTCTTATTCCTTTGGAAACAATAAAGCGCGATGGCGATTTTTGTTTTGATTTGTATAAAGTCTAGTCAATCCAATGGCTTAGTCTTGAACATTTCTACCGCTACACCTATGTATAGGAAGTCTGTCCCAAGGAGGGCAAGAGGTGTAACTGTAACCTAATGATAGAACAGGCGATTACAAGCGTTACAAAGCCAACGACATTTACAAGTGTTACAAGTATTAATGGATGGTTACATCATTATGGCTATTAATCATGGATATTCCATAAGTTTCAAAGCCCATATTATATATATGGCTAGAGTCCAAAGGAAAATAGAGATATCCATCTCTGTCTCATTACCTCTCTCTATAACATGCGCAAGAGAGACATCATATATCATACACAGAGTCTCCCATGATGGATAAATAAGATATCATCTCTTGGGTCGATACTTATCACTATGGTAGCACCCAAATCCCCCTAATAAACCCATTTAGGTGGTTTCCCCTACTCACAATAGGAAGCCGACCATATATTTGTTCTACGCAAGAACAATTAGAATTAGAGACAAAGGCTATGCTTTTCTTCTTTTCAGATTTTTCATTAATCCCTAACTCAAAAGTTTGTAAAGATCCCATGAGCTCATCAAACTTCATGTTTTTAATGTCTTGAGCCTCTTCAATAAAATGGACCTTCATGTCCAATCTCTTTGGAAGAGATTTGAGAATCTTCCTTACCAACTTGGCTTCTGAAATCTTCTCCCGTAGGGCACCTGAGGCATTGGCTATCTCAATGATATTCATGTGAAAGTCATGAATACTCTCATCCTCCTTCATTATTAGGTTCTCAAACTGAGTAGTAAGAATTTGGAGTCTTGACATTTTTACCTTGATGGTTCCTTCATGAGCCGTCTTCAAAATCTCCCATGCTTCTTTGGCCATAGTGTAAGTACTTATCCGTCTGAAGATGTTTTTATTCACTACATTGAACAATGCATTCAATTCTTTGGAGTTTCTCTCTGAAGCTTTTTCATCTTTGTCATCCCAATCTTCCTCAGGCTTCACAACTTCTTTACCATCTGCACTTGTAACCATTGGTGGAACTCATCCCTTGATAACAGCTTTCCAAGCCTTGTTGTCCACGAATTTGATAAAATCCACCATTTGGACTTTCCAATTGTCATGGTTGGTTCCATCAAGGATGGGTGGTCTGTTTAAAAATCCTCCTTCTTTGTCCATTGTACTAGAAAGTAACTTCCCCGAATCTCACCCAGAGTCAGAGTAGAATGCCTGCTCTGATACTAATTGAAATTCTGGTATTCAGATCAAAGATGTCCTAAAAGATATCGAGACACCTTTTACTAAACTTTCACACAATGAACAATATGAATGATAAACACGGTGCAGAAAAGTAAAGAACATATAGAATTTTTAACCCAGTTCGGTGAATCAACGCACCTACTATGCGGGCTTCCAAGCCAAGGACCAAGTTAACTTGATAGTACCAATTCATAGATGCACAACAAATTTTCACCTAGTTTACAATCTACTCACTTAATCACTGACCATTCTTAACTTCTATCTAAGACTCACTTAAGTATGAGACCCTTTGCAAATCCATTTCAATCAAAGCCAAAGTGATTGAGCAATTCTAAACACTTAGAACAAACACTGAAGTCACACTTCAAAGATACACAATCATTCACTACTTAAAAGTTTTGGAATGATTGGCGGAACTTACAACTCAAAAAATAGTCCTACTCTTTTATCAACATGATAATCGAGAGGCTCACAATAAGCACACAAACCCTAATCAAAATACAAAGTAAGTTCCGCACTAAACTAGGTTAGTGACATTCTACTTAAAGCCATCTTCTGGATTGGATTGGGCTTTTCAATTGTAGAAAATCAGCTACTAAAACTCAGCAGAATCTTCTGCACACATTAGGGTTTCAATCATTAGTTTCCAAAATTTTCTCCTAATTTAGAAACAAATAATATTCCTTGTATTCATCTAGAATCTTTATCAATCTTCAGCTTGTGTGTCACAAGGGGTATCATAATATATATCCAGATTATTCTACACATGTTAAAACTAAAAATAACTAACATTACAGTTGTTCAAAATCACAATGTCCTATACTTCTAGTTTAGACATATTATTCGACATGTTGGGTCAGTTGATAGAACATCTTCATTTAACATGTTTCTACTTAGTTCGTTTTACCCAACATAATGCGAACCATATAAATAGAGAATTAACATGAGTTTTTTTTATGAATGTATAATTTGATCAGGATGTTAGCAAGATTTTTGGTTATGAGTTAAGCCCTTCATGTTGATTTTCATCCCTTAATAAATTTGTGTGTTATGTGTGATTCATTCTTGAATATGTATTGCTTTAGAATTTTCGTACATGTGTTTTGTGCTTAGACTTTGTTTCATAGTCACGGTTTCGCTGTAATTTAGTGGTAAGAATTATTTTGCTTGTACTTTTAAATTTGAATCATACATTTAATCCATATGTAAAAACTGGTTTGATCGTAAATTCTTGGTGATTGCTTTTGTTTTCTTTAGGGTGATTATTCTTGTTTGAGTACAAACAAGTTCAAAGTTGGGGAGAGTTTGATAAGTGTTAAATTATAGTTAAATTTTTGTATATTTTTGTGGTATTTATTGACTTATTTTGTTGCAATATCGTAAATAAACCTCAATATCTATGTAAATTTGTACATATTGTGTATAGTTGCGTTATCATGTAAATAGTGTATCATTTGATATTTTTTCATATCTTTTTGTAAGTATTCATGCATGGTTGAAGCATTAATCAATTATATACAAAGGTGCATCTTCAAAGATGCATTTTTTAGTAATAAAGTTTTGTCAAATGGGCTAAGCCCAAGTTGAAGCGCGCTACAACATTCAAGGCAATAGCTATTTTTGGCTTTCTGATGGTGCTAAGCGTCCTTTCCACCGTGTTGAGCATGCCACCTAGCGTACAACCTAGTATTTTCTTGATCGCGCTAAACTCCCTCTGCACGGGCTTAGCGCAATTCCATTTTTTGACCTACTATTTTTTCATTCTTTCATAATACTTAGGGTTATGGTTTTGGGGATTTTTACTCCCATTTCCATCAGAACCATTCTTTAAGTAGAGAGGCTTAGAAAACAATATTAGAGGTTGCATCTTGATGATCTGGAGTTGTATTTGCATCAATCATCTTGAAACCGCGAGAGTTGCTGGTTCATCTCCCTTCTTCCCTTTGTATTCATTATTGTGTGGGTTTATTTATAAGTTTACTTTGATTTTATGTATATGTATTGATCATGGTGTTCTATAAGATCTATTTTACAAATCTATATCGATGTTATCCATGTTTACTTACTTCATGTTTAGATTTGAGTTTCTATAGACATATACTCTTCAGATATGGATTTAGGATGAACATATATTAGGTTCTATACTCTATAAATAAATTTAGATCTAGTATTCAAAACGGGTATCAATTCTTAATGCTCTGTGTTGTTTAGTTGCATGATACATCACCGGTGAGATAACACGGTAGAGCTATCATTGGTTCTCCAGACATGAATATTGATATGAAGGATACATGATGATATTGACGGGTGTTTTAGGTTGCATACAATTGATTGATAGATTTATGTATTTAATGAGTAGAGGAAATCCAATCCAAATGAGTCCTCTCCTCTCTAAAGAATGCATTATTTACTTGTTCATATGTTTTACTTTCTTCATTTTACACTTTTAAACCATTCAAACCAAGCTTATAAACATAGAGACTATTTAACGATATTTGATCCCTCGCACTGATCCCTGTGGATATGATAAAACCTAGAATACTATTATCGGCACGTACACTAGATAGTTATTCATAAAGCTTGTGGTATTTTAGCTTTAAGTATACGAGAGATGTTATGGCACCCAACATTGCAGTGAAAGGTTTAACTAAGAATAAACTATAGAGGTTATTGCATGGGATGAACAAAAAATTAGTCTTGATGGATTTAAGGTCTCTTTCCTCTTCTGCATATGCCATTAAATCCATATATCCACATTAAACTCTTGTAGATTTGAGTCTTCGTATTGTATTAGGCTCCCTCTATCTAGGCGCATTTTTCAAACAACAACAAATAGACTATATTTCACAAACTTACTCAATCGATCCAAACCGGAGAGACATCGAATTGTCATATGGTGGCCATAATTACCAAGAGAAAAAATTCATTAGAAATGCCCCCAAACTTCTGAGAATCACGAAACCATAACATAGGTCGGTCGGGGATCTTAGATAACAAGCCACCTTCCATTTTATAGAAGGCCATCATCTCGAAAGTTTTCCTTTTGACCGTCCCTTTGGAAGGAAGGTTTTCCCTAGGAGTGTCAATGTTAATGAAACAATATACATGCGGTTATCCTTGTTGGTTCCTCTTTTTTCTCCGCTAGGACAAACTTAAGAAACCTTTGTGGTGGACTTATTTTTTGGAGACTCTTCTCAGTATCGCTTTCTTCCCTTGATATACTCGGAAAGTAGGCCCTTCTTAATCAGTGGTTCACCCACATCCTTATGTTGGACGTAATCGTCCGTATTATGGTCATTCCCTTTGTGGAAGAGACGTTTTTTATTTATTCGTTCACCCGGACAAGGAAAAGAGGTTGAATTTCTACTTTCTGAAACTTAGTGTTAGCTTATTCCTGGTAAATCTTATCCTGAGAAGTATTCAAATATGTGCACTTGTTTTATCGATTGTACATTCTCCTATTAGTGTCTTCTTTCCCTTGAAGAGATTCCTTCCCATACAGGAGGTCAGAGCTTGCATTGGCGGCCGAAGTTGGGTTATCGAAGCAAGTATTAAGATTTTCTTCCAGTGTCATGTACGACTCAACCAAGTTTAGCATCTCCTGAATCATTTTTACCTTCTTTTTTCCCAATTTGGCATGGAAATGATGGTCTCGAAAGAGGAAAATTTTGAAGATCCACCATTGAAAGGCTTCCTCCGATCCCTTTATTTCTACCTGCACCTGAGTGAATCGATCAATGTATGATAGCATATTCTCCTTCACTCCTTACATGATGTTTCTAAAGGCAGATATAGTAACTGATTGCCTCTTTTGGGAATTAAAGTGAGAGGCGAGTCGTTCACAAAAGTTCTCCCATGATTCAATGCACCTAGCGGGGAGACCATTAAACCACAATTTGGCCGGTCTAACCTGTGTTAATGCTAGTAGCTTACATTTAGAAGCATCGTCTGCATTGTATTAGTTGAGTAAGTCATTGACGAGTTAGACTTGTTGGTGATGGTCTCCTTTTTCATAATATTCCCCAAACTTTGAAGACTTTTATATTGACTTGGGGATCTTTCTTTCTAATATCCGAGCACATAATGGATGTTTAGGTTGCACCCTGGTCGGTTGGTGTTCCCTGTGATCTGGGGATGAAGTGTGTCTACCTTAGTCTCTGATTAGCATATGGGGAGAGGAAAAAAATTTCTACCTTTTAAATGTTATTTTGACTTTTGGACTTTGCTTCCCTTAGCATCAATTAGTTACAGACTGATGGAATCATTTCTCCTAGACATGGCCTTTTGACCCGTGTTCTCTTGGGGCTGAGCATGGTAGATATTTTCTTCTAAATGAAGGGAACTTTCCTCCATCACCTTGGAGATATGTTTGCTTCAAGAATTCTAAAATCGTGCAACATCTCAGGTTGCTCAACAAGAAAAGGAGTTGGAACTCCAAGATGTGTTAGTTGGAAGATCTTCGTTCCTGGAGGAGGAATGTTTAGATCTAAATGTGGAGGAACACCGATGCCAAGATTCATTTCGGCAGTAGGAGGATAGTTTATGTTTCATTGGTTGATAGTTGTTGGTGCTGCACCAACAGTAGGTAGTGTGAAAGTTACGTCAGAGTATAGTTTATGATAGGGAGGTGCCTATTTTTAGAAAAGTTGGTGATTGGTGTGTGTTGTACCCCCAAATTTGCCCTCTGATTTTATTCAAGGCATGCTCATTGAGGTCCTTAATTGCTCAAGAAACTTTAAGTTACTTCCATGGAAACCTATATGCCTCAGCATAATGGCACAACTGAGAGAAACAAAAGAAGTGTACATAACAAGGTGTAGGTCGAAAGCTGAAAATATGCCTAAGGGATTTTGTGTCGAAGCAGATTTGCCAGCAGTATGCAGCCTAATTTGATACCCAACAAAGCACTAGGATTTAAGGAAGGATAATTCGAAAGAAAGCGTGAGGAGGGTTTTGTGAAGTCTTCGATTGAGGAAGAGCTAGTATAGAGCGTCTTTGAAAGGTTTGTCTTCGAACCATTGAAGTATATGCCATGCGAAGCATTACAAGGAGAGACCTTTCGACTGACATGGTGTTTGAATGGGCGCTTCGAAAAGAAGAATATTTGGAATTCAAAAATATTTTACCTTATCCAAAGAAACACGTGGAAATATAATGGTTAGAAAAAAAGCGTGAGGAGGCTTTTATGAAGTCTTCGATTGGAAGAGATAGTAAAGAGCGTCATCGAAGGGTTCATTTTCGAACCATGGAAATGTAAGCTATTTGAAGCATTACAAGGAAGGCACACTTCGATTGCCATGTTGGTTGAATGGGCGCTTCAAATAGAAGAATATTTTGAATTCAAAAAGCTTTTATCTTATCCAGAGAAACACGTGGAAATCTAATGGTTTGAATGACATGCAACCTTCAAACATGGCGTGTGCCTAAACAGACAAGGAAGGAGTTGGGTGATCTAAAGTAAAGTCTTGATGCTCATGGGTTATCCTTCTATTGGCGCATACAAGCTGTATTCACAAATCAAAGGTGGACTAGGGAGCAATAAAGATATTCTTGTAGACAAAAGTAAAGGGTGGGAGTTGGAATCGAAGGACCACCTATAGAACTGTGTTCGAAAGAAAGATCAAAATGAAGCTTCGACAGGCTAAGATGAAGAGGTGATGCTTCGATTGGTCTGATTGAAGGAAAAGAGATTCGAAAGGAACAAGAGGTGAGTTTGATTGGGCTGATTGGGTAATTTTCAGATCAAGCAAATAAGGCAGATAGTGACCCAATCGAAGAGGCCATGATGATAAGGCCTTGAACCATTCGAATTGGGACTAAGAGCCATAAAAAAGAACAAAGTTTGAGAGCATTCAAAAGAATCAAGATGTGAAAATTTGAAAAGAATAATGTCCAGGTTCACTCAAAGTCCAAAATGGTAGAAAATATCTCAAAATGGAAACTTCTTAAAACTTGCGATTTTGCTTTCTAGGCCATGGTTAATGGTTGATTCATGCCATTTTCGTCCACCACCACACCCCTATATATACAAGACATGATTGTCTATCAAAGTTCCAGATGAAACATTGCCTCCAGACCCAAAAACATTTCCTACACACACAAGAAGTTACTCCAGAAAACCACACCAAATTCTCCAAACCTTCACAAAGTTGTCAGAATTGAAACAACCTTTGCAGGCCTCCTCAACCAAAAATAAGAATTCCACTCACTCCCTGAAGGTTCCAGGAGACGTTTCCAATCATTAGGCAGGTCCAACACATGCAGGAGCATCACTCACACAATCCCTCTGTTGGTAACTTGCCTTTGATCTCAAACTCATTCAATATGTAATTTAAATCCATATTGATCGTATATCCATGCTATGAATGATGTTTGTGATTGTTTTAACGTGTTACATGTGAAAATCATTACTAAAGTAACAAGAAACTATTATTAGGGAATTTGAAATTGATTCACTCGAATCTCAAAATCCAGACGTCTCTTTCCTTTTGGCTTGTGCAGCGTGCATGTGTTGAATGAAGAAACAACTCAAATGGCTAAGGGAAACGTGTGTAGTGGAAAGGGCCTGGGTTCGATACCCAGGTCGTGTATTATGTTTTTTCTAACAAATTATTTTGCAGATCCAGTGTGCTGCATTTCAAACACTTCCCATGCACCTTCAAGCTCCAGCCAATGGATGACAAGGAGATCAAATCCAATGCCCCAGGAGTACCACCTCGTGATGGACCCTCAATGGCCATCCCAACGTGGTCTGGGCTTATTTTAATTTGGTCTAAACAAAAATCCAATTCACACCCGCTGTTAGCTTTACTATCCTGGCCCATTTTATTTTGCTTTTAATTGTTTTTTTATAGCATTATAAAATCAAATAAAAAATCTTTAAAAAATATAAGGTTATTATTCCTCAACTAAATTCATTTTGTAAATTAATCGATTAATTATTTTAACCCTTTTCTTAATTTAAAAATAAATATACTTAGGGTTTTAAATCAAATTTCTTTCCATGGTCAAAAACAAACAAAAAGATTTAATTTTTATTAGGCGTTTTAGACATTTCTTTAATTCGCGCGTTTACTTTTTTTTCTCGCACTTTTGCATATTATTGTATCTGCTTACTGGGATGTAATAGACTTAACTACGACTTTACTTTACTTATTTTTTAAACTTTCCCTAAGTTTTGGACATGTAAATAATCCCCCTCCCCGAAGCCTTGTAATAGCTAGGATTTACAATTCCCACACTTTTAATTTCTGCAAATTATTAACTGCTAAGATGTATGATTAATAGGATTGCATGAAAAGAGTTAAAAATAAAACGGTAGCAAACTTAACACGAGACTAAAATAACTGAAAACAACACAATTGCACATGGATAGCTCTAGGGTATCCCACTTTGGTTTCCTTCAGAAAATAGTCACAATTGTCGAAACGTGAGAGATTTTAGTGGCTACCCTCCATTTTAAAGATCATAAGTCCCTCGATGACCCTCTCGATGTTGCCTCGGTAAAAGTGATCTTAAAACCCTAGGGTTGTTATTAAGGTTTCTTTCCCATTTGCCTTTGTGACTATAAACGTCCCTTTGAATGTCCCTCAAAACATCTAACGACTAGGGGTACCTACTCACTAATAGTAGGATAGCACTGTCTAAAGGAAAAGAGGAAAAGAACAATCCTTTCGAGTAAAGTAGATAGATGTTAGATGCTTGCTCAAACAAACTTTTTACACTTATACAAAACAACTTTCAAAAACATTTTCAAGACGCTTTATCAACACTCTTGAGGACTGATACAAGAGTTATCATAAAGCAAATCTCCCTACTATTGCCATTTCAAAAATACTTTCCAAAACACATAAAGCACAAGGTATTTTCAAAATGAGCTAAACATCTAAGAGCACGTAGATAACTACGGATGAAAAGGGTTCTAACACCTTCCCTTTTCATAATATATCCCCTTGCTCAGAAAACTCTGGAAAAGTCTTTTTCTGTTCTTTTCACCCTTTCCTTTATTTGGATAAAATAAAAGTCGGTGGCGACTCTTTCTTACCGCAACATTTGCAAACACAAATGCAAAACGAGTATAATAGTCGGCTCTGCCACCGTATCACAGAACTGGCAACTCTGTTGGGGATTTTGTAAAATGGGGTTACCTTAGAGCTTAGTTCATTTTAGTTGCTTTACATTGTGTGTTTGTATGCTTTACTTTTAAGGGTTTTTGTTTGGGTTGTTCCTAAAAGATCCTACACCCGCATCTAGGACACCTTTTAGGTAAGCAACAATAGATTATGGAGACTGTACAACATAGACCGATATGGTTGAAGCGATGGCTGCATTAGTGGGACACATATGTTGGTATCGGTATACCTTGTGTTAAATTGAGGAGAATACGGGGTTGATGTGTGGTGTCATAAAGCACTAAAGGACCTTAGAACCTTAGTTGAACAAACTTGGCCATTAGAAAGTAGTGAGATAGCCGGCCTCAGTATAAATATGATGATTGGTTGATACTCGATGCTACACTCATTGAGATCAAACTTTCGGGATATTTCGGCCACGAGAAAAGATCGCCTGAGCTGAAACAATGCCTAATAAAGAAAGATTAGTGATATTGAGACTCCTTAGAACCCGATTACTTTTCTAAGACAGGTTGGACCAACTAAACTTCAAGAGGGCATTTACCTACAAACATCATGCAAGCCTAAACCTAAGGCTATTTGTGTGACTTGTCTACTTTCATTATCTAATAACTTGAACTCATTGCAGAGTTTTGTTTGTACTCCTTGTAGGGTTTGTTTATGGTCATTATCCAATAACTTGGATTTCCTACAAGACTTACTTGTTTTCATCACCTTGCACTTTTGCTTGAGGCATAGCATACACATCATAACATCATACCATAGAATTTCCTTAACCATTTCAAGGATCTCAAGGGCCTGTGGTGCAGGTTATGATAAACCAGATGTCTAGTAAGGGCAAAGAGATTTATTTTCCTCTATCCAATGTCGTCAAAAGACCAAAAAACAACAACTTGAGTCAGAGGCTATGATCCACTCGACATGGTGAGCTTGATTCTCGTAGAAGGACCTTCAACAATACGAAGTTCTTCAATCAAAGCTGAAGTCGGATTCTAACAACTTCTTGTATTTACCCCACGAGATCCTTGAAAACATTGCATGCATGTCATTACATAACATGTTTTCCAGTACAAGTTTCTCATTTTCTCACTGTTTATTTCACAAGGAAAATGGATCTCAAACAAAACGACAGAGATATCCAAACTCAAGATGTTCAGTTAAAGGAAATGTTCCTAAATCTATCCAAGGGGAAAGAAGAATTGAAAGCACTCCTCAATGGGAACTCGACCAAGAAACATCCTGACAACAACAAGGATGACCATTTGAAACAACAGTAGACTGAGATGGGAGGGATGAGAATCCAGATGAGTAGTCAGATGGCCCTTATCCAAAGTTTAGCTCGAGAACAAGAAAAGTTGAGGATTCTCATCAGCAAGTTTCATCAAGATAGATACGCCAGTCTGGGGCAAACTGCTAGAGCTTGGGGCCTAATCAATGATCAAACTCTCTTAGCATATAGGGAATTGGGTGACATGTTCATGCAGGAGCATGTTGAAAATAGGCTCAGGAGCGGTGAAGTTCAGGGGGGCGCATCTTCAAGTGCTCAGAAGAAGCCATACAATAGGAAGAAAGAGTCCAATGTTGTGTATGATCAGAAGGGCCGCAATAAGAGTAATCTCAACCAATCTGTAGGGGTAGTGCGGACCTCTATTTCAGCACTGATGCAACAATAACGACAAGGCAATCAGCATAGGCAGGACACGCCCAAAAGGCAATTCACCAAAATCAACATGTCATTGGCTCAGGAATTGCAACACATATGGAAGATGGAGTTGATTACGTTAAGGGATCCTCCTCGGAATCTCAATGTCTCCACTCCTAGCTATCGTCATAATGCAATATGCGCATACTATCCCAATAGTCCTGGACATGATACGAATGACTATTGGGCATTGAAAAATAAGATTCAGGACTTGATCAATGAAGGAGTGTTGGATTTCACACAAGATGGTCAAACTGAATTCTTCTGCCATCCCTCAAATGCACACCATCTGAAGTGACAAGTTCAAACAAATAGGCTTTTGTTCATTAGAATTTTTAAGTTGCAATCTTCTTTTGACTGTTCGAACGCTTATTTATGTCAAAATTTGTAATTTAATCAATGCATTGCATATGTTTGTCTTGAATTATTTCATTGTTGTCACTATACTGAAATTGTGCTTTTACTTCCTTTTTGTTATATTTAACACTTGATTAAAATCTATAAGCCTTTAGAGGGAGGATGACGAAAAAGATACCACAATCTCTACAGTATGCTTGGGAACAGACCTTGCTAGCGATGTACAGACGTTCTTTCAAGTCCTAAACATTGGAGTTATAAGGAAGATAATCCCTAGTCAGCCCCTTTGAGCCTAAGAAGTAGGAGTTATCTTTTTCATGCAAATTGAAACCCTTAATCATAACCTGGGGTAGGGTAGTTTCTCAGTTAATTCAAAAGTACATTCAATTGTAAGCTTTCTCTTTATAAACGATAAGTGGTGTCGAACATGCCCTTCCAAAACAAAAGATCATGATGGTTCTGCATAACAATCAAAACAGGCAGTCATTCTCTCTCAAAAGAAAAGCCTGATGAGTCAAAACCTATGAAGGAGACTTAAGAAAAAACTGGGGCATCCCGCTGACTGTAATTGCAAAAGAAACAGTTCAGGCAAAAGAATATGGATAATAAAAAAAAGAGGTTGCTACAAATATTTAAAAAATGACTGCCTCCTCAAAAATAAACTTTTAGTATCCGAACCATCACCGGAATATTAGGACCAAGATTCCAGACTCAATTAGAATTTAAACACACAATTAACTGAGCGTAGGATTGAAGAACATCACGAATAATGGGTTGGGTACAAATAAAGTTTGATCATTTATCCTTTGTTTCTTAAGTCGTGAACCAGTCCATGCTACAATCCTTAAAAGTCCTAACTGAAGCATGGGTTAGTTCGAAAGCATGCTGTTACAAAAAGGTACCCTAACTCCTGTAAGGTATGCTATAAATCCTGAGTTGATATCACATTCTTGCAAATTTTTGTTTTACTAAAAAAAATGAGTTTTCAAAAACTTCAAGGCAGGCGTAAGCTTTGCATTTTTAATACCACTGTTTGCATATAACTATTTATTCAACAAAAGAGAAATTCACACAACGAATATTCAATGAACGAAAATCCTCTCAATGGACAGAAGCACCTCAGATGGAAAGAAATTTCCAGTAACAGGCCTTTCATAATCAAGGGGCATGGCATGGTGTCCATCTGCTCTGGTGCTATCGAGTCAAGATTCAAGGAATATTTCAAGAGTTCTAAATAGCCAGGGGCAGATCTCCATCTAAATCACTTGGAGAATTAAACATGCATTCCAGCAAAGGGTCACAAATGATCAAGCAAACATATTTATGGCAGTGCTGTAACACCTTCTACTATGGACAATGACAATTTTTCACACCCTGTGAACATGGACATAGTCGGAAAATACTACGCATTAAAAAAGACACTTTAGGTTGACTGGCCTGGGAAAAAATAAGGGCATCCCAGTGAACCAAAGGAGTTCGGGAAAAAATTAGGGACATATGATTAAAACTGTACACCCGTCAAGTCAAAAACCTGAAAAGGCGGCTTGTGCAAAAAAGGGTATCCTGATGGACTGAAAAATCTGAAAGGACAGTCCAGGAAAAAGTTAGGGATTAAAGTGTATGATTATGTCACGTCATCTCGTCATTTTTCTATCAGTAGAAGGCTTATCACCCTGATCAACATTTACTCAAGACTTCAAGAGCTGGGATAACATTCAAACCATCTACAAAATCCCCAGCAGATACTTTCTCCAACTGGTACAGAGACATATAAGTCCTCCTACAAAGTCATTGCTACATTTTCAGCGTACAGCCTAATGATGTTAGGTGTTCCAAGACCCCCGACAGAGCAAGAATCTCCAATTATTTCCCTGGTATCTTAAAGAATTCCCTAGCCTGGTTCACAAGCTTTTTGGGTTTCTCAACAGGGTTCCACAAAAATTCCCAAGCGGACTATGAAGTTTCACTTCCTCAACAAAATTTATTTCTCTAGCAACGAGAATCCGTCTCCCAGCATTTCAATTTCAACAGAATTTGAAGACTTACATTCTTCATCCCCAGCAACAATCAGGGATTTATTTTCCCTAGTTAAACAACACTGCAGTAGAACAACTGATACGTTCATACATTGCATTCATACATCACTTTACGAGTGTCATAGCATATGCAACACAAATGCATATATCACAATCTCATTTATTTTTAGAAAATCATTACCCAATGCATTTCATGCATCATGACACTGCATACAGATGACTCTTTACCTTTTTCAGGAAAGTTTGCAAGTAGACAAATATCATCATCCATTTGCAACCGTTCTAGATTAATTCCTGAAACCGGACAATGCAACTATCTGTGAACGGCTGATTGTAGATCAATTCTCGAAACAAGACAAGGTGACCATCTACAAGACCGGGTCAAAGATTAATTCCCGAAACAAGACAGGGAAACTACCTCTACGACCAACAAATAAAAAACAAGTTCCGGATTAATACATGAAACAAGATAGGACAACTATCTATGAACAACTGATTATAGATTAATACCTGAAACAAGACAGGACAACTATCTACATGAGTAGATTGAGGATTAACTCTCACAACAAGACGGGGAAACTATATTTCTTTCTCTAAGGTTAGAGATTAATTCTTGAAAGAAGCCAGGGAGACTATCTCTACGACCAGTAAAAGGCGAGTTCCAGATTAATACTTGAAACAAGACTGGATAACTATCTATGAGAAACCGATTGTAGATTAATACCTGAAACAAGACAGGACAACTATATACATGAACATATTGAATATTAACTCCTGAAACAAGACAGAGAAACTATCTTCCTTTCTCTTAGGTAAGAGATTAATTCCTGAAACAAGCCAGGGCAACTATCTCAACGACCAACAAAAGCAAGTTCCAGATTAATTCCTGAAACCAGATAGGGCAACTATCTATGAACAATTGATAGTGGATCAATTCCCGAAACAAGACGAGGTGACTATCTACACCACTAGACAAAATAATCTTACACGGGTTCCTTCTCATGATCTCCAGATGCAGCTTTACACGGGCTCATCCTGAAGCAATCTTACATGGTTTCCTTCTCATGATCTCCAGATACAGCTTTACACAGGCTCATCCTGAAGCAATCTTACACGGGTTCCTTCTCATGATCTCCAAATGCAGCTTTACACGGGCTCATCCAAAAGCAATCTTACACGGGTTCCTTCTCATGATCTCCAGATGCAGCTTTACACGGGCTCATCCTAAAGCAATCTTACACGGGTTCCTTCTCATGATCTCCAGATGCAGCTTTACACAGGCTCATCCTGAAGCAATATTACACGGGTTCCTTCTCATGATCTCCAGATGCAGCTTTACGTGGGCTCAACCTGAAGAAATCTTACACGGGTTCCTTCTCATGATCTCCAAATGTAGCTTTACACGGGCTCATCCTGAAGCAATCTTACACGGGTTCCTTCTCGCGATTTTCAGATGCAATTTCACACGGACTCATCCTGATGCAGCCCTACACAGGATCCTTCTCATATATCTCCAGATGAAGTTTAACACGGACTCATCCTGAAGCAGCCATACACAGGCTCCTTCCGATATATTTCCAAATGACAATTAATTTCATTTTCCCTAGTAAGTTACTGCAATTCCTGGATTTCAACCGGAAAATAGCTAACTTTTGTCTCTCCAGTCCAGAGATAATGCCTCAGTAAAGCCATGGACAACTAAAGATCCAACACTCTATTCCCCACAGATTTTTCCTCAAGCAAGGGAACAACAGAAACCAACATTCTCCAGTGGAGTCCTCCTCAGACGACATGAACAAGAATCCCCATAAAGAGACCTCTTATGAAGTCAGCATCTACTTTGGATGGCATCTTTAAGCCCATCTCTGACAACTCTCAGACATCTTCTCCAAGTGGCATTTGTAATCCCATTCCTGATATCATCAACCAACAACGTTACTTCATGCGAGCGCAAATTTCTAGGCACTCTAGTGTTCAATCATCTTCCACCTTTAGATCGCGAAAGGCATATAAGCCAATCTAAATCCTCATGTTTAAGAAGATTGAACAGGGGCAGCTGTTGTACCCCAAAATTGTCCCTCCCATTTTATTCAAGGCATGCTCATTGAGGTCCTCAATTGGTCAAGAAGCTTCAAATGATTTCCATGGCACCCTATATGCCTCAGCATAATGGCATAACTGAGAGAAAGAAAAGAAGTGTATATAACAAGGTGTAGGTCAAAAGCTGAAAATATGCCTAAGGGCTTTTGGGTCGAAGCAACTTCGATAGTAGTATGCAGCCTAATTTGATGCCCAACGAAGCACTAGGATCGAAGGAAGGATAATTTGAAAGAAACCGTGAGGAGGGTTTTGTGAAGTCTTTGATTGAGGAAGAGCTAGTAAAGAGTGTCTTCAAAGGGTTCGTCTTCGAACCATTGAAGTATAGGACATTCGAAGCATTAAAAGGAGAGACCTTTCGACTGACATGGTGTTTGAATGGGCGCTTCGAAAAGAAGAATATTTGGAATTCAAAAAGTTTTTACCTTATCCAAAAAAACACGTGGTAATCTAATGGTTCTAAAGAAAGCGCGAGGAGGCTTTTATGAAGTCTTCGATTGGAAGAGCTAGTAAAGAGCGTCATTGAAGGGTTCATTTTTGAACCATGGAAATGTAAGTTATTCGAAGCATTACAAGGAAGGCACACTTTGGTTGCCATGTTGGTTGAATGGGCGCTTTGAATAGAAGAATATTTTTAATTCAAAAAGGTTTTATCTTATCCAGAGAAACACGTGGAAATCTAATTGTTCGAAGGAAATGCAACCTTCAAACATGGCGTGATCAAAAGACAGTTAGAGACGAATCATCCAAATATGAATCATCATAGAGTTTTGGGATTAATGTGTTTCAGGCATGTGCCTGAACAGACAAGGAAGGAGTTGGGTGAACAAAAGTAAAGTCTTGATGCTCATGGGTTATCCTTCGATTGGCGCATACAAGCAGTATTCACCAATCGAATATGGACTAGGGAGCAATAAAGATATTCTTGTAGACAAAACCAAAGGGTGGGAGTTGGAATCGAAGGACCACCTACACAACTGTGTTCAAAAGAAAGAAAAAATGAAGCTTTAACAGGCCAAGATGAAGAGGTGATGCTTCGATTGGTCTGATTGAAGGAAAAGAGATTCGAAAGGAACAAGAGCTGAGTTCGATTGGGCTGATTGGATAGTTTTCAGATCAAGCAACTAAGGCAGATAATGACCCAATCGAAGAGGCCATGATGATGAGGCCTTGAACCATTCGAATTGGGACTAAGAGCCATCGAAAAGAATAACATTTTGGAGCATTCAAAAGAATCAAGATGTGTAAAGTTGAAACGAATACTGTCCAGGTTCACTCAAAGTCCAAAATGGTAGAAAATATCCCAAAATGGCAACTTCTTAAAACTTTCGATTTTGCTTTCAAGGCCATGGTTAATGGCTGATTCATATCATTTTCGTCCACCACCACACCCCAATAAATACAAGACAGGATTTTCTATCAAAGGTCTAGACGAAACATTTCCTCCAGACACAAAAACATTTCCTACACACACAAGAAGCTGCCCCAGAAAACCATACCAAATTCTCCAAACCTTCACAAAGTTTTCAGAACCAAAACTATCTTTGCAGGCCTCCTCAACCCAAAAAAATCATTCCACTCACTCCCTGAAGGTTCCAGGAGACACTTCCAAGCATTAGGCAGGTCCAACGCACGCAGGAGAATCACTCACCCAATCCCTCCGTTGGTAACTTGCCTTTGATCTCAAACTCATTCAATATGTAATTTAAATCCATATTAATCCTACATCTATGCTCTGAATGATGTTTGTGATTGTTTTAACGTGTTACATGTGAAAATCAGTTCTAAATTAACATGACACCATTATTATGGAAATTTAAATTGAGTCCTTCGAATCTCAAAATCCAGACGTCTCTTTCCTTTTGGCTTATGTAGTGCGCATGTGTTGGTTTTGAATTATGTATATATCTGACTTGTTTTACTAATATAATGTCATGATTTTATTTGTATCGATGAATGAACAAACAACTCAGATGGTAAAGGGAAACGTGTGTAGTAGAAACGGCCTAGGTTCGATTCCTAGGTCATTTATTGTGTTTTTTCTAACAAATTATTTTGCAAATCCAGTGTGCTGTATTTCAAACACTTCCCATGCGCCTTCAAGCTCCAGCCAATGGATGACAAGGAGATCAGATCCAATGCCTCAAGAGTACCACCTCATGATGGACCCTCAATGGCCAATAGCACAGGATCTCAACATGGCCTGGGCTTATTTTCATTTGGCCTAAACAAAAATCCAATTCATAACCCCTGTTACCTTTACTATCCTGGCCCATTTTATTTTGCTTTTAATTGTTTTTTTATAGCATTATAAAATCAAATAAAAAATCACAAAATAATAATAGGTTAGTATTTCCTCAACTAAATTAATTTTGTAAATTAATCGATTAATTATTTTAACCCTTTTCTTAATTTAAAAATTAATAAACTTAGGATTTTAAATCAAATTTCTTTCCATGGTCAAAAACAAATAAAAAGTTTTCATTTTTATTAGGCGTTTTAGAAATTTTTTTCAATTCGCGCGTTTACTTTTACTTTCGCACTTTTGCATATTATTGTATCTGCTTACTGGGAAGTAATAGACTTAACTAGGACTTTACTTTACTGCTTTTAAAATTTTCCCCAAGTTTTGGAAATGTAAATAATCCCCCCTCCTCGAAGCCTTGTAATAGCTAGGATTTACAATTCCCGCACTTTTAATTCCTGCAAATTATTAACTGCTTAGATGTATGATTAATAGGATTTCATGACAAGAGTTAAATATAAAACACTGGCAAACTTAACACAAGACTAAAATAACTAAAAACAACACAATTGCACATGCGCACTGTGATACGGTGGGAGAACTGACTTGAGTTTTGCGTTTGTATTCGCACTTGTTCGGCTGAGTAAGAGTCGCCATCGACTTTTTATTTTATCCTAAAGGAAAGGTTAAAAAGCACAGGAAAAACCTTTTTAAGATGTTTCGTGGGTTCGGGGGGTAGATTATGAAAAGGGAAGGTATTAGCACCCTTTTCATCCATGGTTATCCATGGGCTCTTAGTTACTTGGTTTTTAGATCACTTGCCTTGATTTTCGATTGCTTTGAAATTATGGTGTGTGTGTGTGTTTTGAAAATGTTTTTGAAGAGATGCACTGTCTTAGGCAACCAATGTAATTGACTCGTGTTTGAGTGTTTTACAAAAGTGTGTATCTTTTCGAAAAGATGTTTCAAATGTTTTTGAGAGTTTGTTTTGAAAGTGTTTGTGAAGTGTGATTTTTGAAAAGTAGGCAAGTGGTTTTGCAAGTTTGTCTCAAGTAAGTAAGAGTTTTGTCTACCCCTATTGTACTCAAAGGTTTTCTCTATGTTTTCAACCCTTTTTAACAATTTTGTTCCACCATTGAATTTGGTGGACAATCTTGCGTTTAGGATGTTTAACGGGACGGGCGCGGGTCATCGTACGGACCATGAATGCAATGGTGCCAAGTGTCTTTGGCAATTTTGCTTGAAGGGACTTGATCATTTTGATAGGCGACTTTCGAAAGCGTCATCGAGGGACTTATGATCATTTTGAATTGTTTTTCCAAAGAAACTCGACGTGCAAGCATGGCCCATTTTGGAAGGCAACATGTGGGATCACCCTAGGGGTGCAAGTGTGATTGTGTATTGATTTCATGTATTTGTCTTGTATTAGGTTATTTAGCGTTTGATTTTATGTACATGCAAACCCTAGGTCTAACCATGGTATAATTTGAAAGCGGTAAATTGCAAGAATTTAAAGTCTACGCTATTACAAATAGTATCCGGGAGTGGGGGTACAAATTCACAAATGGGGATGAGACTTTAGGAGTGTAGTGTCCAATAATTTACAACCAAATCGAATTGCAATCAGAATGTATATGTATCAAATGTATAGCATAGAGGCAATGTAAAAGGTAACAATGTTTTGTAATGAAAGATAAACAAATGTGTATGTGTATTGTGTAAGTGTATATGACCTTAAATGTATTTTTAAGTATGTTTGATTTAAATTTGTATTTTTATATCTTTGTTTGATATGTACAAAAAAAGTATTTTAATTAAAAGAAAGGAAAATGTTTTTAAGTTTTATAAAAAGAAATTAATGTATTTGATTAATGTATGTATAAACAAGAAAATTTTAATAAGGGAAAATGTTTTAAGTAGTTAATACTTGTATATTTTCTAAAACACAACAATTAATAATATTTTGAGAAAAAAGGGAAAGGTGTTATTTTATTTAACATAAAAGAAATATTAGATATTAGTATAAACTAGATTAATAAGTAAAAGAAATGTTAATAAAATGATAAAAAAGATTAGTTGTGTTAAAACAAAAGAAGTGGACTAAGGGGTTTTTGGGCCCAAGTAAAATGGATCAGAAGAATTAAAAGAAAGGGGGTGCCATTCAGGGAAACGAGTGGGCTTGGGTTTGCTAGAATGTGTTATGGCCCAAGTTCTGAATAATTGTTTTGCAAAGTGTTTCAACATTTGTTTTCATTAGGGAAAGTTAGGGTTTGACAGAGGCGCGCCGTTTGGGGCTTCGTCTTCACTGCTTTCGTCCTTCACCTCTCAAGCCAAAACGTCCAGAACGATACCCTTTGCCCCAAAGCCACCAGCGCCATCATGCATCTTCCTCCTCATGCTCGCTCAAACGGTGGTAACAAGAAGGTTATGATTTTTCGCTTATGTCTTCAGGTTTTCGTTAATCCCTCTTTGCATGTTTAGTTTTTGTGATTATTGATTCTGATTAAGCTTCATTATTGTTTATTATTGAGGTGTATGAAGGAAAAAAGGGAGAAATACTACCTTGACGGAGGAGGAGGCGGGCGTGGAGGCGCTCCGGAGGCTGAGGCGAGGGGATGGTGATGACGGGCGTTTGAGCTAGTATGGGAACCCTGGTATTTTGTACTTTATCCCTTAGGTTTGATGATGACACTTGAACTGAAAACCTCTTTGATTTCACTTCTTCTTCTTGCTTGTCTTGATGCCTCGCTTCTGTATGCCCTGTGAATGCTTGAGTTGCCTGTTTGTGTTTGATTACTGATACGCTTCTTTTTCTCTTCTCTCTTTGCTTTGCTTCTGTTGCCTAGCTTGATATGCTTAGGGATTTTGAGATGATGATTTGATTTTGTTGGTTACCCAATGATGAGCTCTTTAAGTTCTGAGGGTCTTCGTTGCCTTGAACGTTTGCCTTGTGTTTGGTTGCTGAATACTTTCAATGATGTTGATGTTGATCACCCAATGATGAGGAACTCTGAGGGTTTTGAGTTGTTTGCTTGAATGTGCAAGTTTCTGTCAGTTTGGGGCTCCTACTGTGAGCTTCAGGCTTGATGACTGGTATAGGTTTTAGGCCTGGAGACTGGTTAGGCAGTTTGAGCTTAGAGGCTTACATCAGTTTTTAGCCCTTTTTTACACAGGTTTGGCTTGTTAAGCTCTTAAGGGCTTGAAACAGGTTGAGAGTTTATGGTGAGTTTACTGGTTTTGGAGCTTTAGCAGGTTATGGTTGTTAGCTTTGAATGCAGGTTCTTGAGGCCTTGAAAGGTTTACAGGTTATTGGTTTATTAGTTTAGGCTTTGGCTGGGCAGCTTAGTGTTTGCATATACTGGTTTGAACATGATAAGGCTTTGGTGATTTGTTTGACAGATTTAGATTTCTGTTATATGAACTATGCAGGATTTGGGCTTCAGCAGGTTTTAACAGGGTGGTTTGAAGGTTTGGTTTCCAGCTTGACAGGGTTGGTGTTTTTTTTGTGAACTGATTTGAAGGTTTGGGAGCTTATGTTCTTAGTTCTGTTTGGTTTGTGATTTTCTCTCCCTTTTCTACTGTGTTAGCAGTTTGTTTTATATTTCTCTTTCTCAAGCCTCAAAGCCAGTAAGCCTGTTCTTTTCCCTCTTCTTCTCTCTCCAGTACAACTTAAAACAATAAAAAATGTTTATGTTTGTACCTCTAACTGAAAAAGCAATGGCCTAGGGAAATGATGCTTTGACGCTTGCTTGCAATACATGTTTCCTCTGCACTTTATGTCTTCTTTTCCATACTTTCTGCTTCTTGACAGCATTGATGGCCTTTTGTACTTGTTCATGCTGTTTGAGACTTTGGAAATTATGCAGTTTTGACAATTTTGAAATGTGCAATTTTTAACTTTGTGCATTCATATTTAATTTGCAAACATTTTCATCCCTCTTTGTGAATCGGGAGAAATCCCGTGATTTGCCGAGAGGGCTAACTGATCCCGGCCATTTGCTTTTAATGATGACCCTTTTTTATCTGTCTGTCTCTTTAATATTTAACTGTTTCTGACTTTTCTTCTTTCTTGTTCTTTGCAGATAAAATCCAATGAGGCAGAGGGAGCAAGGGATGGAAGATGAAGACTTAGGGAAACTTAGAAAAATTAGGATATTTTTATTTCAAATTTAATTATTTGTAAACAATTATTATTATGAATACCTTGCAAATACTGTTTTCAAACAACAATTGTAACGAATAATTAAAAGATGAATAAAAATCCAATTCTTATCAGTTAACTCCTTTTCTCCTTTTCAAATATTTACTTTATTATTTATAATTCTAAAGTTATAATAAATGGAAATAAATTCCAATTATCTTAACTTAGAATAAATAAACAATTAAATAAACATTGGTTTTAGCATCTATTGATCAATAAACTTGGCGCTTTAACAATCCAAAGAAATGTACAGTCAATCACAACAACTTCCCCAAATGTCTTTTCTCTTAATGATTCAATCCAACACTGCAAATTCAATCCAAATGTTTCAGTCCACATCTCAGAATAAATTGACAAACACTGTAGAATTAATTCTTTCTGAGGATGCGCACACCAAAACCCTAGTTCTTGATTAATGTCAAAGAAGCGTTCGCCGGATCAAAAACTGAGCCAAAATCAACCAAGCCTTAAACAAACTGTATGAACTGTTCCCGAGCCATGAAAACCAATGAAAACCCTAATTTTGCCTGACTGACGAGAAAAGTCTGTTTTGACCGATTCTTGAGCCAATCTGAAAAATCAGGAAAAGACTGAAGTTGTGATTTCTTGAGGAAAAATGCAAGGGCAAATTTTGGGGTACAACAGTTGCCCCTGTTCAATCTTCTTGAACCTGAAGAGTTAGATTGGCAAGTTTGCCTTTCGCGACTCGAAGGTAAAAGAAGATTGGACACTAGAGTGCCCTAAAATTTGCACTCGGTGATGTGATGGTAGAGGGAATGGGCTTACAGATGCCATTTGAGAATGGGCTTAAAGATGCCATTTGGTGATGGGCTTAAAGATGCCATCTAGTGACTGCTGGTAGGAGGATGGGCTTGTAGATGCCATCTGGAAATGGGCTTAAAGATGCCATTTAGAAATGTTTGTTGGAGGATGGGCTTATAGATGCCATCTGGAAGTGTGACAGAACCTTGTCGGGAATAGGCTTATAGATGCCATTTGGAAGTGTTGATCGCGTAAGAGGTTCCTTAGCGAGAATTTGCGTACTTTGAGAAAGGAAGATGTTTCCTGGCTTGATACAGGCGTTGATCTTCAAACTCTTCATGCAGATATGCCCTGGCTGGATACAGGAATCGAATCTTCAAACTCTTCAGACGTGCCCTGGCTGGATACAGGAATCGAATCTGGAATTAGTAATCAACAGATATGCCCTGGCTGGATACAGGAATCGAATCTTCAAACTCTTCAGACGTGCCCTGGCTGGATACAGGAATCGAATCTGGAATTAGTTGTCAACAGATATGCTCTGGCTGGATACAGGAATCGAATCTTCAAACTCTTCAGACGTGCCCTGGCTGGATACAGGAATCGAATCTGGAATTAGTCGTCAACGGATATGCCCTGGCTGGATACAGGAATCGAATCTGGAATTCTTCAGACGTGCCCTGGCTGGATACAGGAATCGAATCTGGAATTAGTCGTCAACGGATATGCCCTGGCTGGATACAGGAATCGAATCTTCAAACTCTTCAGACGTGCCCTGGCTGGATACAGGAATCGAATCTGGAATTAGTCGTCAACAGATATGCCCTGGCTAGATACAAGAATCGAATCTGGAATTCTTCAGACGTGCCCTGGCTGGATACAGGAATCGAATCTGGAATTAGTCGTCAACAGATATGCCCTGGCTGGATACAGGAATCGAATCTTCAAACTCTTCAGACGTGCCCTGGCTGGATACATGAATCAAATCTGGAATTACGACGGTTGATAGTAATTATCTTTGGATTGACCTTTTCCCTGAAAAGGCGAAACATCAGTTATATTCAATGTCATGATGTATGAAATGCGTGATGTTCTTAAAATAAATGAGATTGTATGTTCATGATGCGTATGTGCATGCTATAATGTATGAAGATGTGATGTTTATGAATGTATTTTTGTCTAGGAAAATAAATCCTTGACGAATGCCGGGAAGTTAACTCCTGGGCTGATATTGAAGAGTAGAGCTTTTCGTTTCCGCTGGGGATGATAATTGGAAGTTTTAGCTCCGCTGGGGATATTGAAACTTGATTCTGAGGGGAATTAGATTCCGGAAGGTTCTCATGTTGGGGATTTCAAGAGTCCTCTGATTGTTGCGGGTGTTGATCTTGGGAATGGGCTTACAGATGCCATTTGGAGATAGGATGGGTAATTGACTGGAGATGTGTTGAATTGTAAGTTGAAGTAAGGAACCTGTGTAGGGTTGCTTTATGATGAGTCCGTGTAAAACTGCATCTGGATGAATCTGGAATAAGTATCAGAATGTCGCCATGTCTGGGTCACATCTGAACTATTTCTAGAAAGAATCTCGGAAGATGATCTTTGTCTGTCGATTGATCTTACCTGAAAAGGTAAAGAGTTAGCTACATGCAATGTCATGATGCATGATTCAATGTATGTTACACCAATGTTTATGATATGAATGTGATGAATGCGTATGTAAGCTGATGAGCTGTCTTGCTGAGGATATATGAATCCTGGATGGCTGAAGATAAAAGAATCTTGACTGCTGCCGGGGAAAGTAATTCCTTGACTGATGCTGGGGAACATAATTCCTTGACTACTGGGTAGGGCAAGAATCTTTTGATCGTTGAAGATGAGGAGTCCTGGGACCACTGATGGGGGAACCAGAAGCTTGGGTTATATGCCAAACTACTTGGGAATTCCTGTCTTGAGGAGATCTTCACTGGAGAATGTTCGAATATTCTGTGAGGAACTGAGAATGAGAGTCTTCACTCTACTTGGAGATTGATAGTTAGAAGTTTTAGCTCCGCTGGGGATATTGAAACTTGACTCTGAGGAGAATTAGATTCTGGAAGGTTCTCTGGCTGGGGATGGCAAGAATCTTCTGATTGCCGTAGGTGTTGATCTGGAATAAGTTACCGAATGTCGCCATCCCTGGGTCACATCTAGAACTATATCGCGAAGGAAAGTCTGAATGAGTTATAGAATGTCGCCAAATCTTGGGTCACATCTTGAACTATATCAATCTTCTGAGGTGATGAGGGAATTGTTGGACACTTTTGACATTCGAATGCCCCAAGTGGTGATGTAGATAATTTCCTGGCTTGTTACAGGTGTTAATCCACAATCAGTCGTTCACAGATATTTTCCTGTCTTGTTACAGGTGTTGATCTGGAACTTAAGAAAGGTGACAGAATGGCAACCGTGTCTGGAGCACATCTGGACCGTATCTTCCAACAGGTGATGAAGGAATTGCTGAACACTTTTGACATTCGAATGCCCTAAGTGATGATGTAGATAAATTCTCGGCTTGTTACAGGTGTTAATCCACAATTAATCGTTCACAGATATTTTCCTGGCTTGTTACAGGTGTTGATCTGGAAAAAAAGTTGGTCAAGGAGATATTGTCCTGGCTTGTTACAGGTGTTGATCTCTGACCTGAGAAAGAAAGATGGTTCCCTGGCTTGTTACAGGTGTTGATCTTCAATCTCTTCATGTAGATGATTTCCTGGCTTGTTACAGGTGTTAATCCATAATCAATCGTCCACAGATATTTTCCTGGCTTGTTACAGGTGTTGATCTGGAACTTCAAAAAAGTTGCTTACAGACGTGCCCTGGCTGGATACATGTATCGAATCTCTAAACTCCTCATACAGACATGCCCTGGCTGGATACAGGTATCGAATCTGGAATTGTAAAAGGTTGGTGGAGATGGCTTTCCTGGCTGGATACAGGGGTAAACCTCTGACCTGAGAATGAAAGATAATTTCCTGGCTTGTTACAGGGGTTGACCTTCAAACTCTTTATGCAGATATGCCCTGGCTAGATACAGGTATCGAATCTGGAATTGTGATAGTTGATATGTTGGTGGTTGTAATTTCCAGCATGTGATGAAGGAATGTTTGAATACTTTTGACATTCGAATGCCCCAAGTGATGTTGAATGAGCCTTGAATCAGATTACTCTGCGGATTGAGAGATTTCTTGAAATCTTGACTGGACTGCCCCAGGTTAACTGGACTTTGAAAGATCTGTCGAAACCTTGACTGGACTACCCCAGGTTAATAGGATGGTGACATGTCATTCCCCTTGTCGATAGGAGATTTGTCGTTGGAAGTGTCATCCCTTTGAAGTGATTTTTGTTCACTGAGAGAGTTTCCGTTCCTCCGAACATTCGCTGTATGAATTCCTTCGCTGTCAAACAAATAGCCAAATGCAAACAGTGATATTCAAGCAATGCAAAGTTTATGTTTGTCTCGAAGTTTTGAAAAATGCGTTTTTTAGCAGAAAACTTTTCATAAGACAAGTCAACACAAGATTTAGAGAAAGCCTTACAGGAGTCAGGATACCTTTTGTAACAGTATGCTTTCAAACTAACCCATGCTTCAGTTAGGACTTTTAAAGGGTTGTAACATGGCTTGGCTCACGGTTTAAAAAACAAAGGATAAAGGCTCAAAGTTTATTTATACCCACCCGTTCTTCGTGATGTTCTTCAACCCTAAGCTCAGTTAATCGTGCGTCGAACTCTGTTTTGAGTTTGGAACGACTTTTGGGCGATGGTTCACCAGTTGAATTTGAGGAGACAGTCATCATCTCCTTTTTCTTTTTCAACATTTTTCATGTTGTTGAGGATTTGTAATGACCTCACTATTTTGATTTTGATTTGTTATCCCCAACTTTTTCCTGACTGTTCCCATTTTGGAGATTACAGTCAGCGGGATGCCCCAGCTTTCTTAAGCCTCCTTTATAGGTTTTGGCTTGGTGGGCTTTTCTCTTTTGAGAGATTGACTGCCTATGTGATAGGGAACCACCCTTGTCTTTTGATTCTAAAGGAATGCTTTTCTTTTTCTTTGACGTCGTTCGTTGTATTACGAACTGAGAGTTTGTGACTTCAATGCGCATTTTCTTTTGAATTAACTGAGGTACTACCCTGCCCCAGGTTTATATCAAAGGTTTTGATTGTTTAGAACAGAAAACTCCTACTTCTTTGGCTCGAAGGGGTTGACTAGGGATTATCTTCCTTATAACTCCAATGTTTGGGATTTGCAAGAAATGCATGTACATCATCAGCAAGGTCTGTTCAAAAGCATACTGTATGAGATTATGGTATTGTTTCGTCATCCTCCCTCTAAAGGCTTGTATCCTTTTATCAAGAGACGAATATCATAAAGAAAGCATAAGAGTAGTGAAAACGAATGGATGAATTCAAGACAAACATATGCAATGCATTAATGAAACAGAGTTTAACATCAACAGTTAATTGTTTGAATAACAAAAGAAAATTACAACTTTGAAAATTCAAATGAAGCAAAAGTCTCTCAGTTTGAGATTCGTCACTTCAGGTGGAGAACCCCTTAACGGAAGATTTTCATCTCACCGTCTGGCATAAATTCCAGCACTCCAATGTCGATCAGATCTTGAATCTTGTTCTTCAAGGCCCAACAGTCGTTGGTGTCGTGTCCCGGGCTGTAGGAGTGGTAAACACAAAATGCGTCGGATCGATAGTTAGGAGCGGAGGTATTAAGCTTCCGAGGAGGATCCCTTAAAGTAAGCAGGTTGACCTCCAACAGGCGCTTCAGTATGAAGAATGATGGTATCTCAGTCTCCATGAACTATCTTCCCGATGTTTCTTGCTTACGCCGATTACCCCGTTGACGCTGGCGAGGTTGTTGATGGGCTTGTGACCCTGAAGCAAGCGAAGGAGCCTTCCCCTTGTCTTCTTGAGTGGATGGAGGCTGAGTGGTGACTTGCTCTTCAACCTCAGATGTTTGCCCCAATTGGTTGTTTTGAAGCAGTTGGCGGACGAGAACTCTGAGTTCCTCTTGTCTTTGAGACAGGTCTTGGATGAGAGCCATCTGGCCCACCAACTGCCCCATCACTTGGATCCTCAATGTTTCCAGATCAAATTGCAGCTCCGCAAGTTGATCACTCCTGGCATTGTTTGAATTCTCCAAGCCCTTTGTGAGGAGAGCTTTCATTTCTTCTTGCCCCAGAGACAAGTTCAAGAACATTTCCTGCAGCTGAGCAGTCTGGTCCTGGATATCCTTGACAGTTCTTCCTAGAGCCATCTCTTACTGAAATAAACGGCAGGAGAGTAAGGAAACTTGAAAAAGGAAAAACTGTTATGATGCAATGCATGATGTGTGGATGCATGCTTTCAAGGATCTCTTGGGGTAAACACAAGAGAATGTTAGAGGTTGAACTTTGCTCTTGGATTGGAGAACTTTGCAACGGTGGATGTCTTTCCACGAGAATCAAGCTCACCATGTCGAGTGGGTCATAGCCACTGATTCAAGTTGTGGCACTTGATCTTTGATTGGAGAACTTTGTATCAGTGGATGTCTTTCCACGAGAATCAAGCTCACCATGTCAAGTGGGTCATAGCCCCTGATTCAAGTTGTTGTACTTGATCTTTGATGGCATTTGTTTAGAGGAGAAACCTCTTGCCCTTTGGTAGACGTCTGGTTCAACGTAACCCTGCATCAAAAGAACCCTCGAGATCCTTGAAATGGTTATTGAAAATGCTATGTATGATGTCATGATGTTATGTATGCGAAAGCAAGTAAGTGTATATACAGGTAATCATATTCACACAAAGCAAACAAGTCCTTAGGTTTAGGCTTGCATGGGGTTGTAGGTAAGTACTCTCTTGAAGTTAGTTGGCTCATCCTGTCCTAAAATAGAAACTGGGTTCTAAGGAGCTCAATATCATTGAATTGTTTTCTGTGTTCATCGTTTCGGTTTAGCCACTTAACTGGCGACCAAAATATTTCAAGAAAACAACCCTCAAATGAGTGTAGTATCGAGTATCTACCAACTTCAGACTGCACCAAAGTCGGTCATCTCACTACCCCTAAAAAGGCTAAGATGGTCAATTAAGGTTCTAAGAGTTCATTAGTGCTTCACGATATCACTCAGCGGCCCCGTACTCTCCTTGATTGAACTCAATGGTTACCGGTACTCACAAATATGTCACACTAACATAGCTTACTGCTTCAACCATGTCGGTATACCCCGCACAGTTCCCTCGCAGTTTTTTTGCTATTTACCTAAAAAGGTGCCCCAAATCCGGGTGTAGGATTTACAACAAACCCAAACAAGAACCCAAAAGATAAAGCAATCAAGTCAATCAAAGCAAGAAAGTAAAGGTGATCTAAACCATAAGGTAACCCCACTTTTAGATCTATCCCCAGCAGAGTCGCCAGTTCTGTGATACGGTGGGAGAACTGACTTGAGTTTTGCGTTTGTATTCGCACTTGTTCGGCTGAGCAAGAGTCGCCACCGACTTTTTATTTTATCCTAAAGGAAAGGTTAAAAAGCACAGGAAAAACCTTTTTAAGATGTTTCGTGGGTTCGGGGGGTAGATTATGAAAAGGGAAGGTATTAGCACCCTTTTCATCCATGGTTATCCATGGGCTCTTAGTTACTTGGTTTTTAGATCACTTGCCTTGATTTTCGATTGCTTTGAAATTGTGGTGTGTGTGTGTGTTTTGAAAATGTTTTTGAAGAGATGCCCTGTCTTAGGCAACCAATGTAATTGACTCGTGTTTGAGTGTTTTACAAAAGTGTGTATCTTTTCGAAAAGATGTTTCAAATGTTTTTGAGAGTTTGTTTTGAAAGTGTTTGTGAAGTGTGATTTTTGAAAAGTAGGCAAGTGTTTTTGCAAGTTTGTCTCAAGTAAGTAAGAGTTTTGTCTACCCCTATTGTACTCAAAGGTTTTCTCTATGTTTTCAACCCTTTTTAACAATTTTGTTCCACCATTGAATTTGGTGGACAATCTTGCGTTTAGGATGTTTAACGGGACGGGCGCGGGTCATCGTACGGACCATGAATGCAATGGTGCCAAGTGTCTTTGGCAATTTTGCATGAAGGGACTTGATCATTTTGATAGGCGACTTTCGAAAGCGTCATCGAGGGACTTATGATCATTTTGAATTGTTTTGCCAAAGAAACTCGACGTGCAAGCATGGCCCATTTTGGAAGGCAACATGTGGGATCACCCTAGGGGTGCAAGTGTGATTGTGTATTGATTTCATGTATTTGTCTTATATTAGGTTATTTAGCGTTTGATTTTATGTACATGCAAACCCTAGGTCTAACCATGGTATAATTTGAAAGCGGTAAATTGCAAGAATTTAAAGTCTACGCTATTACAAATAGTATCCGGGAGTGGGGGTACAAATTCACAAATGGGGATGAGACTTTAGGAGTGTAGTGTCCAATAATTTACAACCAAATCGAATTGCAATCAGAATGTATATGTATCAAATGTATAGCATAGAGGCAATGTAAAAGGTAACAATGTTTTGTAATGAAAGATAAACAAATGTGTATGTGTATTGTGTAAGTGTATATGACCTTAAATGTATTTTTAAGTATGTTTGATTTAAATTTGTATTTTTATATCTTTGTTTGATATGTACAAAAAAAGTATTTTAATTAAAAGAAAGGAAAATGTTTTTAAGTTTTATAAAAAGAAATTAATGTATTTGATTAATGTATGTATAAACAAGAAAATTTTAATAAGGGAAAATGTTTTAAGTAGTTAATACTTGTATATTTTCTAAAACACAACAATTAATAATATTTTGAGAAAAAAGGGAAAGGTGTTATTTTATTTAACATAAAAGAAATATTAGATATTAGTATAAACTAGATTAATAAGTAAAAGAAATGTTAATAAAATGATAAAAAAGATTAATTGTGTTAAAACAAAAGAAGTGGACTAAGGGGTTTTTGGGCCCAAGTAAAATGGATCAGAAGAATTAAAAGAAAGGGGGTGCCATTCAGGGAAACGAGTGGGCTTGGGTTTGCTAGAATGTGTTATGGCCCAAGTTCTGAATAATTGTTTTGCAAAGGGTTTCAACATTTGTTTTCATTAGGGAAAGCTAGGGTTTGACAGAGGCGCGCCGTTTGGGGCTTCGTCTTCACTGCTTTCGTCCTTCACCTCTCAAGCCAAAACGTCTAGAACGATACCCTTTGCCCCAAAGCCACCAGCGCCATCATGCATCTTCCTCCTCATGCTCGCTCAAACGGTGGTAACAAGAAGGTTATGATTTTTCGCTTATGTCTTCAGGTTTTCGTTAATCCCTTTTTGCATGTTTAGTTTTTGTGATTATTGATTCGGATTAAGCTTTGTTATTGTTTATTATTGAGGTGTATGAAGGAAAAAAGGGATAAATACTACCTTGACAGAGGAGGAGGCGGACGTGGAGGCGCTCCGAAGGCTGAGGCGAGGGGATGGTGATGACGGGCGTTTGAGCTAGTATGGGAACCCTGGTATTTCGTACTTTGTCCCTTAGGTTTGATGATGACACTTGAACTGAAAACCTCTCTGATTTCACTTCTTCTTCTTGCTTGTCTTGATGCCTCGCTTCTGTATGCCCTGTGAATGCTTGAGTTGCCTGTTTGTGTTTGATTACTGATACGCTTCTTTTTCTCTTCTCTCTTTGCTTTGCTTCTGTTGCCTAGCTTGATATGCTTAGGGATTTTGAGATGATGATTTGATTTTGTTGGTTACCCAATGATGAGCTCTTTGAGTTTTGAGGGTCTTCGTTGCCTTGAACGTTTGCCTTGTGTTTGGTTGCTGAATACTTTCAATGATGTTGATGTTGATCACCCAACGATGAGGAACTCTGAGGGTTTTGAGTTGTTTGCTTGAATGTGCAAGTTTCTGTCAGTTTGGGGCTCCTACTGTGAGCTTCAGGCTTGATGACTGGTACAAGTTTTAGGCCTGGAGACTGGTTAGGCAGTTTGAGCTTAGAGGCTTACATCAGTTTTTAGCCCTTTTTTACACAGGTTTGGCTTGTTAAGCTCTTAAGGGCTTGAAACAGGTTGAGAGTTTATGGTGAGTTTACTGGTTTTAGAGCTTTAGCAAGTTATGGCTGTTAGCTTTGAATGCAGGTTCTTGAGGCCTTGAAAGGTTTACAGGTTATTGGTTTATTAGTTTAGGCTTTGGCTGGGCAGCTTAGTGTTTGCATATACTGGTTTGAACATGATAAGGCTTTGGTGATTTGTTTGACAGATTTAGATTTCTGTTATATGAACTATGCAGGATTTGGGCTTCAGCAGGTTTTAACAGGGTGGTTTGAAGGTTTGGTTTCCAGCTTGACAGGGTTGGTGTTTTTTTTGTGAACTGATTTGAAGGTTTGGGAGCTTATGTTCTGAGTTCTGTTTGGTTTGTGATTTTCTCTCCCTTTTCTACTGTGTTAGCAGTTTGTTTTATATTTCTCTTTCTCAAGCCTCAAAGCCAGTAAGCCTGTTCTTTTCCCTCTTCTTCTCTCTCCAGTACAACTTAAAACAATAAAAAATGTTTATGTTTGTACCTCTAACTGAAAAAGCAATGGCCTAGGGAAATGATGCTTTGATGCTTGCTTGCAATACATGTTTCCTCTGCACTTTATGTCTTCTTTTCCATACTTTCTGCTTCTTGACAGCATTGATGGCCTTTTGTACTTGTTCATGCTGTTTGAGACTTTGGAAATTATGCAGTTTTGACAATTTTGAAATGTGCAATTTTTAACTTTGTGCATTCATATTTAATTTGCAAACATTTTCATCCCTCTTTGTGAACCGGGAGAAATCCCGTGATTTGCAGAGAGGGCTAACTGATCCCGGCCATTTTCTTTTAATGATGACCCTTTTTTATCTGTATGTCTCTTTAATATTTAACTGTTTCTGACTTTTCTTATTTCTTGTTCTTTGCAGATAAAATCCAATGAGGCAAAGGGAGCAAGGGATGGAAGATGAAGACTTAGGGAAACTTAGAAAAATTAGGATATTTTTATTTCAAATTTAATTATTTGTAAACATTTATTATTATGAATACCTTGCAAATACTATTTTCAAACAACAATTGTAACGAATAATTAAAAGATGAATAAAAATCCAATTCTTATCAGTTAACTCCTTTTCTCCTTTTCAAATATTTACTTTATTATTTATAATTCTAAAATTATAATAAATGGAAATAAATTCCAATTATCTTAACTTAGAATAAATAAACAATTAAATAAACATTGGTTTTAGCATCTATTGATCAATAAACCTGGCGCTTCAACAATCCAAAGCAATGTACAGTCAATCACAACAACTGCCCCAAATGTCTTTTCTCTTAATGATTCAATCCAACACTGTAAATTCAATCTAAATGTTTCAGTCCACATCTCAGAATAAATTGACAAACACTGTAGAATTAATTCTTTCTGAGGATGCGCACACCAAAACCCTAGTTCTTGATTAATGTCAAAGAAGCGTTCGCCTGATCAAAAACTGAGCCAAAATCAACCAAGCCTTAAACAAACTGTATGAACTGTTCCCGAGCCATGAAAACCAATGAAAACCCTAATTTTGCCTGACTGGCGAGAAAAGTCTGTTTTGACCGATTCTTGAGCCAATCTGAAAAATCAGGAAAAGCCTGAAGTTGTGATTTCTTGAGGAAAAATGCAAGGGAAAATTTTGGGGTACAACACGCACCTCTAGGGTATCCCCCTTTGGTTTCCTTCGGAAAACAATCACAACTCTAGAAATGTGAGAGATTTTAGTGGCTACCCTCTAGTTTAAAGATCATAAGTCCCTCGATGACCCTCTCGATGTTGCCTCGGTAAAAATGATCTTAAAACCCTAGGATAATTACTAAGGTTTCTTACCAAGTTGCCTTTGTGACTATAAACGTCCCTTTGAATGTCCCTCAAAACATCCAACGACTAGGGCTACCTACTCACTAATAGTAGGATAGTATTGTCTAAAGGAAAAGAGGAAAAGAACAATCCTTTCAAGTAAAGTAGACAGTTGTTATATGCTTGCTCAAACAAACTTTTTAAACTTACATAAAACAACTTTCAAAAACATTTTCAAAACACTTTATCAACACTCTTGAGGACTGATACAAGAGTTATCATAAAGCAAATCGCCCTACTATTGGAATTTCAAAAATACTTTTCAAAACACACAAAGCACAAGGTATTTTCAAAATGAGCTAAGCATCTAAGAGCCCGTAGATAACTACGAATGAAAAGGGTGCTAACACCTTCCCTTTTCATAACCTACCCCCCTTACTCAGAAAACTCTCAAAAGGTCTTTTTATGTTCTTTTCACCCTTTCCTTTATTTGGATAAAAGAAAAGTTGGTGGCGACTCTTGCTTACCATAGCATTTGCAAACACATATGCAAAACCAGTATAACAGTCGATCCTGCCACCGTATCACAGCGTGACTCAAAATACTTTGTTATTTATATGAAATTATGATTGGCATGAATTTTGGTAAAACCAATATGGCATCAATGTGTTGAACAAGGTGTTCCAACTTGCATTTTTCAACACGTCGAATAAGATGCCCAACCAGGAGGATATGACATCGTGTCTGTATCAGCTGACAGTTATGTTCCAACTGATATATTAGTTACTGAATATTCATGGAATAATTAGTTAGCTAATGTGGCATCCAAGATTTACAAATCAGAGATTCTATGTTTGTTTTTGAGATATTCAAAGTTTCTAAATATGGAGACATTTTAGGAAAGTTTTGATTAAATACCTATTTTCTTGAATAAGTTTTTGCTGACTTTGTGCAATCTCCTTGCTGTGTTTTTGAGGCCCAAATCCAATTAGGAAATAAGTTATAAAAAGAAGCATTGTAACCTAGGAAAGATACCATCCAAAAATGTAATGTTATCAGGGATGATTATGTACCACTCTCTAGGAGAGTTGGTTGTGTGTTCCACCCGGGTTGTGAGTTGGACTTTGTTACAGAGTTATAATCTGTGTTATTATTATCCTCGAAGCTTTTTAAGTCGGATGTAGTATTGTTCTTGGAGGAAGTTGTTAAGCAACTATAAATATTATTCTTGATCAAAGATGTGAAGCAAGATCAAGTATGTTGTTCTTAATCACAAGGTTTCTTGATTAAGGTGTATTTTTGTATTTGAAGTGTGATCTTCATTTAGGTGAAAGGCCGTCGATACAGTAACTGGGACTGAGACTGTTAGACATCATTATGGTGATTGGAGGTGAGATGATATTTCTCATATCTAAACAAGACCTAGGTAGAAGTTGCACAAAGTAGTGATTAAGTGATAAGTTGTAAACTTGGGATTAGTTTATCTTTGAATTGGTATTGTCTAGTGGATTTCCTTCCTAGCTTGGTATGCCCTCAGAGTACGTGTTGGTTTGCACTGAACTGGGTTAAAGTTTTGTGTGTTGTTTATGCTTTTAAGTATTGTTTTGATCATGTTTATACCTTTCCATGTTGTTTTGTTTGGATTCAGATGTCCCAACATGTTATATGACATCTGAAATATGATATACCAGAATTTCATTTGGTATCAGAGCATGCATCCTATTCTGTTTCTGGGTGAGATCCTAAGAAGATACTTTCTGGTAATATGGATAAGGAAGGTTTGTATTGAAAAGTTGTTTGAACGTGGTCGGTTTATATTTTTTTAAGTGGTACCTTGAAGTGGAGGATGGAATTTTTGTGATAGATTGAGATGTGGTCTTGTATGAAGATGTAAGGCATGGTAGTTAGAAGCAGGCTCTCGTGCATCTATTTTTTTGGTTTGATTTACTTTCAAACCTATGTCGGTTTATTGTCACCTGGTTTGTGGTTCTTATGTAGAAGGGTGACTAAGTCTTTCCTGAAGGTTATTAAGGAGTTTTTGATTTGTTTTTTTCCACTGCATTTGTATCTGATGGAAAACTCCTGGTGTTTGGTGAGCTCCTTGGAAAGATGTTCTACAAGATGTTGGAACATCCTATCAGCAAGGTGTGCAGAACCCTGCTGCACTAAGGGTTGGCATAGCAGATGATCTGGGTGCTAAACAAATGTGTGGTGATCACATGTTTGGAACCTACTCTTGACCTGGAAGAGGAGGCACCTGTGATATGTGTCTAAGAGGTTTCTATCCTAGAAACATGTCTTGGAAAAGTATGTTTGGTCAAGACATGATCAACATATTGATTACTTCTTGTGTTGGTTTATTTTCGATCTAAGAAAGTAGGAGTGAAGAGGTTGAGCTTACAGTTTTTTATGGAGACTTACTAAAGACATATGAACAAGATTCTTCAGGTATGAAGTCCAGTCTAAATGTTGAGGACATTATCTCTGACATCTGGTATGTTCCTCTGACCAAAGGAACCATATTTGTGTGTATAAGTCATAGAAAGGGACTTAAAGCAATAGTTGTTCAAGATGCTTAGCTGGTGTTTATTCTTATAAACAGAATGGAGGTTGTTTACTCAAACTTGATATAACTATCAAGTCTATGAGAGCGTAGAAATCTTGTTCTGTTAAGAGAAGAAAAGTTATCCAAGGAGGGATAATGTATGGAGATGTATCAACCTTACCTCAATGGTTGATGGGTGTATGCACTATTAGAGTATCATCTAAACTGTTTAGGATGAGCTTTCAGTTGATTTAGTCTTGAGTAATGTGGAGCTGGTTGATCATGCCTTATTGGAGCAAGGTGTGTTTACTCAAGGGAAGTCCTCCTCAAGCTTAGGTCCAATTATGTGGTGTCTCCACACGATGGAACACTTGATTATGCACAAGGGCTAAAAGTGCATCATTGAGCCTTGGAGGATTAGAAGAAGCAGACGTGTTTGTGGTATAGTTCTAGTTCTATACCTTGTTTGTTGTAGTTTTCCTAAATACCTATTAGAGGGAATCTCCTCTTTAGGTGCAAAATGTTGGCATTTGACACCTTAAAGTCAGACAAAAGGTCTATTCATGGAGCTTCTTAAGATGTGTATCATGCAAGTTACTACATATGTTTGTGGTCTGATCTGGAAGGGTGATCAGGTATTGGTGTGTACTCTTGCGTTCCCTGCAAGAGTTTTGCATGGATTTCTATGGATGTTTCCTTCAAAACCATAGTGTGATCGGTGGATCTGGAACTGACTGTTTAACGCTGGTTCGCGAAAATGTCGCGGAAGCAAGAGTCGCCACCGTCTTTTATTTTCTCCAAATGGAAAGGACAAAAGCACAGAAAAATTCCTTAAAGAGATTGCTCTCGGTTCGGGAGGTAGGTTATAGAAAGGGAAGGTGTTAGCACCCTTTCTATCCATGGTTATCCATGGGCTCTTAGATACTTGCTCAATGTGTTTTCAAAAATGTTTGCTTGCTTTTCAATGTGGGTTTAAAAGTTTCTTTGAAAAATTTCAGTTCGACTCATACGTCAGAGTGTTTGAAAAATTTGCTTTGAAAGCTTTTGAAAAGTGTTGGTGTGAAAAGTCTTTTTGAGTTTGTTTTGAGATTAGAGCAAGTATCCTTGAGAACCTACCTACCCTAAGGAATTCGTCTGTGTAAATGTCCTTTAAAGTAGTGCCATCCCACCATTGAGAGGTAGGTAGCACCACTATTGGAGGTGTTCGGGTCAATTCGAGTTTTAGGGACATGGTGATCACCGGAGCAATGGGAAGACACCTTAGAAGCTACCCTCATGCCAGGTTCCCGGATCATGAGGACTTACTAAGACGTCCTCTACTCGACGACCACCTTTCGAAAGGCAACAGTGAGGCGTACCCTAGGGGTGGTGTGTGCGAATTGTGTGTCATGTTTCAGTTATTTGTCTTGTCATGTTTGTTATGATCTACGCTTGATTTTATTTTTAAGGCCATACATTCTTTCATGCTTTTTAACAGTTATAAAGTTTGCGGGAAAATAAATCTAAACTATTACAAATGGCGCGGGTCCACATCGCCAAAATTAAACCGGACCCGATTTAACGGAAAATAAATAAAGCAATAAAATGAAAGTGCGAAAAGTAAAATTGTTACAAGGCTTTGGGACATGTACATAATTATAATAAGCGACATAAAATAAAATACGCGAAATTAAAGAAACGAGGGCGTTGGACCCTTTTTTGCAAAAAAAATCAAAGTTAATGAATTAATTAATTAGAATTAATGTGGAATTAAAAATTAAAGATTAAAAGAACATGTTTTTTTAGTATTTTTGTATGTTTTAAGATTTAAAAGAAAAGGATAAAATGTAAAACCCTAATTCTAATTATTTTTTAGTTATTAAGAAAATTATTGAAATTTTTAACTAAATGAAACCCTAAGTTAATTTACATGCATTTTTAATTATGAAAATAAATAAATTAAATATTATTATTGTAAAAAAAAAAGGAAATTAAAAGGAATCAAAATTAATTAAACCTATTTCTACATATTTTTTGTATTTTTATTATGAAAAGAATTAACAATAAACCCTAATTTAAATTAACTAATTTACATGCAAATTTTTTTATGAAAAATAATTAAGATAAAATAAATATTATATTTTTGCCTTTTCTGTTTTTTTTAGGATGTTTTTATATTTTGTAAAAAAAATAATTAATTAAATAAACAGTAAAAAAATAAAAATAAGAATTAAAGAAAGAATAGGAGAAAATAATGAAGGCAAACCAGGGGGGAGGGGTAGCCCCAAATTGGAGGTTTTGGTTCAGCAAATCAGGCCCAATAGCCCTAGATCCATTGACTTTTTTGTGCAACATGTAATGCGTCTGACTATGGTACATGGTACTCCTTGGATCTTGGCCTTTGATCTAATTCCACTAAGCACGTGGACGTCTAGATGATGGTGACATATCATGTTCTTCACCACAAACGCTGCATAGGAATAATTATAGAAAAATAATATTGAAAGTATACAGACCTGGGGTTCGAACCCAGGTCTTGGACGTTACAAGGCTACACCTGTACCACTACGCCATGTTAGCGCGTTTAATATATAAATATCAAATAAATAATATAAAGAAAGCAACGCGTTTAGTGGAGAGAAACGCGCGAAATTCAAATGCCCCAATCGCCTGTGGCCACGTCTTCGTCTCTTTCACGTTCCCTGTACCATAAGCATTCAGCAACGGTTTCTTGGGCGTGGCTTAAGGTAGCTTTTAGAAAAATAGCGACTAGCGCTATAGGACCAATAAATTAGGCGCGAGTAGTGCTTCTCCTTCGTCTCAACCTGCTTAATCTAATAGCAATAGTCTTGAGGCGTAATTTTTCCTTGGGTGAAAAGCCCCAATCTCAAGCTCTGCAAACCCTAGTATTCAAACATGGCATATTCGTATATATGGCACAAAAATGCAATTGAATGTGTTGGTTAGCATCAAAACATCATCATGAGCATGAATCAATAAAGAAATTTCACAAATAACGCTTAAATCATGATGTTCGAATGGCAATTTTCTTCTGTACAGTTTGAGATTGTCTTACCAATTCTTGAAGCTTTAGTTGATATTAGGGATTGGAATGTATTCAGGAGACCACAAGGAAACTATTGAGACAAGAATGGAGGCTTGAATCGACCTCTAGAGTGCTTTTCAGTTTTGCACTTTTTGCCAAAAATTCTAAGTTTGTTCAATGATTTTCTGCGCAGCATTCAGTCTCCAAGGCTTAGGGTTGTATTCCTGATTATGTATAGAAGTAATTAGGTTAACAAATTTCAACAAAATCTCTTGTAATTATGGATTGAAGATTTGATTTTTTTTCCATTATATTTTCAATCTTTTTCACATGGTTTTTGTGCAAATTACGATCAATTCAATCCAATTCCTTTGGAAAGGTCTTTGAGTCCTCTAACCAATTCCTTTGGTCCCATGTCATTTTGATTTACCAATCTCAAGTTATTGTCTTTGACTTAAAGTCCCTTTTTGTTGACTTTTGAAAATGACCTATAATGTTGAAATTGATAACTTTTCGTGAGAGCATTTCTTGGACTTGAAGTATGAAGATGAGTTGTAGGAAATGTCTTTCTCTTCAAAATGAGCTTTGGATGGAATTTTTCTGATAATCCATGTGAAAGTTATGCCCTGGTCAATTTCAGTTGACTTTTTCAGCTGTTCAAATATAGCAACTTTTGCATCTTTGATGATTTCTGAGCCAAATTTTGAGAATCATGATCAAGCATTGATCAAATGATGTTTGTGGCTTCAAAATGATATGTTGACCAAAAATTTGAACTTTTGACTGTCAAATGACCATTTTGCCCCTACAGTTGACTGTAGTGCAATCTAGGGTTTTGACTGTGCAATTTTGAGCTGAATGCCTTGAAACTTGATATGAGGATACTTGAACATCTTTGTAGGCATGTGAGACTTGATTGGGCCTTTGAAAACTTCCTTTTCTTGATCAGAACATAAACCCTAGTTTTGACTGTATAGGAGACAGTTGCACTGCACAACCCTTGGGGAATTTTGTGACTTGGCTTGAGCAAATTCTTGGAGAATATGGGAGGGAAAATTTTGGGGTGCAACAGTTGCCCCTGTTCAATCTTCTTAGACCTGAGGATGCAGATTGGCTGACGTGCCTTTCGTAATCCGAGGGTAGAAGATGATTGGACACTAGAGTGCCCAGAAATTTGCGCTCACATAGTAGCAGTGATGATGGGGGAATGGGCTTATAGATGCCATTTGGAGGTTGTTGGATAGGATGATGGGCTTATAGATGCCATCTGGATGTTGATCGCGTAGGAGATTCCTTAGCGAGAACCTGCATACCTGTAAAAGAAAAACGAGTACCTGACACGTTGCAGGAGCTGATTTTATATGCTTGGCATAGATATGTCCTGACTGGTTACAGGAGCTGAGTCTGGAACTTCAAACGTTGATGGATGAACCAGGTATGGTTACTGTATTAGCATGAATGATAAGAGAACCTTGGGTGATTTTAACTTCAACAACGCTCGTTGAGAAAAATCTTGGCGGGAACTACCATCTTCGCAATATCGGGAAGAGAACCATAGAAAATTATAATCTGAAAGGGAATCACCTCACTCGCCGTTGGAGAGGGAATCATAGGAAAAGGAATTGTCACCTCACACACCGTCGGAGAGGGAACCATAAGAGACTATCACCTCACACTCATCGTCGGAGAGGGAAACATCTTGAAAAAGGGATTACCACCTCACGCACTTGTCGGAGAGGGGACCATAAGTTCTGCTGAGTCTTTATCGGAAAAATCTGTTGGGAGTCGATTTAGCTGGACTAGAGAAGGCTTTGAAATATGTCTGAACATTTTAACTGCGTCTTTCCTGAAAGGTAAAGGTCAGTCATATGCAATGCATGATATGGGTCAAGCAATGATGTCCTCAATATAAATGAGATTTGTATAATATGATGCGTCTATGCATGCTATAATGATGTATGTGATGTTTTATGAATGTTTTTCGTCTAGGAAAGTAAATCCTTGACGGGTGCCGGGAAGTCATATCCCGGGCTGATGTTGGAGAATAAGCTTTTACTTCCGCTGGGGATGATAGTTGCAAGAATACCGGTAGGAGAAGATGACTCCGTTGCGGAATAAACTTGGCAAACGGAAGATTCTGCAGGGAGAAAAGATACTCTGGCGACCATGCTGGGAAACAATACTCTGTGGGGATAGAGATGCTTTGCTGAATTGTTGATAGTAGCTTGCTGAGGATACCCTTGTTGTTGGAAGTGCTGACAGACTTCGCTGGGGTAAGAAGACTTTGTTGACGACGATCTTTCCGTGGCTTTTGGCTGAGGATAACCCAGTTATATCCTGTTAAGGAAATAACTCTTTAAATAAAGCCGGACGACGCGTTCGTGCTCTGCGAGGGGATAAGCTTCCAGAATTTACTGGGGATAAGCTTACTGCTTGAGGATATGGACTCCATCTTTCCTGGGGAAATCGGATTGGACTTTTCTGGGGAAGTTTTGAACCATGCTGGGGAAGAAGTGATTCCTTTGACTATTGAGATACCGCCGGGGAACAATCTTTAGACCAAGACTGCCGGGGATGCTTGTTAAGAATATATGTATGCTGCTGGGGAATGTTGGGATCTTTTGGAGGATGCCCAACTTCTTTAAGTTTGATTGTGACTTTGCTTGAGGAGAGTGTATTGCCTTGCTGGCTCACTCTCTGGGGAATTAAGGTGTATTGGTTATGTTCTTTAGTTGAACCTACCTTGGTACCTTGGAGGATAGAACAATTAGATTGCTTAGACAACTCTTTTATTGCCCCTGTTTCTAGTGTCACCTGCAATTAATTCCTTTGTTTCGTATGCAAATATTTATGAGTTAGCAAATTATTGTCAATGCATACATCACAAATTGAACCTTGGACGTTCTTCGCAAAACAAAACAGAAAAAGAAAAATACTGGGCACGTTTAACTGAAAAGATATTTATATTGATTTTGAATGGCCTGAAAATAGGCGTTTTGTGTACAAGAGGCTGACGTCCTAGTAAGAGGTACGTCGCCGATCCAAAGAGTTTATACAAATTTTGTACAAGAGAAAATAAAACAGCTGTGTGAAATATGAATGATCCCACTGGGTTTCAACTCTGCTATCGCCTTTATAACTCTGAGCGTCTCATCACTTGATGACCTTGGTTGAAGGTGAAGCTGACTGATCGATGCCGTCTGAACTTGATGTAGATACCGGATTCTGGATGCAAAGTGATCCAATGAGACATAGTATTACGCTTCATCCCTAATTTTTGCCTGGACCGCCCTTTCGGGTTTTCGGTCCACCGGGATACCCATTTTTGCCCAAGCCGCCTTTTCAGGTTTTCGACTTGCCGGGTGTACAGATTTTTTAATTTTCATCCCTTCATTTTGCCCGAACCCTTTTGGTTCGACGGGAAGCCCTAATTTTTGCCTAGGCATGTCAGCCTAGCGGGTCTTTTTTCATGCGTAGTATTTTTTAACTATGTCTGCATTGGCAGGGTGAGGAAGGTCGTCACCATCCATGTTGGTTAATATCATTGCTCCTCCTGAGAACACATGCTTAACCACAAATGGCCCTTCATACGTAGGGGTCCATTTGCCCCTTGGATCACTCTGAGGAAGGATGATTCTCTTGATTACCAGATCCCCAACTTGATATTCCTGTGGTCTGACCTTTTTGTTAAATGCCCTGATCATCCGTTTCTGATACGTCTGACCATGACAGATAGCAGCAAGTCTCTTTTCATCAATGAGGTTGAGTTGGTCAAGTCGTGTCTGGATCCAATCATCCTCGTTCAGATTTGCATCCTTCATTATCCGGAGAGAGGGTATTTGCACTTCGATTGGCAAGACTGCCTCCATGCCATAAACCAGAGAGAAAGGAGTTGCCCCGGTTGACGTCCTAGCTGAGGTTCGGTACCCATGCAGAGCGAACGGTAACATCTCGTGCCAATCTTTATAGGTTACTGTCATTTTCTGCACGATCTTCTTGATGTTCTTGTTAGCTGCTTCTACAGCCCCATTCATCTTCGGTCTGTAAGGAGAAGAGTTGTGGTGCTGTATTTTGAACTGTTCGCAGAGCTCAGCGATCATCTTATTGTTCAGATTGGTACCGTTGTCTGTAATAATCCGCTCAGGGACACCGTACCGACAGATCAGATTGTGTCGAATGAACCGTGCCACCACAGTCTTGATTACCGTAGCATAGGATGCTGCCTCAACCCACTTTGTAAAATAATCAATCGCCACTAGGATGAAGCGATGTCCATTAGATGCCGTAGGTTTGATCTCGCCGATCATGTCTATGCCCCACATTGCAAATGGCCAAGGCGCAGTCAAAATATTCAGGGGAACCGGAGGAACATGCACCTTGTCTGCATAAATCTGGCACTTATGGCATGTCCTGGAGTGTTGGTAGCAGTCAGCTTCCATTGTGGACCAGTAATATCCTGCCCGTAGGATCTTCTTAGCCATAGTATGTCCACTGGAATGTGTACCAAAGGTCCCTTCATGTAGCTCTTCCATGATTCTTCCTGCTTCAGTCTTATCCACACAACGCAGTAGGGTTGAATCGTGGTTTCGCTTATATAATATGCCGTTGCTAAGGAAGAACTTGGCTGCGAACCTCCTCAGGAATTTCTTATCATTGATAGAGGCACCTTCAGGGTATTCCTGAGCTTCCAGATATCTCTTCACTTCGTGGTACCAAGGCTTCTCAGTCACCAATTCAGTTTCGAGATCACAACAGTATGCCGGTTCGTCCAGTTTCCAGATGATGATCCGGGGAGCCTCATTATCCCATTTGACCTTGAACATTGAAGACATTGTAGCTAACGCGTCCGCTAACTGATTTTCTTCTCTTGGAAAGTGCTCAAAGGTTATCTCTGTGAAGTGGGGAATCAGGGTCAACACACATTCTCTGTAAGGAATCAAGTTTGGATGTTTCGTATCCCACTCTCCGTTGATCTGATTGATCACAAGAGCGGAATCTCCGAAGACACTTAGAAATTTGATCCTTAGGTCGATCGCAGCTTGAAGACCCATGATGCACGCCTCATACTCCGCCATGTTGTTGGTACAGTTGAAACATAGCCGGGCAGTGAGTGGAGTATGAGTACCTTGTGGAGATATGATGATGGCGCCGATGCCATTTCCCAAAGCATTGGAGGCTCCGTCAAAGTGCATAGACCATCGGGATCCTGGCTCAGGTCCTTCATCCGGTCCAGGTACTTCACAGTCAGTTACAATCATAATGCTTTCATCCGGAAACTCGAAGTTCATTGATTGGTAGTCATCTACAGCTTCATGAGCTAAGTGGTCTGCCAATACACTCCCCTTGATGGCTTTCTGAGTTGTGTACTGAATGTCGTATTCTGTCAAGATCATTTGCCATCTTGCAATTCTCCCGGACAGAGCAGGCTTTTCGAATATGTACTTTATAGGATCCATTTTTGAGATCAACAAGGTAGTGTGAGTCAGCATATACTGTCTCAGCCGGCGAGCAGCCCATACCAAAGCGCAGCAAGTTTTCTCAAGCAGTGAGTATCGGGTCTCACAGTCGGTAAACTTTTTGCTAAGGTAATAAATGGCGTGCTCTTTTCGGCCAGACTCGTCATGCTGCCCCAGCACACACCCCATTGAGTTGTCAAGCACTGTCAGGTATAGTATCAGAGGTCTCCCTTCAACCGGTGGCATAAGGATAGGTGGTTCTTGGAGATACTCTTTGATTCTGTCGAAAGTAGCCTGACATTCATCGTTCCAACGTACTACCTGATCTTTCTTCAGCAGCTTGAAGATTGGCTCACAGGTAGCAGTCAGATGAGATATGAATCGAGCGATGTAATTCAGGCGTCTTAAAAAGCCTCTGACTTCCTTCTCTGTCTTGGGAACTGGCATCTCTTGAATAGCTTTGACCTTAGCAGGGTCCACTTGAATACCTTTATCACTGACCACGAAGCCTAGCAACTTCCCAGATCTTACCCCGAAAGTGCACTTGTTCGGGTTCAATCTCAGCTTGTACAGTTTCAACCGGTCAAACAACTTCTGCAGATGATCTAGGTGCTCTTCCTCAGTCTGGGACCTAGCGATCATGTCGTCCACATACACCTCTATCTCGTGATGGATCATGTCATGAAATAAGGCAACCATGGCACGTTGGTAGGTTGCCCCAGCATTCTTTAATCCGAACGGCATGACCTTGTAACAGAAGGTGCCCCACTGAGTGACAAATGTAGTCTTTTCCATGTCTTCAGGTGCCATCTTTATCTGATTGTAACCTGAAAAGCCATCCATGAAAGAGAATACTTTGTGCTGAGCTGTATTATCGACAAGGACATCAATGTGAGGTAAGGGGAAGTCATCCTTGGGGCTGGCCCTGTTCAGATCCCTGTAATCGACACACATTCTGACCTTACCGTCCTTCTTCGGTACCGGTACCACATTAGCAACCCACTAAGGGTAAGAAGTCACTGCAAGGAACCCGGCATCAAACTGCTTCATAACCTCGGCTTTAATCTTCTCGGACATCTCTGGACGCATCCGACGGACCTTTTGTTTAACTGGAGGGCAGTCTTCCCTAGTCGGCAAATGATGGACAACAATATCAGTATCCAACCCGGGCATGTCTTCGTATGACCAAGCGAAGATCTCCATATAATCATGTAACATCTTGGTTAACCGTTGCTTCACGCTGAGCTCTAGGTTGGAACCAATCTTTACCTCTTTCCTGTCTGCCTCAGTACCCAAGTTTATGGTTTCCACTGGCTCTTCATGGGGTTGAATTGCCCTCTCTTCCTGAAGCAACAGTCTTGCAAGCTCGCCAGGCACTTCGCAATCATCTTCACCTTCGTCTTCGGCTAAGTTGATCGGATTTTCGAAGTCATAATTGGCAGTAGCAGAGTTGTTATCAGTGAGATCCAGAGTGGATTGAAACCTGTATGAGTGAGTGTGTGTGTAAATACAGCTGTTTTGAAAATTATGTAAAGGAAAGGAAGACAGAAAAGGAACACAATATTTGCAATGCGAAAAATACGTCCAAGATTTTCATTCATGATATATGAAATGACAGTTTGTATGCCCTCACAAATAGAACCACGGTGCCTCGGGTAAGACACCGGGCCATAGAGTTTATCATTGTTTATTACAAAATAGCGAAACAAAGAAATTTATTACTTAGTAACAAAAGAAACAGGGAGATTGTCCTTTGCGCTCCAATTGTTGAGTCCACCGTCAGTTGCCGGGTAGATCCAGCTATCAAACTCAGCTTCATCAACTTCCTCTTCATCCCCAATAGCATTAACTCCATGAGTAGGCAGGGGAGCTGTCACTACGTTAGGCTTGTCGGACGCCTCAAACTGTACCTCCTTAGCGTCAATGAGGTCTTGCAGCTTGTTCTTTAGTGCCCAACAGTCATCAGTAGAGTGCCCCGGGCTTTCTGAATGGTAAGCACAACGAGCATTCGGGTTGTACTTAGGAGATGTTGTATTTGGGAACTTTGGAGCATCCCTGACAGTCACCAAATTGGTTGCGAGCAACTGTGGCAGGATCTGCGATAGGGTCATGTTTAACCGGGTAAACTCCCTCCGGGGTCTTTCAGCCCTTTGAGAATTGTTTGGCCGAGGAGCGGCAGCAGGCTTAGCAATCATCACCGCGCTGACAGATTGGCGGTGCTCAGGTCTCTCTGATTTCCGGGAACCATACACAGCACTAGACTCCTTCTTGAACGGTTTCTTTTCCGCACTAGAGGATGCACCCTTCGCAATCTTCCCAGACTTCAACCCAGCTTCAATCCTTTCTCCAGTCAAGATCAAATCAGTGAAACCGGCAGAAGAGTTCCCAATGAGATGGTTGAAAAATGGCCCAGATAGGGTCCTCAAGAACATGTCAACCAGCTCTCGGTCAGTCAATGGTGGCTGCACCCTGCCAGCCAGGTCTCTCCACTTCTGAGCGTACTCTTTAAAACCTTCGCTTACGCCTAACGACATACCCTGGAGTTGGGTACGCGTGGGGGCAAGGTCGGCATTATACTGATACTGCTTGTAGAAAGCAGTAGCCAGCTCCTCCCAGTTACGAACTTTGGTCCCATCCAGCTGATAGAACCATTCGAGATGAGTCCCTGAAAGACTCTCCTGGAAGAAGTGGATCCATAAATTCTTGTCCGCAGAGTACGGCTGGATTTTCCGAACATAGGATCTTAAGTGCAGCTTGGGACAAGACGCCCCGTCATATTTCGAGAAGGATGGTGCTTTGAATTTATGGGGGATAATCACACCAGTCGACAAACCCAGATCTCCGAAATCCAGCCCAGGTGCCTGTTGCACCTCCATAGCCTTCAACCTGTCCTCCAGTTGTTTGTACCTGTCATCTGAAGGAGGGTATTGCTCTTCATCAAAATCTGTCTCGTTGTCGGAGACCACTGGAGTAGGAACCTTTACTTCTGCCTGAGAAGGACTCTTGCCAACAGAGGAACCAGCCTCTTCATGCTGCAGAGTATTTCCAAACCTTCGGCCCGAGTTGAACAGAACAGTTCTTCTCTTCTTCTTCTTCTCCTTCTTCAGGAGCATAGTCTTTAGTTCTTCTTGGCCTTTAGCCAGACCCTTGATTAGTTCTTGGAATTGTGCATTCTGCACCTGGAGAGCCTTGATTGATGTCTCTGTTGATTCAGATCCGGGATTCATGATGCTGAAATAAACAGCGAAGAACTGTAAGCAACCTGAAAAGAGGAAAAACCTGCTATGCACATGATGTATGAAATGCGTATGCAATGCATTCGAGGGTTCGAAAGTTCAAATTTGTTGTAGATAAAAAGGAACACACGTTATCATTAAAGAAATCATTGTTTAATACATCAAAGCCTCATGGGCAAAAAGTACAAAAATCAAATCAATCCCAGAATACACTGCGCATCCTCTTCGGAGCTATGTAGGTGTTGAGGTTCCTCTCCTCATGCAACAGGCGAGTGAGCTCCAAGACCTTCTTTTCACTGGCATGCAGACTAGCCTCAAGAGAATTCCTTTCCTCCTTAAGCTGGATCCAGCTCTTCTGCATCTCTTCCCAGGACGTGGGCATATCAGGGTGCTGAATAACATGAGACACTTCCCCTTCCAAGACAGGCTCTTTGATTACTGGAAGCATGTGAGGATAAGGCATTACTAACTTCTGGGAGCGAGCGCGTACCCATTTGAGATAAGGCTCCAAAGGGATGGAGTTCCTGTGCCCCAGTGTCTTGCTGTCTATCCTACTTGGCATCCTCCAGGCTCTGATAAATCTCTGGCGAAGTCCTTGAGTATCGTTGTCGAAGTCAAAAACTATGTCAGGAATTAACATGTCATGAGGACCGTCCCTCCGAGCATAACCAAACTGTCTCCAAGCCAGGCATGGGCTATAAGTAATACCTCCTCTGATTCCAAGTAAAGGAACATTAGGGTACTCCCCATAACGATCAATGATAGTGACATCTTCTCTGGACCGAGGGCACCAATGTATATCTGCATGTGTAAGAGTCATCAACCGTTGTGACCATCTCAAACCCCGCTCATTCTTCAAGACTGATTGTGGAAGGTGCGAAATAAACCACCTTCCCAGGAGAGGAGTGCAACACATAAGGACACCTCTTTTTCTCATGGTTCGAGTGTAACATGAGTGAAGGATGTCCCCCAGCAACGTAGGTATGGGATTCCTGGACATAAAGATTTGGACAGCACTGATATCAATGAGCTGATCTGGATTAGGGAACAACACTAAACCATAAACAAGGAGGGCCACAACCTCTTCAAAAGCTTGCAAGTCAAGGGAGTTCCAACATTCATGAGCTTTTTCAAACAGAAACCTGGCTAAAAACCCTTTGATACCACTTCTAACTTCCCAATGTCCCTTGAGGTCAGATGACTGTAGGTGCAAGGCTTTAGCAATCTCTTCAAGCTTAGGTTCCTTTTCTGTACCGTTGAAAGGTAGCTGATCAAGGATAGGGATCTTCAGGAGTCGGGAGAACTCCTCCAATGTAGGTACCAACTGATAGTCCAAGAAGGTAAAACAGTGATGCAGAGGGTCAAAGAATTGGAACAAGACCTTAATCATATCTTCCTCAATGTTGGTGTTGACCAAGCTGATGAGGCTTCCATGCCTTTCACTGAATGAAGAGTTCTCGGGAATCCTGGATATAAGCTCCTTAAGCTGAGGAGGTACCCTTACAAGACTGATTTGAATTGTCTTTCTACGAACAGTTTCCATGTCCTACAAAACAAGAACAAAGATGAAAATTCGAACCCCTGAAATGGTTAGTCAATGCATATGATGCAGGATGATGTCATGATGCTATGATTAAACACACCACAGACATTTACAAAGACAAACATGTAAGGCACACAAGGCACACAAGACAAGCCCTTAAGGTTTAAGGTCAGCATGGGGTCTGGGTAGTACCCTCTTAAAGTTGGTGGGTTCAACCTGTCCTAATCAAAGTAACCGGGTTCTAAGGTTCCCAATATCACGGGATTGCTTTCATTGTTCATCGTTTCGATTTAGCCACTGAACTGGCGACCGAAATATTCCAGGAAAGCAACCCTCAATTGAGTGTAGTATCGAGTATCAACCAACCTCGGACTGCACCAAAGTCAGTTATCTCACTACCCTAAAGAGGCCAAGATAGTTCAATTAAGGTTCCTAAGGTCTGTTGATGTTTCACGACACCACGCGGAGGCCCCATACTCTCCTTGACTGAACTCAAGGGTTACCGGTACACACCAAAGTGCCACATCAACGTAGCAGACTGTTTCAACCATGTCGGTATACCCCGCACAGTTCCCTCACAGCCTTGTTGCTACCTTCTAAGAAAGGTATCCCCCAGATCCGGGTTTAGGATCTATAGAACTCCCAAGCAACCCACAATTTAAAGCACACAAGGAAAACAATTGAAAACATAATTATGAGCTAGCCCTAAGGTACACCTCACTTTAAGTGAATTCCCCAGCAGAGTCGCCAGTTCTGTGATCGGTGGATCTGGAACTGACTGTTTAACGCTGGTTCGCGAAAATGTCGCGGAAGCAAGAGTCGCCACCGTCTTTTATTTTCTCCAAATGGAAAGGACAAAAGCACAGAAAAATTCCTTAAAGAGATTGCTCTCGGTTCGGGAGGTAGGTTATAGAAAGGGAAGGTGTTAGCACCCTTTCTATCCATGGTTATCCATGGGCTCTTAGATACTTGCTCAATGTGTTTTCAAAAATGTTTGCTTGCTTTTCAATGTGGGTTTAAAAGTTTCTTTGAAAAATTTCAGTTCGACTCATACGTCAGAGTGTTTGAAAAATTTGCTTTGAAAGCTTTTGAAAAGTGTTGGTGTGAAAAGTCTTTTTGAGTTTGTTTTGAGATTAGAGCAAGTATCCTTGAGAACCTACCTACCCTAAGGAATTCGTCTGTGTAAATGTCCTTTAAAGTAGTGCCATCCCACCATTGAGAGGTAGGTAGCACCACTATTGGAGGTGTTCGGGTCAATTCGAGTTTTAGGGACATGGTGATCACCGGAGCAATGGGAAGACACCTTAGAAGCTACCCTCATGCCAGGTTCCCGGATCATGAGGACTTACTAAGACGTCCTCTACTCGACGACCACCTTTCGAAAGGCAACAGTGAGGCGTACCCTAGGGGTGGTGTGTGCGAATTGTGTGTCATGTTTCAGTTATTTGTCTTGTCATGTTTGTTATGATCTACGCTTGATTTTATTTTTAAGGCCATACATTCTTTCATGCTTTTTAACAGTTATAAAGTTTGCGGGAAAATAAATCTAAACTATTACAAATGGCGCGGGTCCACATTGCCAAAATTAAACCGGACCAGATTTAACGGAAAATAAATAAAGCAATAAAATGAAAGTGCGAAAAGTAAAATTGTTACAAGGCTTTGGGACATGTACATAATTATAATAAGCGACATAAAATAAAATACGCGAAATTAAAGAAACGAGGGCGTTGGACCCTTTTTTGCAAAAAAAATCAAAGTTAATGAATTAATTAATTAGAATTAATGTGGAATTAAAAATTAAAGATTAAAAGAACATGTTTTTTTAGTATTTTTGTATGTTTTAAGATTTAAAAGAAAAGGATAAAATGTAAAACCCTAATTCTAATTATTTTTTAGTTATTAAGAAAATTATTGAAATTTTTAACTAAATGAAACCCTAAGTTAATTTACATGCATTTTTAATTATGAAAATAAATAAATTAAATATTATTATTGTAAAAAAAAAAAGGAAATTAAAAGGAATCAAAATTAATTAAACCTATTTCTAAATATTTTTTGTATTTTTATTATGAAAAGAATTAACAATAAACCCTAATTTAAATTAACTAATTTACATGCAAATTTTTTATGAAAAATAATTAAGATAAAATAAATATTATATTTTTGCCTTTTCTGTTTTTTTTAGGATGTTTTTATATTTTGTAAAAAAAATAATTAATTAAATAAACAGTAAAAAAATAAAAATAAGAATTAAAGAAAGAATAGGAGAAAATAATGAAGGCAAACCAGGGGGGGGGTAGCCCCAAATTGGAGGTTTTGGTTCAGCAAATCAGGGCCAATAGCCCTAGATCCATTGACTTTTTTGTGCAATATGTGATGCGTCTGACTATGGTACATGGTACTCCTTGGATCTTGGCCTTTGATCTAATTCCACTAAGCACGTGGACGTCTGGATGATGGTGACATATCATGTTCTTCACCACAAACGCTGCATAGGAATAATTATAGAAAAATAATATTGAAAGTATACAGACCTGGGGTTCGAACCCAGGTCTTGGACGTTACAAGGCTACACCTGTACCACTACGCCATGTTAGCGCGTTTAATATATAAATATCAAATAAATAATATAAAGAAAGCAACGCGTTCAGTGGAGAGAAACGCGCGAAATTCAAATGCCCCAATCGCCTGTGGCCACGTCTTCGTCTCTTTCACGTTCCCTGTACCATAAGCATTCAGCAACGGTTTCTTGGGCGTGGCTTAAGGTAGCTTTTAGAAAAATAGCGACTAGCGCTATAGGACCAATAAATTAGGCGCGAGTAGTGCTTCTCCTTTGTCTCAACCTGCTTAATCTAATAGCAATAGTCTTGAGGCGTAATTTTTCCTTGGGTGAAAAGCCCCAATCTCAAGCTCTGCAAACCCTAGTATTCAAACATGGCAGATTCATATATATGGCACAAAAATGCAATTGAATGTGTTGGTTAGCATCAAAACATCATCATGAGCATGAATCAATAAAGAAATTTCACAAATAACGCTTAAATCATGATGTTCGAATGGCAATTTTCTTCTGTACAGTTTGAGATTGTCTTACCAATTCTTGAAGCTTTAGTTGATATTAGGGATTGGAATGTATTCAGGAGACCACAAGGAAACTATTGAGACAAGAATGGAGGCTTGAATCGACCTCTAGAGTGCTTTTCAGTTTTGCACTTTTTGCCAAAAATTCTAAGTTTGTTCAATGATTTTCTGCGCAGCATTCAGTCTCCAAGGCTTAGGGTTGTATTCCTGATTATGTATAGAAGTAATTAGGTTAACAAATTTCAACAAAATCTCTTGTAATTATGGATTGAAGATTTGATTTTTTTTCCATTATATTTTCAATCTTTTTCACATGGTTTTTGTGCAAATTACGATCAATTCAATCCAATTCTTCCTAATCAGCATGTGCACGAAATATTGACCTTGAAATGTGTACAAAAAGATTTGTTTGGTTCATTTAGATATTTTTCACACATTTAATTAATTTAATTGAATTAATATAAATAATAATCCAAATAAATAAATAAAAAATGAGAAAATGCTTCCCTTTGGGCCAAGGGGTCGTGCATAGGCTTGGAATGATGAATCATGGAAGAAAAATGGGCCCATTAGCAAATTTAGGTCATTTGAACCATTGTTGACTTTTCAAAATTCCCAAAACTTTCCCAACTTTCACAAGGCATAACTTGCTCAATTTTTAAGCTTTTCACATGTTCTTGGACATTTTGGAAAGGTCTTTGAGTCCTCTAACCAATGCCTTTGGTCCCATGTCATTTTGATTTACCAATCGCAAGTTATGGTCTTTGACTTAAAGTCCCTTTTTGTTGACTTTTGAAAATGACCTATAATGTTGAAATTGATAACTCTTCGTGAGAGCATTTCTTGGACTTGAAGTATGAATATGAGTTGTAGGAAATGTCTTTCTCTTCAAAATGAGCTTTGGATGGAATTTTTCTGATAATCCATGTGAAAGTTATGCCCTGGTCAATTTCAGTTGACTTTTTCAACTGTCCAAATATAGCAACTTTTGCATCTTTGATGATTTCTGAGCCAAATTTTGAGAATCATGATCAAGCATTGATCAAATGATGTTTGTGGCTTCAAAATGATATGTTGACAAAAAATTTGAACTTTTGACTGTCAAATGACCATTTTGCCCCTACAGTTGACTAGTGCAATCTAGGGTTTTGACTGTGCAATTTTGAGCTGAATGCCTTGAAACTTGATATGAGGATACTTGAACATCTTTGTAGGCATGTGAGACTTGATTGGGCCTTTGAAAACTTCCTTTTCTTGATCAGAACACAAACCCTAGTTTTGACTGTATAGGAGACAGTTGCACTGCACAACCCTTGGGGAATTTTGTGACTTGGCTTGAGCAAATTCTTGGAGAATATGGGAGGGCAAATTTTGGGGTGCAACACATAGTAAATGTCAAATCCGTGTGTTTAAGATTGATGTCGTATCTGATGTTGGAACATCATCTCAAAGGTTTTTCTTCTTCATCCAAGAAAGTTTATTTTCCTAATGATGGAGTATAAGGTCAAGCCACTGACCTAATCCAGAGTAATATGTGGTGTGGATGGATTTCATGACGGTTTGTCATAAAGAAGGATCAGCTGCTGCCACAGGTGTGCAGAAGAAGAATATCAAATAAAATGTCCTACCTTGTGTGAGAAGGTATTTGTCAGGATCTAAGTATTTGTCTATCCTCTAATGAGGTTGTGCATCTGACTGATGCTAAATACTCTGGCAGGAGCTGAGTATTTGTCTATCCTCTAAGGATGATATGCATATAATTGATGACAAAATACATTGACGTGAGTTATGTATATGTATGATATGTTAATGCAGAATTGGAGTCTAAACATCATGATTTAGAAAGTGTTGATAATTGAATTTTCTCTATGTGGGTGTGTTGAATAGCTTGAGTTTGGTAGCTACTAACTATTGAGATTTTATTTCTCTCTGTGGTGGTCTAGTGTGTGACAACCTGAATTAGCTGTTGAAGGTGTGATCTCTGGAGATCTTCTTGTGTCAAGGATGTCTATGCAAATCTTGAGTCATATGGATGATGTATTAAAAACCAAATTGATTGGGTTCTATATTGAGCAGCTGATGTCCTAGATGATATTGCAACATCATGTTTATTGGTGGTTGTCAATGAAAGATGCTTGGGATTATGAAGGTGAAATTTGGTGTTCTACAATGTAGTAGGATATGAAGTTTCTGACCCTGTCCACAAGGGTGTGTGGTATATGTTTGACCTCTGTCATGATTGAAGATAACAATTGGACCAGCAATTGCTAGAAGCATGAGAAGAGGGTCAGATAGGGGGATCTGATCATAATGGTTGTTTAGAATGTGGTTTCTTATACTACAAGTAACATATTATGGCAGTCTGGATCTTGTTTAGCAAGCAAGATAAGATCATTTGTTCTAGAATATGTAATAAATTACAAATCAAGTGTATTTGTATGGGTGTGTTAGGATATTTATCAATTTGTGTTCACATTGTGTGAATAGCTCAAGGTGCTTAGAGTTATTCTCAAAAATATGGTGTATCTGGATCGCTTTTACAGTTGATGATTGTGTTCAGCATGTGTGTTCATCCAGATGCTTAAAGTGGTTTCCCTTCACAATGAGATTATGAAGTAATTCGGCTGATTTCATGTGGTGCTCAAGTGTTCATCCTCAGCAAGAGCACTGGTTATCCATGATAGGGGGAGTAAAGTACTTGTCTGTGGTTTGTTACTGCAGTGGTGTATTTATTGTGAAGCTTGCATGTGTTTCAATCTTGTGGAGATTGTGTACCTCTTATGACATTTTGATGTCAGACAACATGTCATGACATATGGTTACTAGAGGTAGTTATTTATGTGCTTGACATTGCATGTTTGGATAAACTATGTGAGTATGATTGGTTGAATCATGTGGTCTCATTTTTCTCAAGGTGGACTCTGAGATGATGTGTTGTGTCTGGGAGAATTTATTTTTCTCTGCAAATTGAAGAAGGACTCAATGATGTCTCGATTGATGAATGGGAGATGTCATATGTGATGTTTTGGGTTATATCACTTATGCTGGCTGAAAGGAGTGTGTTTAGGGTCCAGTGGAAGGCATTTTGATTATGCTTCAGTGCATATGGTTATGTCTGGGAAATATCCTAGGATGTTTTGGTGAAGAAGAGTTTGTTTGAGTTGTGTGACAAAGTCTGACAGGTTGTCAGGACATTTTTTGGCCATATTTTACCTTAAGACCGACAAGGAAATATTATGGACGGTGCTATCAGGAAGGAGTATGGCACATGTTTCTCATTATACATGAATGCTGCGTATGTGTTCTTTTGTTTTGGTTTTGCATTAGCATTACTTTATTGTGCTAATGTGCTACTATGGTTTGTTTTTTGTTAATTTCTTCCTTTGTCATATTATGGCTAAAAACAGAGAGACGTGTGTGTGTGTGTGCACTAACCACTGATTGGTGGCTTCTATTGAGGGGGGAGAATTTCTGATTCTCTATTGTGATAACAGGTGTTAAGGGGGAGTCTCTGTTGTTCTGGATTGGGGTGCTCTGAAGAGATGGAGAACATGATGTCTTGTCATCATGGTGTTGAAAACTTAGTTTCTTAATAATTTCTCTGATTGTTTTGCTACTTTGCTTCTAACCTTGCTGTTATGTGTTATGTTATTGTGCCTCTGCTGTGTGTATTTGATTCATTTTCAAACATAATTATGATATTTCTTGTGCAAGGGCTATTTGGTTGTTTTTGAAGGTTTTAGAAACACAAGAAAGGGGGGGGTTTGAATTGGGTTTCATCAAATAAAATCTTTTCGTTGGTGATCGAACAAGTTAGCTTAGAACATAACATTAAATGAACACGATGATTTTTATCTTGGTTCAATGTTAACTAAGCTACTCTAGTCCATCCCCTTAAGGATGATTTCGCCTTTAACAAAGACTTAATCCACTATAATCAAACTAATTACAGGATAACCCACAATAAGTATGATCAACCTTATTGGCACCCCCAATAAGTTCGTTGATCCTTATTGTAAATCCACTCAAACCGCAACTGGAGTCTTCTTGAGATCAGACCTTCACTCAGTCTCTCAAGGTATCATTTAACAATAGTTGAGTACTTTCAGTGTATTATAGATTTTCTTCTTGTAAGCAGATTACACAGACTTTTAAGTACAATGAAAAACACTTAAGTGTTATACTGCAAGATACGAGCAAAAACTCCTTGATTATTTACAAAACTATACACAGATGATTTCTCTATAGAGTTTGCACAACGCTTTTGTGTAGTTTTGTTGAGCTAGATTTAATATGATATATTTTTCATTGTAGTGTTGATTATTACTTTTCTTTAGCTTCCAAGTCTTCCTTTTATAGCTTGTAAAAGACATCTGTTGAAAGGGTAGAAAGGTAATCGAAAATCTAGCTGTTGGTTTTCAACCCTCATAATGAGAGTGGTAACAGTAAAGTATGAAAGGATTGTACTTGCACCACTCTAGAAGAGTAGAGGTCAGAAACACTTTATGTACTTTTTGTACACCATCACATGTTAACCATTTTGAACTTTCTTCTTATCTTCAGAGGCTTTAGATGTTTGAACGTTGAATGTTAAAGCTTGTTGTAGAAGAATATTTCTTAAGTCTTTGAACCTAAGTCTTGGAGTCTTCAGAAATTGTCACACATAACCTTGTCTTCAGAGTCTTCAGCACTTGGTTGTAAGAACTTGCTTTTCTTCAAATCATCAGAACTTGTTCAGTAGAACCTCGTCTTCATAATCTTAAAAACTTGTAACACATAGAAGCAAAGCTTTAGAAGGCCTCCAAAGCTTAAACACAAAGTCACTATCGGAACATCTTATACTAATGTTCCTTATACATGTTGCAAAAGATAAATTCTGAACCTTGACTTCAACTGTAACACGTAACCATATATTTTCTTCCATTAGTGTATGTTCATAACCAAATGACATCACACACCTTGTACTAGAGTCAGAACATTATAGCACCAGCTACATACTAGAACAAAACCATTAGTGTATATAATTGTTCTCTAAGATAACATGCAAAGTTATCATCAAAATATCAAGGCCAAATGTAGAAACACTTCCTGTTCTCAAAATCTCCCCATTTTTTATGATGACAAAACCATGTATTTTGATAGAACAATTAATATAGTGTAATCACCATAACCTACAAATTCAGAGTTAAGTTCACAACTCCCCCTGAATCTGTTAAACCCAAAATTTCATTTAAGCTTGTCCAGAGTATCCCCCTGAGCCCAAGACTCATAAAATAAATTTTGAGTATTCAGAACATAGAATAGAGAAGTAGCATTTCCCTACAGTAACTCGTCAGAGTCTGACTAGAACACTTGGTCTTCATCTCATAATCGGGTTTCTATTGCAATACCCTAAATTTGTCCTACCCTCTTACTTTTACCTGGCTTACGCATCTCTCATTTTACTCATATACATAACTCTCATTAGGTCATTTAACAACGCCATTCATTCATTAATCAATAATTTGGCACGGGATCAGAGATCTTGAAGGATTAGGGTTTTACAGTGGTTAAGGCGTTCATATCTAATAAAGGTCGATTCCTTTTGAAGAGGCATTAAGGTTGTGATCTGTGGTTATTGAGATTTCTTTCTCCTTAAGCTATAAAGCTATTATTTCCATATCAACAGCAGGTCGCAGGGTTTTCCTCTTTAGAGATATGAATCTAGGGTTTATATCCTATTTTACTCGGGTTTGTCAACTTTTTTACTGGATGTTTGATGGATATAAAAACATGATAAAAGGAGGGTGTTATGGATTTTATGTGATCAAGGCATTATTGTCCTCTCAAATGCTTATTGCTTGTAGAGCAATATAATATGGATATGAGATCGAGGTTGGGAGTTTTGAAAAGAAGGCGAGTTGATTTAGTTTTTTTTATTAAGAATTAAAGTCAATTTGGATTCATTGAAACTACTAATTGTGCTCAAGATTAATATTAGCTCAAGGTCTCAATTTCGCGATTTGCAATGGTTGATTTAAGATAGAGTTAGAAGATTCGTTCATATGGTTCTCATGGTGTACAAGTTACGAATTTGCAAAGAGTTAAAAATCATACCATCATTCAAGGTTATTCGTTTAGTTTGGTTTGTCAAAACTCATCAAGATCCAAAGGTTCACGTTCATTCGATGATATGATCTTTACAAATTCTAAAACATCACGCATGATTTGTCAAAGGGTTATCCAACTTCATTCTCGTTCATTCAAGGTCATAACCATGCAATTTACAAGCTATGTTATTGGAGAATTACAAGAGAAAATTACAAAGACAATAGAAAAGAACGATTCATTTACATGGAAAATCTATCCAAAACATATTCATACTGTTACAAATGTTATGAAAGATTTCAAGTTTTATGTCGTCACCAACTTCATGATATATGCCATGCTTTAATCAATATTCAATGCTCCATAACCAACCTCCACCTTCAATCTTCTTCACGTTGCTCAAGTTCTGAGATCTACATGTACCAACATTTCATGCCTTTCATGTTTCAAGCCTTCGTCATAGTCCAAATAATCGGCCTTGCATATTCCAGAAGAAAAAAAAATAGAAATTAAACAAAGCATCTAGCAGAACTCCAAGTTTTACAAATTCCTAATCAACTTCTCACCAAAAATAACAGTTTTCTAACCAACTACCTAGTTCACAATTCAAAACAGAACTCTGACCAATCCCTAACCGCGTCCAACTGTCATAACTAAACTAACTAATCCTAACTGCTTTTTACTTTCTTCCCTCAAATTCCAACTAAACTTCTAACAAACCCCTAACCGCTAACTGCCTTAAAAAGAAATTCCAGCCAAGAGAAAAAACAGATAAATGCAAACAGAAAACAGAATCCAACTAACTTCTCTAACCCTTTAACCGATTTGTAACAATTTAAACCAATTCTAAAACAACCCCTAACTGTTTTTCTAAACAAAAACAAAAAAACCATATACCCAATTTCCTAACCAGCTTCCTATAACAGAATTTTCCATAACTAATTCGTGCTAACCGCATCCAACTGTCATAACAGAAAACAAATCCCTAACTAACTTTTTCTAACCTCATAACAGAATCCAAGGCTAGAATCCAATCTTGTGTAACAAACTTACAGACCATGAGAGAAAATCAAAAACAAATCCTAACTATAACGAACATTCACTACAATCTATAACAGAACTAACCACCTAACCGCTTTTTGAGCTCACTCAACAAACTTCTCAACTAACGTAATAGAAAAAGAGAGGATTCATTCACTAGAAAGTCATAGAAAAATCACCAATACTTACCTTTCAATCTCACTTTCTCGACAACTCTTCTTCACCCTGACCTTCAGATATTTCTCTGAATCTCTCTTCTTCATTCATCACTTTCATCAACCTTCCCTCTCTGCAACCACCATCAACCTCTGTCTCCATCTTCTCTCTACTTTCTCTCCATAACCAAACCTTCACAAGTCTCTGCAAATTCTGAATATGTATCCCTGCTTCAACCTCCAAGCAACAAAAACCGAAAGACCTTCATTATCCATCTGTCATGAACATCAAATCGCATCTCTGTAATTATCATCACCTTCATCTCTGGTCATCATCAAAGATCAATCTGAAACAAAGTCAGCAATAACAAATTCTTAGCATCGTGCTTCAATCATCATCATGCATAAACAAAACCACAAAAATTATAAGAATTTGAATCATAGAAAAGATAGAGTGTCAGGAATGAAAGGCATACCTTTTCTTCTATGAGAAATCGCTAACAGAGAAATCAAATCGGAACCATGTTTTAAAGTCGAAGCTGAATCAAAACTCTATGATGAGGTAGAATCGCGACAGACCTTAAGGCCAAAGCATCATGAATACGCGTCTGAGTGAGACAGAGGCTCGCGTCGGAAATAGATCAAAGACATAATCAAAGTCGGACAGAGGATCGATGATGAGCGGCATTTTTATGATGGCGATATGATTCGTCATCTAAACAATTGAGCGGCAACGGTGGCGAAGAATTTGAATTGAGACGGAATCAGAGGGTTGAGATGAATCTGAAGGTCAAAAGACGAGAGTGAACAAAGATAATTGTTATGGTAGTCTTGTTCTGGTTTAGACGGCGAGGTTGATCAGAGAACAGGTTTCGCCGCCGTCAGCGAAGAATATTTTAGAAGAAGCGAGTTCTCCTTAGAAGGCCAAAAGCCCCAACTTCTAAACCCTACATCCAGATACCAATATGACACCGTTTTAGGCACTTCTTTCCCTGTTCTTTTTTTCCTTTCTTTTTTTTATATTATTTCAATGATAATTGCGTTTTTTATGTAAATCTGCTCAAGAGAGATTTTTGGGATGCTGGTTGTACTTGTTGGGCCGAACTACTGCTAGGCCTTGGGATTTTTTTGGGCATGCTGAAGCCCTTTTCAAAAAAAATTGTATGGATTCATGTAGTTTGGGCTTAGCACCAGACTTCTGATTGTTGGACTATATCTCCTTAATTCATCTTGCACCCCTTACTTTTCTAATCTCATTAAGATTTTAGTTTTTCTTCTAGTTTAATTTTTTCTCTTAATTGATAATAAAAATGATAAAAAAATATTAGAATATTTTAGGAAATATTTTTAGATTCTCTTTAAAATTTTATTATAATTTTTTACTATTTTCATGTTTAATAATCATTTTCGTTGTCATTTTTAGTTAAGATTTTGTGATAGTATTGATGTAACTTTCGTGATGGGAAATACTTGGAGATTAATTCTTTGATCACTCGCACGGAGAAGCTTTAGGTAGAGTTTTCTTATCACTTGCGTGGCTTCGAAGAGGCAACGGACTTTCTCTGTTCGGTATCATCTCCACTTTATTTTATTCCTCATTTCCGCACTTTACCGCTTTCTAGATATCATGAGAAGTAGGAAATAAAGAGAGTGCGCTCGAAGTCTCTATTTAAAGACCTGTAGCAGGCATTCCACACTTCATTTTCTATATGTGTTGTGCTTGTGTTTGTTTACTTTCTTGCTGATTGATGAGTCACTCAATTTCGAAATTGAGATCACGACTTCGCTCTCAGTGCATGCTCCCTATAGGATTTTATCTCTTTCTTTTCTTTCTTGTTGATCGATGAGTCACTCAATTTAGAAATTGAGATCACGACTTCGCTCTCATTGCATGTCCCCTATAGGATAATTTTGTTAGACTTCCGTTGGCATTCTAACTTAGATAGGATCTCTCTAGGTGTGCTCTCTTGAGCTTATTATCTTGCTTTCTTTATCCTTGTACATACCATGTTCCCTTAGGATGCGCTTGCTCCATTCGGATGCGAGTTAGATCTTAGGTTGCTAACCATGCATGCTAACATTAGGTAGACGTTTCCCTTTTGTTAATCCTTGACTTAGGGCTACCATTGTATGATAACATTAGGTTAGAAATAGGCTAGTCTTCCATAGACTTTTTTCTTCCCCTCTTTGCATCCTTGCATCTAAAACAAAAAACTTCTTTTCTTAGCAAATCAAAACATGCTAACAACCCTTAAACCCTTTTTCAAGGTAACAAAACATAAAAACAAATTCAAACCATTTTGTGCGCTCGAGCACCTTTTCTCAGAAAACCCTTGTGATCGGTGGATCTGGAACTGACTGTTTAACGCTGGTTCGCGAAATGTCGCGGAAGCAAGAGTCGCCACCGTCTTTTATTTTCTCCAAATGGAAAGGACAAAAGCACAGAAAAATTCCTTATAGAGATTGCTCTCGGTTCGGGAGGTAGATTATAGAAAGGGAAGGTGTTAGCACCCTTTCTATCCATGGTTATCCATGGGCTCTTAGATACTTGCTCATTTGTGTTTTCAAAATGGTTTGTTTGCTTTTCAACTGTGGGTTTAAAAAGTTTCTTTGAAAAATTTCAGTTCGACTCGTACGTCAGAGTGTTTGAAAAATTTGTTTTGAAAGCTTTTGAAAAGTGTTGGTGTGAAGTATTTTTGTTTGAAATTAGAGCAAGTATCCTTGAGAACCTACCTACCCTAAGGAATTCGTCTGTGTAAATGTCCTTTAAAGTAGTGCCATCCCACCATTGAGAGGTAGGTAGCACCACCGTTGGAGGTGTTCGGGTCAATTCGAGTTTGTAGGGACATGGTGATCACCAGAGCAATGGGAAGACACCTTAGAAGCTAGCCTCATGCCAGGTTCCCGGATCATGAGGACTTACTAAGACATCCTCTACTCGACGATCACCTTTCGAAGGCAAGGCAACAGTGAGACGTACCCTAGGGGTGGTGTGTGCGATTCGTGTGTCGTTTTCGTTGATATTTGTCTTGTCATGTTTATTGGTGTTCTACGCTTGATTTTATTTAAGTCCATTCATTCTTGCATGCTTATTTAACAGTTAAAAGTTGCGGGAAAATAAATCTACAACTATTACAAATGGCGCGGGTCCACATCGCCAAAATTAAACCAGACCCGATTTGACGGAAAGTAAATAAAGCAAAAGAGATAAAAGTGCGAGAAGTAAATGTTACAACGCTTTGGGAGAAGTACATAATCATTTAAACGACATAAAATAAATGTGCGAAATTAGACAATTAAAAATATGGGCGTTGGACCCTTTTGCAAAATTAAAATTAATCATGGAATTAAAATTAAGAATTAAAAGAGAATGTTTTGGTATTTTTAGTGTTTTTTAGATTTAATAGAAAAAAGAGAATTAATTAAAACTAAAATAAAAGGCAAACCCTAATTCTAATGGCTTTTAAATTTATTATGAAAATATTGAATTTTAACCTAATTTAAACCTAAGTTAATTTACAATTTTAATTATGAAAAATAAATAAATAAGTATCATTATTGTGAAAGAGAAAAATTAAAAAAAAGAATAAAAATTGATTAAACCTAATTCTATATCTTTTTGATTTTTTTTTATGAAAAGAATTAATATTAAACCCTAATTTATACTAAATTTATTTATATGCAATTTGCTTATGAAAATAATTAAAATAAAAAATATCATATATTTTTTCATCTTTTCTGATTTCTTTGTGTATTTTTATATTTTATAGCAATAATTAATTAAATTAAACAATCAAGAAAATAAAATAATAATTTAAATAAAATATAAGAAAAATAAAAAGAATTGCAAACCAGGGGGGGTAGTCCCCAAATAGAGGTATGGATCCAGTAATTTGGCCCAGTTAAGTGTTGATCCGTTTGACCTTTTGAACAGCCTACAGCAATGTTGACCTACGTCCATGGTGTGCTTTCAATCTGTGCCTTTGACTGGATCTCAGCGCGCACGTGGATGGTTGATCAGGAATGTGTATGATGCACCTTAACCCTTGAAACTGCATATGAACATTTGGTGAAAAATAATATTGGGATAACGTAGACCTGGGACTCGAACCCAGGTCTTGGACATTGCAACTCAACACCTGTACCACTACGCCATGTTAACGCGTTTAATATATAAATAACAAATAAATAATATAAAGAAAGCAACGCGTTTAGTGGATTGGAACGCGCGAAATTTGAATAAGCCAGTCACGTCTTGCCACCGAGCCTTCTTCTTCGTTGTCTTTTTTATTTTCTGAAACATAAAAACAAAAAGCAACGGTTTTAACCCGTTGCTATAGAGGACATATCAGAAAATAGCGAATAGGATTCTGTTAGTCATAAATTCATCGCGAGTAGTGCTTCCTGTTCGTCCCAGCTTGCTGAATCTAATGGTGGTGGCCTTGAACCCTAATTTTTCCTTGGGTGAAAAACCCCAATTCAAAACTCTGAAAACCCTAGATATTAAACATGGTGAAATCGCGTTGAAAGCACAAAAACAAAATCAAATGGTACAGTTAGCATCAGAACATCACCATGAACGTGAATTAATGAATAAATTTCACAAATAACGCATGGAATATGATATACAATTATGAATTTTCTTTGATGCAGTTCGTGTTCCATATACCAATTCGTGGAGTTCTGAAGGATGTTTGGAGTTGGAATATGATCAGGAGCCTTCAAGGAAGCTAATGGATTATGAATTATGTCTCGAATTAACCTCTAAGGTGGTTTTCAGTTTTGCTTTTTTTGACAAAAATTCCAAGTTTGTAAGGTATTCTTGAGCGCAGCTTTTAGTCTCCAAGGATTAGGTTTGTGATCCTGATTATGTACTGAGGCTATTAGGTCAACAAAATTCATAAAAATCTCTTGCAATTATGGATTAAGGATTTGATTTGTTAAGGATCTTTTTGAATCTTTTTCATGTGTATTTTGCTCTCAATCATGCCAATCAGCTCCAAATCTTTCCCCATTTGTATTTACACGAAATATTAAGTATCAAACATGCAGAAAAAGATTGGTTAAGGCAAGTTAGATGTTTTTCATGTATTTAAATAATTTAAATGAATTAATATAAATAATAATTCAAATAAATAAATAAAAAATGAGAAAATACTTCCCTTTGGGCCAAGTGGTCTTGCATATGATTGGAATGATGAATCATGGAAGAAAAATGGGCCCATTAGCATTTTTGGGTCATTTGACTCAATGTTGGCTTTTCAAAATTTCCAAAAATTTCCCAACTTCCACAAGGCATAACTTGCTCAATTTTTAAGCTTTTCTCATGTTCTTGGACATTTTGGAAAGGTCTTTGAGTCCTCTAACCAATGCCTTTGGTACCATGTCATTTTGATTTACCAATCTCAAGTTATGGCCTTTGACTTAAAGTCCCTTTTTGTTGACTTTTGAAAATGACCTATAATGTTGAAATTGATAACTTTTTGTGGGAGCATTTCTTGGACTTGAAGTATGAAGATGAGTTGTAGGAAATGTCCTTCTCTTCAAAATGAGCTTTGGATGGAATTTTTCTGATAATCCATGTGAAAGTTATGCCCTGGTCAATTTCAGTTGACCTTTTCAGCTGTCCAAATAAGGCAACTTTTGCATCTTTGATGATTTCTGAGCCAAATTTTGAGAATCATGATCAAGCATTGATCAAATGATGTTTGTGGCTTCAAAATGATATGTTGACCAAAAATTTGAACTTTTGACTGTCAAATGACCATTTTGCCCCTACAGTTGACTGTAGTGCAATCTAGGGTTTTGACTGTGCAATTTTGAGCTGAATGCCTTGAAACTTGATATGAGGATGCTTGACCATATTTGTAGGCACATGAGGCTTGATTGGACCTTTTGAAAACTTCCTTTTCTTGATCAGAATACAAACCCTAGTTTTGACTGTATAGGAGGCTCTTTGATTGTGCAACCCTTGGGGAATTTTGAAGCTTGGCTTGGCAATTTCTGAAGAATATGGGAGGGCAAATTTTGGGGTACAACAGTTGCCCCTGTTCAATCTTCTTAGACCTGAGGATGCAGATTGGCTGACGTGCCTTTCGTAATCCGAGGGTAGAAGATGATTGAACACTAGAGTGCCCAGAAATTTGCGCTCACATAGTAGCAGTGATGGTGGAGAATGGGCTTATAGATGCCATTTGGGAGATTGCTGGATAGGATGATGGGCTTATAGATGCCATCTGGATGTTGATCGCGTAAAAGATTCCTTAGCGAGAACCTGCATACCTGCAAAAGAAAAATGAGTACCTGGCACGTTGCAGGAGTTGATTTTCAGATGCCTGATACGGATGTGTCCTGACTGGTTACAGGAGCTGAGTCTGGAGCTTCACAAGATGATGAATGAACCAGGGATGGTTACTACATCAACAGGAATGGTGAGAGAACCTTGGATGACTTTAACTTCAACAACGCTCGTTGAGAAAAATCTTGGTGGGAATTACCATCTTCGTAGTATCGGGCAGAGAACCAAAGGACATTATAATCTCAAAGGGAGTCACCTCACTCACCGTCGGAGAGGGAACTATAGGAAATTATCATCTGAAAGGAATTATCACCTCACTCACCGTCGGAGAGGGAAACATCTGAAAAAGGAATTACCACCTCACTCGCCGTTGGAGAGGGGACCATAAGAGACTATCACCTCACGCTCATGTCGGAGAGGGAAACATCTGAAAAAGGAATTACCACCTCACTCGCCATTGGAGAGGGGACCATAAGAGACTATCACCTCACGCTCATGTCGGAGAGGGAAACATCTGAAAAAGGAATTACCACCTCACTCGCCGTTGGAGAGGGGACCATAAGAGACTATCACCTCACGCTCATGTCGGAGAGGGAAACATCTGAAAAAGGAATGACCACCTCACTCGCCGTTGGAGAGGGGACCATAAGAGACTATCACCTCACGCTCATGTCGGAGAGGGAAACATCTGGAAAAGGAATTACCACCTCACTCGCCGTTGGAGAGGGGACCATAAGAGAATATCACCTCACACTCATCGTCGGAGAGGGAAACATCTGAAGAAGGAATTACCACCTCACGCACTTGCCGGAGAGGGGACCATAAGAGACTATCACCTCACACTCACCGTCGGAGAGGGAAACATCTGAAAAGGAATTACCACCTCACTCACCGTCGGAGAGGGAACCATAGGATAACTTCTACTGAGTCTTCATCAGAAAAATCTGTTGGGAGTCGATTTAGCTGGACTAGAGAAGGCCTTGAAATATGTTTGATAATTTTAACTACATCTTTCCTGAAAGGTAGAGGTCAGTCATATGCAATGCATGATATGGATCAAGCAATGATGTTCTCAACATAAATGAGATTTGTATGACATAATACGTCTGTGCATGCTATAATGATGTATGTAATGTTTTATGAATGTATGTTTTCGTCTAGGAAAGTAAATCCTTGACGGGTGCCTGGAAGTCATATCCTGGGCTGATGTTGAAGAATAGATTTTTCTTCCGCTGGGGATGATAACTGCAAGAATACCGGTAGGAGAAGATGACTCCGTTGCGGAATAAACTTGGAAAATGGAAGATTCTGCGGGGAGAAAAGATACTCTAGCGACCATGCTGGGAAGCAATACTCTGTGGGGATAGAGATGCGTTGCTGAATGTTGATAGTTACTTGCTGAGGATACCCTTGTTATTGGAAGTGTGAATAGACTTCGCTAGGGATAGGAAGACTTTGTCGACGATGCTCTTTCCGTGGCTTTTGGCTGAGGATAACCCAGTTATATCCTGTTAAGGAAATAACTCTTTGAATAAAGCCGGGAGACGCATTCGTGCTTTGCGAGGGGATAAGCTTCCAGAATATACTGGGGATAAGCTTACTGCTTGGGGATATGTGGATTCCAACCTTCCTGGGGAGCTGGATGGGACTCTCCTGGGGAGTTTTGAACTGTGGGGAAGTGATTCCTTTGAATGCTGGTATGCCGCCGGGGAACAATCTTCAGACCAGGACTGCCGGGGATGCTTGTTAAGAATATGTGCTGCTGGGGAAGTATTGAGATCTACGGGAGGATACCCAACTTCCTTTTGATAGTTTTGCTTGGAGAGGAATGTACTATTTTGCTGAACCACTCTCTGGGGAATTAAGATGTACTTGGTCGTGTTCTTCAGTTGAACCTACCTTGGTACCTTGGAGGATAGAACAATTGGATTGTTTAGACAACTCTTTATTGCCCCTGTTTCTAGTGTCACCTGCAATTAATTCCTTTGTTTCGTATGCAAATATTTATGAGTTAGCAAATTATTGTCAATGCATATATCACAAATTGAACCTTGGACGTTCTTCGCAAAACAAAACAGAAAAAGAAAAAACACTGGGCACGTTTAACTGAAAATATTTTTGTATTGATTTTGAATGGCCTGAAAATAGGCGTTTTGTGTACAAGAGGCTGACGTCCTAGTAAGAGGAACGCCGCCGAACAAAAGAGTTTATACAAGTTTTGTACAAAAGAAAATAAAACAGTTGTGTGAAATATGAATGATCCACTGGGTTTCAACTCTGCTATTGTCTTTATAACTCTGAGCGTCTCATCACTTGATGACCTTGGTTGAAGGTAAAGCTGACTGATCGATGCCGTCTGAACTTGATGTAGATACCGGATTCTGGATGCAAAGTGATCCAATGAGACATAGTATTACGCTTCATCCCTAATTTTTGCCTGGACCGCCCTTTCGGGTTTTCGGTCCACCGGGATACCCATTTTTGCCTAAGCCGCCTTTTCAGGTTTTCGACTTGCCGGGTGTACAGATTTTTTCATTTTCATCCCTTCATTTTGCCCGAACCCCTTTTGGTTCGACGGGAAGCCCTAATTTTTGCCTAGGCATGTCAGCCTAGCGGGTCTTTTTTCATGCGTAGTATTTTTTTACTATGTCTGCATTGGCGGGGTGAGGAAGGTCGTCACCATCCATGTTGGTTAATATCATTGCTCCTCCTGAGAACACATGCTTAACCACAAATGGACCTTCGTACGTAGGGGTCCATTTGCCCCTTGGATCACTCTGAGGAAGGATGATTCTCTTGATTACCAGATCCCCAACTTGATATTCCTGTGGTTTGACCTTTTTGTTAAATGCCCTGATCATCCGTTTCTGATACGTCTGACCATGACAGATAGCAGCAAGTCTCTTTTCGTCTATGAGGTTGAGCTGATCAAGTCGTGTCTGGATCCAATCATCTTCGTTCAGATTTGCATCCTTCATTATCCGGAGAGAGGGAATTTGTACTTCGATCGGCAAGACTGCCTCCATGCCATAAACCAGAGAGAAAGGGGTTGCCCCGGTTGACGTCCTAGCTGAGGTACGGTACCCATGCAGAGCGAACAGTAACATCTCGTGCCAATCTTTATAGGTCACTGTCATTTTCTGCACGATTTTCTTGATGTTCTTATTTGCTGCTTCTACAGCCCCATTCATCTTCGGTCTGTAAGGAGAAGAATTGTGGTGCTGTATCTTGAACTGTTCGCAGAGCTCAGCGATCATCTTATTGTTCAGATTGGTACCGTTGTCTGTAATTATCCGCTCAGGGACACCGTACCGACAGATCAGGTTGTGTCGAATGAACCGTGCCACAACAGTCTTGGTTACTGTAGCATAGGATGCTGCCTCAACCCACTTCGTAAAATAATCAATCGCCACTAGGATGAAGCGATGTCCATTAGATGCCGTAGGTTTTATCTCGCCGATCATGTCTATGCCCCACATTGCAAACGGCCAAGGCGTAGTCAGAACATTCAGGGGAACCGAAGGAACATGCACCTTGTCTGCATAAATCTGGCACTTGTGGCAGGTCCTGGAGTGTTGGTAGCAGTCAGCTTCCATTGTGGACCAATAATATCCTGCCCGTAGGATCTTTTTAGCCATTGTATGTCCACTGGAATGTGTACCAAAGGTCCCTTCATGTAGCTCTTCCATGATTCTTTCCGCTTCAGTCTTATCCACACAACGCAGTAAGGTTGAATCATGGTTTCGCTTGTACAAGATGCCGTTGCTAAGGAAGAATTTGGCTGCGAACCTCCTCAGGAATTTCTTATCATTGATAGAGGCACCTTCAGGGTATTCCTGAGCTTCCAGATATCTCTTCACTTCGTGGTACCAAGGCTTCTCAGTCACCAATTCAGTTTCGAGATCACAACAGTATGCCGGTTCGTCCAATTTCCAGATGATGATCCGGGGAGCCTCATTATCCCATTTAACCTTGAACATTGAAGACATTGTAGCTAACGCGTCCGCTAGCTGATTCTCTTCTCTTGGAAAGTGCTCAAAGGTTATCTCTGTGAAGTGGGGGATCAGGGTCAACACACATTCTCTGTAAGGAATCAGGTTTGGATGTTTCGTATCCCACTCTCCTTTGATCTGATTGATCACAAGAGCGGAATCTCCGAAGACACTTAGAAATTTGATCCTTAGGTTGATCGCAGCTTGAAGACCCATGATACACGCCTCATACTCCGCCATGTTGTTAGTACAGTTGAAACACAGCCGGGGCAGTGAGTGGAGTATGAGTGCCTTGTGGAGATATGATTATAGCGCCGATACCATTTCCCAAAGCATTGGAGGCTCCATCAAAGTGCATAGACCATCGGGATCCTGGCTCAGGTCCTTCATCCGGTCCAGGTACTTCACAGTCAGTTACAATCATGATGCTTTCATCCGGAAACTCGAAGTTTATTGATTGGTAGTCATCTACAGCTTGATGAGCTAAGTGGTCTGCCAATACACTCCCCTTGATGGCTTTCTGGGTCGTGTACTGGATGTCGTATTCCGTCAAGATCATTTGCCATCTTGCAATTCTCCCAGACAGAGCAGGCTTTTCGAATATGTACTTTATAGGATCCATCTTTGAGATCAACAAAGAAGTGTGAGTCAGCATATACTGTCTCAGCCGGCGAGCAGCCCATACCAAAGCGCAGCAAGTTTTCTCAAGCAGTGAGTATCGGGTCTCACAGTCGGTAAACTTTTTGCTAAGGTAATAAATGGCATGCTCTTTTCGGCCAGACTCGTCATGCTTCCCCAGCACACACCCCATTGAATTGTCGAGCACTGTCAGATATAGGATCAGAGGTCTCCCTTCAACCGGTGGCATAAGGATAGGTGGTTCTTGGAGATACTCTTTGATTCTGTCGAAGGCAGCCTGACATTCATCGTTCCAACATACTACCTGATCTTTCTTCAGCAGCTTGAAGATTGGCTCACAGGTAGCAGTCAGATGTGAGATGAAGCGAGCAATGTAGTTCAAGCGTCCTAAAAAGCCTCTGACTTCCTTCTCTGTCTTGGGAACTGGCATCTCTTGAATAGCTTTGACCTTAGCAGGGTCCACTTGAATACCTTTATCACTGACCACGAAGCCTAGTAACTTTCCCGATCTTACCCCGAAGGTGCACTTGTTCGGGTTCAACCTTAGCTTGTACAGTTTCAACCGGTCAAACAACTTCTGCAGATGATCTAGGTGCTCTTCCTCAGTCTGGGACCTTGCGATCATGTCGTCCACATACACTTCGATCTCATGATGGATCATATCATGAAATAAGGCAACCATGGCACGTTGATAGGTTGCCCCAGCGTTCTTTAATCCAAATGGCATGACCTTGTAACAGAAGGTGCCCCACTGAGTAACAAATGTAGTCTTTTCCATGTCTTCAGGTGCCATCTTGATCTGATTGTAACCTGAAAAGCCATCCATGAAAGAGAATACCTTGTGCTGAGCTGTATTATCAACAAGGACATCAATGTGAGGTAAGGGGAAGTCATCCTTGGGGCTGGCCCTGTTCAGATCCCTGTAGTCGACGCACATTCTGACCTTACCGTCCTTCTTAGGTACCGGCACCACGTTAGCAACCCACTGAGGGTAAGAAGTCACTGCAAGGAACCCGGCATCAAACTGTTTCATGACCTCGGCTTTAATCTTTTCGGACATCTCTGGACGCATCCGACGGACCTTTTGCTTAACTGGAGGGCAGTCTTCCTTAGTCGGCAAATGATGGACCACAATATCGGTATCCAACCCGGGCATGTCTTCGTAGGACCAGGCAAAGATCTCCATATAGTCATGTAGCATCTTGGTTAACCGTTGCTTCACGCTGAGCTCTAGGTTGGCACCAATCTTTACCTCTCTCCTGTCTGCTTCAGTACCCAGGTTTATTGTTTCCACTGGCTCTTCATGGGGTTGAATTGCCCTCTCTTCCTGAAGCAACAGTCTTGCAAGCTCGCCAGGCACTTCGCAATCATCTTCACCTTCGTCTTCGGCTAAGTTGATCGGATTTTCGAAGTCATAATTGGCAGTAGCAGAGCTGTTATCAGTGAGATCCAGAGTGGATTGGAACCTGTATGAGTGAGTGTGTGTGTAAATACAGCTGTTTTGAAAATTATGTAAAGGAAAAGAAAGACAGAAAAGGAACACAATATTTGCAATGCGAAAAACGTCCAAGATTTTCATTCATGATGTATCAAATGACAGTTTGTATGCCCTCACAAATAGAACCACGGTGCCTCGGGTAAGACACCGGGCCATAGAGTTTATCATTGTTTATTACAAAAAATAACGAAACAAAGAAATTTATTACTTAGTAACAAAAGAAACAGGGAGATTGTCCTTTGCGCTCCAATTGTTAAGTCCACCGTCAGTTGCCGGGTAGATCCAGCTATCAAACTCAGCTTCATCCACTTCCTCTTCATCCCCGATAGCATTAACTCCATGAGCAGGCAGGGGAGCTGTCACTACGTTAGGCTTGTCAGATGCCTCAAACTGTACCTCCTTAGCGTCAATGAGGTCCTGTAGCTTATTCTTTAGTGCCCAACAGTCATCGGTAGAGTGCCCCGGGCTTTCTGAATGGTAAGCACAACGAGCATTCGGATTGTACTTGGGAGATGTTATATTTGGGAACTTTGGAGCCTCCCTGACAGTCACTAAGTTGGTGGCTAGCAACTGTGGCAGAATCTGTGATAGGGTCATGTTTAACCGGGTAAACTCCCTCCGGGGTCTTTCAGCCCTTTGAGAATTGTTTGGCCGAGGAGCGGCAGCAGGCTTAGCAATCATCACCGCACTGACAGATTGGCGGTGCTCAGGTCTCTCTGATTTCCTAGAACCATACACGGCACTAGACTCCTTTTTGAATGGTTTCTTTTCCGAACTAGACGATGCACCCTTTGTAATCTTCCCAGATTTCAGCCCAGCCTCAATTCTCTCTCCAGTCAAGATCAAATCAGTGAACCCAGCAGAAGAATTCCCAATGAAATGGTTGAAAAATGGCCCAGATAGGGTCCCCAAGAACATGTCAACCAGCTCCCGATCAGTCAATGGTGGCTGCACCCTGCCAGCCAGGTCTCTCCACTTCTGAGCGTACTCCTTAAAACCTTCGCTTGCACCTAACGCCATACCCTGGAGTTGGGTACGTGTGGGGGCAAGGTCGGCGTTATATTGATACTGCTTATAGAAAGCAGTAGCCAACTCCTCCCAGTTACGAACTTTGATCCCATCCAGCTGATAGAACCATTCGAGATGAGTCCCTGAAAGACTCTCCTGGAAGAAGTGGATCCATAAATTCTTATCCGCAGGGTACGGCTGAATTTTCCGAACATAGGACCTTAAATGCAGCTTGGGACAAGACGCCCCGTCATACTTGGAGAAGGATGGTGCTTTGAACTTATGCGGGATAATCACACCAGTCGACAAACCCAGATCTCCGAAATCCAGCCCAGGTACCTGTTGGACCTCCATAGCCTTCAACCTGTCCTCCAGTTGTTTATATCTGTCATCTGCAGGAGGGTACTGCTCTTCATCAAAATCTGTCTCGTTGTCGGAGACGACCGGACTAGGAACCTTTACTTCTGCCTGAGAAGGACTCTTGCCAACAGAAGAACCAGCCTCTTCATGCTGCAGAGTATTGCCGAACCTTCGGCCCGAGTTGAACAGAACAGTTCTTCTCTTCTTCTTCTTCTCCTTCTTCAGGAGCATAGCCTTTAATTCTTCTTGGCCTTTAGCCAGCCCCTTGATTAGTTCTTGAAACTGCGCATTCTGCGCCTGAAGAGCCTTGATTGATGTCTCAGTTGATGCAGATTCGGGATTCATGATGCTGAAATAAACAGCGAAGAACTGTAAGCAACCTGAAAAGAGGAAAAACCTGCTATGCACATGATGTATGAAATGCGTATGCAATGCATTCAAGGGTTCGAAAGTTCAAATTCGTTGTAGACAAAAAGGAACACACGTTATCATTAAAGAAATCATTGTTTGATACATCAGAGCCTCATGGGCAAAAGTACAAAAATTAAATCAATCCCAAAATACACTGCGCATCCTTTTTGGAGCTATGTAGGTGTTGAGATTCCTCTCCTCATGCAACAGGCGAGTGAGCTCCAAGACCTTCTTTTCGCTGGCATGCAGACTAGTCTCAAGAGAACTCCTTTCCTCCTTAAGCTGGATCCAGCTCTTCTGCATCTCTTCCCAGGATGTGGGCATATCAGGGTGCTGAATAGTGTAGGACACTTCCCCTTCCAAGACTGGTTCTTTGATTACTGGGAGCATGTGAGGATAAGGCATTACTAACTTCTGGGAGCGGGCTCGTACCCACCTGAGATAAGGCTCCAATGGGATGGAATTCCTATGCCCCAGTGTCTTGCTGTCTATCCTACTGGGCATCCTCCAAGCTCTGATGAATCTCTGGCGAAGTCCTTGAGTATCGTTGTCGAAGTCAAAGACTATGTCAGGAATTAACATGTCATGAGGACCATCCCTCCGAGCATAACCAAACTGTCTCCAAGCCAGGCATGGGCTATAAGTAATACCTCCTCTGATTCCAAGTAAAGGAACATTAGGGTACTCCCCACAACGATCAATGATAGTGACATCTTCTCTGGACCTAGGACACCAATGTATATCTGCACGTGTAAGAGTCATCAACCGTTGTGACCATCTCAAACCCCGCTCATTCTTCAGGACTGATTGTGGAAGGTGCGAAATAAACCACCTTCCCAAGAGAGGAGTGCAACACATAAGGACACCTCTTTTTCTCATGGTTCGAGTGTAACATGAGTGAAGGATGTCCCCCAGCAATGTAGGTATAGGATTCCTGGACATAAAGATCTGGACAGCACTGATATCAATGAGCTGATCTGGGTTAGGGAACAACACCAAACCATAAACAAGGAGGGCCACAACCTCTTCAACAGCTTGCAAGTCAAGGGAGTTCCAACATTCAAGGGCCTTTTCAAACAGAAACCTGGCTAAGAACCCTTTGATACCACTTCTAACTTCCCAATGTCCCTTGAGGTCAGATGACTGTAGGTGCAAGGCTTTAGCAATCTCTTCAAGCTTAGGTTCCTTTTCTGTACCGTTGAAGGGTAGCTGATCAAGGATAGGGATCTTCAGGAGCCGGGAGAACTCCTCCAATGTAGGTACCAACTGATAGTCCAAGAAGGTAAAGCAGTGATGCAGAGGGTCAAAGAATTGGAACAGGACCTTTATCATATCCTCCTCAATGTTGGTGTTGACCAAGCTGATGAGGCTTTCATGTCTTTCACTGAATGAAGAGTTCTCGGGAATCCTGGATATAAGCTCCTTAAGCTGAGGAGGGATCCTTACAAGACTGATTTGAATTGTCTTCCTACGAACAGTTTCCATGTCCTACAAAACAAGAACAAAGATGAAAATTCGAACCCCTGAAATGGTTAGTCAATGCATATGATGCGGGATGATGTCATGATGCTATGATTAAACACACCACAGATATTTACAAAGACAAACATGTAAGGCACACAAGGCACACAAGACAAGCCCTTAAGGTTTAAGGCCAGCATGGGGTCTGGGTAGTACCCTCTTGAAGTTGGTGGGTTCAACCTGTCCTAATCAAAGTAACCGGGTTCTAAGGTTCCCAATATCACGGGATTGCTTTCATTGTTCATCGTTTCGATTTAGCCACTGAACTGGCGACCGAAATATTCCAGGAAAGCAACCCTCAATTGAGCGAAGTATCGAGTATCAACCAACCTCGGACTGCACCAAAGTCAGTTATCTCACTACCCTAAAGAGGCCAAGATAGTTCAATTAAGGTTCCTAAGGTCTGTTGATGCTTCATGACACCACGCGGAGGCCCCGTACTCTCCTTGACTGAACTCAAGGGTTACCGGTACACACCAAAGTGCCACATCAACGTAGCAGACTGTTTCAACCATGTCGGTATACCCCGCACAGTTCCCTCACAGCCTTGTTGCTACTTTCTAAGAAAGGTATCCCCCAGATCCGGGTTAGGATCTATAGAACTCCCAAGCAACCCACAATAATAAAGCAAGCAAAGAAGACAATTGAAAACATAGTTATGAGCTAGCCCTAAGGTACACCTCACTTTAAGTTTTTTCCCCAGCAGAGTCGCCAGTTCTGTGATCGGTGGATCTGGAACTGACTGTTTAACGCTGGTTCGCGAAATGTCGCGGAAGCAAGAGTCGCCACCGTCTTTTATTTTCTCCAAATGGAAAGGACAAAAGCACAGAAAAATTCCTTATAGAGATTGCTCTCGGTTCGGGAGGTAGATTATAGAAAGGGAAGGTGTTAGCACCCTTTCTATCCATGGTTATCCATGGGCTCTTAGATACTTGCTCATTTGTGTTTTCAAAATGGTTTGTTTGCTTTTCAACTGTGGGTTTAAAAAGTTTCTTTGAAAAATTTCAGTTCGACTCGTACGTCAGAGTGTTTGAAAAATTTGTTTTGAAAGCTTTTGAAAAGTGTTGGTGTGAAGTATTTTTGTTTGAAATTAGAGCAAGTATCCTTGAGAACCTACCTACCCTAAGGAATTCGTCTGTGTAAATGTCCTTTAAAGTAGTGCCATCCCACCATTGAGAGGTAGGTAGCACCACCGTTGGAGGTGTTCGGGTCAATTCGAGTTTGTAGGGACATGGTGATCACCAGAGCAATGGGAAGACACCTTAGAAGCTACCCTCATGCCAGGTTCCCGGATCATGAGGACTTACTAAGACATCCTCTACTCGACGATCACCTTTCGAAGGCAAGGCAACAGTGAGACGTACCCTAGGGGTGGTGTGTGCGATTCGTGTGTCGTTTTCGTTGATATTTGTCTTGTCATGTTTATTGGTGTTCTACGCTTGATTTTATTTAAGTCCATTCATTCTTGCATGCTTATTTAACAGTTAAAAGTTGCGGGAAAATAAATCTACAACTATTACAAATGGCGCGGGTCCACATCGCCAAAATTAAACCAGACCCGATTTGACGGAAAGTAAATAAAGCAAAAGAGATAAAAGTGCGAGAAGTAAATGTTACAACGCTTTGGGAGAAGTACATAATCATTTAAACGACATAAAATAAATGTGCGAAATTAGACAATTAAAAATATGGGCGTTGGACCCTTTTGCAAAATTAAAATTAATCATGGAATTAAAATTAAGAATTAAAAGAGAATGTTTTGGTATTTTTAGTGTTTTTTAGATTTAATAGAAAAAAGAGAATTAATTAAAACTAAAATAAAAGGCAAACCCTAATTCTAATGGCTTTTAAATTTATTATGAAAATATTGAATTTTAACCTAATTTAAACCTAAGTTAATTTACAATTTTAATTATGAAAAATAAATAAATAAGTATCATTATTGTGAAAGAGAAAAATTAAAAAAAAGAATAAAAATTGATTAAACCTAATTCTATATCTTTTTGATTTTTTTTATGAAAAGAATTAATATTAAACCCTAATTTATACTAAATTTATTTATATGCAATTTGCTTATGAAAATAATTAAAATAAAAAATATCATATATTTTTTCATCTTTTCTGATTTCTTTGTGTATTTTTATATTTTATAGCAATAATTAATTAAATTAAACAATCAAGAAAATAAAATAATAATTTAAATAAAATATAAGAAAAATAAAAAGAATTGCAAACCAGGGGGGGGGTAGTCCCCAAATAGAGGTATGGATCCAGTAATTTGGCCCAGTTAAGTGTTGATCCGTTTGACCTTTTGAACAGCCTACAGCAATGTTGACCTACGTCCATGGTGTGCTTTCAATCTGTGCCTTTGACTGGATCTCAGCGCGCACGTGGATGGTTGATCAGGAATGTGTATGATGCACCTTAACCCTTGAAACTGCATATGAACATTTGGTGAAAAATAATATTGGGATAACGTAGACCTGGGACTCGAACCCAGGTCTTGGACATTGCAACTCAACACCTGTACCACTACGCCATGTTAACGCGTTTAATATATAAATAACAAATAAATAATATAAAGAAAGCAACGCGTTTAGTGGATTGGAACGCGCGAAATTTGAATAAGCCAGTCACGTCTTGCCACCGAGCCTTCTTCTTCGTTGTCTTTTTTATTTTCTGAAACATAAAAACAAAAAGCAACGGTTTTAACCCGTTGCTATAGAGGACATATCAGAAAATAGCGAATAGGATTCTGTTAGTCATAAATTCATCGCGAGTAGTGCTTCCTGTTCGTCCCAGCTTGCTGAATCTAATGGTGGTGGCCTTGAACCCTAATTTTTCCTTGGGTGAAAAACCCCAATTCAAAACTCTGAAAACCCTAGATATTAAACATGGTGAAATCGCGTTGAAAGCACAAAAACAAAATCAAATGGTACAGTTAGCATCAGAACATCACCATGAACGTGAATTAATGAATAAATTTCACAAATAACGCATGGAATATGATATACAATTATGAATTTTCTTTGATGCAGTTCGTGTTCCATATACCAATTCGTGGAGTTCTGAAGGATGTTTGGATTTGGAATATGATCAGGAGCCTTCAAGGAAGCTAATGGATTATGAATTATGTCTCGAATTAACCTCTAAGGTGGTTTTCAGTTTTGCTTTTTTTGACAAAAATTCCAAGTTTGTAAGGTATTCTTGAGCGCAGCTTTTAGTCTCCAAGGATTAGGTTTGTGATCCTGATTATGTACTGAGGCTATTAGGTCAACAAAATTCATAAAAATCTCTTGCAATTATGGATTAAGGATTTGATTTGTTAAGGATCTTTTTGAATCTTTTTCATGTGTATTTTGCTCTCAATCATGCCAATCAGCTCCAAATCTTTCCCCATTTGTATTTACACGAAATATTGAGTATCAAACATGCAGAAAAAGATTGGTTAAGGCAAGTTAGATATTTTTCATGTATTTAAATAATTTAAATGAATTAATATAAATAATAATTCAAATAAATAAATAAAAAATGAGAAAATACTTCCCTTTGGGCCAAGTGGTCGTGCATATGATTGGAATGATGAATCATGGAAGAAAAATGGACCCATTAGCATTTTTGGGTCATTTGACTCAATGTTGGCTTTTCAAAATTTCCAAAAATTTCCCAACTTCCACAAGGCATAACTTGCTCAATTTTTAAGCTTTTCTCATGTTCTTGGACATTTTGGAAAGGTCTTTGAGTCCTCTAACCAATTCCTTTGGTCCCATGTCATTTTGATTTACCAATCTCAAGTTATGGCCTTTGACGTAAAGTCCCTTTTTGTTGACTTTTGAAAATGACCTATAATGTTGAAATTGATAACTTTTTGTGGGAGCATTTCTTGGACTTGAAGTATGAAGATGAGTTGTAGGAAATGTCCTTCTCTTCAAAATGAGCTTTGGATGGAATTTTTCTGATAATCCATGTGAAAGTTATGCCCTGGTCAATTTCAGTTGACTTTTTCAGCTGTCCAAATAAGGCAACTTTTGCATCTTTGATGATTTCTGAGCCAAATTTTGAGAATCATGATCAAGCATTGATCAAATGATGTTTGTGGCTTCAAAATGATATGTTGACCAAAAATTTGAACTTTTGACTGTCAAATGACCATTTTGCCCCTACAGTTGACTGTAGTGCAATCTAGGGTTTTGACTGTGCAATTTTGAGCTGAATGCCTTGAAACTTGATATGAGGATGCTTGACCATATTTGTAGGCACATGAGGCTTGATTGGACCTTTTGAAAACTTCCTTTTCTTGATCAGAATACAAACCCTAGTTTTGACTGTATAGGAGGCTCTTTGACTGTGCAACCCTTGGGGAATTTTGAAGCTTGGCTTGGCAATTTCTGAAGAATATGGGAGGGCAAATTTTGGGGTACAACAACCCTTTTCAGGTAAGGACATGATTAATTTACTTCTGTGTCAATGCATAAGTCTCCAAAGGTCGAGCTGTGGCAGAAGGCGGAATTAACTTCGTCCATAAAAATCACAAATAAACAAAAATATATGAGCCGAACTACGGTAGCTCTGATTCCTCAAAACGGATACGTAGGCATTGGGGTAGGGCCCAAGCGAGCACAATTTTATTCTCCCTACATTCTTTTCTCCTTTATTTTGCATGCATTCCCTTCAGTAGTATAGTAGACAAAAAGCATAGATTGAACACACTCATAAGATAGATAACAAGAGTGGATACCGTAGAGTACTACGGGCGTGTGGGGTGTTAATACCTTCCCCTCGCGTAACAGACTCCCTTACCCGATCTCTCAGTTGCAAGACCGTGACTTCTCCCTTTTTAGGTTTTCTCGATGTTTACCTTTCCCTACATGTGGGATAAAAGATGTTCGATGGCGACTTCATTGTTTGATGATTTTCAACCGGTTGTTTTATCTATCAACACTTCATGAAGAATAAAAACTTGATTTTGATCCATATTAAATAATTCCACACATCATGTATCAGCGCTTCTGTTCCATGATTCTAATATCACAACCAAACCACTATAATTCTCAAGCATCAACGTTTGATCTGATATTTTCCATTGTATCAGACATTCAGACAATTCACAACTTTTGAGTAGAGCGCATGTTGTAGAAGCACACGTATCAGAGCATAGCTTTTCAGTGGCATATCTGTATGAGATCATGCATCAGAATGTTGACTTGTCTTCCTTTCAGGAGAGCATAACTTCTGAGGCTTTAAGTCTGAATTTCACACTTTCAGAAAGTTAACAACTTCTAAACACTATGATATCATGCAAGATTACCTTACTTTTAGTAAGTTTATAAATTCTAAATTGTGTTCGGTATAACTATTTGAATATTCATATATTCACATAGAGTATAATATCTTATGTATAAAATCAAAGTTTATTTCATCCATAAGGTTTTCAACCTTTGCATCAGGATCTTTATCTTCAACCTGTCTTAGAATAAACTTAGTGAACTTGTTCAAAGTTCCCGTATTGAAAACATCAAACAAATAGTTAGTACCAACGATATTATATATGTTTGAGTTAGATATTCTGAGAATAAACATTATCAAAGTCATTTTAATTTCTCCCTCTTAGTAAGATATAAAAAAGGTAATAAAGGGATAGAGACGCGAAATTGATAGTCTTTTGAGAGATCGCAACAGAATATCTTGATGCTTATCAATTATATATTTGTTAATATCATATATTATTTCTTTTATAATTTATTTTTACAATAAAGTTCGAATTATCAAAACATTTAAAGTATCACAAAAAATATATGTAGGTAAATTTTTGAGAAATAGATATGCAACAAAATATTTCATGCTGATACTTTTTCTTTGACAAAAATAACTTAGAGATAGGCTGATTAAAACAATATTTTGACATATAAGACACGTCCTAAAGAAGACATATTCAATCAGAGTACAAGGACATTAGCTTAGACTTCAGACACTTCACAACTCTTATCAAACAAAGCATTTCCTCTTGTGAATTGATCCTTTCAAACAATTTTGATTACTTCATCTAATTCAAATAGTTCGGATAGGACACGTCCATAAGGTATGAAGGATTTTTTAGAGTCTTTGGAATCCAATATGGATTCCTTTAGATGATTGAAAATGATAGCTGACAGATTGACTGGGATATTTTTGAGAAGGCAGAAGAGAAGGCACTTATACCTTGGAAACACATCATCAAGATCTTCACCTCTAGTATGAAGGTTTATTTTAAGAAACGAAACTAAATTCTAGCTTGAGGTTTCAGGTTGTATATATTGTTGGGTTCATACACATAGGAAATGTTATGAATTGTTGGTAAAATATCGACATCCATGAAGTCAAAACTAGTATGATCCATGAAGTTGGATTTAGGAGGACATCCAATTTCTTCAGCAATGGAAGAGCGAGTGGTAACAAAAGGAATACCATAAGTTGTCATCACTACTAACAGATGCATAAAGTCAGAAATTTTTCCAATATTAGGGTAGATGGGATCTCGTAGCATAACAACATACCTATCCAACCCTGACTTTCAATACACATGTTGATGAGATCGTCATCAAACATGCCATTAGTTCGTTTCTCATGAATTACCTCTAGAAGGTTTTCATCTCCATGAAACGTCTGGATGACCATAAGATGCAAGAATTTCTAGAGAGGACTGAAAGGGATGTGAAGAGAGAATAATGATTGAAACTTGAGGAGAGACTAAATATGATGGATGCCATAAATAAACACGAAAATATGTATCGAATGTTACGATTAATTTACTACAGAGTAATCAATCTTGAGACACCCAAGACATTTAATGTCTAATGCGAAAAAGTATCAGATAACTTCACAAACTTCTAAAAGAAAGGTTATGGAAGGATATGGCATGACACTAATCAGGGTAGGTCGTGCACGGGAAATCTTTTGAAATTGTCAGCCGAATTTCTTATCCTGTCTTTTCAGTCAAGAGCTAAAAGTATAGCAAGAAATATTTATCATCTATTCCCAAGAAATTTAATTGCTCCAGGATTGGTATTGAGTACACATCCTTTTTAATTTAAACATTTCTTGTGAATATAACTTCTAACTGGTAGAAATATCTATAAGTCCCTTGTTAGAAAGCATATAAATACTGACCTGATGTATTTTGACTATCGTGAGGTCACCTTCGTCATCTACCTTGTTTCTAATCATCCATTTTATTGCAACAACATGAGTTCCTTTCTGATAAGATACTTGGTTTGAAACGTCCTTCTTGAAAGGTCCTCTTTACAAGAGTTTAATCAATAGAGGCTTCTGACTGAACATCTTCTGATCATCTTTCTTCTCGTTTTTCAACAACAACTCCATTACCTTAATATTTTGAAATGGTGATCTCCATACCTGCAAGTTTATTAACTAGCTTTGACTTTTTAGAGTTAAGATTATCATTAAATATAACATGAATTGATTTAAAAAATGTTTCAGTGTTATGTATTCTATAGCCTTTTGAGCTTTCAGAACATCATAACATGATAACACTTTGAGCATTAGAATCAATCAAGTTCAGATTTTCTTTAGAGTCCAGGATAAAACATGAGCATCCAAGTGATGAAGATAGGAAATATTGGTTTCTTGTTTTTCCATAATTCATAGCAAGTCTTTTCATGAATAAGGAATATGGAGACACTGTTCTAAAAATTAACATGATGTTCTTACATCTTTTGCCCAGAAGTGCTTTGGTGTATTGGCTTGATAAAGTTTGAGACTTTATCTCAAATAGCACTTGAGTACAAAAGGTGGTGAATACATAATGTGATACATCCTTGTGTTAGAGAAACTTCACCTAAGTCCACTTGTTGTAGTAATTTAAAATAACTAATCCTTACTTCTTTTCATTGATTGACATAGTTTTCACCAATTCACACAAATCAATGTGCAGAAGTTCTAATAGATTGGAGAAAGAAATAACATTATTTTCTTTGAAATAATTTTTTGAAAACTTTTCCCTTCTGACATGCTTCACAGAAAGCATCTGAAGTAAACTTTAGTTAAGGAATGCCTTTGTTAAATTTAAACTAGTTCAGTTAAGATATATTTCTCAATCTATCGTAACTTAAATATTTGAGCTACGTCCAATGATCCTTATTAACATACATGAGATAATATATTTTTAGTTTTATAAGGTTAGAAAGCCTGATCTTATAAGTGTTATTTATCTTCCTTTCATTGGAAAAGGATATAACCATCCTAACAGCTTCTGCTCCGGAGTCTTGTGATTTATTCCTTTTGATCACCTCTGAAACCATAATATTTCCAGACTTAATTTCCAAACTTTGGAACATATGCCTTTTTCCCATCATGTGTTGCAAATAACCATGGTCCAGGTGCCAAGACAGGTGTTTCAATTGCACTGCTAAGGATTTTTCCAACATAGATTATTTTATCCTTTGGTACCCATTATTTCTTGGGCCCTTTCCTGTTAGATCTGCCAGAGTTGTGAACAACTTTGGTCTTAGTAGAAGAATAATCATATTTACAAGAGTTAAAACTATCTGGTTTAGCCAATTGATTTTTATCGGATTTAGAATCAGATTTCTCTTCATATTTTCCATCTTCTTTTGGCACAAACCCGACAGGCACAACATGAGAGTATAAGATAGTTGGTATGTTTTCTTTATTAGATGATCTTGCCGGTTGATCAGAACCTGGAGAGCGGCCGGAGGATGATCTGTAGTCGGGCTGTAAGTTGAGGAGAAAAGGAGGTTGTACCTGCAAGGAACTCCAACGAAAAAGTAAGAGTAGGAACAGGGATGTACAAGCAGAAATATCAGGTAGTGAGTGGTGAATATTGGATACCTAGCCCTCACAGGTGTAAGGGGTTATATAATACCCCTGACGCGTGGCCATTGGTTCTTGATTTTCCGCCTAGATACGCGGGTCCGTGAAATTAGGTAACTGCCAGGACTTGGTCAAACTGGTCAGATATGCTCACAACTAGTCGTTGGTCCCAGGGAGGGGGTTAGTTATGGGCATCTCTATGGCAAGTTCCTGGTGGTCTGCATGACATAGATATCAGGAAGACAGAGAGGATACTCGTCGATTATCCTGAGCCAGAGGTGACACTGAAGGGCGAATGATTGTCGTGCTTGACAAGATAGGGTCTTGCGAGCGATTCGGGTCATAACCATACCCAAGGGGATCTATTGAACCGGGCCCAGTCAACCTTTCAGGCTAATCCAGAATAGTATCCCCCCAAGTTGTTTCTTCTGGGCACAGGAGTGGATATTTTGACACCTGCTTGAGGAACGAGGTGTGTCTTACGGGTGTGTCATTGCTCGTTACGCCTAGCTTGCTGGGAGGCGAAGCATTTGGCCATTAGAACTTTTGAATTTGGAGAGGTAGTATGTTTTGGGAAGCGTGCCGATGAAGCAGTGCAATGATGACATAGGGTTAGGGTGTCATGATGACGACCCTAGGGTTCCCCAGACGCGTGTTTTGCACGCACGAGCTATCTCAGCTATAAATACGAGTGGAACATGGCATTTAGTATTTTTCGCCTTCGCTTTCATCTACTCGTATTATCTCGACAGTCGACCACCGGTGTTTGCTTATCTTCTCTGCTCGCGGTCATTTAGTTCTATCTCTTCTTCTTCTACTGGTAAGTTTCCGATCTTCCATTGTTGTTTTCCTTCGCGTTTTTTCTTTCTAATTTCTAGAGATGCATGCGGTTAGGATTTAGGGTTCTGTTAGGGAGGAGGTTGTTGGAGACTCTTGGTAATGGACGGAGTTCCCGAGGTGTAGGACTGTTGGAGTCGTCGTGGGCCCTCTTCGGGGATTCAGTGTTGCGTTATAGGCGGCTCATTAGGGTTTAGGGCTTTTTCTACAACCCACGCCCGTTAGAGTGCCTCAGTGAGGATTTAGGGCTTTTTCTGCAACCCACGCCCGTTAGAGTGCCTCAGTGAGGGTTCTGGTCGGGGATATGATCCTCGTTTCCCAGCGCTCTTTCGCTTGTTTAGCGGTGGAAGGGTGGTTATGGCATTAATGTCGAGCTCATATTTTTCCTTTGCTTTTAAGGTTCCATGGCTGATGATGCTCAGGTCATTATTTCGAGCGAATCTACAGAGTCCTCCAGGAGTTCTTCGAGCGAGACCAACAGCTCGTCGAGCATCTTGGAGGTCTCTGGGGAAATACAGAACCATACAGATCAGCAGATGGGGAGCCCGGTATGGGGGCGACCTATGTGGTTCAGGGCAACTTGTTTCTTCCTTGGGACGATAAGGACCCTCGGTATTGGGTCGCGAAAGACCCCTGGGAGTGGCGGTCGTATTTCTACGAGCACGGGGAGGATGTTTTTACTGACGTGTATTATCACGAGGAGGGGCCTCAGAATAGTGGTCGTTGTATATCCCTGGGAAGGACATCAGGATATGCTCGAGGTATGATAGGAGGCGGATCCCGATGTATGATATTGTCTTTTGAGATATAGGTTTTCTCCTTCCCTTCTCCGACTTTGAGGTGGTCATATTCCGGCATCTACATGTGGCTCCTTCTCAGTTGCATCTGAATGGTATTGCATTTGTGCGGGCGTTCTAGATAGTGTGTGACCATATAAAGATAGGGGCCACTATCCCATTGTTTTTCTACTGTTTTGACATCCAGAGGAGTAAGACTGGCATAAACTGGGGATGGGTCTCCCTCAAACAAGGCAATGGGAAGTTATTCAAGGCCTATCTGGAATCTATCTGTCATTTTAAGGACAAATATATCTTAGTGCAGACCTCTTCGAAAAAGGTTATGTTGAGCGTTTTTAGGACTGTGTCGTCGCTCAACAAGGATGGGACTCCTCGTATGGGCGGGCTAGGGGAGCCTACTGCGACGCTGATTTGCATGTTCTCATTTCAATGGACCAGCAAGCACTTCGACCGAGAATTGGGATCCTACGTTTGGAGATAGGGGAGCTCGGGGATGAGGATCTGGAGAGCTTCACCACTTTGACCTTGTTTGTAGCTAAAATCCCTCCGGTCCACCGAGTTGGTCGGGGGGGTAGGCCAGTGCTGGATAGGAACGGGGAGCCCGTGTATAAGCCGGGTCTTATAAACGTCAAGGAGCTCCTCAGAAGCGAGGATCCCATTAGGTATTTAGGTATATGTTTTTAATAGCATTAAGTGATCGATGTTTGTGTGATTCATGGTTTAATGACTATTCTCTTTTTTTTGTGCAGAAAGTATGAATCCCGCCCAGGAGCATTTGACCAAGACACTTGCTACTCGAGCGAGGAGAGCTATTAAGGATACACAGGCTAGCATGGGGCAAGCTCCTGCCTCGGGATCGGGAGGCTCGTCCTCAACCCAGCCCACAATCACCCTGTCTCCTGCTGTCGTTTCTTCAAAGGCAAAGAGGGGAGCTGATGGGAGTGTCGACCTTACTGGGGAACCAGGGAAATGGACTTATGACCTGCCTCTATGCTGGATGGAGTGGTCTTTCTTCGAGGGTGCAACTCTCCGTCTCCCCCGGGCCGAATCTTTCCTCCTCAAGGGAATGAGCCATCCAGAGAAGAGGGCGGCATTGGCTCAAGATGCAGGGGGTTTGATGTGGATCTTGGAGATGGACATTACGTACACTGAGGAAAGTTCATCCTAGGAGGTAGAGATGAAGAATCTTTAGGCCAAGATGGCGGCGACCGAGAAAGCTTTGGTTGAGAAGGATAAAGCCCTAAAGTTGTCTGAGGCAAAGTCGGGGAAGATCTCTGAGGAGCGCATGGTCCTTTTGCTTGATAGAGAGGTCCTTGAGGGAAAGTTAGTGGCCTTGACTGCCGAGATTGTGCCCGCTGAGGATGAGCCAGAGGACACTAAAGATCTAAAGACTCGGGCTGAATTAGTTGCTCATTTTCAGCTGGTCGTGGATGATGCTCAGGCCGCTTCTGAGGGGAGCTTCGAGAACACAGTGAATCAGATGTGTGTGTTGAACCATGGCGTAGAGCTCAACACTTCTGACATAGGGGTCAATTGCTACGTGGTTGATAGCCAGATTCTGGTTCCCGATTACCTGAGGGACATCGTTTCTTAACCGGACGGGGGTCCTACCCAACTGCCACCTATGGTCGAAGGGGAAGTGTAAGGATGATTGTGTTTGTTTCGGCCTGCATATCAATTTTTTTATATTTGTTTTCTCGAGTTGTTGCCCGTTTATGTAATATTCGAACAATATCGGCCCAAGTGGTTGTTTTATTTATATTCTGACCATTGGTCATTTTGCTTTGAATGTTTAACTTGTGTTATTTGCGTGCCTGCTGACAAATTAGCCTGTTTAGGATGTTAAATATTTTGCTAAGAGTTCGTATCGGGGGGTATGCTCGTTTTGTATGTTCATCAGTGTGGGGAAACCGATTGAATGACCAGGATGAATACTGGGCGAGGGCCGTGACCTGGGCCTCGTTTCGAGGGGCTCGGGTTCGGTGGCATGAACTTCCCGTCGGGAGTCGGGCGTTCTACCGTCGTGGCACAAAAACTGTGGAGCTCGGTTGAGTTATCCATGTCGGGCTGAGGGTGCACTCGTCAATAGAGAGGAGCCTCGCCCCTTCTGAATACTTTGGTTGCTATGCTTGTGCCTAGGCACGCACGCATGGTCGGGCCTGGGTGAGTTTGTCTTGTCGACGAAACTCGCCGACTGCTCAGTGTTCTCAACTGTAATATTGTTTTAGTTTTCAGTATTCCATGATTGAACGAGTTGTTCCCCTTGTAAGTTTTCCAAGTAATACGCTCCAGTCCCCGTTTTTGCATAGACACGATAAGGACCTTCCCAGTTAGTTGCGAGATTTCCCTTACGAGATTCTTTGTGATTTCTCTTCAAGACAAGGCTGTCGACCTCGAACTCTCGTCGTATGACCTTGGAGTCGTAGCATATGGCTATTTTTTGTTTGAGTGAGGCCTCTCGTAGAGCCGCTCCTGTTTTAATTTCTTCCATCAGATCCAGCTCTTCTCGAAGGGCGACGTCGTTCATCTCTTCGTCGAGAGGTTCCTCGGTTCTTCTGGAAGGCTCCTCGATTTCCATGGGTATGACAACCTATATCCCGTATGCTATTCGGAACGAAGACTCCCCGGTAGACGAGTGTGCAGTTGTTCGGTATTCCCAGAGCATACTGTGTAACTCTTTGACCCATCATTTATTAGTTTCATCCCATCTTCGTTTGAGGACTCTGAGTATTACTTTGTTTGCCGACTCGGCTTGACCGTTTGTCTGGGGGTACTCGACAGAGGCAAAGTGTTGGGTCATGTCGAATTTGGTGATGAATTCTTAAAAGGTGCGGTCTGTGAACTGGGTCCCGTTGTCAGTAACTATCACTTGCGGGATGCTAAAACGAGCGAGGATATTTATTTTGTAGAAGCAAAGGACGTTTTGGGTGGTGATCTTGGCTAAGGCTTCAACTTCTATCCACTTGGTGATGTAGTCGACCGCTACTATTATGTATTTATTCAGATTGGTTTCAACCACGAACAGGCCGAGAAGGTCTAGTCCCCACCAAGCGAAAGGCCAGCGGGAGGAGAGGGATTTAAGCTAGCTAGGAGGAGCTAAATGCATGTCTTCATTCCGTTGGCATTTATCATATGTCTTTACGTGCTCCTTTGTATCATGCTGCATGGTGAGCCAGCAGTATCCAACCTGCAAGGCTTTCCTTGCGAGGGATCTCCCGCCTAGATGCTGACTGCCGATGCCTTCGTGGATTTCGAGCAGTACGTGTTCCGCTCCGCTTCGATCGACACACTTGAGGAGTGAAATGGAAAATCCTCTTTTGTAGAGTTTTCCTTCAACCAAGATGTTCAAGAAAGCCCTCCACCTGATAACGGCCACTTCTTTTGGGTCATCGAGGAGTTTTCCCTTAGTGAGGTAGTCGTGTACGGGGGTCATCCAGCAATCGTTGTCCCCGATGGCGAATACTTCTAGGATGGAAGATGGCTCTGGATGCTTGGTTGAGGTAGTATCTCCTGTATCACAGATTTATTTCCTCCCTTTCTCTTTGTGCTCACCAATTTGGATAAGACGTATGCGCAGGCATTGTGCTTGCAGGGAACATACTGTATGTCCACCAAATTAAACTTCCTTTTTGCCTCATGGACTAGGGCCCAATATTCGACGAGTCTGTCGTTTTTGACTTGATATTCACCTTGGACTTGAGAGGCAACCAATTGAGAGTCGGTGAAGATTTTTACTTCCTCGGCTCCCAGATCTTCGGCCAGTCGTAAGCCCGCGAGGAATGCCTCGTATTCGGCCTGATTATTAGAGGTTGGAAAAGACAGGGAAAGGGATACTTCGACTAGAGTCCCTTCTTAATTTTCTAGTAAGATGCTCGCACCGCTTCCGGTCGAACTGGAAGTGCCTTCGACGAATATCGTCCAACGACGCGACCCGTCAGGGCTCGCAGGCAAGGTCATTTCCGCCACGAACTCGGCCAAGGTCTGGGTCTTAAGTGAATTCATACTCTCGTATTTGATATCGAATTCAGAGAGTTCCAGGGACCATTTCAACATTCTGCTAGCCATGTCTGGTCTTCTGATCAGTTCTTTTATCGGTTGATCCGTCTGAACCATTATGGTGTGGGCTAGGAAGTGGTGTCTTAGTCTCCTTGCTGTAGTAACGAGGGCCAGAGCTACTTTTTCAATTTTTTGATATCTTTCTTTCGTGCTTTGCAGGGCCTTGCTCGTGAAGTAAATTTGCCTTTGTCCTTCTGGGGCTTCCCTTATCAGCGTCGCGCTTATTGCTTCAGAGGCAACGGCTAGGTAAAGGTAGAGGTCTTCGTCTTTCTAGGGACGAGATAGGACGGGCGGCTATGAGAATGCTCTTTTAAAATGAACGAGGGCTTGTTTTCATTTGGGTGTCACTCGAAGGTGGATTCCTTGTGCAGTAGATTGAATAAGGGAAGCGCGTGCTGGGTGGACTTTGCCATAAATCGTGAAAGTGAGGTGAGTATGCCGTTCAAGATCTGGATGGATTTTTTCGAGGTGGGCATCAGAAATTCAGAGAATTCTCGACATTTTTCAGGAAAGTTGTGCCTGCGTTCTTTAGGCCAAAGGGCATTATGATGTAGTAATAGTTGCCTGATTCGATCATGAAAGTTGTATATTTTTTGTCCATTTTTGCCATGGGGATCTGGTTATAACCAGAGTATACATCCATGAATGAAAGTAGTTTGAAACCGGCCGATTTGTCAACTAGTTTGTCAATATTGGGGAGGGGATAAGCATCTTTCGGGAAAGCCCGATTGAGATCAGTATAGTCAATGCACATGCGCCATTTTCCATTATATTTTTAACTAGGACTACATTCGAGAGCCGGGTTGTGTACTAGGCTTCAGAAATAAAATGTGCCTCTAGGAGGTCTTTTACAGCTAATTTAGCATCCTTTGCTTTCTCGGTCGACTGCTTTCTTCTATGCTGCATGACCGCCTTGATGGCAAGATCAATGGTCAGGTGATAGAATGCGACCTCAGGGTCTAAAACGGACATCTCGGACGCACTCCAGATGAAAAGATCGACATTGTCCCTTAGGTAAGCTTTCAGTTGCCTTTTCTCCAGGCCGGGGAGGTCTGCTCTGATTCTCACCCCCTGGTGGAGTCTTCTCCGAGAGGAACTAGCACGAAGTCGCCGTCCAGGATGGGTCGTGCGTGACTTGAGAGTTCGTTGTGGTTAGCGGAGGAGGTTGATTCTTCGTCTTTGACCATCGGCTCCTTCCCTTTCCTCCTTTGCTTGACCTATTCTTCCATGGAGAAGCGATTGTCGAGGTCAATGGTGTCAACCCTCGGCAGCAACCTGGCTTCCTTGGAGCTGGAGGGCAGCATGCCTCTAGTGGTCGTCCGAGGTTGGGCGTTGATGGATCTGAGGCCCTTGGAAGAAGCTTCGAAGCACCTTCTGGCTTCTTGGATGTCCCCGTGAAGGGTGGCAAACAAGCCCTCGGTGGTGTAGTATTTCATCTTGAGATGAATGATAGAGGGGACCGCGATGAGCTCGGCGAGAGTGCGCCTACCGAAGATGCATTGGTAGAGAGATGGGTAATCTACCACCAAGAATTGGGTCTTGATGGCTCTGGACGTTATCCCCCTCCTGAATATGGCGATTAGCTCTATATATCCCCATGGCTTCGTGCTGGCCCCGTTGAAACCCTGAAGATCAAAACCCACGTAACGAGTTAGGTGGCTCTCATTCAATTGTAAGGTGTTAAACAGTTTGGCATACATGATGTCCACCGAACTGCCTTGGTCGACCAAAATGCGACTGTTCTACCCAAAAAATTTCCCTCTCATTTCTCAAGTAATCGCTCACAAGATTTCCTTGGATTCAAGACTGCACAAGGGTTGATCAGCTCAAGACACCTCCTTAAGCACTGATGACTAAAAATTAGGGTTTGAGATTGCACAAGGAAAAATGGACTTTTAATGCCCCATATGACTTTCATGGATCATTTTGGACTCTCAAAATTTCTCATATCAAGTTTCGAGTCTTGGATCACATTTTTGCCCAGTCAATTGATTAGTTGACCTAAAATCACTTGTATTGGGGAAAAAGTCAATTGTGGCCAATTTATAGTCAAACTTCATAATTTTTTATCCATATCAACATCATGAACTCATATATTTCATTTGATCAAGTTTGGACCCTAATTCCTCAAAGAAATTTGATCAGATCATCAAAAGGGCAAAATGGTCAATATTAGGGTTTTGACTAAGAAGATGCAATTTCTGATATTTGACCTGGAAAATGTTTGATTGGTTTAAGTTATGATCTCAAGGATTTAAATGCTTCACTTTTACCTAATGGCATGGCTCAAAACATCTCTCAAGCTCAATTGATTGACAATTGATTTTCAGTCAAGTGATGAAAAGTCAACTGTATACTGAAAAGTCAAACTTTGACTTTTTGGTCAAAACCAAGTACCAAAGATCACAATTCATCAAAACATGTCAAAATATGAAACTTGTTCATCAAGAAATCAAAAAGTCAAGATTTCATTTTGAAAAGTCAAAATTTCTAAACTTAGAAATTTTTCTAAGTGTTGGAAAATTCATATTTTTTTCACTACTTTGAGCCAAATTTACACCATGATGCAAGATGATTCAAAGGAAACTTCCAACATGAAAGTTGTAGATATCAATGAGATCTAAAACATTGTAGAACACAACTTATCCTAGAAATTCATGGATTTCAAGTTATGATTTTGTGAATACATGTTCATGAAACTTGGAAACTTAGTGAAATTTTGCCCTAGTTTAGGCAGAATTTTGACCTAACTTCATGGAAATTTTTCACATAGTTCTAAGATGAATTTTCAAAAATATCCAACATAGAGGTTGTAGAGGATATTACAATATTTCCAAAATGTCCAAGAAATCATTGATATCATACTTGAGTAGGAGAGTCGAAGACAAGAAGTTAGGGTTTTCAAACTTGAATTACAAGTTATTTTGTGAAGAACACATGAACCAAATCCATGCTAGGCTGCATAATATTTTCTTTGAAGACCTCAAACTTGTATGCCACTCCATAATTAATGTTTTTCATAACTGATAGGGTCATTGTCCAAGCATTTGAGTCATTATCCAAGTTGCATTTCCATTTATGACACAAAGTAACATTCCCATTCTAGTAAAGAGGCTTTAATCACAAAGTCAACTTGTCTTGAGCTTTGAATTTGTTCTTTCTGCACAAGCATCCTCTACACAATCAGATAAGCATGTTTAAAGTGACTAACCACTTTAAGTAGCCTTGTACCTTCCCTTGAAACAATGCTTGTCAAGCTTGCTTCAAAAAAAAGCCAAAAATGATAACATGTGAACTTGTACTTATGATCAGCCCAAGCTCTCAAAACCTTTTCCTATACATTGAGACACTATTATTCAACCTAAGACATGAGCTTGAACACCCTGAAACACTACCAAATTCCCTCTAGCCAGAAATTTCTTCAAAACACCATTATTGTGCATGTTCTGACTTTACACATCAAACTTCCATTCCCTCGTGCATTTCTTGGCCTTTCACTTCCAAAATCTCCTACATATCAAATATAACTCATCCCCATCCTTATTCCAGAACTGTAACATCATATTCATCAACTTCCATAACCAAAAACAGAGCATTGCACATTGACTTCTCCAAGCCATTTCAACCACCCTCAACTCAAGCTAAGCATTGCATTAGCTTCCGAGAGACTTAAGGAAGCTAACCTGATCATTGCAGCACCTTAAATCAAGCTCAAACTCATTTCACGATTTCCAGTGTTGAGGTATTTTTCTTGAACTTCTATCTTCTAACTTAGGCATTGTTAGGCTTGCATTTGTGAAGATAAAATGTAGACATCGTTGCCCTGAAACTATACATATCCATAGATTTCATTTATATTGCTTGAGTAGTGAGAATTTTGAGTTGGAACTTACTGAAATATTTAGGTCATAATTTGGTAATGTTAGAAACTCATTCTCATCTTTGAGAATTAGCTTAAGTTATTTACATATTCAGAATCATGAGGAAATTTCTAACAAGTTTGATGTTAGAAGTTTTGTGATGGATGAGAAATGAGTGAGTTACAGGATCCATGGCTGGAGGTTGAAGATGAAGTTCATTCAGGACTTAACTTATGTTATGTATTTATTGTTTTTTTTTATATCAACGGATGTATAGCCACCCCAGTGGTAAAGCGCGCGCCTTTTAACCTTTGGGACCTGGGTTCGAGCCCCAATGGTACCATTTTGTTCATTTTTCACTTCCTTTTTTGTTTGCATCCAGCTTTGGGCCTCTAACATTGGGCTTGGTTATTTTCTGCTTCTTCTATCTTCTGTTTCACTTTTGCACCCCTGGCCCATTATTTTCTCTATTATTCCTTTTCTTCTATTTTTATTTTTATTTTCATTTCATATTTCCTTTATTATTATTATTATTATTATTTTTTAATTATTATTATTATTATTTTTATTAATAAAAAATCCAAAAGTATTTTATTTATTATTATTACACTTATATATTTTATTTTCTTCATAAGAACAAAAGAACAAAAACATTTTCTTTTAATAAATTTATTTATTTTTAATTAATACTTAGATTTAGGATTAATCATTATTTCATTTTCTTAATTAAAATTAACTTAGAATTTAGGCTTCTCTTAATTAATTAATTTTTTCATTTTATTTTTATTAATTTAAAACTTTTTCATAAAAAACCCAAAAAATCCTTTTTTAAGTTACTTTCTTTTCTTAATTAGTTAAATTTAATATTTTAATTTTAATTAATCATTTTATTTAATTAGGTCAAGACAAAAAGCCTTTCAATAAAAAACCAAACTAAAATCATTTCTTTTTCCATTTGCATTTGTACATTATTATTTATTCAATTCTTGTACATTTATTCAATATGGTTGTAATAGTTAATTAGGTTTAATTTTCTTGCAAACTCCCCATTTGTAAATTTTTATACCCCTTCCCCTAATGATATAATAGCTTAGTATATTTACTTTTCGCAATTTATCGCTTTATATATAAATGCTAGTAGATTAGGTTTTGTATGGAAAGATTAAAATCAACAAGTTAGCAAACCCTAATCCAAGATAAACAAGCATGTAAATCAAACACACTTGCATACTTTCACTCTTAGGGTAATTCCACTTTGTTGCCTTATAAAAATGGCCATGTTATGCATGTGGGGTATCTTAGCAAAAAGCAATCAAAAATACAAGATCATAGTCCCTCGATGACGCTATCAATGTTGCCTTTCAAAATGATCTTAGTCCCTCAAAGAGAATTGCTAAGATATTTCACAATATTGCTATCATGGCTATACGATGACCCACGTACGTCCCTTACATCCAAAGATTAGGCTTCTTACCAAATCAATGGTAAGATAGTAATATCAAAGGAAAGGAAGAAATAAACTAAGACTTTTGAGTAGGTAGATTATTCCTAGTTTTTTGCTCAATTTCAAAATCAAACATCCTTGCTTATTTTCAAAACAAACACCAACACTTTCAAAACACTTTCAAAAACACTTTCAAAACATTTTCCAAACATGAAACATTTTCAAAAGATCAACACTTTGTATGCGTTCTTACGAACGAGAACTATTATAAAGTTTTCCTAAACGAAGGTGCCTTTTCAAAATACTTTCAAAAACCATACAAAGCACATTTTCAAACAAAAAGAAAGTGATCTAAGCAACTAAGAGCCCGTAGATAACTATGGATGAAAAGGGTGCTAACACCTTCCCTTTTCATAATCTACCCCCTGAACTCAAGAAATAATCTCAAAGGTCTTTCATGTTCTTTTCAGCCTTTCCTTTTGGATAAAAGAAAAGTCGATGACGACTCTTGCTAACCACAACATTTGTAATAAAACGCAAAACACCCAAGTCAGTTCTCCCACCGTATCACAGAACTGGCAACTCTGCTGGGGAAAAACTTAAAAGTGGGGTTACCTTAGGGCTAGATCACCTTTACATGCTTTCATTGTTTGATTTGTTTTCTTTACATTTTGGTTCCTTGTTTGGGCTTGTTCTAATCCTCTACCCGCATTTGGGATACCTTATAGTTAAGTAGAAATACGTTGTGGAAACTGTGTGGGGTATACCGACATGGTCTAAGCAATAGCTAAGTTAGTGTGACACATTTGTGGGTACCGATATCCCTTGAATAGTCAAGGAGAATACGGGGCCGCTTGTAGTGTCATGAAACACTAACTGACTTTAGAACCTTTACTTGACCAACTTTGGCCATTAGGAAGTAGTGAGATAACCGACTTTGGTGCAGTCCGAAGTTGGTTGATACTCGATACTACACTCATTGAGATTTGACTTCTTGGGATATTTCGGTCGCCATTAAGAGGCTCGCGTTGAAACTATGCCCAACAAGAAAGATCAGTGATATTGAGGTCCCTTAGAACCTGATACTATTTCTAGGACAGGTTTAAGCCAACTAAACTTCAAGAGGGTACTTACCTATGAGACCCCATGCAAGTCTAAACCTAAGGACTTTTTTTCCTTTTTTGTATATGTTTTACTTGTACATAACATCATAAACATCATAACATCATACTCCTTCTCACTAACCATTTCAAGGATTTTTGGGATTTATCTTTGTTCTGTTTTGTAGGACATGGCTTATATTCGCAGGAAAGCCATTCAAGTCAATCTCGTAAGAATTCCTTCTCAACTCAAAGAGCTAGCATCAAGGGTCCCTGAGAATTATTCATTCATCTAAAGACATGGTTGCCTCCTAAACTTTGTTACCTCTAGCATAAATGAAGATATGATGAAGGTGCTATTCCAATTCTTTGATCCTCTACACTATTGCTTCACCTTTTCCGACTATCAACTTGTGCCTACTATGGAGGAATTCTCTAAACTCTTGAGGATTCCTATTCTCAACCAACTACCTTTCAACGGTAGGAAAGAGATCCAAGACCTAAAGAGATTTCCCGAGCACTACACTTGCAATAATCTGATATCACAACTAATTGGGAAACAAGGAGTGATGTCAAAGGTTTCTTAGCCAAGTTCTTGTTTGAGAAAGCTCAAGATTATTGGAACTCTTTGGACTTACAAGCTTTTGATGAAATCCTGGCCCTTCTCATCTATGGGATGGTTTTGTTCCCAAACCCTGATCAACTCATAATGTCAATACTGTCAAAATCTTCATGTCTCGCAATCCGGTGCCTACTTTGTTGGGTGATATCCTACATTCTGTACACACTCGCACTATGAGAAAGAGAGGAGCCGTCATGTGTTGCACTCCTCTTTTGGCCAGATGGTTTATTTCGCATCTTCCCCGATCTGTGTTGAAGAATGAGCAAGGTTTGAGGCGGTCCCATAGGTTGATGATGCTCAGATATTACGATACCCATTGGTGTTCTCGATCCTTGGAGAATGTTACTATCATCGACCATTATGGGGAATTCCCTAATGTCCCTTTGGTTGGCATTAGAGGGGTTATCACTTGCAACCCTTGCTTAGCCTTACGCCAGTTTGGATATGCCCGAAGAGATGTTCCTCACGAGATGCTCATCCAAGGAGTGTTATTCGACTATGAGAGCAACGATCAAGGTTACCGCCAGAGGTTTATACGAGCTTGGAGGATGGTAAACAAGGTGGATAGCAAGACGTTAGGATACAAGAATTCCATTCCTCTTGAGCCTTATCTTAGGTGGATACGAACTCGTATTCATAAACTTGTGATGCCTTATCCCTCCATCTTACCGGTCATCATGGAACCTGTGGTTGAAGGAGATGTCCCATACATTGTCCTTCATCCAGACATGCCTACCTCTCTTTAAGACTTGCAAAAGGGTTGGATTCAACTAAAGGAGGAACGAGATACCTTCGAAGCTCAATTCTATGCTAGTGAGAAGAGGGTCTTAGAGCTTACAAAGCAGCTATAAGATGATCAAAGTGTGAATGCCTACCTTGCACCAAAGAGGATGCGTTCAGCCTTTCTATCTTAGATATTTATTTTGTAAGCCTAAGAGGCATTTTGTAGTAATTTTGAACTAATTAATGAAAATTAACGTTTGTTCGTGTCTTTTGTATATACAAATTTAAATCTCATTAATCCTTGAAATCATTTGCATATACATCTTCCATGCATCATAACATGACAGGTTTTCGCATAACAGGTTTCCTTATCTTTCTGCTGTTTATTTTAGCAAGATGGATCTAGAGAAAACTGTGAAGGATCTTCAGGCACAAAACTCTCAATTCCAAGAGACTCTACTGGCCCTAGACAAGGGGCAACAAGACATGATGGCATTGCTGGCAGTAAAGAAGAAACCTAAGAAGAGGGCCCTGGTCAACATGGGCAGAAGGTTCAAAGAGCAAGTTCGTCAGATCCCGGTAGCGGAAGACTCATCTGAGGAAGACGAGAATCATATTAGTGAGGTTAAGAATACCCAAGCTGACTGTGTTAATGATCAAGCGTCTAATGATGATTATTTTGACGAGCAGTATCCACCCGCCGATGTCAAGTATAAACAGTTAGAAGACAGATTGAAGGCCATCGAGATCCAAGCCGTCCCCGGTTTAGATTTTGATGATTTGGGTTTGATATCTGGGGTGGTTATTCCCCACAAATTCAAAATACCAGTCTTTGCAAAGTACGATGGGGTTTCTTGTCCAAAACTCCACCTGAAATCTTATGTGCGCAAGATACTTCCGCACACCGCTGGTATGAAACTCTGGGTTCACTTTTTCCAAGAGAGCTTGACCGGAACGCAACTAGAATGGTTCTACCAGTTGGATGGTTCCTGCATCAATACTTGGGAGGATTTAGCTACCGCCTTCTACCATCAGTACCAGTATAACACCGACTTGGCACCAACAAGGGTTCAGTTGCAAGATATGACCATGGGGAAGAATGAAGGATTTAAAGAATATGCACAAAAGTGGAGAGACCTCGCCAGTAGGGTTCAACCACCTTTGACTGATAGAGATCACATTGACATGTTTATGGGCACTTTATCTGGTCCTTTCTTTAACTTGTTGGTAGGTTGTTCCTCTTCCAGATTCACCGAGTTAACCTTAACTGGTGAAAGAGTTAAAAGCGGCATCAAAAGTGGGAAGATCTTTGTGGTGTCTGCTTCCACTTCCACTCCTATAAAGAAACCTTTTGCTGCAAATAAGGAAATCAATGCTATGTACGGGGCAAGGGCCCGTACCAAGAAGAATGATCTCCCGTCTGTTAATGTTGTCCAAATCTCCAATCCAACTTCTACTCAAAGACCATCTGCAAATCATCAACGTTTTGAAACTCCGATAAGAGAATTTACGAGGTAAGGAATGTCATTATCTCAAGCCTTACAACATTTGCTCAAGGATAATTTGGTGACATTACATGATCCTCCTGCCAACCCTGATACCTCTTTACCAAAGTATAATTCAAACACTAAATTTTCTTACCACTCAAGCAGCCCCGGGCATGAGACTGACCAATGTTGGGCCTTGAAGAATAAAATCCAGGATTTGATCGATAACAAGAATATTGAATTTGATCCTCCTCCAACTCCAAATGTAATCACTGCGACTAGGCTGAAGCATGACAAAGGTGTTAATGTTGTTGAAGATACAATTTTTGTTGCCTCTATTGAAGACTTGACCACTCCGATGAATATCATCAAAAAGAATCTGTTGAAAGCTGGGATTTTCCCTGACTGTGTAAAAGACTGTGTTTGTTGTACTAAAAAACTCAATGGATGCGAAGGGCTGAAGAAAGGCATTCAACGCCTAATGGATAGCCACAAAATTCTATTTGAGAAGACCCCGCTTGTCAAAAGCTTGACTGGTAAATGTGAAGATCTCTCCATTATCACCATCTCAAACAAGCCTCTTAAGATCACCTCCAAAGGTCCTATTAGGATTTCAAATGAACCAACTGTTGCTCCCTTAATATTTACCAATCCCGGACCAATTCCCTACTCTTCAAACAAGGCAGTGCCATGGAACTATGGTGCTGAGGTGTTTTATCATGGGATAAAACAAGACGCTTGGATCAAAGAAGAAAAAGACGATGATGTTGGTAACATAACTGGCTCAAGTAAGGTAACTCGAACTGGGAGAATATTTTCACCGAATATTTCACCACCAGTTGTTGCAAAGACACCGGTCCGCATTACTGCTAACCCGAGTACCGATACAAGAGGGAAAGAGAAGGTTGTTGAGCCTATCGTGACTGAAATACCCGCAAAGGACGTTGCTGATGGAGAACCTTCTGCTTGTGAGATTGGACGAGATCTTGAAGATAATAAAAAGTAGCAACTTCAAGATTGTGGAACAGTTGGGGAAAACCCCTTCTAAGATTTCAATGTTTTCATTGCTACTCTGTTCCGATGCCCATGCTCGGACATTAATCAAATTCCTGAAAAAGGCTCATGTCCCCCATTAGACCACAACAGACCAATTTGAGAATTATGTGGCTAGCTTTACGGCTGATAATGGCTTGGGATTTTCAGATGCTGACCTAACACCGCTTGGGAAGAACCACAATAAACTCTACATTTTTATGTCGAGTGAAAAGGGACTACCTTAGCACATGTGCTGGTCGACACTGGTTCTTCTCTAAACGTACTACCCAAGGGGGCGTTAGACCGTCTTGACTGTGAAGGTTTAGTCTTGAAACCCAGTGATATCATCGTAAGAGCCTTTGATGGATCAAAAAGGACAGTTCATGGGGAGGTAGATCTTCCAATCAAGGTGGGTTCCAAAATCTTCAATTCCAACTTCTACATCATGGATATCCGCCCTGCCTATTCTTGTTTGTTGGATCGCCCGTGGATCCATAAAGCTGGGGCAGTAACCTCAAATCTCCATCAGAAGCTTAAGTACCCTATCAAGGGAAGAATTGTCAATGTCTGTGGAGAAGAAGAGTTTATGGTAAGCCACCTTAACTTCGTTCAAATACATATAGATGGATGGAGAATTCATTGAGACCCCGTGTCAAGACTTTGATGTTGTACCACCGATGGTTGCTGCTACCAAATGTTCCTCTAATGTATCCAAAGATGTTAAGGCCGTACCAAAGATGGTTTCCATCAAAGATGCCCGTGCTGCAATTGAAGAAGGAAACTATGATACTTGGGGGAAACTCCTTGATATCCCATTCAAAGCGAAAAAGTTTGGTTTGGGCTTCACCGTCAAAGCTCATAAGGAAGTGAGGCGTGCTCGTGCCGGAAAGCCACCTCTCCGCATTGGAAGCCATGAAGTTAACACTGTGGGTGACTCTGATGAAGAAGCTACATTTGAAGATTGGGTGTATCCCACTACAACGGAGCTGAAGAATTGGCATGCCAAGGACTTTGTGCCCATCTCCTTCATTGAGGAGTAATTTACTTGTTATTGCTTTTCTTTCAATTCAAGAACATTTTGTCTGTAATATTTAACAATGACTTTTAAGCCATGTGCCTGGCCCGGGGCACTATGGGCCATTTGTCAAGGGTTTTATTTATGTTCATCTAATCATATGATCATTCAATATAAATCATTGGACTCTTTTGCATTCAAATATTTATGCTCATTGTCTTTCTTTTCTTTCAAATACATTTTTCAAAATAGTCATGTATCTTACATGCACACACACACACACTCTTGTAGGTCCTCATCCACTATGGATCTTATTGCCAATGACTCTACTATTACTGACTATAACTTCGAATGTCCAATTAACCAAGCCGAAGATGAAGGTGAGGAAGATTGTGATATACCAGGAGAACTAGCCAGACATCTATTACAAGAGGAAAAATCTATTCAACCGCACGAAGAGTTAGTTGAAGTCATTAATATGGGTATTGAGACAGACAACAAGGAAATCAAGATCGGTGCTAACTTAGAAGAGAGTGTCAAGGGAAGGTTGGTTCAAATGTTGCATGATTATGTTGAAGTATTTGCTTGGTCTTATGAAGATATTCCAGGGTTGGATACCGATATCGTAGTTCATCGTCTGCCGACAAAAGAAGATTGTCCTCCTGTCAAACAAAAGGTTCGTCGCATGAGGCCTGATATGTATGAGAAGATAAAAGCTGAAGTGATGAAACCATTTGATGCAGGGTTCTTAGCTTTGACATCTTATCCCCAATGGGTTGCCAATGTGGTGCCATTGCCAAAGAAAGACAGAAAGGTTCGCATGTGCGTAGACTATAGGGATCTGAATAGGGAAAGCCCCAAGGATGACTTCGCTCTACCTCACATTGATGTCTTGGTCGATAATATTGCTCAGCATAAAGTCTTCTCTTTCATGGACGTTTTCTCCGGCTATAATCAGATAAGGATGGATCCCGAAGACATGGAGAAGAAAACTTTCATTACGCAATGGGGCACCTTTTTCTACAAGGTCATGTCGTTCGGATTGAAGAATGTAGGGGCAACATATCAAAGGGATATGGTAGCTTTGTTTCATGATATGATCCATCATGAAATAGAGGTATATGTGGATGATATGATTGCCAAATCATAAACTGAAGAAGAACATCTTGATCACCTGTACAAACTATTCGAGAGGCTGAAAAAGTACAAGTTGAGGTTGAACCCTAACAAGTGCACATTTGGAGTACGATCTGGAAAGCTTCTAGGTTTTGTTGTCAGCAATAAAGGCATTGAAGTTGATCCTTCCAAGGTAAAGGCCATCCAAGAAATGCCAGTCCCTCACTCTGAAAAGGAAGTTAGAGGATTCTTGGGTCGTCTCAATTACATTGCCCATTTCATATCTCACTTGACTGCTACTTGTGAGCCAATCTTCAAACTCCTGAAGAAAGATCAGGTAGTCAGATAGAATGATGAATGCTAAGCTGCCTTTGCCAAAATTAAAGAATATCTACAAGAGCCTCCTATTATCATGCCTCCAATTGAAGGGAAACCCTTGATCATGTACTTGACAGTACTAGAGAACTCTATAGGGTGTGTTTTGGGCCAACATGACGAGTCTGGCCGAAAAGAGCATGTTATTTATTACCTGAGCAAAAAGTTTACCGACTATGAAACCAGATATTAACTGCTCGAGAAAACTTGTTGCGCTCTAGCATGGGCTGCTCGTCGGCTAAGACAGTATATGTTGACTCATACCACTCTTTTGATTTCTAAGATGGACCCAATCAAGTACATCTTCGAGAAACCTGCTCTTTCCGGATGGATAGCCAGGTGGCAAATGATCTTGACTGATTACAAAATTCAATATACTACCCAAAAGGCCATAAAAAGAATCATACTAGCAGATCATTTGGCCCACCAAGCTATTGATGATTATCAGTCTATGAACTTCGACTTCCCTGATGAGAACATCATGCTAGTAACCGGCTGTGCGAAACCTGGACCGTATGACGAACCTGAACAAGGATCCCGATGGACTATGGTCTTCGATGGGGCTTCCAAAGCCTTAGGTAACGGAATTGATGTTGTGATCATCTCTCCTGAAGGTTACCACACCCCTTTCACTGCTAGACTATGCTTTGATTGCACGAACAACATGGTCGAATACGGAGCGTGCATTTTGGGTCTTAAAGCTGCCATTGACTTAAGGATCAAGCATTTGAATGTGTTTGGGGATTCCACTCTAGTGATCAGCCAAGTAAAAGGATATTGGGACACTAAACAACCTAATCTCGTCCCTTACAAGGAACTTGTGCTATCCCTGATTCTCTACTTCGAAGAGATCACATTTGAACACTTCCCTATGTAGGAAAATCAGTTGGTTGACGCTTTGGAAACCATGTCTTCAATGTTTAAGGTCAGATGGGTCAACGAAGCTCATATGATTACCATTGAGAGATTTTATGAACCTCCACACTACTGTGAGCTTGACACTGGAATAGAAAAGCCATGGTACCATGAGGTGATGAGATACCTTGAAGCACAAGTGTATCCCGAGGGAACATCCATCAATCACAGAAAGTTCTTACGAAGATTTTCATCCAAATTCTTCCTAAGTAACGAAATATTGTACAAGCGCAACCATGATTCTACTCTACTCTGATGTGTGGACAAGAAGGAGGCAGAGGAAATCATGGAAGACATGCACAATGGTCTCTTTGGGACTCACTCAAGCGGACATACGATGGCTAAGAAAATCCTGAGAGCGGGCTACTATTGGTCAACAATGGAGACTGATTGCCATCAACATTCAAGGAATTGTCATAAATGCCAAATCTATGCTGACGATGTCCATGTGCCTCCTATCCCTTTGAACGTCATGAATGCTCCGTGGCCATTTTCAATGTGGGGCATTGACATGATTAGAGAAATCAAGCCAACCGCTTCCAATGGACATCGCTTCATTCTGGCTGCTATTGATTATTTCACCAAATGGGTCGAAGTCGCCTCGTTTGCCTCAGTCACCAAGAATGTGGTAGCCAGATTCATCAAACATAACCTCATCTTCCATTATGGTATCCCCGAAAGGATCATCACCGACAATGAGACTAACCTCAACAATGCTCTAATTACTGAGCTTTGCATTCAATTTAAGATCAAGCATCGCAATTCTTCTCAATATAGACCTAAAATGAATGGCGCATTCGAAGCAGCCAATAAAAACATTAAGAAGATTGTGCAAAAGTTGGTATTAACCTATAAGGACTGGCATGAGATGTTACCATTTTCTCTACATGGCTACCGTACTTCAGTAAGAACATCAACTAGGGCAACTCCCTTTTCTCTAGTCTATGGCATGGAAGTTGTTTTACCAGTAGAAGTTCAGATTCCTTCACTAAGGATTATGAATGAAGTAGGCTTAGGTGAAGACGAGTGGATTCAGACAAGATTGGATCAGCTGAACTTGATCGATGAAAAGCGACTGGCTGTTGTTTGTCATGGTCAGACGTACCAAAAACGTATGACCAAGGATTCCAACAAAAAGACCAAGCCTCGAGTATATCAAGCTGGTGACTTGGTGATAAAGCGCATCATTCTACCACAAGGCTACCCCAGGGGCAAATGGACTCCCACCTATGAAGGGCCATTTGTTGTAAAGAGAGTTTTCTCTGGCGGTGCCATGATGCTAACTACCATGGATGGTGAAGGCTTCCCACATCCTATAAACGCGGACATAGTTAAAAAATACTACGCATAAGAGACCCACTAGGTTAACACACCTAGGAAAGATAAGGGCATCCCGGAAATCACCACAATCAACTTTATCATCAAGGCCCGAGTTCAAACGGTCCAAGATTAATCCAATCAACTTCTGTCAATGGCAAGGGGCATTCGAAGACATTGGGGCAATAGTGGAGTTGGAGTGCAATGAGATTATTTCCACGTGGCTATTTGTTTTTGTTTTCAATCTTTGTTTTTCTTTCAACGATTTCCTCTTACTAGGATTTCCGTCTCTTTGTACAAAAAATGCCTATTCATGGGCAAGATATCAATACAAAAATACTTTGAAGTGCAAACTTTTTGTCTTTATTTTGAATGCAAAATTGTCCAATGACTAAAATTAAATGAACATATGCATATGAACATAATTAAAACTATTTGGCACATGTGTCCTGCTAAGCAGTAACAAGCATCTCTTTAATATATATGGAATATCCCCCACAGAGTTATTTCATTAGCATTATCCCCACAAGACAATTACAATAAACCAATCTCCAGCCAGAGTCTCAATCTCTTGACAGCTTTCTCCCAGTTAAGTTGATCTTACAAGAAAAAGAACTCACCTCTTCAGTAGTTCATCAACAAGGTTTATTTCCCCAACAGGGTTTATTTTCCCAACAAACAACGAAATAGAATAACTCCCCAACTGAGTTCAAATTTCCCCGCCATAGTCTATTTTCCCCAGCTGAGGTTGTTATCCCCAAACGGAGCCTATCCTCCCCAGCTGAGCATGTCTTCCCCAACTGAGTTTATCCTCTCCAACTCGAGTTTTCCTTTCAGACTACTGCAAATCATAGGGCCACAACCCCTAATCCCCAGTGAAGTCATCAACAAAACCTTTACTATCTCCAAAAGATACTATGAAGCCTGGACCCGACTAGATAATAGTCAACTTCTCAAGTCACTATAGAGCCTGGAAATGACCAGATGATAGTGAAAGCTTTTCAGAATACTATGAAACCTGGACCCGACCAGATAATAGTTTAACTCTCCAAATATATAGAAGAACCTGGACTCAACCAGACCAAGGTTTAACTTCTTTTCCCTAGTAGAGATTGCCTCTACCCCAACAAGTTACTGTGAAGCCTGGATCCGACCAGATATCAGTTTTGAACTTCATCTTGTCAAGTAAGTTATTGTGAAGCCTGGATCCGACCAGATAACAATTCCCCCTCAGAAGTTCGTTGTGAAACCTGGAATTCGACCAGATAACAAGTAAGTTCTCCGAGCGAGTTACTGTAAAGTCTAGATCTGACCAGATATCAATTCAACTTTGTCTTTTCAAACAAGTTTATTGTGCACCCTGGACCCGACCAGATAGCAATTAACTTCATCCACCTTAAAACATGTGAAGCCTAGATCCGACAAGATATCAATTCAAATTCTTATATTCAAGCAAGTTATTGTAAAGACTGGAGTCCGACCAGATAACAACTAGCTACAATCCCCACCAAGACACTATGGAGCCTGGACCCGACCAGATAATAGTATAACTTTTCAAAAGCTATGAAGCCTAGACCCGACCATATAGTAGTTATCACTTAAAGTTACTATGAAGCCTGGACCCAACCAGATATCAGTTCAACTTCATCCCTTCTAGCAAGTTACTATAAAGCCTAAAATCCGACCAGATAACAGTTAACTTCCTTATCCCCAGCAAGTTTGTTGTAAAGCCTAGATCCGACCAGATAACAATTCAATTTCAAGAAATTTTCTGCAAAGCTTAGAATCCGACTAGATAACAGTTAATTTATTTCTTCCCTAGTAAGTTACCGTGAAGCCTGGATTCGACCAGATAGCAGTTGACTTCCTCACCCTCAGCAATTTTTGAAGCCTGGATCCGACAAGATAATAGGTGACATTCAAGAGATATTCCCCAGCGGAAGCATCCTCTCAACAAAGTTTGAAGATATGTATATTCTTCATCCCCAACAGCGATCCGGGATTCAACTTCCTAGAAACTCCTCAGCAGTAGTCATGGATTTATTTTCCCGGACAAACATACATCTCACATTCATATATCATAGCATATACATACAAAATGCATTTAGCATAATACCACATGTTGTGAACATCATGCATACATCTGCATTTTGCTAATCCTTTCTCCACAGGTAAACATCAAGTTTTAGTGTGAATCGACCAAAGATTTGTGCTGATACTTCTACCCGTGTTTACCATCATCCTCCAAATGGAATCTATAAGCTCATTCACAATCCATTTTTGAGTGCAAATTTCTGGGCACTTTAGTGTTCAATCCTCTTCCACCTTCAAGTCACGAATGGCCGACCCGCCAATCTAACTCTTCAGGTTTAAGAAGATTGAACAGGGGCAACTGTTGTACCCAAAAATTTTCCATCTCATTTCTCAAGTAATCTCTCATAAGATTTCCTTGGATTCAAGACTGCACAAGGGTTGATCAGCTCAAGACACCTCCTTAAGCACTGATGACTGAAAATTAGGGTTTGAGATTGCACAAGGACAAATGGACTTTTAATGGCCCATATGACTTTTATGGATCATTTTGGACTCTCAAGATTGCTCATGTCAAGTTTCAAGTCTTGGATCACATTTTTGCCCAGTCAATTGATTAATTGACCTAAAATTAGTTGTATAGCGGAAAAAGTAAATTATGGACAATTTACAGTCAAACTTCACAATTTTTTATCCATATCAACATCATGAACTCATATATGTCATTTGATCAAGTTTGGACCATAATTCCTCAAAGAAATTTGATCAGATCATCAAAAGGGCAAAATGGCCAAAATTAGGGTTTTGACTGAGAAGATGCAATTTCTGATTTTTGACATGGAAAATGTTTGATTGGTTTAAGTTATGATCTCAAGTGTTCAAAAGCTTAATTTTGACTTAATGGCATGGCTCAAAACATATCTCAAGTTCAATTTATTGACAGTTGATTTTCAGTCAACTAATGAAAAGTCAAATGTACACTAAAAAGTCAAACTTTGACTTTTTTGTCAAAACCAAGTACCAAAGATCACAATTCATCAAAACATGTCAAAATGTGAAACTTGTTCATCAAGAAATAAAAAAGTCAAGATTTCATTTTGAAATGTCAAAATTTCTAAACTTAGAAATTTTTCTAAGTGTTGGAAAATTCCTATTTTTTCACAACTTTGAGCCAAATTTACACCATGATGCAAGATGATTCAAAGGAAACTTCAAACATGAAAGTTGTAGATCTCAATGAAATCTAAAACATTGTAGAATACAACTTCACCTATAAATGCATGGATTTCAAGTTATGATTTTGTGAATACATGTTCATGAAACTTGGAAACTTAGTGAAAATTTGCCCTAGATTAGGCAGGATTTTGACCTAACTTCATGGCAGTTTTTCACATAGTTCCAAGATGAACTTTCAAAAATGTAAAACATATATGTTTTATAGGATGTTACAAGCTTTCAAAAATGTCCAATAACTTATTAAGATCATACTTGAGCAAGGAGAATCGAAGACAAGAAGTTAGGGTTTTCAAACTTGAATTACAAGTCATTTTGTGAAGAACACATGAACCAAATCCATGCTAGGCTGCATAATCTTTGCTTTGCATGCCTCAAACTTGTTTTTCACTCCATAATTAATGTTTTCACAACTGATTGGGTCATTGTCCAAGCATTTGAGCCATTATCCAAGTTGCATTTCCATTTATGGCACAAAGTAACATTGTCATTCTAGTAAAGAGGCTTTAATCACAAAGTCAAATTGTCTTGAGCTTTGCATTTGTTATTTCTGCACAAGCTTCCTCTACAAAATCAGATAAGCTTGTTTAAAGTGCCTAACCACTTTAGATATCCTTGTACCTTGCCTTGGAACAATGCTTGTCAAGCTTGCTTCAAAAATAAGCCAAAAAACCATAACATATGAACTTATACTTCTGATCAGCCCAAGCTCTCAAAACCTTTTCCTATACATTGAGACACTATTGTGAAACCTAAGGCACGAGCTTGAACACCATGAAACACTCTCAAACTCCCTCTAGCCAGAAATTTCTTCAAAACACCATTGTTGTGCAAGTTCTGACTTTACACATCAAACTTCCATTTCCCTCATGCATTTCTTGGCCTTTCACTTCCAAAAGTTCCTACATATCAAATATAACTCATCCACATCCTTATTCCAGAACTGTAACATCATCTTCATCAACTTCCATAACCAAAAACAAAGCATTGCACATTGACTTATCCAAGCCATTTCAGCCACCCTCAACTCAAGCTAAGCATTGCGTTAACTTCCTAGAGACTCAAGGAAGCTAACCTGATCATTGCACACCTTGAATCAAGCTCAAACTCATTTCATGATTTCCAGTTTGAGGTATTTTTATTGAACTTCTATCTTCTCATTTAGGCATTGTTAGGCTTGCATTTGTAAAGATAAAATGTAGGTGTCATTGCACTGAAACTATACATGTCTTTAGATTTCATTTATATTGCTTGAGTAGTGAGAATTTTGAGTTGGAACTTGCTGAGATATTTAGGTCAGCATTTGGTACTTTTAGAAATCCATACTCATCTTTGAGAATTAGCTTAAGTTATTTACATATTCAGAATCGTGAGGAAATTTCTTACAAGTTTGATGTTGGAAGTTTTGTGAATGGATGAGAAATGAGTGAGTTACAGAATCCATGGCTGGAGGTTGAAGATGAAGTTCATTCAGGACTTAACTTATATTATGTATTTATTATTTTGTTTATATCAATAGATGTATAGCCACCCCAGTGGTAAAGCGTGCACTTGTTAACCTTTGAGACCTGGGTTCGAGCCCCATTGGTACCCTTTTGTTCATTTTTCACATTTTTCACTTCCTTTTTTGTTTTCAGCCAGCGTTGGGCCTCTAACATTGGGCTTGGTTATTGTCTGCTTCTTCTAACTCCTGTTTCACTTTTGCACCCCTGACCCATTATTTTCTTTATAACTCTTTTTCTTCTCTTTTTATTTTTATTTTCATTTCGTATTTACTTTATTATTATTATTATTATTATTATTATTATTATTATTATTATTATTATTATTATTTTTATTTTTATTAATAAAAAATCCAAAAATATTTTGTTTATTATTTTTACACTTATATATTCTATTTTCTTCATAAAAACAAAAGAACAAAATCATTTTCTTTTAATAATTTTTTTTAATTAACATTTAGATTTAGCATTAATCATTATTTTATTTTCTTAATTAAAATTAACTTAGAATTTAGGCTTCTCTTAATGAATTAATTTTTTCATTTTATTTTTATTAATTTAAAACCTTTTCATTAAAAACCCTAAATATCCCTTTTTAAGTTAATTTCTTTTCTTAATTAGTTAAAGTTAATATTTTAATTTTAATTAATCATTTTCTTTAATTAGGTCAAGACAAAAATACTTTCATTAAAAAACCAAACAAAAATCATTTCTTTTTCCATTTGCATTTGTACATTATTATTTATTCAATTCTTGTACATTTATTCAATATGGTTGTATTAGTTAATTAGGTTTAATTTTCTTGCAAACTCCCCATTTGTAAATTTGTATACCCCCTCCCCTAATGATATAATAGCTTAGTATATTTACTTTCCTCAATTTAGCGCTTTATATATAAATGCTAGTAAATTAGGTTTTGTATGGAAAGATTAAAATCAACAAGTTAGCAAACTCTAATCCAAGATAAACAAGCATGTAAATCAAACACACTTGCACCCTTAGGGTAATTCCACTTTGTTGCCTTATAAAAATGGCCATGTTATGCATGTGGGGTATCTTAGCAAAGAGCAATCAAAAATACAAGATCATAGTCCCTCGATGACGCTATCAATATTGCCTTTCAAAATGATCTTAGTCCCTCAAAGAGAATTGCTAAGATATTTCACAACATTGCTATCATGGTTATACGATGACCCACGCCCGTCTCTTTACATCCAAAGATGAGGCTTCTTACCGAATCAATGGTAAGATAGAGATATCAAAGGAAAGGAAGAAATCAACTAAGACTTTTGAGTAGGTAGATTGTTCCTAGTTGCTTTCTCAATTTCAAAATCAAACATCCTTGCTTATTTTCAAAACAAACATCAACATTTTCAAAACACTTCCAAAAACATTTTCAAAACATTTTCCAAACATCAAACATTTTCAAAAGATCAACACTTTGTATACGTTCTTACGAACGAGAACTATTACAAAGTTTGCCTAAATGAAGGCACCTTTTCAAAATACTTTAAAAAACCACACAAAGCATATTTTCAAACAAAAATCAAGTGATCTAGCAAGCTACTAAGAGCCCATAAATAACTATGGATGAAAAGGGTGCTAACACCTTCCCTTTTCATAATCTACCCCCCGAACTCAAGAAATAATCTCAAAGGTCTTTCATGTTCTTTTCATCCTTTCCTTTTGGATAAAAGAAAAGTAAGTGGCGACTCTTGCTAACCGCAACATTTGCGATAAAATGCAAAACACCCAAGTTAGTTCTCCCAATGTATCACAGCGATGCATGTGAAAGTTGGCCATCCGAGCTCTCACGAGTAGTGGGATGCTCGAATTCGGGGCCCCTCCTGAAAACTCCTCCCTGTAAAATGCGAGAGGGTGAGATCCTCCTCAAAATTTTTCGAGCGTGGCTTCCATTTTCGAGTTGGCCTCGATGAGTTTGTTGAACCTTATCTTCATCGATCCAACTGTGTGCCTATTGAACCCTCTGCCGAATATGACCATGGCTGCGAGGAAGGATTCCCACGGACTATTGGAGGCGAAGTACAGGGGGGTGTTCTCCATGTCTGGAAAGTAGAAGTATTCCGTCCGTGTGAATACGCTCCGCTGAGGTTGTCATAGGGGTGTAGTCATGGAAACGACCAGCCGACCCCTTGTAGTCTTTAGGATCACGGGGTTTGTCTTCCCATTTCTTCTCCCTCCGACAGGATGTCGAGGGTTCATCATTCTTTAAGGATTTGGCACTTTCTTTATGCCTAAATTCTTGGGCGCTATTGGTCGCTTCCTTCTCCTCATATTATATGTACGCCTGGGATTTTAGGAGAAGGGAATCGAGCATGGTTGGTGTTCCTATGCCCACAGCCTTGGCAAAGTTACTTCGGGGATGCAGCCCACGCTCGAGAAGGTACTTCTTCATATTGTCCATTGTCGGGACCTAGACCAGTTCTTTGTTAAAACGTTCAATATAAGAACGTAGAGGCTCGTCCCTGCCTTGTATGATCTCTTCGAGCGAAGCTTCTGATTTAGGGTGTCGGCGGGAGGCGGTGAAATGCCTTGAAAGTATTCTCCCGAGTTGCTTCCATGAGGTGATGGATTGGTTGGGGAGGTTCTTTTACCATGCCATCGCCCCCTTCCTGAGAGTGGTTGAGAAGAGTCTGCATTTGATGGCTCCCCTGACCCCTCTGTAGTCAAGAAGAGCATCGATGTTCTTGATGTGCTCGTCAGGGTCTGTTGTTCCGTCGTAGGTCCCCAAAGTGGGCTGCTTCTCTAGGCCAGCAGGAAGTGGAGCTTCAGTGATCTCTCTCGATAGTGGGTCAAGGGGCTCATCATCCTCACTATCGATAGGATATAGGGAAGGAGAGTGATAGTTTCTCCCCCGTCGATCATCACGGTCTCGTCGGGGGGAGGGGCTCCTCCGTTTCTGCTTTGGCTCAGGAGAAGGCATTCGAACTTGGTCAATTTTCCTATTGTCCTTCCTATTCTTGAATGAAGGGGAGTCTTGATCTATGGAAGGAGCTGTGCCATTGCGTTTCTTGAAGAAAGAAATGTTGTGCCTCTCCTTTTTGGGCAGTGGGCCACGCCTGGGTGGTGATGCACTAGGGGAGTTCCGCCGTCGGGCTCTACGAGGGGGAGATCTTGATCGCTTGTTCTCCCAAGCACATATCCTTTAGTTTTCCTGTAGGATGAGGGCGTTGGTTTGATTGATAGCAGCGAGCAGCGCTGCCATGGCCAAATTGGTGTTGAGAGGGATAGGAACTGGTTGCATGACTATTGGCAGTTCCTCAACAAGATTCTTGGGATGTTCCTTGTCCAATAATTGGTCGTCTCCGCGTCGGGTATCCGTGGAATCTGGAGACGCGGTTTGTCCGTCCCCGATGCACAGGTTATCCTCGAAGTAAGGGTGTTCCTGACTTCCATCGGTTTTGTGAGCAAGGAAAATAATGGTCTTTCCCGACATGTGAAGATCATCATGGTCGGCCATGGTTAGAGAGATGAATCTTGAAAAAGTTGCTTTGATCTTAAGTTCTGAGGGAAGAAAGATGGGGAGAGAAGTTTCCCACAGATAGCGCCACTGGTCTTACCGGTTGATCAGAACCTGGAGAGCGACCAGAGGGTGATCTGCAGTCGGGCTATAAGCTGAGGAGAAAAAGGGGGTTGTACCTGCAAGGAACTCCAACGATCAAGTAAGAGCGGGAACAGAGAGGTACAAGCAGAAATATCAAGTAGTGAGTGATGAATATTGGATACTTGGCCCTCACAGGTGTGAGGGTTTATATAACGCTCCTGGTGCGTTGCCATTGGTTCCTGATTTCCCGCCTAGATAAATGAGTCTGTGAAATCAGGTAACTGCCAGGACTTGGTCAAACCGATCAGATGTGCTCGCAACTAGTTGTTGGTCCCATGGAGGGGGTTAGTTACGGGTATCTCTTTGGTCAGTTCCTGGTAGTTTGCATGACGTAGATATCGGGAAGACAGAGAGGATGCTCATCGATCATCCTGGGCCAAAGGTGACGCTGAAGGGTGAATGGCTGCCATGCTCGACAAGAGAGGGTCGTGTGGGTGATTCAGGTCATGGTCGTGCAGACCGTACCCAAGGGGATCTATTATACTGGGCCCAGTCAAATTGTTGGGCCAGTCCAGAACATTAGATTTATATCTTTCATGAGGATCATAGTCAATACCATTGACTCCATTTCTACTTACACCATAGATCATGGAAGCTAGCACACTTCTCTCTATGCTCTTAGCTAAAAATTTCTGGAAAGCTTTGTCATAATTCTTGATGACATCATCAGAACTCGAGAGGCTTCTGAAAGAGTTTTCGTGCCTTTAAGGGCAGATTTTTCATATTTTAATAAAAAGTTATTCTTTTAAAACAAAACTCTCTTCCTCCAGCTTACTGATTTAAACAGATACAAATTCATGGGTCTTTTTGAAATCCTTGAACTGAATCTTGAGTAACTAATGTTTTTTCCAGAATTTCAACTAAGGAAAATGTTAATTCAAGATTTTTAAGATCAGAGAATACCTCTTTGCGGAATACTTCTTCTGTTTCTGAATCAACTTCATCTTCTGAAGGGAATACTTCACTTGATGTTCCAACATGAGTCATCAGCGCCAAGTTAGCATGTTCTCCATCTGAGTCATAGTCAAAAGAGTCGGAATCATCCCATGTTTCCATTAGGCCTTTATTCTTTCTTTTGAGAGACTTCTTCCTTGGGATGTCCTTTAGAAGCTTAGGTCAATCATTCTTGTAGTGTTCTGGATCATTACATTCATAACAAATGACTTGGTGGCCACTGGATTTCCTTTGACCAAACGATGATTCAAAGAAACCTCCAGTCCTTCTTGAACTTCTAAACCTGTTGCCTTAAATTCTCTTCCAAAGACGGTTAACCCTTCTAATCAGTAGAGACAACTCATCTTCATCATCATTAGAATCTCCTTCAGAATCCTTAATCTCTTTTGCTTGAAGAGCTTTTGACTTCTCATATTTCTTGATGGCTTTGAGCGCAATAGATTTTATCTTCTTTCAAGGTTCATCTTACTCTAGATCAATCTCATGACTTCTTAAAGAACTTATAATTTCTTCTAAAGAAGTGTTTTCTAGATCCTTTGCAAGCTTGGGTGCAGTTACCATAGGCCTCCATTTGCATGGCAAGCTTCTGATAATTTTCTTCACATGATATGTCGTTGAATATCCTTTGTTCAGAACTTTCAGTTCTGCAACTAAGGTTTGAAATCTTGATAACATAAATTCAACGCTTTCATCATCCTCCATTTTGAAGGCTTCATACTTCGGAATCAAGTCCAACACCTTGGTTTCTTTGATTTAATCATTTCCCTCATGAGTCATTTTGAGAGAATCAAAATACAGACTTAGCAGAGTCTCTATTTATGATCTTCACATACTCAGTATAAGAAATCACACTCAGCAAGATGGTTCTTGCTTTATGATGATTCTTACAATCTTTATTTTATTGATCAGTCATAACTCTTCCAACTCTCTCTTTTCCACTATTATTTGTGGGAGGTACGTAGCCATCGACTACCATATCCCAAAGATCAATATCATGACCTAAAAAGAACCTTTTTAGTCTATCTTTCCAATATTAAAACTTTTCTCCATCAAATATGGGAGGTTTAATATTATAACTTTTATCGTTTAAATCTAATGCAACAACAGTTGGTGTGGGTTCAACCATTATGTTTCTTCAACCAAAAAAATAGTCTGGATCTTTATCTGACATGGTTAAGTGTTTGATAACTATCAATACCAGAACCGAAGCTCGGATGCCAATTGAAGGTGCGAGAAGCACAAGAAAGTGGGGTTTGAATTGGCTTTCACCAAATAAAATATTTTCAGTGGTGACAGAACAAGTTATCTTAGTTCATAATAATAAATGAACACGATGATTTTTATCCTTGTTTGTTGTTAACTAAGCTACTCTAATCCACCCCCTCAAGGATAATTTCGCCTTCAACAAGGACTTAATCCACTATAACCAAACTGATTATAGAACAATCCACAATAAGTCTGATAAACCTTATTGGAAACCCTAATAAGTCCATCGATCCTTATTGTAAATCCACTCAAGCCACAACAAGAGTCTTCTTAAGATCATACCTTCTCAGTCTCTCAAGGTATCATTCAACAACATTTGAGTATTTTCAGTGTATTCCATATTTTCTTCTTGTAAGCAGATTACACAGACTTTTCACTACAATGAAAAACACCAGAGTCGGAGCATTATAGCAGCAACTACACACTAGAACGAAACCATTAGTGTATACAATTGTTCTCTAAGATAACATGTAAAGTTATCATCTAAATCTCAAGGCCATATGTAGAAACACTTCTTGTTCTTACAATTTTAGCCAAAATTTGCCAAAGGGGGAGATTGTTATTTCTCTGAAATTATGATTGGTATGAATTTTGGTAAAAACCAACTTGGCAACAACATGTTGAACAAGATGTTCTAACTTGCAGTTTTAAACACGTCAAATAAGATGTCTCAACCAGGAGGATAGAACATCGTGTCTGCAGCAGCTGATAGTTATGTTCCAGTTGATATATTAGTTACTGAATATTCAAGGAATATTTACTTAGCTTATGTGGCATCCAAGATTGACAAATCAGAGATTCTATGTTGGTTTTTGAGATATTCAAAGTTTCTAAATATGGAGACATTTTAGGAAAGTTTTGATTGAATACTTATTTTCTTGGAGAAGTTTTGATTGAATACCTAGGAAAGGTACCAGTTGAAAATGTAATATCACCAGGGTTGGGTCTGTACCACTCTCTAGAAGAGTTAGTTGTGTGTTCCACTCGGGTTGTGAGTTGGACTGTGTTATAGAGTTTTAATCTCTGTTATTGTTCTCCTCAAATATTTTAAGCCAGAGGTAGTATTGTTCGTGGAGGAAGCTGTTAAGCAACTCTAAGTATTGTTCTCGATCAAAGATGTGAAACAAGATCAAATATGTTGTTCTTCATCAAGGGGTATCTTGATTAAGGTGTGTTTTGTATTTAAAGTGTGATCTTCATTTAGGAGAAAGGTCGTTGATACAATAATTGGTACTGGGACTGTTAGACATCATTTTGGTGATTGAAGGTGAGATGAGACTTCTCATATCTAGGGAGGACCTAGGTAAATGTTGCACATGGTAGTGATTAAGTGATAAGTTGCAAGCTTCAGATTAGTTTAGCTTTAAATTAATACTATCTAGTGGATTTCATTCCTGGCTTAGTATGCCCCCAGAGTAGGTGTTGGTTTGCACCGAACTGGGTTAACAACTCTGTGTGTTGTTTATGCTTTTCAGTACTGTTTTGATTATGTTTATACCTTGCCATGTTGTTTTGTTTGAATTCAGATGTCCCAACATGTCATAGGACATATGAATTATGATATACCAAAATTTCATACTCCACCCTTTATTCTATGTGTTTCGATATGGAAGGAAAATTAAAGAGACATGGAAGTTGCGACAAAGTAGAGCTTCTGATGAGGCAAAGTGGAGGGGGGGGGGGTACCTGTAAGCTTCACACTCAGATGCCTAAGCCAGCATGTGAAAGAGTAAATAGTATTTGAATTATGTTTGAAACTTGTTAACTGATTTGTATCGTCTAATATATATATATATATATATATATATATATATATATATATATATATATATATATATATATATATATATATATATATATATATATATATATATATATATATATATGAGGAATAACAACCTCATTATCTCTCAGCCATAGAATGCAGAGGACCATTGGATGCTTCTAAGTTGTAGATCTCCTATAGCGAGGTATAAGATAATCCAGTGGAAAGGAGAAGATTCTAGAAACATAACTATGTGGTCGGTCAAGAGGCTTTAGCTAGGAACGATCTATCTCAAGGTGGTCGGTCCTATATGAAAATGGTCATCCCAGAACACTATGCAACCCTTTCTCCTTATTCAAGGGTCTAAATCAGCCAAAGATATACATGCTTCTCTCTGAGAGAACTACTATGCCTATTTCGCTTAAATGAGAAAATTAGGATTTTAGGAGACGGAGGTAGAAATGTATTATCATCTACATTGGACCATCATTGTGCTATATTTTGATTCGACTGACAAAGGAGATGTCTTGGCTCTGGATAGTCTTAGGAGGGACAAAGAGGTTTTGTAGCAGTGATTGTAATCCAATATCGTAGGGAATGACAATATTTCTTAAGAGCTTACTAAAGTAAATAGGCTTTTGGAAACTGCTAATGAATAGGTGAAAACGTACGACTCCCCTTGTCTTGGATATGAGGGTGAAAGAGCTTAAAAAATTAGTTAAAGAGAAGGATAATGCCTTGGAAGATGTCTAAACATATTCGTCCAATACCAAAACTGATTTTCCTAGTGTCAACGAGTCTTTAGATATTACTCATAAAGTTGGGGGAATGGAGACCATTCTTGGGGATATGAAGGCGTCCCATAAAGAATCACAAGAGGAGATTGAAAAGCTAAAAGGGGAAGTTGAAAGAGGTCGAGGCCGAGAAGAAATGATGACATGAAAAATATGTAAAATTTGTTCGGGTTGGAAGCCAAGTTATGCATGGTTCTTTTGACAATGTCATAAATCAAGTGGAGCTTCTTCATCCTGGAGTGAAAATTACGATAAAGAAAATTCACCCAAAACAGGAAGTTGTAAATGGGAAGTTGATCTCTATAAGTGACACTCTAACTTCTTAGATTTTTGTTCTTTGATCATTTTTGTGTAATGCAACCATGTTGGTTATCCTTTATGGTATTAAACTTCTTGTATTGGCCTTTGGCTTAGGACTCTATTGATTAATGAATGGTCTTTTTATTTCATTTCTTTTCATTTTGTGAAACATTTTACTACCTACAAGGACTTATCATTTTATTTTGATTTATTAAATGAAAGGTGACAATACCTTGTATTAGTTTCTTGTTATTCTTTTAAAATAATCGTTGCCCCTAATTCTTCATGACTGTTTAAGGGACTTGAACTCTTTATTTATTGTACCTATATGGGGATCACAAATGGTTTGTTCCCCTTACCTTCCCCTGAGTGAAAACTCAGTTTGAGGCTACTATAAGTGAGGTACCACTTCCCGTGCTCCAGAGTGGTTGAACACTAAGAGGGGGGGTGCTTGATGCACCGCCTTCATGTTTTAGGTGTGTGGTTTCTTTAATTGTTTTTAACCATCATTTTTTAGGTTTAAGGCTCTTTTTACTTTTCTATCGGATATGATGTTGCCTTCTCATTTAAGTGTTTAGTGCTAGAAAGGGGATAAGGTGTTTTAGTTTTATCCTTGTACTAAGAAATAATAATGTTAATGAAAATGAGGTGGGCATCTCATCTATTAAAACTTGTTACAAAGTTTTACATTTGGAGATATTTTTCTTAAGTGTTCTGAATTTAAAACAAAAAAGCGACTTAGGTATAATAACAATTTAATTTGGAAGAGTTCCAAGTTCTTGGGATAAGTTCCCCATAAAGAGTATCAATGGCGTAGGCTCATTTGGTAGTACTGGTCTAGACCCGGTGCGGTCCCTCCCAGTTTGGTGAAAGCTTTCTTTCTCTAGAATTTCAGCCTCCTACATCAACACTTTGAAGTACGAGGACAAAAAAAATCTATAGACTTGAATTTTTTGTTGTATTTGGAAGCAATGACTTGCTTAAATATAGTGTCGATAAGAGTGGAAAATCACCTCTTCTCATCCAGGGAGTTTAGCTCATCCCTTATCACTTGTGAATTATCCTCCCCTTGGAGGGTGTGTACCATCCTCTAGTTGAGTTCCCCAACGTTGAAAAGGGGAAGACCTTAGTGTTGTATGTGAGTTTGAAAGGTCTCTCACATGTGGTAGAATAAGTTGTAGTATGATATGCCAAAAGGACATGTGTCAACTCATCCACCTGATTGTCTTAAATCCTTCAAGCCTCATATTTAATCATGTCAACAATACCATGTTGACAGTCTCAACTTGCCCGCTGGTTTAAGGATGTTTTATTGTCGTGAAGTGGTGTTTGACTCTGAGATATTCAAGAAGTATCTTTAAGTTCTTATATGTGAATTGGGTTTTCTTGTATGTGACGATGGATTGTGGGATCCCATATCTCGTCAGCACATTAAATAAAGAAAGTATAAATGTTAGTGATCTTGATCTTTGCCAAGGATCCCACTTTGATCCATTTGGTGAAATAATCCATTTATATGATCATAAATTTTAGTTGCACTAGAGCCCTAAAAACTTACTAATTAGGACAGACATCCGCCCTTCTGTCTTGCTCCCTCAACACATATGTTTTTTCATACGCTTTTAACAAATTCTTCTTGTCCTTCACAACAATCACATATCTCTAGAGAAGTAGATATTTAGCTTGTGCTTCTTCATTGACTTGGGAAATCACAAGTTATGAGTTTGTTCATAACCTAACTTCTCATGCACTCATTTCTGAGGTCAGGGTGAGATCGACGATAAAAACGTCATATAAGGGTCGGTCCAATTAATTTGGAGGCCCTGTACTAGTTTTAAAAATAGGTCTAAAAATATGAATTTATACCGAATTTTAAATTAAAAAAAAAGCAAAAAAAAGCAAATTTTAAAAACATATTATGATTTTACACCTGTCTTTTAAAAATGCATGTAAAATAGATTTTGAAAACGAATAGTTTTAACACTAGTTTTAAAAAACATAGGTGTAAAATAGTTCTATAGCACTTGTTGCACTAGCAAATGGCCGGCTCTGCGTCATATTCATCCTGGTTGTTGGTAGTGGGAAATTTGAAACACAAGGAAACCACCATTATGAGCCATTTATCTCTATTATTTTCTCTATTATTTGATGATCCATTTGTGAAGATGATCCTCTTAATGCATGGATACGATGTTTGTGGTGTCATTTCAACGACAAAATCTTCAAATACTTAAAAATTTCAAAGGAGATATCAAACTCAGAAATTTCAAAATCAACCACTTAATCATCTTTTTCAATATTCATTTAGCGTGTCTTTAGACCTACTAATATCTTGGAGATAAAGTATATTTAGTTTTGATTAATCACCGCCGCTTTGATAAGTATTGCACTAACCATTTATTTTATTTGACAATGGGTATCGATAAGACTAAGAGTTTAGAAAAAACAATCTTTAATTAGGTGAAAAATTGCTCGCATTCCTAGGTCCAATTGATCTGAACCTATTTTCTTAGAAGTATATAGAATGAAATCACATGTTGGGCAGATCTTGCAGATCTTGAAATATGTTGAGAGTAGTGATCATCTTGATACATGTATAAATAAATGATTTAATATATATATATATATATATATATATATATATATATATATATATATATATATATATATATATATATATATATATATATATATATATATATATATATATTTTATCTTTATCTTCCTTCTTGATGTTCCCTTCTGCCAACGAAATTTTACCTACTTTATTAGCAAATCAAATACTGGTTAAGAGTCTTTATCAATCACTCAATTGAAAGCCTAACCAATCCAAAAAGGCCATTTCATCCTATTCAATGACGTGCGAAAATTATATGCATTTTTTGAATTTGACATATGTTTTGTGTGCCTAAAGCTATATGGACAATAGCAATTGATTAAAACACAAACAACTCTTCAATATTTCATCATGCATGTTTCATCTTTGCTTTGGACACACTTTATAGTCCCACTCACATGAATGATTACCTGAATAATTGTTCTTTCATCTTCAAGTCTAGCTCTCTTGAAAAATTATGTAACATTGAGATCAACACTTTGCTTTTACATTCCACTCTAACAAATAATGTCGAATGCTAGTTAAATATTTTCTCAACAAAATGAGAGGAAATTATAAGTAGTATATTTCTTAAACGGTGCTTCTCAAAAGAGTAAGAGTTTACATATAACTAATTATTAATTTAAGAGAAGATCATTCACTTATTAGTAAAAATATTAATCATACTAAAATCTTTGAAATTGTTGAGAATTGATAATAATAATAATAATTAATAATAATAATAATAATAATTAGTAATTGACCCTTTCCCACGTTGTCATTTATTATTGGTTCTGGAATCATTAACTTAAAATTTAATATTCATTGATTTAATTAAAAAAGAAAAAAATGCATGTAAATGTTAGTCTAAAATTTCGACATCATTTAGATTGACGTGTAAGAGAGGAGATCAGAAAAATATTTAGTGAAATTTAAATATTTTGGAAAACATTTCGACGTGGAAATGTAGTCCAAAAGGTCGAAGTTATTATTTTGGGATTAAAGTTGGGACTTAATAGTTTTTCTCAAAGTTATCCATTTAGGATTTCGACATCAGCAGTTAGAGCGACTAGTAAGTTCAGAGCGAATAATGATCTTTTGATCTTATTCATGCCAAGGAAACACGTGGACGCAAGTCTGAAGGCAAGAAGCATGCAGCAAAATACGTGTCGATTTCTAAAAAGAGGACCCTTGTAGACTGTTAGTTATGTATTAATATAAATTATAAGAGTTCTAGCATTAGGATTCAGGGTGTCGAATTTATTACAAAAACTCATACACTCAAAGTATCCAAGCGAAAAGTGAGAAATAATTTATCTGAGCGAACATGTATGATTTTGAACACCATTTTGTTTACATTTAAGCAAAATTACTTTTACTTTAACTTGTCTCTTTCCAACAATTTCTTTATCTCTTTTGCATTACCATTTTACCAAGATTTTGACTACGTAGAAATCTCTTATTTTCCTGCAAATTTACATCTTGAATCTCCATAAAAATTAAAGTAGATTTTTGTCTTACATCCACAATTAAAACAAATTTACAAGAGTTTATGCACATATGTCATATGATTAGTTAGTCGATCCTGCAAGTAACCATTTTCAAAGATTAACGCTTGCTCACTAAAATTCACGAAAAACAAATTGGCACGTCCATTGGGACCCTTTTGTGCTAAACTGTCAAAATTTTATTTTTATCACTGTGTATTCCTTTGTGAATTGTTCTTCATGCATAAATATTCTTAATACTTATATATGCATGTGTTTAAGAAGTGAAAAATCTTTACCTAAAATGTCACGTCCAAATATAGATAACTCTAGTACCAACCCACATAATAATTCTTAAAATACAGTTCAACCATTGGTCGGGTCATCAACTGGAAATGTGGTTGTTTTGTCTCCTGTACGGACAACTTCCCCTCAAGTATCAACAACGACAATATCGTCGATACCACCATAAGGTTGATACCCCACAACAATTAGGGAGTCTCCCTTTCAAGGCCACACTCACGAGACCTATTTTTAGCGAACTCGGGTCACCATTTCCTTATGGTTTTTCAATGCCAACGGGTAACAGAGAATGTCCATATGGCATGCCATTATCAATGATGACGGGTCTTCAAATCAATGTGTCTACATATGCAGACAATGCAATGGCTACCTTGCCACCGTTTAATCCTCATCATGCCTCTGTTTCGATGATAAACAATATAGGTTGAACGGTGCCACCACAAGGAGGGATAAGTTATACCCCTCAAACGACACCATTGTTGAATACAACTTCCATGATGGCTATGAGGCAACAGATGAACGGAAGTAACCATGAAATTATTAATATGTTAACCAGGCAAATGGGTACTATGTACAATCCATTAATTATGAATACTAACCAAAGTTATGAGACTCTAGCCAATCAGATGTGTTGAATAACATATTTTTTCGGTTCTCTTCAGGTTCAGGTGCGATAAACTCCCTAAATCTCAAATGTTAGACCAGTCGAAACGCCTGGAAATGGAATGGCCCAAGTTATTCAGGGACAAATTTTGGGATTTTATCCTCCAGAAAATACTATAAATAAAGAGGACGAAGAATATATAGGTCATAACATTCCTAGTATAGTAATGGTAAATAGAAATTAGGATGCTGACTAGATACTTAGAAATGTCCAACAGAATAACTTGGGGGACACAACAATGTAGCCAATATGGTCGAACAAATTTTGGCCCAAAACGACCTTAATATTGGCCTTCACAGGCCTAACTATGTTTCTCCCTGTCAGAATATGTTCGACAGACAAAGCTTCCTAGGAGTTGGAAAGTCTCTAAGTTCACCAAGTTTGCTGGTTATACCAACGAGTCCACAGTCGAGCATGTTGCTAGATATCAGACCGAGGCTGGTGACATTGCAAACAATGAGAATTTGAAGATGAAATATTTTCTCAATTCTCTAAAAAAATGCTTTCACTTGGTTTACCACACTCCCTCCTCAATCTATACAGAGATGGATTCAAGTAGAGAGTGTTTCATGATCCATTTTACATAGTCCAGTCAAAAATAAGCCTTAAGGAACTAGCCAGTGTTTGGCGTAAAATTCCTGAATCAATTGATAATTATTTCAACAGATTCAGACTCCTTAATGTGAGGTGCTTTACACAAGTCCCTGATAATCAGTTGGTCAAAATGGTTGTAGGAGGTTTAGATTATTCCATTAGGAAAAAGTTAGACACTCAATACATTAGGGACATGGTCCAATTAGAAGACAGAGTTCGTCAAGTCGAACATTTAAAGGCTGAGAAGGCGAGATCAAATAAGTATAATAAAAAAAATGTTTCATATGTAGAAACAAATGGTTACCTATCATATTTAGTCGACAAACACGTTGAAGAAAGCGAAGTCCATGTGGCAGAACTAAAGTTAGGACTTTCATATGTCTGTAAGTTATTGTAAGCATCAAATGGAAAAAATCCCATCAAACCCAGCAGAAATGAAAAATTCGTTACTAAGACATAAACTTTTGATATAACAAAATGTGACGATATTTTTGATTTGTTGGTCATTGATGGGCAGATTATAGTGCCTCAGGGCCTAAAAACTCCCTCATTAGAGCAAAGGAAGAAGAGAGGTTTTAGTAAGTACCATAATTTCTTGGGTCATAAGCTTTTCAATGTGCGCGTTCAGGGACTTAGTGTACAAGGCACTTAAGGAGGGAAGGATGAAGTTTGGAGAGAAGCCTAAGGACTCAATCCAAGTAAACAATGTTCCATTTCATATCGAAGAGGAAAACATCGTTGAACCCATTGAGATTATCATGGTCGAAGATAATGATGGCTTAGACAAGAAAGCCAAATAAATTGGAGAAAATGGTGCAGATGGTTTTTATAAGTACCATAATTTCTTGGGTCATAAACTTTGTAATGTGTGCTTTTCAAGGACTTAGTGCAGAAGGTGCTTAAGGAGGGAAGGTTGCAGTTTAGAGAGAAGCATAAGGATTTAATTTAAGTAAACATTGATCCACTCCATATTGAATAGGAAAACTTCACTGAACTCGTTGAGATTCTCATGGTCGAAGATACTGATGGCTTGAACATGGAAGCCAAACAAGTTGGAGAAAATGTTGCAGATGGTGTGGCCGAAAAGATGTCCATGGTTTACCCCCAGGATGAAGAGGCACTCATCGATTTTCTAAATCGATGCTGAAATTTCTGGCACGCACAATATTAAAAGTCAAGACTGATGTCTCAACAACACACAATGTCACAACAGATATTATGACATCTGCTGATAGAAAAATAAACAAAATAGCAATACAACAGAATTATAACTTTACAGAAAGTAAAGAACATAATGATATGTTAACCCAGTTCGGTGAAACTCACCTACTCTGGGGGCTATCAAGCTAGGAAGGAAATCCACTATTAGTAGTAATAGTTCAAAGCTAAAATCCCCCGTTTACAACTTCTCACCTAATCCCTACCCAGTGCAACTTCTACCTAGGCACCTCCTAGATATGAAAAATCACCATCCCACTTCCAATCACCATAGTGATAAAAACTCTCAATCACAAGGAAAAACAATTCCAGTCCCATGAGCCGTTAGGAAGTACACACTCCCCAATTATAACTTACTTACTCTTGCTTAAAAGCTTTGACCAAGAATAATACTCAACCATTGCTTCACAGCTTCGAGGAGAACAATAACTTGAGAAGCAAGTAACAATCAGTAAACTCAAATATATCAGAGATGCATGAGGATGTACAAACAAAACACACACGGAGAAAATAAGGACTATCAAACCCTAAACCCTTATTTTTTACAGGGTTTTACAATTAAAACTATGCTAAAAAATAGGTCTTGGATAACTCCTTATATAGGCTTCTGCAGTTGGGCTTGGACTGACTTGGATTCTTCAATCAACTTTAATCTTCAGCTGAAAAATACATGCAGAATATTCTCCACAAAAATAGAAACAATCTTCATAAAAAGTTTCTTATAAAGTCTCAATCGATCATTTTTAGTAACCAATCAAATTTGCACTTGTTTCTAACAAAATCCTTGATTAGCATGCGCCTGTAATGAGTACAAAATATTCCATATACTCATATCTTTAAATTAAATCTTCAAAGATATCTGTAAGTTCCTTAGTTTTAAGGATTAACGTTCTTTTTTGTAAAAACAAATATAGCAGCAATATATTAGATAGGATGTATTATCTTGCTAACAGGAACATGTTGAGCAATAAGTCATATCTTATGTTGAGACATGTTAAGTCCTACCTAGGATTAGTACCAGCCGAGAGTTGTAAAGATATAATCATTAGGGTTGAGTCTGTTAGCCGTTCTCTAGGAGAGTTGGTATGTGTGGACCATTCGGGTTGTGAGATTGTCACTGTGTTCTCACTCAGAAGTTGTGAAGTAATGAGTTAAGTATTGTTCTTGGAAGAAGATTTGAAGCAACTGCAAGTTGTGGTTTTAGTCAAGAGTCTAGGCTAGATATTATCATGGAAGTGTGTCTTCCTGTTTGTTCAGAATTGTTGTTGTCCACTCGTTGTCTGTGATTGAAGATGGATTGAGAAGGGCCTCATATCTAGGTGAGTCTTAGATAGAAATATAACATGAGTAGTGATTAAGATAGAAGTTATAAATGAAGGAGTTTAGCTTCAAATTAATATTATCATAGTAGATTTATCCTTGGCTTGGTATGCCGCTAGAGTAGGAGAGTGGCTATGAACTGGGTAAACAATTCTAGTGTGTTGTTTATGCTTTTTAATACTATTTTCATTGTTTATACCTTGCCTATTTTCTTATGTCAGACCAGATGTCCCAACATGTCATATGACATTTGAGTTCTATCATACTAGAATTTCAATTGGTATCAGAGCAAACATCATGTTCTATTTTTGGGTGAGATCCTGAGATGATACTTTCTGGTAATGGGGAAGGAAGGATATTATTACTGAAAAGCTCTTTGAACTTGGAAAATTCATATTGTTAGTTGAACGGTCCTAGAAGTGGAGGTTGGACTGTTCATGACAAGGTATGTATTGGGCTTGTCTGTGTTATTTTCAGGCATGTAGCTTTGGTGGTAAGCTACTGTGTTGAAGGTTTGATTTATTTTCAAACCCAGGTTGACCTGTTGAACCAGAAGTATGGTGTGTTTGTGCAAAGTTTTTTGGGGTGCCTGAATATTATTGAGAAGTTTTATGTATTTTGTTGCATGGTATCTGTTGTAACCCTGGTTGTTGCTTGAATCGTAAGCAAAGGAATGGCTTTAGGGTTTGGTCTTCTCGGAAGGTTTGGTGTATGATGTTGTAGTGTGTGTAAGACAACCTCATCTAACTTTGAGAAGTTTCCAACGACACTTGAGTTGTATCTCTCAAGTCCACTCATAAAGGCGCTTTTTATGAGTATGTTGATAAAATTTTAGAGCCATTTATTTTGGTGTCTGTCATACCTCAATTTTTGACCTAAGATCCCACCCTCTACTTGCATCATTGCATAACAAGTGTTCACGAGTGGTTTGACCTATTTTTTGCCAATTCTTGAGTTAGATTTCAAAAATTTATAACTTCTTCAAATTTCAATGTCTTTGAGCAGTTCTTTTTGCATAAGACTCTCCATGAAATCATCTACAATTTCTCTTTACAAGTCAAGAGCTGACTATGCTTTGAAAAACCACGAAAAAATAGAAACGTTAGAAGCCGTTTATGAATTTAGTGGAATTTGATTTTTGAGGTGTTTAATTAATGATTTATGTTTCATTTAAAAAAATCACAAAAAAATGTACTTAGCATCATGCTATTTTTTTATTTACTATTTTTACCTCTTTACTAAAAAATTATCAAAATTATGTTCTTTTATAAACTTAAATTTATATATTGGTATCATTTATTTCAAAAAAAATCTAGAAAAATTTATATAAGTTCTTTTACTTTCTTATATATATTTTAATTTTTATCTTTTAATTTGCACTTATATTTCCATTTATTTTAATTCAAGAAAAAATCATAAATAGTTAATTTAATGTCTCTTTTATTTTTTATTTTTATATTTATTATTATTATTAACACTTTTATTTTATTATTATTATTATTATTATTATTATTATTATTATTATTATTATTATTATTATTATTATTATTATTATTATTATTATTATTACATTGTCCTTTTGTTTTTCTTTGTCAATAAAGAAAAGTTGGGACCACTTCACATGGATTGCCAACTTGTACTTATCAATGGTCAAAAATCATTCTCACACTTCACATGAATTGCCAACTTGGACTTATCAATGGCCAAGAACCATTCTCATAGAGTCACATGGATTACCACATCAACACCCCCACCTCATTCACCCTATAAATAAGACATTTTATTTTTTCATTTGGAGAAACAATATCATAAATCATTCACTAAACTAAGCAAAACTCTCTTCTTTTTTTCCTCTTCATTTTCTTTCAAGTCATTTCTTCCTTTTATTGAATAGATATGCTATTATACTTGTTCTTTATTTAATTCTATTATATTTTTACTCTTTATTTATTTATTTAGTACCATAATTATCACCATTTTAGAAGGAAACTCCATTGATTCAAAATCAAGAGTTGAAAAGTATTGTTGAACCTCCAAAAGCAAAAATAATTTATTGTTGTTTAATTTTCATTTTTCTGTAATTTTTTGTTCTTTATTTATTTATTTTGAGCATGGATTCTTGGTCGTGAGATTGAGTAGATAAACTTTCATTATTCATTTGTTTAATTTCATGAAAATTTGAGAAAGTTATGATATTTATACTATTTTTATTATAAACTTCATTTATTCTTCTTTACCTATTTTATTTTTATTTTTATTTTTATTTGAATCAATTTGGAAAGCATTTGAGTTTTTTTAATTCATCTAAGTTTGTCATATATTTGATGAACTTTCATCATTTCCAATCTACCTCTAAATGGTCCTTTGATCATTCAAGATATTTGGGATTGATGATAAGTTTGTCACAATGTATCTTTCTTGACTTTGTCTTGATCCCCCATTTTTGCTAATTGTACTACATGTATAAGAGAATAAACTTCAAAGTGTCATTTCTCTAACATGTATGGGTATATACATTATATGCTCCATATGAAGTTACACTTATCCCAAACCAGATTATTAACTTTATACTGCACTAAATTTACTTTAATGTCATTTATATTTCCTCACTTTATATTTTCCTCTCTTTACTTTTATGCCATATATCATCCATGGCATTTTATTTTCTTTACTTTATGCATTTTTTCTTTGCTCACTTGAGCATTTATCTTCTCTTTACTCACTTAAGCTTCTTATTTTGTTTTGCTTGTTATAAGCCACTTAATAAAGAAAAAACCTAAAATTGGTTCTTTAAATCCTTGGACTATGGTTACTATCCATTTGTATCTGATACATGGTTCTTGTCCGGTCTTCATTTGATTATTATCTTTGTGTTTGAATCCAAGGGAAAGGATCGCCTCGTTGATCTTATGTCATTGTGAGTCTTTATATTTTGTCCCTCATATTTGTTTCCCATTAGTTAAAAACTTTAAAACCCTATTTTCAAATTTATACTCTTTTAAGCCAAAACCTCGACATTAGGTCATTGCATTTTTAAAATTTCTCATATCCCCGATCATTTTTGCAAACAAACTTTTTAACCAAAAATACAGATATTTCAAAAGGTTCCTATGGGATACTATAGATACATAGGGTGCTAGTATATTTACTTTGTATAACCAACCCCCGAACCTTCGATCTTTTCAAATGCATTGTATTTTTCTTTACTTTTAGTATTGCACTTACTTTGTATATTTATGGGTTTTATTTCACACTTTTCCCTTTTCCATTGGAAATAATAAAATGCGGTGGTGACTCTTGCTTATTTGCGAGTCAAGTTAATTAATATCTTGATCTTTGATTTTCACCGCTACAGAATTGGCGACTCTTCTGGGGACAAAATTTTCTAAGTGGGTTAAACCTAATTTGTTATATTTGTTTTTGTTATTATTTGTTATTTTCTTATATGTGTTATTTTGTGGTTTCTTTGGGTGTTCATTACAACGGGAAAGTCCTATACCCGGACTAAGTACACTTAAGATAGGACGGGCGGTATAGTCATGTTAACTTTGAGGGAGTAATCCCGAAAAAGGAGGCTTGAGATCCCCCAATCACTGGAGACCCCTTTGACTGTAGTATTTGTTTACCGAGTAATCGGGAAGACATTGATTCTTTCAACCTGGGAGCCAGAGAAGCTGAGAGCTGTAGAACCCTTAACCCATCTTGGCCTTTTAGATGTAGTGCAGAGACTATGACAGAGTAATCTAGAAGTAGTCGTCACACAATGCTGCACTCAGATGAGTTTTTTCTGCGAATATTACTAATTACCGAGTAATTGAGACGTTGGTAATATCTGAATGAAATATGTAGACTCTTGGAACCTTTTAGAACCTTGTTTGGCAGGTGATAAACCCTTAGTACATACCTTTCGGGTTGATTCTCACCCTTTAACTCCATGCTCGTGACGCTAAACCTTTGAACCATGTATGTATTTGTTACATAGCCATACATTCATGCATTCACAAACATCACGACATGCTTGTGACATACGTGGTCATTTCATTTCTATGGAACTTTATTTTTTATTCTCGTATCAAGCTCATTACTCGTAAATGGACACTAGAAAGAGGAGTACCATCAGTTACAATGTTTGGATGCTAGTTCAAGTTGAGGTCACAAAGTCTGAAGATGAAGATCACCAAGAAGATTTTTACGACCTTTAGCTTCAAGAAGAGATTGATCATCTAGAAAGAATTATCAATAGAATGGATGTGTTCATCAAGGAGATAATTGAGAGACCAAAGATCGTAGCAACGAAAGATTTCTTTAAATGGGCCCAAGAATGGAGTGATGAGAATCTAGTTTGGGGTACCCTTGCTGATGTAGATTTTGGGTAAACATCTTAGGATTTATGATTTGTATTTTTGATGATCACTGTCAGGTTTGTTGATTGGGATCTCTTAGCTTTATATTTTGTAGCCTTTAGGCTCTTAACTTTGTATTAAACTCATTTGTCACATTTTGTTGTTAATTATTTCTCGCTTGAAGCTTGAATCAAAATTTGAGGTCCTTAGAAATGAATTGAACTTACCATTTGCATAACCATACATCATTCTACATTTTTGTTTCACTTTTTAAAGTCATTTCTGATTCTTATTTTCCCTTTGGTTCCAGAGTACAACGCTCACGCTAAGAGGAAGATGGAAAATATTGAGCAAGAGATTTCTGAACTCTGCAAAGAGGTATCTACTTTGAAGGCTGGTATGGAGTATCTAACTGCTTTGGTTGAAACTTTGGTTGCTGCCCAAGTCAATCCTTCTAGGAAGGAAGAAGAGATACAAAAGGTATTCATAAAAATTCTGAAATCATTCTTTCATGAGAAGGTCAATACACCCAGGGATTGCCCTGAAAAAGTGAACATGGGAGTGCTTCTAGAAGAAAATGCCCGAGAGGAACGTTTGTCTGAAAATGGTAACACGACAGTTAATGCAAAGAAGTATGGTGATAGCTTCGCCAAGAAAATAGAGCAAGACTCCATTGATACTTCGCAAGAAGGGAAAAGGAAACCTAGATGTAGAAAAAGGAGTTATCAACATCCACAAGTTATGCCATCGGTTAATCTAACTCTTGTGAATCATCAGTGACTGCAGCGAGGACCAAAGAGACCCCAAAGAAGGGAAGATCATCATCAGCAACGACGTGTTTTTCCTATCACCCTATGGTAAGTACAGCTTTTGAAGCTCCCAACCAACAAATTCCTAATCATATGAAAACTCAGTTTGATCCAATTCCAACTACCTATGCAGTGTTGTTCCCTATCCTAATGTAGAGGAATTTGGTTCAGACCCTATCTCCACTGAAGACTCTGGAGAAGATGCCTTGGTACTACAAAGCTGATTTGACTTGTGCCTTTCATCAAGGAGCCCCTGGGCATAATATCGAACATTGTTATCCATTGAAAGCTGAAGTCCAAAAATTGGTCAAAAATGGTATCTTGTCATTTAAGGATATTGGTCTTTGAAACAACCGACTGAACTGTCATTCAATAATAAATATCAATGAAGTCTCCACCGAACGTCTTTTATCCCGCTGAAAGGGAAAGGTAAACATCTAGAAAATCTGAAGAGGGTGAAATCACAGTCTTGTGACCGAGAGATCGGGTAAGGGATTATGTTACGCGAGGGGAAGGTATTAGCACCCCACACGTTCGTAGTACTCTATGGTGTCCACTCTTGTTGTCTAATCTAATGGGTGTGTAAGAATCTGAATGCATGTAAAAGAAAGGAGAAAATAATGTAAGGAAAATAAAATTTATGCTCGCTTGGGTGCTACCCCAATGCCTACGTATCCCTTTTAAGGAATCAGAGCAGCCGTACTTTGGCTCATATATTTTGGTTGGTTTATGTTTTTTAGTTAAGACAAAAGCAACAATCAAGATGGCAAAACATCAGATAAAATGAAAAAACATCAACAACGATGATAAAACAACAAAAAAGGGATGAAAAGACATTACATGTTAACACAAACTCAGATAAGATGATGACACGTCAGCATGATAACAAAATATCAGACAAGAAGACAAAACATTACACCTAATAATATCGAAAATCAAAGTAGAATGACAAACATACGCGATGGAGAAACATCGGCAACAAACATATGCGATGGCGAAACATCAACAAAAAGATAGCAAGATAGCATGGCAAAGATGGTGAAACATCAACAATCTAGATGATAAAACATCACCTAACAATGATATTGAGAATCAAAGTAGGATAACAAACACATGCGATGGCGAAACATCAGCGACAAACATATGCGATGGCAAAAAATCGACTAAAAGATGGAAAGATAACATGGCAAAGATGGTGAGACATCACAATTCAGATGATAAAACATCACACCTAACAATGATATTGAGAATCAAAGTAGGATAGCAAACACATGCGATGGCGAAACATCGACAACAAACATATGCGATGGTGAAACAACGGTAAAAAGATAGTAAGATAGCATGGAAAGGATGATGACACATCAATAATTTAGATGATAAAACATCACACCTAACAATGATATTGAAAATAAAAGTAGGATAACAAACACATGCGATGGTGAAACATCGGCAACAAACATATGCGATGGAGAAACATCTGTAAAAAGATAGCAAGATAGCATGGCAAGGATGACGAGACATCAACAATCCAGATGATAAAACATCACACCTAACAATGACATTAAGAATCAAAGTAGGATAGCAAACATGTGCGATGGAGAAACATCGGCGAAAAGATATTAAAATATCGTGGCAAAAATGACAAAACATCAACTTGACAAGGTTTAAAATAAATCCAAAAGGCGAACAAACAATTAAGATTGGTTTGTATTTTTTACCTTGAATAAGGATTTAAGTTCATTAGAAATGTCTTATGAATTTCCAAGAAGAAGTTTTAGTTTTAGGATGCAATATGCAAAGAAAGGAAAAAATAACTAAGGGAGACTAACCTAGCACTACTCCTAATATTATCATACAATGATTGGCCCTAAGGTTGAGGATGAAAGGGGGGTTTCTAACCTATGTTAGCATGCATGGATTGTAAGTACGAAGTGCACCTAAGAGGGGGGGGGGGTGAATTAGGTACTTTAAAATTTTCTGGTTTTAGTGATGATGGATATTATTTTCTGGTTTATGGTGAGTTTATGAAAGAGTAAAGTGCAGAAAAATAAAGAGACACAAGCGATATATTCTGGTTCCCCTCACAATCTGAGAGTACTCCAGTCCCCTTTCAACATGAAAGAGATTTCCTTATTGTGGCAAACTTAAATAAGAACTACCCAAAACCAAGAACAATCCTCTTGGATTTTCACTATGTCAACAATGAGAACAATCCTCTCAAACTGACTTTACTTGTATCCAACAATACTGAAAAAACAAGATTTACAAAATCACTGGAACTTATTTTCAACAATCCGGAAAAATAAGAAAGTATATAGCAATATTTGCTTTGAGTGAGTTTGAGTAGCAATGATCACTTTGAGTGATTTTATCAATGAATTGATCTTCTCTTCTAATGACAATAGTATACAATGACTCAGGATGTATAATGCTCAATGTTTTCTGGTTGACAATATGTGAAAGTGTGCAGAAAACTTGTGTGTGAAAATGTATAACAACTTGAGTTTGTTTTTTGAAAATTCAGAAAATATAATTGGAAGAGGTACTTAAAATGATTTTGAAAATAAGTATTTATATGTTCATAGCATCCTTTTGAAACAGCATAAATTTTTGCAAATGAATCATGAACAATTACCAAGATTTAATGAAAAGATTCCATGAAATGGTGTTATGAACAGGCATGAGTAAAGCTGCTGTTTTTCAAAATTGTTCAGCATGCAATCGATTGCACCCTTGTGTAAATCGATTGCACGGGGTTTTAACAACTAGAAATTCAAATATTTTGAGTGAGTAATCGATAGCATAAGTGTGTAAATCAATTGCACTTGAGGTCAGTAGCAAAAATTGATTGAGAGCAATCGATTGCACAAACATGCAAATTTATTGCACTTAGAAACAGTAGCAAATGTTTTGAAAAATTGAAGCATGCAATCGATTGCACCAATATGCAAATCGATTGCACCCAAGTAAAAATTGAATTTTTGCTTAGAAAACTTGAGTAAAAGTTTGGACAATATAAAATATTTCTTTTGACCATTGAGCATTTATGTCTTAAGTTCAAAGTAAGTATTATCATTATACCTTTAAATTTGAAAAGTTCTTGAACCAAAGACTTCATCCAAAGATGCTTTTAGCTTGATCAATAATCTTTGCCTTCTTGTCAACATGGTTTGTCTTTATCAAAACAAAAGTGCATTTGAGAAGCTTGATTTTACATTCTCCCCCTTTTTGATGATGACAAACGATCTTGCTTGATGCGTTGTAATTTCCGGAAAGAAGCTTCTCCCCCTAAGATGCATAACTCCACCTTTGTATGAGAAGGTTGGAATCCTTTGAATTTGTTCATCTTGGTTGAAGAGTACCTTAAAAATTTAAGACAAGAAATATACAAGCATAAAGTGCCACATCCTTCTCCCCCATTGACATTATCAAAAAGAAGGGAAAGATGCATAAAAATGGATAATAATAAAACAACATTGAAAAACTTAATCAATCATGCATGAAGACTAGTCATAGACATAGTCATAGTAATATAATAATTACAAAGAAATTTGAACAACAATAAACAAAACATAGTGTGATCGGTGGATCTGGAACTGACTGTTTAACGCTGGTTCGCGAAATGTCGCGAAAGCAAGAGTCGCCACCGTCTTTTATTTTCTCCAAATGGAAAGGACAAAAGCACAGAAAAATTCCTTAAAGAGATTGCTCTCGGTTCGGGAGGTAGGTTATAGAAAGGGAAGGTGTTAGCACCCTTTCTATCCATGGTTATCCATGGGCTCTTAGATACTTGCTCAACGTGTTTTCAAAATTATTTGCTTGCTTTTCAATGTGGGTTTTAAAAAGTTTCTTTGAAAATTTCAGTTCGACTCTTGCGTCAGAGTGTTTGAAAAATTGCTTTGAAAGCTTTTGAAAAGTGTCGGTGTGAAAAGATTGTTTGTTTGTTTTGAAGAGAGCAAGTATCTACGAGAACCTACCTACCCTAAGGAATTCGTCTGTGTAAATGTCCTTTAAAGTAGTGTCATCCCACCATTGAGAGGTAGGTAGCACCACCGTTGGAGGTGTTCGGGTCAATTCGAGTTTGTAGGGACATGGTGATCACCGGAGCAATGGGAAGACACCTTAGAAGCTACCCTCATGCCAGGTTCCCGGATCATGAGGACTTACTAAGACATCCTCTACTCGACGATCACCTTTCGAGGCAAGGCAACAGTGAGGCGTACCCTAGGGGTGGTGTGTGCGATTTGTGTGTCATTTTCATTGATATTTGTCTTGTCATGTTCATTGTGATCTACGCTTGATTTTATTTTGACATACATTCTTTCATGCTTTTTGTTAACAGTTTAAAAATATTTGCGGAAAAGTAAATCTAAAATTATTACAAAGGCGCGGGTCCACATCGCCAAAATTAAACCGGACCCGATTTGACAGAAAATAAAGAAATTAAATAAAATAAATAAGAGTGCGAAAAATAATTAAACGTTACAAGGCTTAGGGAGAGGTACATAATTATTCAAGCGACATAAAATAAATACGCGAAATTAAACAATTAAGAACATGGGCGTTGGACCCCTTTGCAAAAATTAAATTAATAAGGAATTAAAATTAATATTACAAGAAAATGTTTTTGGTATTTTTATGTTTTTAAGATTTAATGAAAAAAGAATTGATTAAAAATTAAACTAAAAGGCAAACCCTAATTCTAATAGCTTTTAAATTTATTGTGAAAATATTAAATTTTAACCTAATTTAAATCTAAGTTAATTTACATGCAAATTTGATTATAGACATAAATGAAATAAATATTATTATGGTAAAAGGGAAAAAGAAATAAAACAATAATTAAACCTATTTCTATATATTTTTTATATTTTCGTTATTAAAAGAAATTAAAATCACAACTTAACTAAACCAAATAATTACATATTAATTTATTTATGAAAATATTAGAATAAATAATTTATTACGTTTTTTATCTTTTTCTGATTTTTTAGGTATTTTTTGTATTTTGAAAAAATAATAATTAATTTAATTAAAACAATAAAGAAAATAAAATAACAATTAAAAAAATAAAACGTAATGAAAATTGCAAACCAGGGGGGTTCAGTCCCAAATTAGGAGGTGTAGGCCTTAGCAATCTGGCCCAACAAGCTTTAGATCTGTGTCTTTGGTTTGGTCATCAGGGCACGTGGACAGCTGGATCTTGAGGTGTATGGTGCGTCCTGAACGTTCGCGCTGCATAGGAAGACACATAGCAAAACAATATGGAAATTATACAGACCTGGGACTCGAACCCAGGTCTTGGACATTGCAAAGCAACACTTATGCCACTGAACCATGTTAATTTCATTTAATATATAATGGCATATAAATATAATAAATAAAGATATGACATTAGTGGGTTGGAGCGCGCGCAAATTTGAAACAGCCTATAGCGCTTGGACAGCACATCGTCTTCTTCGCATGTTTTTTTTTATTTTTTTGAAAACAAGAACATTCAGCCACGGTTTTCTATACGTGGTGTTAGGCTGCTTTAGAAAAAATAGCGACTAGCGCTATACAACTCATAAATTAATCGCGACCATGGCTTCTTCTCCGTCCAAGCTTGCTAAATTGAATAGTGGTGGTTTGGAGTCCTAATTTTTCCTCTTTGCAAAAGCCCTAATTTAAAACTCTGAAAAAACCTAGAGATCGACCATGGTGAAATCTCATATACAGCATAAAAATCGAATTGAATGCATTGGTTAGTTTCAGGACAAGATTATAAACATGAATCAACAATTAATTTTCATAAAAAATGCCTAGAACATGATATGCGATTATGAGTTTTTTGCTGTACAGTTTAAGTTCAATATACCAATTCTTGAGGTTTTGATGGCTGTGCTTGATTGGAACGTGATCAGTAATCCTTGAGGAAGCTATTGGTATGAATTTCGTGCCTTGAATCAATCCCTAACAATGATTTCAGTTTTGACTTTTTAGAGAATTTTTCCAAGTTTGTCTATGGCCTTTTAGCGCAGCATTCTGTGTCTTGCATTAGGTTTAGGTTTCTGATTATGTAGTGAAGGCATTAGGTCAACAAAATTGGCCAAAATCTCTTTCATTCATTGATTGAATATTTGATTTTTTTTCATTATGTTTTCAATCTTTTTCACATGGTTTTTGTATCAATTAGGCTCAAATCAAACCAAATCTTTCCTAATTAGCCTATGCACGAAATCTTGATGGCAAAACATGCATGAAAAGATTTTTTAGGTCAAGTTTTATATTTTCTACATATTTAAATGACTTAAATGAATTAATATAAATAATAATTCAAATAAATAAATAAATAAATGAGAAAATACTTCCCTTTGGGCCAAGTGGTCGTGCCTATGCTTGGAATGATGAATCATGGAAGAAAAATGGGCCCATTAGCATTTTTAGGTCATTTGAATCAATGTTGACTTTTCAAAATACCCAAATATTTCCCAACTTCCACAAGGCATAACTTGCTCAATTTTTAAGCTTTTCTCATGTTCTTTGAAATTTTGGAAAGGTCTTTGAGTCCTCTAACCAATGCCTTTGGTCCCATGTCATTTTGATTTACCAATCTCAAGTTATGGCCCTTGACTTAAAGTCCCTTTTTGTTGACTTTTGAAAATGACCTATAATGTTGAAATTGATAACTTTTTGTGAGAGCATTTCTTGGACTTGAAGTATGAAGATGAGTTGTAGGAAATGTCTTTCTCTTCAAAATGAGCTTTGGATGGAATTTTTCTGATAATCTATGTGAAAGTTATGCCCTGGTCAATTTCAGTTGACTTTTTCAGCTGTCCAAATATAGTAACTTTTGCATCTTGATGATTTTCTGAGCCAAATTTTGAGAATCATGATCAAGCATTGATCAAATGATGTTTGTGGCTTCAAAATTATATGTTGACCAAAAATTTGAACTTTTGACTGTCAAATGACCATTTTGCCCCTACAGTTGACTGTAGTGCAATTTAGGGTTTTGACTGTGCAATTTTGAGCTGAATGCCTTGAAACTTGATATGAGGATGCTTGACCATATTTTTAGGCATATGAGACTTGATTGGGCCTTTGAAAACTTCCTTTTCTTGATCAGAACACAAACCCTAGTTTTGACTGTATAGGGGATCTTTGACTGTGCAACCCTTGGGGGAGATTTGAAGCTTGACTTGGCAATTTCTTGAAGAATATGGGAGGGCAAATTTTGGGGTGCAACAGTTGCCCCTGTTCAATCTTCTTAGACCTGAGGATGCAGATTGGCTGACGTGCCTTTCGTAATCCGAGGGTAGAAGATGATTGGACACTAGAGTGCCCAGAAATTTGCGCTCACATGTTAGCAGTGATGGGGGAATGGGCCTATGGATGCCATTTGGAGATTGTTGGATAGGATGATGGGCTTATAGATGCCATCTAGAGGTTGCTGGATAGGATGATGGGCTTATAGATGCCATCTGGATGCTGATCGCGTAGGAGATTCCTTTAGCGAGAACCTGCATACCTGCAAAAGAACAAATGAGTACCTGACACGTTGCGGGAGCTGATTTTAGATGCTTGGTATAGATATGTCCTGACTGGTTACAGGAGCTGAGTCTGGAGCTTCAAACGGCGATGAATGAACCAGGGATGGTTACTGCCTTAGCATGAATGGTAAGAGAACCTTGGGCGATTTTAACTTCAACAACGCTCATTGAGAAAAATCTTGGGTGTCTTTTACTGGGACAAGCGTCAGAGAGATCTTAGGGTCAATTTAACTGAACCGGTCTAGGTCTTGAAATGTTTTTAACTGGAATAAGTGTCAGAACGTCGCCATATCTGGTTCATATCTGGACTATACCCGGAAGGAAATCTGGAAGCAGCATCAGAACGTCACCATATCTGGTTTACATCTGAAACTATATCTGGAAGGAAATCTGGAAGCAACATCAGAACGTCACCATATCTGGTTTACATCTGAAACTATATCTGGAAGGAAATCTGGAAGCAGTATCCGAACGTCACCATATCTGGTTTACATCTGAAACTATATCTAGAAGGATATCTGGAAGCAGCATCAGAACGTCACCATATCTGGTTTACATCTGAAACTATATCTAGAAGGATATCTGGAAGCAGCATCAGAACGTCACCATCTCTGGGTCATATCTGAAACTATATCTAGGAGGAACTCTGGAAGCAGCATCAGAACGTCACCATCTCTGGGTCATATCTGAAACTATATCTAGGAGGAACTCTGGAAGCAGTATCAAAACGTCGCCATATCTGGGTCATATCTGAAACTATATCTAGAAGGAAATCTGGAAGCAGTATCAGAACGTCACCATATCTGGTTTACATCTGAAACTATATCTAGAAGGATATCTGGAAGCAGCATCAGAACGTCACCATATCTGGGTCATATCTGAAACTATATCTAGAAGGATATCTGGAAGCAGCATCAGAACGTCACCATCTCTGGGTCATATCTGAAACTATATCTAGAAGGAAATCTGGAAGCAGTATCAGAACGTCACCATCTCTGGGTCATATCCGAAACTATATCTAGAAGGAAATCTGGAAGCAGTATCAGAACGTCACCATCTCTGGTTTACATCTGAAACTATATCTAGAAAGAAATCTGGAAGCAGCATCAGAACGTCACCATCTCTGGGTCATATCCGAAACTATATCTAGAAGGAAATCTGGAAGCAGCATCAGAACGTCACCATATCTGGGTCATATCTGAAACTATATCTAGAAGGAAATCTGGAAGCAGTATCAGAACGTCACCATATCTGGGTCATATCTGAAACTATATCTAGAAGGAAATCTGGAAGCAGCATCAGAACGTCACCATATCTGGGTCATATCTGAAACTATATCTAGAAGGAAATCTGGAAGCAGCATCAGAACGTCACCATATTTGGGTCATATCTGAAACTATATCTAGAAGGAAATCTGGAAGCAGCATCAGAACGTCACCATATCTGGGTCATATCTGAAACTATATCTAGAAGGAATTGCGATAGTTGATAGTAGTCATTTTTGTATTGATCTTTTCCTGAAAAGGTAAAGCATAATTGTATGCATAATCATGATGCATGAACTATATGTCTTCAAAATCAATGAGATTCGTGTAGTATGATGCATACGCATGCTATAATGTATGAAGATGTGATGTTTATGAATGTATTTTTGTCTAAGAAAATAAATCCTTGACGGGTGCCGGGAAGTCACTCCTGGGCTGATGTTGAAGAATATATTTTACTTCCGCTGGGGATGATGGTTGCAAGAATACTGGTAGGAGAAGATAACTCCGTTGGGGAATAAACTTGGCAAATGAAGGATTATGCGAGGAGAAAAGATACTCTAGCGACCATGCTGGGAAGCAATACTCTGTGGGAAGAGGGATGCCTTGCCGAATGTTGATAATAATTTGCTGGGGATACCCTTGTTGTGTTGGAAGTGTTAATAGACTTCGCTGAGGATAAGAAGGCTTTGTCGAGGACACTTTTTCCGTGGCTTTTGGCTGAGGATAACCCAGTTATATCCTGTTAAGGAAATAATTCTTTGAATAAAGCCGGGAGACGCGTTCGTGCTCTGCGAAGGATAAGCTTCCAGAATTTACTGGGGATAAACTTACTGCTTGGGGATATGAATTCCAAATTTCCTGGGGAACTAGATTGGATTTTCCTGGGGAAGTTTTGATATGCTGGGGAAGTGATTCCTTTGAATGTTGATATGCCACCGGGGAACAATCTTTAGGTCAAGACTGCCGGGGATGCTTGTATGTTGCTGCTGGGGAAGTATTGAGATCTACTGGAGGATACTCAACTTCCTTTAAGATTTGATAGTAGCTTTGCTTGAGGAGAGTGCACTGACTTGCTGGCTCACTCTCTGGGGAATTGAGATGTACTGGTTATGTTCTTTAGCTGAACTCACCTTGACACCTTGGTGGACAGAGCGATTAGATTGTTTGGACAACTCATCATTGCCCCTGTTTCTGAGGTGGAGAAGAAGACCTGAGAGATGCTGATAGCTTGCTGATGGACAGACCTACTTCTGGTAGGCAGGTGATAAGATGACAGGACATAGTCGTACGCTTTGATCCCTAACTTTTGCCTGGACCGCCCTTTCGGGTTTTCAGTCCACCGGGATACCCATTTTTGCCCAAGCCGCCTTTTCAGGTTTTCGACTTGCCGGGTGTACAGATTTTTTTCATTTCATCCCTCATTTTGCCCGAACCCTTTTGGTTCGCCGGGAAGCCCTTATTTTTGCCTAGGTACGTCGACCTAGCGGGTCTTTGATTATGCATAGTATTTTTTCCGACTATGTCCATGCTTTCAGGATGTAGGGAGGTGCCCCTGTTAGAAGTGTTGCCATATTACCAGAAGGTGTCTGATTATGCAAGATTCGTTGCTGGCGTGCCCCAAGTGACTCAGGCGGAGATCTGCCCCAGGCTGATAGGCTTTTTTGAGAGATTCTCCGAATCTTGACTTAACTTCCCCGGATGATGGACAATAGTCATGCCATGCCCCTTGATTGGAGGTACTTCTGTTCATTTGGCATTCGTTGTGCGAACTTCTATGCTGTTCAAACAAAAAGTCATATGCAAACAAAGTTATGTTAAAATGCAAAGCCTATGTCTGTCTTGAAGATTTTGAAAATGCATTCTTTTTCATAAACAAGTGAATGTTTGTAAAACGTGATGTCAACCCGCATTTACCGTAGGCCTTAAGGAGTCAGGATACCTTTCGTGACAGTATGCTTTCGAGCTAACCCATGCTTCAGCTAGGACTTTTGAGGGTTATAACGTGGCCTGGTTCACGGTTTAAGAAACAAAGGATAAAGGCTCAAATTATTTGTACCCACCCGCTCTTCGTGATGTTCTCCAAACCTAAACTCAGTTGATCGTGCGTTAGACCTTGCTTTAGTCTTTTGCTTTGATGTTCCAATAATGGTTCAGATGTTGATGATTTATTCTGAATAGACAGTCATTCCTTTTTTGGTTGAGGGTTTGTAATACCTCTTTCTTGTCTGATTTTTGTTATCCCTTTCTTTTTTTGCCTGAACAGTTTCCTTTTTTGGAATTACAGTCAGCGGGATGCCCCCGTTTCGTAAGTCCCTTTTATAGGTTTTGACTTTTTGGGCTTTTCATTTATGATTTTGTTTTTGATAATGACTGCATGTCCTTATGATTGTTCTGAACCATCACTGTCTTTTGTTTTTGGAAAGACTCATTTGGTGCCATTCATTGTGCACTTGGATCAACTGAGAATCCTACCCTGCCCCAGGTTATGATTAAGGGTTTCAATTTTCGAAAATAAAACTCCTACTTCTTTGGCTCAGATGGGTTGACGAGGGATTATCTTCCTTATAACTCCAGTGTTGAGGATTTGAAACAATGCCTGTACCTCATCAGCGGGGTCTGTTCAAAAGCATACTGTAGATTATGGTATCGTTTTCGTCATCCTCCCTCAAGAGGCTCAGAATTATTAACCAAGAGTTGATCATCAGAAAAAATATGAAAAGAATTTTGAATATAATGAAAACAATTGTATTAATTCCCAAAACAGACATATGCGATGCATTAATAGAATAAAAGAGTTTGCTATGACATTAATTGTTTATATAAGCAAAGAAAAACACAACTCAGAAATTCAAATAAACAAAAGGTCTTCAACGATTGGGTAACGGAGCAGTGATTATGTTCGGAGTCTCAGGCACTTCAAACTGAATCTCCCCGGCGTCGATCATGTCTTGAATTTTGTTCTTGAGAGGCCAGCAGTTGTCCGTAGTATGCCCCGGGCTATCAGAATGATATGCGCACCTATCATTGGGATGATAGTTGGGAGCAGAAGTGTTCGGATTCCGAAGAGGAGCCCTTAAGGTGATTAGCCCTGCCTTCAACATTTGTTGCAGTGCTTGATCCAGCGACATGTTGAGTTTGGTATACTGTCGTTTCTCCTTGCGCTGCTGCCCCTGTCCTTGTTGAGCAGGTCCAGGATTGGAGATCTGGATTGCCCCTACCTCATGACGGCTCTTTTTACCGTGCACAACATTGGATTCTTTCTTTCCATGATGAGGTTTTTTATCAGAAGGTGCAGCCTCTTGAATTTTCCCAGACCGGATGCCAGCTTCTATTCGCTCTCCCGTCAAGATAAGATCTGTGAATCCAGCAGACGAATTCCCAATTAGGTGGTTGTAGAACGGACCAGACAGGGTCCCTAAGAACATATCAACAAGTTCCCGATCAGTCAGAGGTGGTTGTACCCTTCCAGCAAGATCCCTCCATTTCTGCGCATATTCTTTAAAACCTTCACTTGATCCTAACGACATACCCTGGAGTTGGGTACGCGTAGGAGCAAGGTCGGCATTATATTGATACTGCTTGTAGAAAGCAGTAGCCAACTCCTCCCAGTTACGAACCTTGGTCCCATCTAGCTGATAGAACCATTCGAGATGAGTCCCTGAAAGACTCTCCTGGAAGAAGTGGATCCACAAATTCTTGTCCACCGTATATGGTTGAATCTTCCGAACATAGGACCTGAGATGTAACTTGGGACAAGACGCCCCGTCATACTTGGTAAAGGATGGTGCTTTGAACTTCCGAGGAATAATCACACCAGTTGACAAACCCAGATCTCCAAAATCCAGCCCAGGTACCTGTTGGATCTCCATAGCATTCAGCCTATCCTCCAACTGTTTGTACTTGTCTTCGGCAGGAGGGTATTGTTCGTCGTTGAAATCTGTCTCGTTGTCGAAGACCACTGGGCTGGGAATCCTTTCCTCTTGATGACTGCTTTTCCCCACAGATGGAGTTGTCCTCTCAGCTTGATCCTGCAGGGTGTTCCCAGATCTGCGTCTAGGGCTGAACAAAACAGTCCTCCTCTTCTTCTTTTCTTTCTTCAAGAGCAAGGCCTTCAGATCTTGTTGCCCCTGGGTCAAGTTCATGATCAACCCTTGGAACTGGGCGTTCTGAGCCTGGAGGGCCTTGATGGACTGCTCAGCTGATGATTCAGGATTCATGACGATCGGCTGAAATAAACAGCGAAGAAGGGTAAGCAACCTGTCAAAGGGACACCTGCAATGCAATGAGATGTATGACATGCATGCAATGATTTCAAGGACCTCGCAGAGTAAACAGAGAAACTTGTTAGAGTTGGAAACTGGCAACTTGATTGAAGGAACTTCCTGTTGTAGAGAGCCCTTCTTCAAGGGTCAAAGGCTCACCATATCCAGTGGGTCATAGCCCCTGACAACCTTGGCTAGAGGAAAATAAATCCTCTTTGCCCCTTGCTGGGATAATTGATTCACCATGACCTGCATCACAAGCCCTTGAGATCCTTGAAATGGGTTAGGATGTATGCAATGGTATGATGTCATGCTATGCATGGGGTGATATGAATAAACCTTGTTTATGAGCCCTTATTAAGGACTACAAACTAAAACCTGCAAGAAGCTTAAGATACCCTGTTATGAGTCCCAATTAAGGACTATAAACAAAACCTGCAAGAAACTTGGTGAACTTTGTTATGAGTCCTAATCAAGGACTATAAACAAAACCTGCAAGAAGCTTAGTATACTCTTGTTATGAGTCCCAATTAAGGACTATAAACAAAACCTGCAAGTAGTTCATGTATCAGATAACAAGCATGCAAGTAGTCAAGTACGAAGGCACACAAGTCACACAAGAGAAGCCCTTAGAGTTTAGGCCAGCATGAGGTCTAGGTATTACCCTCTTTCAGTTTGTTGGTTCATACTTGTCCTATCAAAAGTAACCGGGTTCTTAGAGGATCCCAATATCATTGACTACCCTCAATCGGTCATAACTCCAGCATCGCAATCTTTTCTTGCGGCCAGAACCATCACGAGAGTTTAGCCTCAATGGGCGTAGCATACTGCTACTATTCTAATGGCCAAGTTGGGTTATTTAAGGTTCTAAGGTCTGTTGGTGCTTAATGACTCCTTGGAAGACCCATATTCTCCCCGTTTCAACACGAGGGATATCGGTACAGACCAAGGTGCCACACCAATGTAGCCACTGCTTCACCTGTGTCGGTCTACGCCGGACAGGTCCCTCACAGCTTATGCTACCTAAACAGGGTATCCCCAGATCCGGGTTAGGATCTATGTAACTCTGATACAACCCACAATAGTAAAGCAAGCAAAGAAGACAATTGAAAACACAGTTATGAACTAACCCTAAGGTACACCTCACTTTATAAAGGTATCCCCAGCAGAGTCGCCAGTTCTGTGATCGGTGGATCTGGAACTGACTGTTTAACGCTGGTTCGCGAAATGTCGCGGAAGCAAGAGTCGCCACCGTCTTTTATTTTCTCCAAATGGAAAGGACAAAAGCACAGAAAAATTCCTTAAAGAGATTGCTCTCGGTTCGGGAGGTAGGTTATAGAAAGGGAAGGTGTTAGCACCCTTTCTATCCATGGTTATCCATGGGCTCTTAGATACTTGCTCAACGTGTTTTCAAAATTGTTTGCTTGCTTTTCAATGTGGGTTTTAAAAAGTTTCTTTGAAAATTTCAGTTCGACTCTTGCGTCAGAGTGTTTGAAAAATTGCTTTGAAAGCTTTTGAAAAGTGTCGGTGTGAAAAGATTGTTTGTTTGTTTTGAAGAGAGCAAGTATCTACGAGAACCTACCTACCCTAAGGAATTCGTCTGTGTAAATGTCCTTTAAAGTAGTGCCATCCCACCATTGAGAGGTAGGTAGCACCACCGTTGGAGGTGTTCGGGTCAATTCGAGTTTGTAGGGACATGGTGATCACCGGAGCAATGGGAAGACACCTTAAAAGCTACCCTCATGCCAGGTTCCCGGATCATGAGGACTTACTAAGACATCCTCTACTCGACGATCACCTTTCGAGGCAAGGCAACAGTGAGGCGTACCCTAGGGGTGGTGTGTGCGATTTGTGTGTCATTTTCATTGATATTTGTCTTGTCATGTTCATTGTGATCTACGCTTGATTTTATTTTGACATACATTCTTTCATGCTTTTTGTTAACAGTTTAAAAATATTTGCGGAAAAGTAAATCTAAAATTATTACAAAGGCGCGGGTCCACATCGCCAAAATTAAACCGGACCCGATTTGACAGAAAATAAAGAAATTAAATAAAATAAATAAGAGTGCGAAAAATAATTAAACGTTACAAGGCTTAGGGAGAGGTACATAATTATTCAAGCGACATAAAATAAATACGCGAAATTAAACAATTAAGAACATGGGCGTTGGACCCCTTTGCAAAAATTAAATTAATAAGGAATTAAAATTAATATTACAAGAAAATGTTTTTGGTATTTTTATGTTTTTAAGATTTAATGAAAAAAGAATTGATTAAAAATTAAACTAAAAGGCAAACCCTAATTCTAATAGCTTTTAAATTTATTGTGAAAATATTAAATTTTAACCTAATTTAAATCTAAGTTAATTTACATGCAAATTTGATTATAGACATAAATGAAATAAATATTATTATGGTAAAAGGGAAAAAGAAATAAAACAATAATTAAACCTATTTCTATATATTTTTTATATTTTCGTTATTAAAAGAAATTAAAATCACAACTTAACTAAACCAAATAATTACATATTAATTTATTTATGAAAATATTAGAATAAAATAATTTATTACGTTTTTTATCTTTTTCTGATTTTTTAGGTATTTTTTGTATTTTGAAAAAATAATAATTAATTTAATTAAAACAATAAAGAAAATAAAATAACAATTAAAAAAATAAAATGTAATGAAAATTGCAAACCAGGGGGGTTCAGTCCCAAATTAGGAGGTGTAGGCCTTAGCAATCTGGCCCAACAAGCTTTAATCCTTTTTGACTTTTCTGACTAGCATATGGTGCGTGGACTAGGGTACAGCGTGCTCTTTAGATCTGTGCCTTTGGTTTGGTCATCAGGGCACGTGGACAGCTGGATCTTGAGGTGTATGGTGCGTCCTGAACGTTCGCGCTGCATAGGAAGACACATAGCAAAACAATATGGAAATTATACAGACCTGGGACTCGAACCCAGGTCTTGGACATTGCAAAGCAACACTTATGCCACTGAACCATGTCAATTTCATTTAATATATAATGGCATATAAATATAATAAATAAAGATATGACATTAGTGGGTTGGAGCGCGCGCAAATTTGAAACAGCCTATAGCGCTTGGACAGCACATCGTCTTCTTCGCATGTTTTTTTTTATTTTTTTGAAAACAAGAACATTCAGCCACGGTTTTCTATACGTGGTGTTAGGCTGCTTTAGAAAAAATAGCGACTAGCGCTATACAACTCATAAATTAATCGCGACCATGGCTTCTTCTCCGTCCAAGCTTGCTAAATTGAATAGTGGCGGTTTGGAGTCCTAATTTTTCCTCTTTGCAAAAGCCCTAATTTAAAACTCTGAAAAAACCTAGAGATCGACCATGGTGAAATCTCATATACAGCATAAAAATCAAATTGAATGCATTGGTTAGTTTCAGGACAAGATGATAAACATGAATCAACAATTAATTTTCATAAAAAATGCCTAGAACATGATATGCGATTATGAGTTTTTTGCTGTACAGTTTAAGTTCAATATACCAATTCTTGAGGTTTTGATGGTTGTGCTTGATTGGAACGTGATCAGTAATCCTTGAGAAAGCTATTGGTATGAATTTCGTGCCTTGAATCAATCCCTAACAATGATTTCAGTTTTGACTTTTTAGAGAATTTTTCCAAGTTTGTCTATGGCCTTTTAGCGCAGCATTCTGTGTCTTGCATTAGGTTTAGGTTTCTGATTATGTAGTGAAGGCATTAGGTCAACAAAATTGGCCAAAATCTCTTTCATTCATTGATTGAATATTTGATTTTTTTTCATTATGTTTTCAATCTTTTTCACATGGTTTTTGTATCAATTAGGCTCAAATCAAACCAAATCTTTCCTAATTAGCCTATGCACGAAATCTTGATGGCAAAACATGCATGAAAAGATTTTTTAGGTCAAGTTTTATATTTTCTACATATTTAAATGACTTAAATGAATTAATATAAATAATAATTCAAATAAATAAATAAAAAATGAGAAAATACTTCCCTTTGGGCCAAGTGGTCGTGCCTATGCTTGGAATGATGAATCATGGAAGAAAAATGGGCCCATTAGCATTTTTAGGTCATTTGAATCAATGTTGACTTTTCAAAATATCCAAACATTTCCCAACTTCCACAAGGCATAACTTGCTCAATTTTTAAGCTTTTCTCATGTTCTTGGACATTTTGGAAAGGTCTTTGAGTCCTCTAACCAATGCCTTTGGTCCCATGTCATTTTGATTTACCAATCTCAAGTTATGGCCCTTGAATTAAAGTCCCTTTTTGTTGACTTTTGAAAATGACCTATAATGTTGAAATTGATAACTTTTTGTGAGAGAATTTCTTGGACTTGAAGTATGAAGATGAGTTGTAGGAAATGTCTTTCTCTTCAAAATGAGCTTTGGATGGAATTTTTCTGATAATCTATGTGAAAGTTATGCCCTGGTCAATTTCAGTTGACTTTTTCAGCTGTCCAAATATAGTAACTTTTGCATCTTGATGATTTTCTGAGCCAAATTTTGAGAATCATGATCAAGAATTGATCAAATGATGTTTGTGGCTTCAAAATGATATGTTGACCAAAAATTTGAACTTTTGACTGTCAAATGACCATTTTGCCCCTACAGTTGACTGTAGTGCAATTTAGGGTTTTGACTGTGCAATTTTGAGCTGAATGCCTTGAAACTTGATATGAGGATGCTTGACCATATTTGTAGGCATATGAGACTTGATTGGGCCTTTGAAAACTTCCTTTTCTTGATCAGAACACAAACCCTAGTTTTGACTGTATAGGGGATCTTTGACTGTGCAACCCTTGGGGGAGATTTGAAGCTTGACTTGGCAATTTCTTGAAGAATATGGGAGGGCAAATTTTGGGGTGCAACACATAGCATAACAGAACAAGGACATAACAGAAAAACAGTAGAAATAACAAAGTTGGATAAAACTTTATGGTTGATTCATGTCACAGTTGTTATAGAACCAAGATCCTTGATTGGGAAGTTGTTGTTGTAGAGTAAGTTCTATGTAATGTTGTAGAGGTGAAGCTGGATTATTAGGGTCATATGGAGGTATGTGAAGGTGAGAGTAAAGGTAGGAAAATTGTTGATTCACATATGTGCGAAAATCATTGATCCGAGTCGTTGTGGAGTCGTTGATAGCATTCCATTGGTTGTTGATGTTGGTGTTGAGTGTAGCAAACTGTTGAGTCATGAAGTTAATTAATCTTGATTACTTGGACCAACAGGAGCAGGTTGTAGAGGTACAACTTCACCACCTTCAACTTGTTGATCATTTCCTTCATCACCAACCACATCTTCACCAATGTAAGTTATAGTTTTCATTTCCGGATTATAGTGAACACCCATTCTTGAATTAACATTTTTTATTGAAATCTTATGCACATTTGGATCCATATTAACTCTTTCAAAACCAGTAAAATCAACTCCAAATTCTTCCATAAGTAATGTAACAAAGTAAGCATATGGTAGAAATTTTGACGTTGCATCAACCCTCAGCATATGAACCATTATGAGCCTTGCCCAATTAACACTTATACCTCTCTTCCTTGCGTAGATCAGTTGCATTTCCAAATCAGTCACGGTGCAGTGGTTTCCAGCCTACGAAAACCTAATATAGACCATAAAATAATGAAATAGTCTATCGTCTATAAAGAAGTTACCTGCACTCCATGAGTCTCTAGATGGAATGACTCCTCCTAGACCACGAATTATTTTAGCATAGAATTCAGCTTCGCTCAATCTGCCAATGCTGTAATAAAATTCCTTTTTCCTGTAATCATCCCATGCTTCGTTTTCAGGGTCGTACAAAGAGCTTTCAGTATAGGGAATATATAGAATCTCACCAACAATCTCAGGGGTTAGAGAGATTCTTGTACCCAACACATATGTAACCATCTTGCCTTTGTGAGGAGTCAAATTGCTGAAGAATACTCTTACCAGATCCAGATAGTATGGACCAAATGATGAAATCAGTGGTTCCAAACCATATGCAGTTAAATTGTTCTGAAAAGAAAAACATTCCTGAGGGAGAGATAATAACATACCATATTTCGGAGTGGACACTATATTTCTTTGAAAGTCCTTTCTAAATATTGCTTCTTGATCTTCAGTGAGAGTCTAGATTAATGGATTCTCTGCAGAAGATGAACCAACTTTCTTCTTCCCTTTCTCTGTAGCTGACACCTTTCGTTTTTGCCTTGATGCCATGGGTAAGGTGTTTTTAGGGTTTGGAAGGTTTTAGGTTTTGAGAGAAATATGTTTGATGAGCTGAAATTTGGATATGATTTGTGAGTAAATATAAATGAGTGGGTTGTATTATATGTAATAAAGTTTAATTGAATTTTCAATAATAGAGGTGAGCTTTGGAACATGAGAGAGAGAGAGAGAGAGAGGAATTCTGACCAACAAATATTTGTCATAAAAGCATGTTACAGTGGGTGCAATCGATTTGCATACAGATGCAATCGATTTGCACATAAAACAGAATCAAAAGAAAACTGAAACGCACAGTGTGCAATCAATTTGCACTATGGTGCAATCAATTTGCACTGAAACAGAAAGGTCAAAAAATAAAAACATATAGTGAGCAATCGATTTACACTATTGTGCAATCGATTTGCATCAACAAAAAATGACCAAAAACATATATTTCTTAAACTTAAACACCACTTAAAATATATATTCACATATAACAAAGTTAAAACAAGTATATGAAAGCATAAAAAGGATAGAAAGCACCTTATATGTCGTGTTCATTAAGAATGCCAAGTTCTTGTTGAATCTTGTAAAACGGTTCTCTTGCCAAAGGTTTAGTGAAGATATTGGCAAGTTGATTATGAATATCTATAAATATGACCTCGATATCTCCTTGAAGTACATGATCACAAAGAAAATAATGTCGTATGTCTATCTGTTTGGTTCTTGAATGCATGACCGAATTCTTTGTAATGTTTATTGCACTTGTATTGTCGCACCATAGAGGAATGCATCCTAGATCGAGTCCGTAGTCACGAATTTGTTGCTTGAGACAGAATATTTGAGCGCAACTACTACCTGCTGCAATATATTCTGCTTCGGATATTATAAGAGCAACGCATGCTTGTTTCTTGCAAGCCCATGATACTAATGCATTTCCAAGGATGTGACAAGTACCACTGTGCTTTTTCTATCAATTTTACAACCTGCATAATTTGCGTCAGAATAACCAAATAAATTACAAACACTACCTTTAGGAGACCATAATCCAACATTTATTGTTCCTTTGAGATAACTCAAGATTCATTTCACCGCCATGAGATGAGATTCATTTGGATTTGTTTGAAAGCGAACACATAGACAAACACTAAATATTATGTCAGGACGGCTTACCGTCAGATATAATAAGGAGCCAATCATACCTCGATATTTTGTAATGTCAATGGAAACACCTGATTCATCTTGATCAACATATGTACCGGAACCCATTGGTGTAGACATTGCCTTACAGTTATCCATGTCAAATCTTTTCAACAGTTCCTTGCAATACTTGGATTCGTTTATGAAGATGCCATCCTTTAATTTCTTGATTTGAAGTCCAAGAAAATAATTCATTTTACCCATCATGGACATATCAAATTCTCCTTGCATCATTGCTGAAAATTCTTCACACATTTCTTTGTTTGAAGAGCCGAAAATGATATCGTCAACATAAACTTGAACTAGCAAAGTGTCACCTTTGATTTTCTTTATAAACAATGTCTTGTCAACTTTACCCTTTTCAAAACCTTTTTCGCATAGGAAGTTACTTAGACGATTGTACCATGCCCTTAGTGCTTGTTTCAAACCATAGAGAGCTTTTCTCAATTTAAATACATGAGATGGATTCTTGAAATCTTCGAACCCCGGGGGTTGCTTAACGTATACTTCTTCATTGATATATCCATTCAAGAATGCTCTTTTGACATCCATTTGGAAAAGATGAAAATTTAATGGACAAGCATAGGCAAGTAAAAGACGAATAGCTTCTAACCTTGCAACTGGAGCGAAAGTTTCTTCAAAATCTATTCCTTCTTCTTGATTGTAGCCTTGTGCTACCAACATTACTTTGTTCCGAACAATTATTCCATTTTCGTCAAGTTTGTTTTTAAACACCCATCTTGTTCCAATAATGTGTTTGTTGCTTGGCCTAAGGACAAGTTCCCAAACTTGATTCCTTTCAAATTGATTTAACTCTTCTTGCATAGTAATAACCCATTGGTCATCGCCTAAGGCTTCATCAACTTTGGAAGGTTCAATTTGAGAGACAAACGCCATGTTTAGACAAGCATCTTTGAGACTTAGTCTTGTTGTCACACCTTGACTTATATCACCAATTACTTTATCAATAGGATGATCTCTATGAGTTCTCCATTCTTTTGGTAGATCATTGAAATTTGATTCTTATTGGGGTGATTCTTCTTGTTGAATTGGTTGATCTTTGGAAGTATTTTCTTGAGGACCTTCTAGTATTTCATCATCATCATCATCACAAACAATATTATCCTCCTTGGAGGGGTTAGATTCATCAAAAGATACATGCATTGATTATTAAATTGTTAAAGTTATTTTTTTATGAATTTTATATGCCTTACTAGAAAGAGAGTATCGAAGAAAAATACCTTCATCGGATTTTTCATCAAACTTACCAAGGTTATCTTTGTCGTTGTTTAAGACAAAGCATTTGTAACCGAAAATGTGAAAGAAAGAAATTTTTGGTTTCCTCCCTTTGAAAAGTTCATATGGAGTTTTCTTCAAGATTAGTCTTATGTTAACTCTATTGCTAACAAAACATGTCGTGCTCACCGCATCCGCCCAAAAATATTTTGGAAGATTTGAATCGCTGAGCATCGTTCTTGCAAGCTCTACAAGAGACCTATTTTTTCTTTCCACCACTCCATTTTGTTGAGGAGTCCTTGGTGCCGAGAAGTTGTGAGATATTCCATGTTCTCCACAAAAATCTTCAAATAGAGCATTTTGAAATTCTCCGCCATGATCACTTCTTATGGAGGAAATTGTTAGAGACTTCTCATTTTGAATTTGTTTAGCACACTTCTTGAATGCCTTGAATGCGTCACTTTTCTCCACTAAAAATAATGTCCAAGTATATCTAGAGAAATCGTCAACAATAACCAAAGCATATACATTACCTCTGAAACTTCTTGTTCTTGATGGACCAAATAAGTCCATATGCAACAATTGTAGTTGCCTTGTAGTAGACACCACATTCTTAGATTTGAAAGTTGATTTTGTTTGTTTCCCTTTTTGAAAAGCATCACAAAGTCTATCTTTGACAAAATTTCTCTTAGGCAACCCAATGATAAGATCATGCTTGATTATTTTATTCAAGTGTTCCATGTGAATATGAGCAATTCTTTTGTGCCAAAGCCATGAATCATCGTTGTTCGCCATGAGACATTGTACCTTCAAAGATGGATCATCAAGGGAAATTATGAATATATTATTAATTATTTTACCTTTAAGTATAACCTCATGTGTGACTTCATCTTCTATCAAGCATTAATCTTTGGTGAACTTGATCTTGAAGCCTTTGTCACAAAGTTGGCTAATACTAAGAATATTGTGCTTTAGTCCTTCAACATAAAGAACATCTTCAATGGATATGAAAGGTGGAGCACCAACTTTGCCTTTGCCAAGAATTCTTCCCTTATTATTGTCTCCATAAGTGACAAAACCCTTGGCATTTAGTACTAGATTTTAAAATTGGTTTAAGTCTCCTGTCATATACTTTGAACAACCACTATCAAGATACCAAAGATTGCATGTGGTCTTCAAGAATACCTACAAAAAAATTAGGTTTTGTTAGGTACCTAAGTTGCTTTGGTTCCTTCATAATTAGTACCTTTCTTTACCCACACATAATGCCCACTTACCACACTAAAGTTTCTAACATAGAAAGCATTAGGTGTATAGCCTTTAATATCACAATAAAAACAAGTAGGTTCAAAGTTACTTCTATATCTAGAAGGATAAGATTTCTTCTTAGGAAATATTTTATTTTTAGGATAGTGATGAACCACTTTAGGTTTGTTCACTTTCTCTTTGGATGATTGATCACTAGCCTTAACAATGATAGTTTTATTAGAACTTGGTTTTGAAAACATTGAATATTCAAGTCCACTTTTATCATTGGAATATCTTTGTTGGCTAAGAACACCTTCCAATACAATTTAACCTTTTTCATATCTTTCAATAACTCTTTTTAATTGGACAATTTGGAAAGAGAGTAATTCACAATTTTTTCATACAAAATTTTGTTTTTGTTCATCACTTAATTTTTGTTTTTCTTCTTTGAAATCATTTTCCATAGTTTCACATTTTTCTTCTAAAGATGAAATTTGTTTCTTTTGAAATGAAATAGTTTTATACAGAATTTTGCATTAATTTAATAGTTCATCAATAGCACCTTGTGCATCACTATCAAAAAGATAAAATTCATTACTAACCTCATCATCTTCATTATCGGAATGGTGTGAGGCCATCAATGCTAGATTTGCATTTTCATCACTATCGGAATCAGACGAAGAACTTATTTCATTATCCTCCCATGCAACATAGGCTTTTTGTTCTTAAATTCCTTTTTGATTTTGTAGCTACCTTTCTTGGAGAGTTTTGGACAATTCGGCTTGATATGACCTTGCTTACCGCATTCATAACATGTGACTTCTTGTATTGATGTGGAAGCGTCCCTTTTCTTAAATTGTTTCTTTCTTTTTGCATGAGAAAGGGATTTGTCATTTCTACCCAAAAACTTACCAAGCTTTTTAACAAGAAGCATGAAATTTTCATCTTCTTCCGGATTGTCTTCCTTTTCAACTTCCTTGGAATCAATCTTTAAGGCAATATTCTTGGATTTTTTCTCTTGATTTTCATGTTTTTCAAGTCTTCCGAGTTCTGTTTCATATTCTTGGATTTATCCAAACAACGTTGCGGAAGTCATTGAGGAGAGACTTTTCTTTTTTGAAATTGTTGTTACCTTTGGTTGCCATTCCCTAGTTAAGGACCTACGTACTTTCATATTTAGTTCATCATTCGTCAAAGTCTTGCCAAGAGCACTTAGATGATTTGTCAAATGCACAAATCTCTTTTGCAAGTCAAAGATGGTTTCTCCGGGCTGCATTTGAAGTAACTCGTATTCTTGACTCAAAGTATTTAGTCTTGATATTTTAACTTCAACAATTCCTTCATGAGTTTGTACCAAGGTATCCCATATTTCTTTCGTTGTTTTGCATGCCGAGACATGAAAGAATTCATCCATGCTAAGTGCATCTTGAAGAAGATTTATTGCATTTTTATCATAGAGAACGTTCTTCTTATCATCTTCGTCCCATGCAGCTTTAGGCTTTGATGAGCCAGCACCATTGATTACCGTTATAGGAATAAATGGACCATTCTTGACGGTATCCCATATTTCTTCTCCTTGTGCTTCTAGATGTTCCTTCATGCGTATTTTCCAGAAGTCAAAATATTCACCACAAAATAGAGGAGGCTTGTTGTTACTACCACCATATCTGAAAAAGGGATTTTGATTTGCGAAAGTCATTCTAGATATTTTAGGAACAGGTTACCTATAACCTGCTCTGATACCAATTGTAAGTACGAAGAACGCCTAAGAGGGGGGGGGGGGGTGAATTAGGTACTTTAAATTTTTCTGGTTTTAGTGATGATGGATATTATTTTCTGGTTTATGGTGAATTTATGAAAGAGTAAAGTGCAGAAAAATAAAGAGACACAAGCGATATATCCTGGTTCCCCCCACAGTCTGAGAGTACTCCAGTCCCCTTTCAACATGAAAGATATTTCCTCATTGTGGCAAACTTAAACAAGAACTACTCAAAACCAAGAACAATCCTCTTGGACCAAGAACAATCCTCTTGGATTTTCACTATGTCAACAATTAGAACAATCCTCTTAAAGTGATTTTACTTGTATCCAACAATCCTGGAAAATCAAGATTTACAAAACCACTTGAACTTATTTTCAACAATCCTGAAAAATAAGCAAGTATATAGAAATATTTGATTTGAGTGAGTTTGAGTAGCAATGATCACTTTGAGTGATTTTATCAATGAATTGATCTTCTCTTCCAATGTCAATAGTATACAATGACTCAATATATATAATGCTCAAAGTTTTCTGGTTGACAATATGTGAAAGTGTGCAGAAAACTTGTGTGTGAAAATGTATAACAGCTTGAGTTTGTTTTTTGAAAATTCAGAAAATATGATTGGAAGAGGTACTTATGAAAATGAGTATTTATATGTTCATAACACCCTTTTGAAACAACATAAATTTCTGCAAATGAATTATGAACAATTGCCAAGATTTAATGAAAAATTCCATGAAATGGTGTTATGAACATGCATGAGTAAAGCTGTTGTTTTTCAAAAACGTTTAGCATGCAATCGATTGCACCCTTGTGTAAATCGATTGCACGGGGTTTTAACAGCTAGAAATTCAAATATTTTGAGTGAGCAATCGATTTCACAAGTGTGTAAATCGATTGCACTTGAAGTCAGTAGCAAATATTGATTGAGAGCAATCGATTGCACAAACATGCAAATCCATTGCACTTAGAAACATTAGCAAATGTTTTAAAAAATTGAAGCATTCAATTGATTGCACCAATATGCAAATCGATTGCACCCAAGTAAAAATTGAATTTTTGCTTAGAAAAATTGAGTAAAAGTTTGGAAAATATAAAATATTTCTTTTGACCATTGAGCATCTATGTCTTAAGTTCAAAGTAAGTATTATCATTATACCTTGAAATTTGCTAAGTGCTTGAACCAAATACTTCATCCACGAATGCTTTTAGCTTGATCAATAATCTTTACCTTCTTTTCAACATGGTTTGTCTTCATCAAAACAAAAGTGCACTTGAGAAGCTTGATTTTACATGGATATATATCCTAATGTCTAACTTGAAAGCTAACCTAATCGAGCAATCCTAAGGGAGCATGGTAAAAATGTCGCAGATCCTGTGACAAAAAAAACCAAACAAATGGCAAAACATCTGGACAAACAAATGCTTGAGCATCACTCGAATATTAAACATCTACAAGGCGCATGCCTAGTAGTAGAGAGGGAGGTCCCACCATAGACAAGCAACCAAGCATCAGGCCAAGGGTCAAGCCATAGCCAAGGGGAGCGTATCACCCGAGTAAACAAGCTATAGAATTATAGGAATATGAAAGAGTCCTTAACCGTGATATCAATTATCAGGGCAAGAAAGATCTGGGGGGAAAGACATAGTACATGCGTACACTAAGCATCAGTGTTGGTCAACACGATCTAAAGAAAGCGTGGGGATCCAATTGCGGGAACCCTTTTCACTTGCCTTTGAAGGACTTAAATCCATTCAGATCTTGGGCACATGTTCGGAGCATCTACTTGTAGAAAGTGAGAATAGGAACAACATGGACTGGAATGTGCGGGGGTCGATTATGAACCCTTTTCGCTCGCCTCCTTTTGAGGACTTTTCACCTGTAATATAGTGTGGGCACAAATATAAACACACGTGCATAATACCTACTCCGAAGGTAGGATTTTAAACAATCACAATTAGCACGCCGACAGAATTGCCTTAAACACGTATTTAAATAAACCAGAGGGACTCATGACATATATCAGCAACGGAGGTCCCATCATGCAATTGAAAGCAATAAAGAGCGGAAACAGTAAAAAGGAAATAGTGCAATACCAAACGGATAACTATCCACAATAATTGAGTAAGAAAAAAGAAACCCATAGAACTTCAAGCAAGCTAGTATCAGAAAATAAATCAAGTCAGAAATCACGCCATCAAATATAAGCACTGAGACTTCAAATATGAACATATCCCATGAGTGGTTCAGGCACAACTAATTGTGTTCCACAAATAAAATGGAACACTACAACATCAAGTCAAAATGGAAACCTTTTCTCAGAGTACCTCGCACATTCAACAGAAAAATTAGTGATCTCAAAGAGAAATGATGAATCAAATAAGGAATGGATGATGATATAACAATGCAATGGAAAATCATGATAGAAAAATCAAAGCATTATGTATGAGAAACACCAAGTAGGCATAGGCAGCAATTAGGTCAAAGCTAAAAAATTGTTGTTCCTTTTTATCACCATGTTGAATTGACATGTAAATATCAATAAAGGATCAAAGGAGCTAGAGAATAATACAATTAAATACCTTGGAAGTCAGTAGAAAACACTACTCAACCATACCCATTCATTTCATTATGGTTCACAAGCATAATAGAAGAGGGATTCCACAAAATGTATTACAAAGCTTGGATCACAAGTTAGCAATGAAAGGAGTTCAAACAAAAGCAACGTTGGAGGGCTTAAACCATTAAAAGACTTGAAATCAAGCTTATAACATGCTATGAAGATATAATCAAAAATTTATAAAGTTGATTCTAATACATGTTGCACAAGTGCATTCAATATACCTCAAGGATTCAAAAGGAAGGGAGAAAGGAACATCAAATTCATATATGAATGAAATTGGTTCAAGCATTAAAGGTCAAGTGATATCAAGTATTTATGAGACTATCCTTTATGTATCATTCCTCAACATGTTATCATTGGTCATTTGATGACCTCAAACTCAAGCCAAAAGTTTAAAGTTCAAAGCAAAAACAAGAAGAGAACATTACTCAGAAGGCATGAATCAAAAGGGCTCATCAACCAATTATGGGAAATAAAGAGGATTGATTTGAATTGACGTGAGGAAAAAGAAGCAACATGATCATTAAGTGCCAAATTATAGGCCTCACACAAGTTCATTGGCCATCAAACAAATTGCAACAAGATATGCAACATCAATTGGGCACTTTCACTTTGAAAATTCCTCAAAAACAGAAAGGGACTTCTATAATTCAAACCATAATTTCTTTAACACCTTTGAGATGTATAAAAGTCAGAAAGAAAGTCTCAAGTTCATGGATGGATGAGGAAAGGATCAAATGAACTTCAAACATCAAGACTAATTGACCAAAGTGTCAAACTAGACAAGTTTTCAAAATAAATCAATGGAAAATACCAAACCTTATTAATTAATTCAAGAAAAATATTTTTAAGATCCTAAATCCATCTATGAACTTCAGACAAGAGCTAACTTCAATTGAAACTTAAGGAAAGTTGATTTTTAAATGGAAACTTGCTATGTAAGCATAAAAACCCTAATTGTTTGAATTTTAGTCTTAACTATTAATTAGATAGGATCAACACTCAAACAACTCAAACCAAAATCATACAAATCAAAAGGAAACCCTAAAGATCAGAAGACATATTTTTCCCCATTTTTTGAATAAAAGAAAAGTCAAAAATAAAATCAAATCCAAGCAATTAATCAATTAAACAATTAATCAAATAGAAAAAATAAAAACCCTAATCAAAAGTCAGAAAACATCCAACAAAAATTATATTCAAATATTAGAATTAAAAACAAGCATCCATGATTTTTTTTGGAATTTTTGGATCAAAGGGAATATCAAAAGAAAAATCAAATTTCAAACAAACAATTAATTAATCACACGAATTTTAAAACCAATCAAAACTTTTTCAAAAATTCTGGAAAAAAAAAACACAAAGTCAGAAATATTATTTTTATGTTTCATAAATTTTTGAGAATTTTTAGATTAAGGAAAATATAAAAAGAAAAATTGCGAAACAAAATAAATCAAATAAAACTCTCAAACTAATTTTCTAACCAAAAATAGGAAAGATACCAAACAAATTTCAGAACCAACTTCCAAGTAATTTTAGGAGTCTAAAACATTTTTTGTGGGATTTTTGGATCAAAGGAAATATTAAAATAAAAATAAACATCAAACAAAAAATTCATTAAACTCACGAATTTTTAACCAATAAAATGATATTTGAAAATTCAAGAAAAATTAAAATCTAATGTTATATGAAATTCTGAGCCTATGACATTTTTTTCATAATTTTTGAAATTGTTTTGATCAGAAAATAAAATTAAACAAAATATCAAATAAAATAAATAATTCAAATGAGACAAAATTCAAATGGACCAATAGAATCGCGCCACCACATCATCTTTAACCTCCAGACCAGTTCAAAAACGTGCACAAGAACAGTCCTAGGGCTCATGTTCAGATCCATCGTACATACTCATTTCCACACCATTTTTCATGAAATTTTGTGCAAATCAAAACCAGAAACAACATCTGCATCATGTTATTCGAATCACATCAAATGATTAACCATAGGCCAAGAATGGATCTCATGAAAATTGCAAAAAAACACGTTGAGCAGAAATTTCAGAAGCATCATACATGTATATCTCATCAAATCAAAAGCTCTAAAGCTGCAGAAACACTCAATGAAAATCAAACAACATGATTCCAAGCTCAAATCACACAATACACGGCTAGAAATCAAGATCCAAAGTTTAGGATTATAACCTTTGAGGTAAAAATGAATCTACTGTCTCCTTCACTCCATTTGTAAACCAAACCTCGACCTACAATCCTTATCACTTGGAGAAGAGAATGCAAGAAGAATCACTCAAAACGCACAAGCAAATTTGGAGAATCGAAGAGATTTGCAAAGCAAGTGGCTATGGAATTTTCTAAGCTCAGGAGAAAATGAGGCTCCAATGAGGCTCAATGAAGCTTGCCTATAAATATATAGAGCATGAGAAGGAAGGTAGGATAGGCTTTTCACACTGAAAACTATTAGAAAGAATGAATCCAAGTTTTTGGAAAAGTGGGGCATGCACATGAAGCACTCGAATCCCTCATGCATTATCAAGCCTTTCACGTGCATTTCAAGCCATTTTATCCCAGGAAGAGATTAGCAAAATATCAATACTTCATTCCTTATGTTAATCAAGTGTTGGTGATTAGGCATTTTCATGTCACTTTTTGCAAAAACACGGATTGCCTTTTTATTTGCTCATGTGCAGCTCAAACTTTGGCATGATGGGCCTTAATACATTTCAAATGAGTCATGGGCCAAGTTTAAAGTGAAACAAATGGCCACAAATCAAGTTATCAAGAATTTGCAAATTGCATGGTGTGCATGAATTCAAAAAAAGTCTCAACTTCACTCCTTCGATTTGAGCTCATGCTTTTGAATTAAGAAGCATATGAGTACAATTTGGAAATCTCTTGAAAAGCTCTACAATGTTGTAGTTTTGAGTTTTTTTCATTTGAATCCATCAAATTTCTTAAATTTGAGCTTGAAAAACTTGCCTTTTGAGAATGACCTATAATTTCACCTTGAGGCATGAACTTCAAAAGACCATAACTCTTGATTCCTTGACAATTTGGAAATGAGACTAAAAGGATATGAAAGATAATCCTCTTATCGTTTCAAGCATATTCCATTTCTATTTTTTGGATCAAGTATGAATAAATGGTGAATTTTTGAAGTTTAATCCTTATTTTCCATATTTAGAAACTTTTTAAGGTCTCTTCATGAACAAGTTTCAACTCAACACTCCACTTTTCTTGATTTTAAGGCCAAATTGATGTTGAAATATGAAAATTATATCCTTGAATTGATGGTCGACCAAAAGTTCACTTGGTCAACTTTGACTTTGACTGATTTGGGCTAAAATGACCATTTTTCCCCTTTGAATCAATTGATCTACTTCTCTTCAAAATTGATGATCAAAGATTCAAACATATGATCTTCCAAGCATATAGAGGCCATGTACAAAGTTTCATATAAAAATTCTCAAGAAACCCTGATGAAATCCCAAACCCTAGTTTTGGTCAACACCTTAGGAGAATGATTAATCATCTTCAAAACTTTAAATCCTCTGGATATCTTGGCCAATTTCTTGCACAAAGATATTTCAAATGTCAATGAGTTGTTGTAGCTTCAAAATCAATACTTGTACATTCATCAATAACCTTAATCAACCAGAGCCCTAATTTTGCACTGATGAATCAAAGGGATGTGATTCTCCTTATAATCAACAAAAACTTTAATCTTCTGATGATCCAATGAGGTGGATAAGATATCTTGAGATATGTGAAACCTTTGGGATTGAAAGATCCATAAGTTTAGATAACAAGGCTCTCCTTGTGCCATTTGTCAATACAATCAACTTCCAAAGCTTGGGGAAAACTTGATAATCAAACTACTTGATCCCATCATAATGTATGAATGCAATGAAATATGATGTTTATGATGAAACATAAGCCTAAATCAAGAGGGTAAATTTTAGGGTGCAACAGCTGCCCATATTCAATTATCTTTAACCAGATAAGTGAGAAAAGTGACAACTTTCGAGCGTTCAGAGTTGAAGATGATTGAATACAAAAGAACCCAAAAATTTACACTCTTGAAAAAGAAACATAACCTCCCAAGGATAAAGAATGCCAACAAACACGGGATTTAGAAGATACCAAATGAAATTGGATTTAGAAAACAAAGGGTTTAATGAACATTTGACCTCCCAAGACTTGCGTCAGAATGGAGTTGTAATGCATATTTTAATAAAATTGAAACGAAATATTTAATTGTTTTTATATAGAAGTAAGAGACCGTCTAAGGTTAAAATCAACAAAGCGGAAGTTTGAGGTTTTAACCAGATATGAGGTTATTAAAACATTAATTTTAAAAACAGCGGAAGCGCTTTAAAGTTAATTGGACTTTATTTGTTTTCAAAAAATACTTTTTAGTTTTAAATGAAACAGCGGAAGCGCTCATTTTGAGCTTAACTAATATGATCTGATTCAATAGAACGGAAGTTTGAGACGAGGGTCTTTAAAAAATAATTTTCACTGAAACGGTGTTTTAATACTAAAAACAAATGCCAATGACTTACTGAATCCCTTAAGTTGACCAAATACATACCAATGTCTCGTTATTAATTATTAAACTTTAGTTAATTCCTTATTTAACACAAACACCCCGATTTTATAATTAGCTTGATCTTTACATAGTGACCCTAAGATAACAGTAGTTTTAACCATCAATCCTTGTGGGTTCAATGTCTTTTAAAACTACGTGATAGACTATACACTTGCAGTCACTACACCCGATAGACCTACAAAGTCGTGATTAAGTTTTTGGCACCGTTGTCGGGGACTAATTTAGTCAAATACCATAAATCCCTTGTTATGCAGTATAGAGTAAGGCTCTCTTACTTTAATTACTATGTATCACCCAAAATTTTCTACAACTCTCATTCTCAGTATTTCGAGGATTCACAAGGATCCCATAAATCCGACCTCGGAATACTGATAGAAGACATAAATGAGTCACTAACTCACTCTCACCCAAATTACCTCTACAACCACCAATCCCAGCATTTCGAGGAATCAAAATAATTCCATAAATCTGACCTCGAAATACTGATGGAAGATTTAAATGCTTCACTAACTCACTATCACTCAAATTACCTCTACAACTACCAATCCCAACATTTTGAGGAGGCGCAAAAATCCAATAAATATCATCTCGAAATATTACTGGAGGATTACAATGCGATGCTAACTCACCATACCCAATATTTTGAGGAGCCATAATAATCCTGGAATTCCACTCTCGAAACATTACTGGAGGATATGACTGCACCACTAAATCGCTCTAGGCTAGAAATTATGATGATGGAGCACTTTACGGAAACACAAAATGTGAAACTAACTCCCTTTGAGGAACCGCAAAAAGCCTATAATTTCAACCTCACAACATCAATGGAGGATTTCGACGCGACGCTAACTCACTCTAGGCTAGAATCTATGATTGAGCGCCTTGTAGAGACACAAACTGTCCAAAATAAAGAGATAAGAAATCAAAGTCTTCAAAATAATGAAACCCTTAGGCAGCTAAATAATGCGGTTGAGTCCCTCGCGACTCACAACATGGCCTTGGAGACTCAAATCTCCTTGCTTGAACAAAAACCTCTAGGACCCTTCCCTGAGGAGTATGTAGATGTTGTAAAAACCGGTAGTGAAAAACAAATCGAAAATCCTAAGGAGAGTGATAATGAGGTTGAAGAGAGTACTAATGTGGTTGATAAGAGTTCTGATGAGAAAAGAGTAGAGATTGAGAAAATTACACTGACACCATCTGAAAGGGAGGTTATCGAAGAGGTAGAGAAGGAAACATCTATTGTTATTCCTCCTCCCTATAACACACCTATTTCTTTTCTGCAAATATTTCTGGAAGCTAATGTAGATGCCCAATCCAAAAGGTATGTGGACAATATCCACACCAACTCACCTTTATTTAAGGTCCTGCATAAAAAGAGAAAATTTGAGGACCACAAAACTAGGAAAATCATTAGCATTAAAAGGGAAGGTTAACATTCGAGATGGTGGATGAAATAACTAAGCCCAAACATGAAAAGCTGGTACTCAAGATTGATCCAAAACCACCACCACAAGTTCAAAAGAATGAACCACCCCACAGAAGAAAGAAAAGAAAAGGTGAGGGGTATGTGAGATGGCTTGATAAGTGGCCATGGAAACCAAAGACGATTAAATATTCGATCGAGGAGTCATTCTCGAGAGAATCACCATGAGTACTGACACTCTTGAGTCGTCGAGCTACTGACGTTAAAACAAGTGTTGCATGGGAGGCAACCCACGGGTTTTTAATTTAATGTTTTTTCTTTTGTTTGAGTTTGCAGAAAATAAAGATATCGATCGCTTGACACCTATCAGTTGCATGCATGCAACTATCGAGGAGAGCATTGATCAGGTTCTTATTCCTCTTTCCACTTTTTACTGAAACATTGAGGATAATGTTTGGTTTAAGTGTGAGGGAGGAACTTTACCGCTTTCCATTTATCGTTTCTTATTTTGATTTATTATTTTCTAGTTTATTGCATGTTTTTAGGATTTTATCTTTTTTCAGTATTTGGTCGATTCATTGCATGTGATGTCAAGTTTGTATGCTTGTTTTTCAGTTGTTATCAAATTTCCCTGAAATTTTAAAATTTTGACCTCCAACAACAATTTTCTTGTTGATGCGTGACGTACACACTCTGAAAGTATATAGGTTGTCACAATCTAGGCTTTGTTAGAGAGACTTGGGAAAGTTCCAATAAAATCGATATTGTTATGACACCCTAAACCCCCTCATTATGTGATATCGATTTGGGTACCCATTATGCCGAGACCTTAGGCTCAGGTTTTCAAAGTAGCTCTTAAGTAGTTTATATTAGCAGTCAGCACCATCTTAAGCACAACTACATAGGGAGTCGATGAATATAAGTGAATGATCCCAAAATTTCTAAAAATTAGTTGCCGTAATAAATTTAAAATAGGGAACGCACCTATTAAGTTAGGTGATCCTCACCCGGTCACTTAATCTAGCGGTTGTGAAACCTACAAAAATATAATAAATCAACTCGTCGTCATTTGGTTCAGAGGTGTCTGGTGCTGAACTTGGTAGGGAGGACTACGGTATGATCCCCCACAATTGTGATTGGTTAAATAAAAAGGGTTACCAAACTTCTGTACCAGAACCTCGAGACAAAGGATCATAGTCGCTAACCGATTTCCCTACTATGTGTGTGTACGGATAACAGGCTTAATATGATTGCACTTGAATGAATAGAGTGAAATAAAAACGAAAGATATAGGTTGAGTTATAATGGCATGACTCGAATTGGATTGCATAAAGAGGGAGTCTTTGAAAATTGTGTCATTACGGTGTCCTTGGTATTGAACAGTTAGTACCTATCAATCTAACATTAGCCTGGCAACTAAGTATGATTAGGAGTTGCGTTGTTCCATTGTTTCAAAGCACGCTTAATCATTTATTTTATCGTGTTGGTCGATTGATTGAGGACAAGCAATGGTTTAAGTGTGGGGGTATTTGATAACGCGAAATTATATCAAGTTTTCTGGCTTGACTTGCATGTGTTTTATTGTCGTTTTTATTTATTTATTTATGTCATACTATGCTAGTATTTTATTGTATTTCAGGTTTATGCTAGAAATGAACCTAAATATGAAAAGGAGAAAGAAACAAGAAGAAATGACATAAAATGTATGACCTTATAGTAGAAAACAAAAGAAACTACATCAGAGGACTGTGATGGTTGTCACAGCCCCATGCCGCTCGCTACTGATTCAATCAGTGTGCCCCTCGGCATACAACACGTCCCGCCCAGCACAAGCTTAATATGTGTTCCCCACGGCACATGATGCATGGTGCTTAGGATAACTATTTTCTGTTTACCGCACAAAGTCTTATCCACGTCTTCTTCATGTAACCACTAATGAAGCCCAACTTCCCATTATCACCCCATGATCTTTTCAACTTCCCATCTTTCCACTTCTTTCTCCACTTTCTCCATTATCTCCACTACTTCTCACATAAAGTTGTAACTTGAATTTTATTTCTCTATATATAGGATCTTATATATTAGTTTGAGACATCCAATTTTTATGCGCGGAAGCGCTGTTAGAAGTTTTAGGCAGAAAAATCACTTTGTAAAGTGGTAGTTTCTCACATTGGAGAACTACCAAACCATTAGTATTAGGCCTATAGTTTGTAACGCTTGGATCAATCTTGCCTACATTATTTCAAAACTTTATCCAAGTTTCAAGATTTGTTTCATTCGTAGTTTTATTCAAGTTTACTTCATCTGCTTTACTTCCAATTAATCCTGCTGGCTTGTGGAGGATACGCACTGTTCAAATTATTTGCTTCAGTATTTAATTTCAGGTTCTTATTTTAAGTATAATTTATTTATTCTTACCATGCATGTGTTACTAAATTTATGTTTTAATTTCATGTTATCCTGCAATTGAATCATCTCTGGCTAAATTCCCTGATACCGGTATGTAAATCTTAACCGAAAGGTTTCATTAATTAACAGGCATTATTATTTTTACAAAAACACTTTTCTGGTTTTAATTTCCAATTTGAATATTTAATTGTTTTTGTACGGAAGTAAGAGACAATATAAGGTCAAAATCAACAGAGCGGAAGTTTGAGGTTTTAACCAGATAGTGGTTATTAAAACATTAATTTTAAAAACAGCGGAAGCCCTTGAAAGTTAATTGGACTTTATTTGTTTTCAAAAAATACTTTTGAGTTTTAAATGAAACAACAGAAGCTCTCATTTAGAGCATAACTAATATGATATGATTGAATAGAACAGAAGTTTGAGACGAGGGTCTTTAAACAAATAGTTTTCACCGAACTGTGTTTTAATTCTAAAAACAAATGCCAATGACTTACTGAATCCCTTAAGTTGACAAAATACATACGGGTGTCCCGTTATTAATTATTAGACTTTAGTTAATTCTTGATTTAACCCAAACACCCCGATTTTATAATTATCCTTAGCTTTACATAGTGACCCTAAGATAACAGAAGTTTTGACCATCAGTCCTTGTGGGTTCGATATCTTTTAAAACTACGCGGTAGACTGTGCACTTGCAGTCACTACACTGATAGATCTATAAATTCGCGATCAGATACAATGTCATCTATGTTCAAAGTCAGATGAGACAATGAGGCTCCCAGAATCACCATTGAAAGGCTAAACGAAACGGCACACTGTTACGAAGTTGACACTGATGGAGTAGAAGAGAGTCCTTGGTTTCATGAAGCGAAAAGATATCTCGAGGCTCAAGAGTATCCTGAATGGGCGTCTATCAATGACAAGAAATTCCTACGGAGGTTCTCAACTAAGTTCTTCTTGAGCAACGAAATTTTGTACTAGAGCAACCATGATTCGACTCTACTTCGGTGTATGGACAAGAAAGAGGCGGAGAAGATATGGAAGATATGAACGAAGGTATCTTTGGTACTCATTCTAGTAGACATACTATGACTAAGAAGGTTTTGAGAGTGGTTTATTATTGGTCGACTATGGAAACTGATTGCCATCACCACTCAAGAACTTGTCACAAGTACCAGATCTGTGCTGACAAAGTACATGTGCCTCCAGTACCTCTGAACATATTGACTGCTCCTTGTCCATTTGCAATATGGGGCATTGATATGATTGGAGAGATTAAATCTATTGCTTCCAATGGGCACTATTTCATTCTAGTTGCTATTGACTATTTTACCAAGTGGGTTGAAACAGCCTCGTTTTCCTCTGTTACTAAGAATGTTGTTGCCCGATTCATTAAGCATAACCTTATCTGTCGGCACAACATCTCTGAAAGGATTATCACAGATAATGGTACCAATCTCAACAATACTATTATCACGGAACTCTGTATGCAGTTCAAAATTAAGCACCACAATTCTTCTCCATATCGACCAAAGATGAATGACGCAATGGAAGCCGCCAATAAAAACATTAAGAAGATTATGCAGAAAATGGTTGTGACCTACAAATACTGGAATGAGATGTTACCCTTTGCTCTTCACGGTTATCTCACTTCAACTTGGACATCAACTGGGGAAACCCCATTCTCTCTAGTCTATGGTATGGAGTCTGTCTTACTTGTCGAAGTTCAGATTCCTTCCTGAAGAATTATGAAAGATGTAGACTTGGACGAAGACGAGTGGATTAAGAATAGGCTGGATCAGTTGAATTTGAGTGATAAGAAGAGGCTTGAGGCTGTTTGTCACGGTCAGATGTATCAAGCGTATGATCAAAGCCTTCAATAAGAAAATCAAGCATCAAGTATATCAGGCTGATGACTTGGTAATAAAGCGCATCATTCTACCGCAAGGTGATCCCAGGGGAAAATGGACTCCCACCTACGAAGGGCCATTTGTAATCAAGAAGATATTTTCGAGCGGTGCCATGATACTTACCACCAAAGATGGTGAAGATCTTCCTCACCCTGTGAATGCAGACATAGTTAAAAGATACTACGCATAAAAAAAATGACCCGCTAAGTTGACTGGCCTAAGCAAAAATAAGGGCATCCTGCGAACCAAAAGGGTTAGGGTAAAAAATAAGGATATATATATATATATATATATATATATATATATATATATATATATATATATATATATATATATATATAAAAGATTGTACACCCGGCAAGTCAAAAACCTGAGAAGGCGGATTGGGCAAAAAAGGGTATCCCGGTGGACTGAAAACCCGAAAGGGTGGTCCAGGCAAAAATTAGGGGTTAAAACATACGACTATGTCTCGTCGGATCACTTACAACTTTATTACCAACGTTAAGTTCAAATGGTACAATCAATTCAATTAACTTCTTCCGACAAGCGAGGGATGAGATACTCGAAGACATTGGGGCAATAGCAGAGTTGGAACCCAACGAGATCATTTACACATAGCTATATATTTTGTTTTGTACTCTCTTCATTTTTCACGACGATTTCCTCTCACTAGGATTTTTGTCTCCTTGTACAACAATCGCCTATTCATAGGTAAAAAATCAATATAAACACAATTTCAAAGTTTAAATTTTGCTTTACTTTTCTATTTTGTTTGCAAAAATGTCAAATGACTAAATTGAATAAACATATGCATATGAACATGATTACTGTTAACAAAATATGCATAAAAATTAGGAATAAGTATTTACTCAGGACTTTAGGAGTCAAGATAATGTTCAAGTCGTCCATAAATCCCCAAAGAGTAATCCCTAGTAAACTTGCCTCACAGAGCAGTTTCCACAAGATTATCCCCCACAGAATCAGCGTCACAAACTCATCTTCAACAAGGACATATTCCCAGCAGGTCATACTCACCAGCAGATCCCCTAGCGGACAAAGGAGTACGATATTTTCCCCGGAAATGTCGCCAACTTACGAAAATTCAATCTTTAGTAGAGTACGATAGCAGTACAGTTCACAGGTATTCTCTTCCTCAACTGAGTTTATTTCTCCAACACTGTAAATCCCCTGCAGAATTCTCTTCTCTAGTTGAGCTCATTTCCTCGAAAGAGTATTTCTATAACATGGTTTATTTCCCCAATAAGGTTTATTTCCCCCAACAAGGTTTATTTCCCTAGCGGAATTCAGTCTCCTCAGCTTGAGTCCATCCCCCTGGCTATTGTAAATCTCCAGTAAAACTTCTCTCTCCAGCAAAGGGTAGCCCAAATCACTATCCTCAGCGAGTTGCTACAAAATCTGAAACCGGGCCAGATATCAGTTAATCTTATCCTCCCCATACGAGTCAGCATCCCTATCAGAAACTCGATCAGATAGCTCCTCTGAAAGTTATCCATCTCTTTTATTCCCAGTCAGGGTATATAAGAATTAAATTCCCCCAGTAGAGTGATGAACAACCAATGTTCTTAAGTTCTTCTCTCTGAGTAGAAATCAAATTCCCCAGCAGATTTTCCTCAAACGGAAAGCATGAATTCCCAGCAAAAGCATTCTATGACAAGATTAAAGATCACACATATTCTTCTTCCCCAGCAGCAACCAGGGATTTATTTTCCTGATTAAAAATGTTATACGAAGCTACCGATACACTTCAACGACATCTCACATTCATACATCATTTATCATAGCATATGCATACGAGATGCATATAGCATGTTCACATTTATTTTCGAGAGCATTATTACGCAATGCACTACATACATCATGACATTGCATAAATACTAACTCTGTCTTTTCAGGTTAAGTTTTCAAACAGACAAGTATTTCCCTCATAGACCAAATCTGACCAGTAGCTACTTAAACTTTTTCCCCAGAAGGTTATTCTGAAAGATATCTCTTATAGTTCAGATGAAATCAGGCGTAGAATTCCTTCTGATACTCTTTTAGGAAAAATTCGGGCATAGACTCTTTCTGGTACCTCTTATAGTTAAAGTCGGGCGTAGATATCTTCTAATTCAGATGAAATTAGGCGTAAATTTCCTTATGATATTCTTTTAGAAAAAGTCAGGCGTAGACTCTTTCTGATACCTCTTCTAGTTGAAGTCAGACATAGACATCTTCTAGTCCAGATGAAATCAAGCGTAGATTTCCTTGTGATACTCTTTTTGGGAAAAGTGAGGCGTAGACATTTCCCAGTACCTCTTCTAGTTGAAGTCGGGTATAGACATCTTCTAGTTCAGATGAAATCAAGCGTAGATTTTCTTCTGAAGTTCTTTTGGAAAAAGTCAATCGTAGACTCTTTTGGTACCTCTTCTAGTTGAAGTTGGGCATAGGCATCTTCTAGTTCGGATGAAATCAAGCATAGATTCCTTATGAATTCCTTTTTGGACAAGGTCGGACGTAGAATGTTCTAAACTTATCTTCTAGACAAAGTCGAGCGTAGACTCATCTAGTATATCATTCAGACGAAAATCAAGGGTAGATTCACTCTGATATTCTTTTGGACAAAGTCGAACGTAGACTCATTCCAAATACATCTCCTAAAGGCAAAGTCAGACGTAGACTTATCCTGATATTCCTATCAACAGTTACTCGGGATGGCATCTGTAAGCCCATCTCTAACGACATCTCGTCACTCTCCAAATGGCATATTTAAGCCCATTTTCAGTATAATCAACCAATAGTGTTACTTCGCGCATAGGCTAGTGCAAATTTTTGGGCACTTAAGTGTTCAATCACCTTCTACCTTCAAGTCAAGGATGGGGGATGTGCCAATCTAACTCCTCAAATTTAAGAAGATTGAACAAGGGAAGCTATTGTACCCCAAAATTTTCCCTCCAATTTTCCTTCAAGATATTCTCATGAGATCCTCATTTGCTCAAGTTGGCCAAAAGAATTGATCAGGAAAATTCTCCTTCTAAGCAATGGGTCCACAACTAAGGTTTTGTATTTCTTAAGGAAGATTGAGTTTTCAAGGTCTGAAGTGGTTTTCATGGTTCTCTATAGGTCTTCAAGAATGCTCATGTCAAGTTTCAAGTCTTGCATCACAAGTTTGCTCAGTTAATGGCTCAGATGACTGAAACTCAATTGTATTGGGTAAAAAGTCAAATGTGGTCAACATACATTCAAACCTAAAAATATTTAGGTCAACATCAAGATTTTGAAGTGATACTCATCATTTGATCAAGGGTTGGTCATAATTCCTCAAGAAAAGCCCTCAAATCATCAAAAGTCAAAAGTTTTCAAATTAGGGTTTCCTTAGGAGAAGTCAACTAAACTTTGACCAAGCATAACTTTCACATGCTTCATCAGATTTTCCCCAACCAAATATCATTTTAAAGGAAATTCAATTCTATACAACTTTGTATCTCTATGCTCAAGTCTAAAAAATGCATCATTTGAGAGATATAAGCCAATACATTATAGGTCATTTCAAAAGTCAACAAAAAGACACTTTTTTTAAGGCAACTTACATCAAGATAAACTCTTCTAAAGCAAAAATGATCAACATACAGGTCGTAGAGGACATCTTGAGATTTCCAAAAAGTTTAGGATCACCTTCAAAAGATAAAAATTGAGTGAGTTATGACCATTGCAGGTTGGGAAATTTTGAGCAAATGCATGAAGTTCAAATTGAGCAAGCTTGATATTTTGGACTATTGGGCCATGGTTTTGGGGTCCAAACGTGTTTATGCCTTTCATACACCTCAGAATTCATTCACACACCTTTTGGCCTTGTTTTTTTTTAATTATTATTTTTGATTTAATTCATTAATAATATAAAATAAATAAGATAAAATCATATCTTTTTGTACAAGAGTCCAAGCCCATTTGTTTTTGCCCTAAAAATTCTCTATATATTCAGGCATCAAGACAAGAACAAAGGACACGAAACCCTTGCACCACAAAATTGTCAAAAACATCAAAAATCTCCAAGAACCCTAAAATTATCATACCCTTATTACACTACCTTTCACCACAGGCTTGCGATTCTAATCAATTCCACTCACTCCTAGGGTAAGCTTGGATCATTTACAATGATCCAAATGGCCAGAAAACACTCATGCAAACATCACGATTTCATCCATATTTAAATTTCTGTATTTTTTATTTTACTGCATTCTAATGTTTACTAACGTTTGTTATGTGTTCATGAGGTCTAATAATGTTGAATAGAGAAATCACATGAGTCCCATGCAGGATAGACTTCAAAATACCATGTTTGTTCCTATCGGCTTTGCTTGCTTCGAAACTCATGATCCAAGGACTTTTATCTAAAACTAAGCCCATATTTGGATTCAGGAGGGTTTAATTAGGGGTGATAGGATGTTTTGGATCATTAACCATTTGAATTTTACAGGTTCAAGAAAAAAGGTCGTCGGAGAAGTCGACCAGAGCTAGTGCTCTGGCGCTTCTCCGGCTCATGAATTTGGTTATATATTGTATTTGTTTTGTTTAATTATAGGAACTGATGAAACAGCCACCCCAGCGGCAGAAGCGCGCATGATAAGGCATTAGTCTCAATGATCTCGGGTTCGATCCAGCCTTTTGACACTTTTTCTCTCTCTAATATTTCATATGTTTTACAGATTGATGATAAAACATGTTGAACGCGTATCTTAGCATAAGCCAAGCGCCTGGATCAGTTGGTAGGAATGCACACTGGGAATGCAAGGGGTGTGGGTTCAATACCCACCCCCAACATTCTTTTTTCTCTATTTTCTACTAATCTTATTTTATTTTTACCTTAACCCTAATTTTCTTTAATAAACCCTAATTATTTTTTAATCAATATTAAAACAAATTAGGTTTAGTTTTATTTCTCATAAATTAACTTTTATTTTTATTTATTAAATTAATTAGGATAATTAGTTTCAATTAATTTAATTACTTAATTTTTTTGATTAATTAAAATCAACCTAGACTTTAGGGTTTGTTTGATTGAATCACTTAATCAGTTTTTTAAAATTAAAATCAATTAGGTTTAGGTTAAATCATCAATCATTTTTTCATCAAACAATTTCTCCGTTTCTTTTCCTTTTTACAGTTTCGCGCTTTAACTTTTTCCGCACTAGTTTTCCTATTATGTAATTGCTAATGAATGTAATAGTTTAAATTAGGGTTTTATTTGCTTTCTATTTCCCTCAATTTTTGTGGTTTTGTACCCCCTTCCCCGAAGCATTGTAATAACGTAGGACTTTTAATTTTTGCCTTTATTGTTTTCCTTATTACCCTAGTAACTAGGGTTTGTATGGCAAGCCTAATAGCTGAACTTAGAAAACTCTAATTCTCAAAGATAAATAAACTGAATTCAATACCCTATTTAAACACTCACATCTAGGGTAACCCCGCTTATTTCCTTTGATTATACACTCATGTCCCTCGAACGTGGGGATGCTTTAGCAAAGTCCCTCCGATTAAAAATATTGTAGCCCCTCGATGACCCTTCGATGCTGCCTTCGGTAAACGACCTTAGTCCCTTACGAAAATTGCTAAATCGTCCTTATAAGTTGCCTTTATGACTGTACGATGACCCACGCATGTCCCTTCACATCCAATGATAGGACTTCCTACTAACTAATGGTAGGATATCACTATCTAAGGAGGAGGAAAATAACACGAAAGACTTTTGGGTAGGTAGATAGCTAGAATCGTTTGCTCACTAAAACAAAACATTTTCACAAGCACTTTTTTCTCTGAAATATTTTCAAAACAAACACTTTGTATGCATTCTCAACTGATACGAGAAACATTACAAAGTTTGTCAAACTTAGGCATTTTCAAAATATTTTCAAACATACACACAAAGCATTTTCAAACAAAGTGAGTTAGCGATTAAGAGCTCGTAGATAACTACAGATGAAAAGGGTGCTAACACCTTCCCTTTTCATACCTTCTCCCAAACTCAAAATCTTCAATGTATTTCCTGTTCTTTTCACCCTTTCCTTATTGGATAAAAGAAAAGTCAGTGGCGACTCTTGTTATTTGCAACATTTGCGGTAAAATGCAAAACCAAGTCAATTCTCCTAGCGTATTACAAGAAGGAACACCGAGCTGAGAAGATGGAAATTGGAAGTGGTTGGAAGCACTAATGCATTGATACTTTTGATCTGAATGAGTTATGGACTATGGAAGAGACAAACAACAAGGTGTGGAAGAGGAAGTACCCCTCACGAGGAGATGAATCGTCGAGCCATGCGACTTTAAACAGAGCACTTCGTGGGAGGCAACCCACGCTTCTAATAAATTTGTTTTTGTTTTTGTTTTATTTGCAGGTAATAAAAAAGGAGTCTTACTGGTGAAAGCTAGGAGGTAACATCATGTGTTGCATTACTCTCTGTGAGTCACCTTCTCGAGCTTGTTCTGAAACATTAGGGTCAATGTTTAGTTCAAGTTTGGGGGGTTTTATTGATTTTCTTCTTTTCAAGTTATTTGTTAGTTCTATGCGAATTTTTGTGTAAATCCAAGAGTTGAAGTCCTCTAAATTTTGCCGAAATGTTTTGTTTTGTTCAAAGAACTTGTTTCTCGTAAAGTTTAGGAATAGTATATAGAGACAAAGGGATGTTTGTTAGGAGGTAGGAAGTTTTAAATAATATGAAAGTGATATGAGTCTAACGTGTAGATTTGTACCATAGTGCTTGAATCCTAAGAAGTAATCCTGAAGTAGTTTATCCTCACAATCTGGCATAACATAGATTCACATCCATGTATGATTGATGGAGAAAGAAATAAATTTGACACCAAATGATGAAAAGGAGGTAAAAGGCAACTGGCTCGCTAAGTTGGGTAGCCCTCATCCGTTTATTTAGTCCAAAGGGGGTTTGTTATACCCCAAAATTTTCCCTCTCTTTTCTCAAGACATTTCTCACAAGATCTTCAATAGCTCAAAATTTCACAAGTATTGACTAGGTCAAACCAACTCCTAAACATCGATGCTTCAAATTAGGGTTTGATTTTTACAAGGATAATTGGACTTTTAATGCCTCAAATGACTTTCATGAATCATTTTAGACCTCCAACGATACTGATGTCAAATTTCAAGTCCTGAATCATAATTTTGATCAGTCAATTGCCCAAATGACTTAAAATAAGTTGTATTGGGTAAAAAGTCAATTGTGGTCAACCTACAGTCAAACTTCGTGATTTTTGGCCAACATAAACATTTTAAGGTCCTATTCATCACTTGATCAAGTATTGATCATAATCCCTCAAAAAATCACTCAATTTACCAAAAGGGTAAAATGGTCAAAATTAGGGTTTTAACTGTAATTGATTGATCATTGACTTTTGACCTAATACATGATCCAATGTATTGAAGAAAAATATTAAGGATTAAAATGCAACATATTGACCTAATCTCAAGGCTCAAATCATTTTTCAAAAGCAATGGATTGATAGTTGAATTTTTGGTCAACTGATGAAAAGTCAACTGATACACCAAAAGTCAAACTTTGACTTTTTGGTCAAAATTTGAGTTTCAAAAGTCACAATTCATCCATACATTCAAAATATGAATCTTGATCATCAAGAAAGTCAAAAGTCAATTTGAAAATTCAAACTTTTCAAGACTTAGAAATTTTTCTAGGTGTTTTTGTACATGATAATTTCACTACTTTGTGCCAATTTTTCACCAAGATGCTAGATGATTCAAAGGAAACTTTCAACATAAAAGTTGTAGATATTGATTATATCTACAACTTTGTATTAGAGGGCTCATATCCAAAAAATGCTTAGATTTTGAGTTATAAGCCTATAAAGTCATACACTTTTTCTTAAACACTTAGTGAAATTTTGACCTAGTTTAGGCAGATTTTTGACCTAACTTCTTGGTCAATTTCCACCTAGCTCCAATTTGATTTAGCAAAATTGGAAAACATGAAAGTTTTATAGGATGTTTCAAGCTTTCCAAAATGTCAAAGAACTTGAAGAGATCATTTTTTAGCTAAGAGAATCGAAGAGGAGAAGTTGGGCTTCAAATCTTGCATTATAGGCCATTTTTGTGATGAGTCCACAACCAAAACTCCAACCAAAGCTACAAGATCTCTCTTTTAAGGCTATTTTCTCTCCAATCTATGCATAATCGATCAATTACACAAACCTAAGTGTATTACACAAATATTTAAAGCTTTGTCCAAGTCTTGATACCATTTATGGTTAGAAATGCAAAAGCAACATTTCCATTTGCATAAAGTTTCACTTTTCCAACTAGTCTCTTCTTTCAAGATTGAAATTTGTTCTAAAGATCACAACAAATATCTAAATATCAGAAGCAATCCAAAAAACCTACAAATCATGGATAAGTTCCTTGATTCACTCATTTCTTCATCATGAAGCAACTTGTCTTTATGAATTTGAAAAATGCATAACATGTGATTCTGGTCATCTCAAGTCCTGAAACATTTTCTCTATAAATAGAGGCATCATTTTCAAGCTAACCCGCGATTTCAAGAGCCCTAAAACTCACACAAACTCCCTAGAACTCAAAATTGCATACAAGCCTATATAACTTGACATTTCTGGCCAAAAACTTCATTCTCATAATCTACTTGTGTGTTTTCCCTCTAAACCATTCTCAAAGCTTCTATACATCAAATATAATCCATCCTAACACTTGTTACAGTTTTGTAACTCCATTTTCATCCTCTTCCAAACTCAAAACTAGAAGCCTGCACATTGACTTCTACAAGGAGTTTCAGCCACTCTCAACTCAAGCTAAGCATTGCATTAGCTTCCTAGAGATCCAAGGAAGCTAACCAGATTATTGCAGCACCTTGAAACAAGCTCAAACTCAAAACATGAATTCCATTTTCAAGGTGAGTTTTTTTACTTTTGAACTCTTCATATAGGAATCATTTGGTTTCTATTCTCAAAGATAAAATGTAGACATCATAGCCCTGAAACTAACCATGTCCTTAGAATTCATTTATATTGCCTGAGTAGTGTGAATTTTAGTTTTGAACTTTCTAGAAAAATTAGGTAAGATTTGGTACCAAGAAAAATTCCTATTCATCTTTTCTCTAATTTTTAATTTAGTTACATATTTGGAATCGTGGTTAAATTTCAAGCAACTTTCATGTTTACATTTTCCATTTTGATTGGGAAATGAGGAAGTTACAAATTTGAACAATGGTGATGAATTTTCTGGCGCGAGGAAGAAGATGAAGTTGTCATCAGGAATGAGTTTGTAATATATTTTTTATTTGTGTATTAAAAACCGAATGTATAGTCACCCCAGTGGTAGAAAGTGTGCGCGTAAGGGTTGGAACTATAGGGACCTGGGTTCGAGCCCCAGTGGTACCCTTTTATTTTTCACTCAATTTTTTCTTCCAGATTCAATGTTTGCTAGCTTGAGGGACACATCATACACCTCACATCTACATCACATGATCATCCTACCATCAAATCCAACACCCCAAGCATGCATGATTATGATACACTCTCAAAGATTGGCCATATGGAATCATAAATAGGCGCCTGGGCCTTCAGATCATGGGCCTTTACTTTTTTGTTTTTACTTCCACATCCCCTTTTTACTGAAAACACCATATAGGCCCATACACACTTTTTTATCTTATTTTCTGACTTTCAAACAAAAATACCTTGGGCCTAGCCTTGTTTACTACTTTTACCACCCTTTTTACTCTCTAACACCCCAGGCCAAGTATTTTCATTTCTTTTGTATCTTGTTATTTTTATTTAAATCTTTATTTTATTTAAACCAAAAAATATAAAAATATTTTTTATTTTAAATTAACTAAATTATTAAATATTTTAGACATTTATTTTATATTTGTAAATACTTAGAACTAGGTCTATTTGTTTTACACACTTTAAAATACTTTCCCTTTTTCAAAATTAATATTAACATTCAACTTATATCATAAATAAATTTTAGACTTATGTATCATTTTTCTTAATTTCAAATTAGGTTTTAGGTCTTGATTAAATGATTAATTAAATTAAAACCCTTTTTCTACCAAAACTCATAAAAAACATTTTTCTTTTATATCATCTTTATATTCTTGTATATTTTACTATTATTATGTATTATTCAATTGGGTTGTAATAATAATTAGAACTTTATTGCTTTATATCTGCATTTGTAAATTTGTATCCCTATCCCAAAATGATGTAATAGCGTAGAACTTTAAATTTCCGTAATTTATCGTTTTCCATATTATTGCTAGTAACTAGGGTTTGTATGACAAGATTTAAAATCAATAAATAGAAAACCCTAAATTCAAAACAAATGCATGAAAACCATACACTTTTCACACTTGCACCTCTAGGGTTAACCCACACTTATTGTCTTAGAATAAAACAATCATGTCCCTCGAACGTGGGATACTTTAGCAATGACCCTCGAATACAAAATCGTAGTCCCTCGATGATCCTTTGATGTTGCCTTAGGTAAACGATCTTAGACCCTTACAATAATTTCTAAGGTATCCTACAATGTCGCCTTTTATGACTGTACGATGACCCATGTCTGTCCCTTCACATCCAATGATAGGGCTTCTTACCAATCAATGGTAAGATAACAACATATAAAGGAGGAGGAAATGAACAAAGACTTTTTGAGTAGGTAGAACGTTCATAGGTTCTTGCTCATAACATTTCAAAACATATTTCAAAAACACCAACACTTTTCAAGAACTATTTTCAAAAGTCAACACTTTGTATACATTCTTATATAGACGAGAATCATTACAAAGTTTTCCTAAACAAAGGCACTTTTCAAAATACTCTCAAACAAACACAAACACATTTCACAAAGAATTTTCAAAGTGAGCTAGCAACTAAGAGCCCATAGATAACTACGGATGAAAAGGGTGTTAATGCCTTCCTTTTCATAACCTACCCCCCGAACTCAAGAAAAATTCTCAAAAGGTCTTTCCTATTCTTTTCACCCATTCCTTTATTGTATAAAAGAAAAGTCGATGGTGACTCTTGCTATCCGCAACAATTGTGATAAAACGCAAAACACCCAAGTCAGTTCTCTCAGCGTATTACAGAACCAGCGACTCTGCTAGGGATATAACTTTAAAGTGGGGTTACCTTAGAGACTAGATCACGTTTAAATGCTTTCATTGTTTTACTTGCTTGCTTTACTCTTAAAAGGGTGTTTGGGTTTTGTATAGATCCCCTACCCGGATCTGGGGGCATTATTAGGTAAGTAGCAATAGATTGTGGAGACTGTACGACGTAGACCGATATGGTTGAAACAATGGCTACGTTAGTGTGACATATTTGTTGGTACTGGTATCCCTTATGTTGAATCGAGAAGAATATGGGGCCGCCTTGTGGTGTCATGAAGCACTAACTGACTAAAGAACCTTTAGTTGAACAACTTGGCCATTAGGAAGTAGTGAGATAGCCGACTTTGGTGCAAAGCTTAAGATTGGTTGATACTCGATGCTACACTCATTGATATCGAACTTTCGGGATATTTTGGATGTAAGAAAAGATTGATTGTGCTAAAACAATGCCTAATGAAGAAAGATCAGTGATATTGAGATTCCCTAGAACTTGGTTACTTTCTAGGACAGGTTGAACCAACTAAACTTCAAGAGGGTACTTACCTACCAAACCTATGCAATCCTAAACCTAAGGTCATTGTGTGCTTTGTTTGTGATTATTTTCTCATGACATCATAAACATCATAACATCATAAGCATTCCCACTAACCATTTCAAGGGTTTAGGAATTTATCTTTGTTCTGTTTTGTAGGACATGGCTTCCACTCGTAGAAATACCATCTGAGTCAACTTTGTGAAAGTGCCTCCTCAACTTCAAGAGTTAGAATCAAGAGTGCCTAAAGATTCTCCCTTCACCAAGAAATATGGTCAACTTCTCAACTTGTCTACCTCAAGATTTCAAGAAGAAATGATGTGTGTGCTTTTTCAGTTCTTTGATCCTATGCATCATTGCTTCACATTCCCCAACTACCAATTGGTGCCTACATTGGAAGAATTCTATCAACTGCTATGAGTGCATGTGATTGATCAAATACCATTCACCAGTTTAGAGGAAACTCTAAAGCCTAAAGTTATTTCCAAAGCCTTGCATTTGAAGAGATCCGACATTATGGCAAATTAGGAAACAAGGAGTGGAGTTGAGGGTTTTCTAGCCAAGTTTCTATTGGAGAAGGCTCGTTTGTTTTGGGAAGATGTGGATTTTCAAGATTTTAAAGATATCTTGGCCCTTCTAATCTATGGTGTGGTTCTATTCCCTAATCTGGACCAACTCATAGATATGAATGTCGTCAAGGTTTTTCTCTCTCGTAATCCCGTGCCTACGCTACTTGGAGACATCCTACATTGTTTTCAAACTCGCACCATGAAGAAGAGAGGGACTCTTTTGTGTTGTATTCCATTATTGTCTAGGTGGTTTATTTCGCACCTACCTCGATCTACTTTGAAGAATGAACAAGGCTTGACATGGTCTCAAAGGATGATGTCGCTCTCACACTCGGATATTCATTTGTGTTCCCGATCTTTGGAGGATATTACCATCATTGACTGTTGTGGGGAGTTCCCTAATGTTCCACTCCTGGGTATTAGGGGAGGTATTACCTATAACTCTTCTCTTATATTTTTGCAGTTTAGGCATGCGTGAAGAGATGGTCCCCATGATGCGCTCATCCAAGGCTTAGTATTTGATTACAAAGGCGACATCCAAGGCTATCGTCAAAGGTTCGTACGAGCTTGGGGAATGATAAACAAGGTGGATATCAAGACCTTGGGGAATAAGAATTCCATCCCTCTTGAGCCTTACCTAAAGTGGGTATGAACTCGTGCTCAAAGTCTCATGATGCCTTACCCAGCCATCCTACTTGTGATTATGGAGCCCGTTGCTGAGGGAGACACCCTCTACACTCTTCTTCATCCTGACATTCCTACAGATTTCGAGGAATTGCAAAGATCATATATTTAACTCAAATGGGAACGAGACACCTTTGAAGCATAATTCTACGCAAGCGAGAAGAAGGTTTTGGAGCTCACGAGGCCACTTCATGAGGAGCGAAGTTTGAATGCCTACATTGCACCAAAGAGGATGCGCCCATGGAAAACTTGAGTCCTTTTTGTTTTAGGATTTTATTTTGTATCATTTTGAAACCTTTTTGTTTTTTCCATTGTAAGCCCGTGAGGTATTTGTAATTCCTGAATTTATTAATGCAATTAATGTTTTTTGTCTTCTCTTTGTCTAGCAAATTTAAATTTCTTAAAATCCTTGAAAACATTGCATTAGCATAACATGCATCACATCATTAGAAGGTTTTCTGGCACAGGTTTCCTCATCTTTTTACTGTTTATTTCACTATAAGATGGATCTTGAGAAAACCGTCAAGGACTTGCAGACTCAACACTCTCAATTCCAAGAGACTCTGCTCAACTTAGCAAAGGGGCAGCAAGAAATGATGACTCTTCTTGTTACGAAAAAGAAGAAACTTGTAATCAACATGGGGAAGAGGTTTAAAGGGCCCGCCAGAAAAGTCCAAGTTGAAGAGGATGAAAATCAAGATGAAGATGTTAGGATCACCTGCGCTGGGGGTGGAAATAATCAAATTTCTGAAGACGAGGATTCATTGGAGAACACTTTTGATTTTTCTCTTTCTTATTTTTATTTTTTTTACAATTTTATTTTGTGTTTTGATATTTCTTATAATTTTTCACTTTATTTGAATTGTTTTAAATGTTTAAAAATACCCTTATTCATTTTTAAATTCTAAAAAAAATAGGGAAGGATCCAATGATATTTTGACAAATATTGGTGACCTTGTTTATTTTTTATTTGACTTTACTATTTTTCTTTTTTTTTGGTTATTTTTTCTATTTCTTTTAATTTTAAAAATAGTTTCTGACTTTAAAAAATTACCAAAAATTTTATAAAAATATTTGAGTTCACTTCTGATTTTTCTATGGTCTTATTTAATTTTTCTTGATTAATTTGAACATATTTGCTATTTTTATCTCTTATTTTCATTTTTAATCATTTTAAAAAAACCTCTTCTTTTATTTTAAATACAATTTTATTTCTATATATATTCTGGCTGATCTTGGATTGAAACTTTGATCATGAACTTTATTAACATCATTGGATCCATGGTGTTGAGTCTAACTCCATAAAAATGGATGAATGATTTTAATAATAGTTTGATTAAATTTTTGGTTCAAATGTGGTTTATTCATTTCCCCTTCCCTCTTCATCTTATCTCATTCTTATTGTACTAAATGATGTTGGATCATTATTTGCATATCATGTCTCAAAACATGAGGTGCATAGATTGCTATTGACCGACCTCAAAATAGGTGCGACTTCTATATAATTCCACTTACGATTGCTTAACATAGCGCTAAATTTTGTCCCGATTTGAGAAAATGATCATTCGTGGCCCAAACATATATTTGCAAGCCCAAGTATGTTAATTTGAACCCTTTGATCTAATAACCTTGAGATCCATTGTTAGGAGGATTTGTTTCTACCAATCCTCTAATGGAACTTCATCAATTTTGGTTAAAGTGGATCACCTAAACATCATTGATCAATAAGTGTTATTTTGAGAATTCTTAAATGGATGATATACTTGACAAAAAGCAAATACAACTTGTTGTTGAGAGGCTTTGGTTCTACCAATCCTCTAATGAGTTCTAAATGTAAATTTCAAGATGGTCATCCAACTAACCACTAATTCCTAACAATTGACTTTATTTTTATGCTTTTATTTTATGCTTTTACTTTATGTACCATTTACTTTAGCATTTACATTTCATGCTCTTTTCATATTTGCTCACTTGAGCCTCTAACTTCATGTCATTTTTATTTTTCTCACTTGAGCTTTTCATTTCCTTTTGAAGATACCTAATAATCAACTTAAACCCTAAAAAACTTTAATGTTACTTGGACTACTTGGTTACTATCCTTGGCACTATGGAGATTGTGAACTTCTTGGACTTAAGATTAGAAGTCTTGATCTACCTTGAGACCTTGTGACTTCAATTGTTATTTTGTCTGAAGTTCTATGAGTTTACCCCAAGATATTAGGTTGTTTGTTTGTTTTGTATGCGGAATATTGTGATTACATGCTTTGTCTGTAATCTGGAATTCATCTGTATACAGTCGTTACTCTGCCCAATTTTTGTGAAGACTTAATGCAATTGAAGTTTGGTATTCTTAAGATATTTATTAATTTTTTGCTTGGTTTCAAATCCAAAGGATGGAAATCTACATTGACTCATTATGTTAAGTGTTGGCTTCTTGTTTGGTTAGATGGTCTTTCTCCTTAGCTTTTACCTTATGCTTTAGGATAGTCTCTTCATCTTATCCCATCTTCTTTAATTTCAAAAATCTTCTCCCTCCTTTTGAAAAATATTCTTGTTTTTAAAAACTTGAACACTTTCATAATAAACTTGGACTTATGCCCATGTATTTTCAAAAATTATTTCTTAATCAAATTTCAATCAACTTAACAATACCTTGACATTTTTTCTGAGAAGACTAAAAGTCAATGAATATCATTCAAACTTGTCATACAGTGGGAGAATTGACTTGGGTGTTTTGCGTTGTATCGCAATTGTTACGGATAGCAAGGGTCACCATCGAATTTTCTTTTATCCAATCAAGGAAAGGGTGAAAAGAACAAGAAAGACATTTTGAGATATTTTCTTGGTTCGGGGGGTAGATTATGAAAAGGGAAGGTGTTAGCACCCTTTTCATCCGTAGTTATCTACGGGCTCTTAGTTGCTTGCTAGATCACTTTTGAAATTGCTTTGTTTGAAATGTGTTTGGGGTGGGTTTTGAAAGTATTTTGAAAACGCCTTTGTTTCAACAAACTTTGTAATGATTCTCGTCTCTATAAGAATGCACACAAAGTGTTGGTTTTGAAAATAGTTCAAAGAGATGTTTGTTTTTGAAGATGTGTTGAAAGTGTAAGTGTAAAAATGGTTTTTATTTGTGAGCAAGCAACTACGAGCGTCCTACCTACTCAAAAGGTCTTTGTTATTTTCCTCCTACTTTAGATGTTGTTATCTTACCATGGATTGGTAAGAAGCCCCCATCATTGGATGTGAAGGGACGGGCGTGGGTTAATCGTATAGTCATAGAAAACAAGTTATGAGACGTTTTAGCTATTTTCGTAAGGGAATAGATTGTTTACAGAAGGCAACCTTGGGGGACATCAAGGGAATGCGATCCTTTTTTATCGAGGGTCTTTGCTAAAATGCCCATATTCGAGGGACATGACTATTTTCCTAGGTAACAAGCGAGGTTACCCTATAGGTGCACGTGTGAGTAGTGTGTTTGACTGCATGCATTTTTGTCTTTGAGATTAGGGTTTTCTAGCGGTTGATTTTATCTTGCCATACACTCTCTAATTACTAAAAATTTATATTAAAGTGGTAAATTGTGGAAATTAAAATCCTAAACTATTACATCATTAGGGAAATGGGGGTACAATTTACAAATGGGGATGAAGTAGAAACTTAAATATTACAACCATATCGAATAACAATGAAGACAATGTAAAAACAATGTAAAATAAAGGAAATTTTGCATTTTGAACTATTATGTGTCGACACATGTTGTTATGCGTCGACATATAACTTTCCTTGCTCCTATAAAACCAAACCAACTCAGTATGAGTCGATGCATAAAGGGATGTGTCAACTCATGCGCCTATTTGTATCGACACATACGCATTTTGTGTCGACTCATGCACCTTTCATCCTTCTGTTTTGGGGCCTGGATAACAGTATAAGTCGATGCATAAGGCTATGTGTCGACTCATACCTTGTTTTTTCACTAGAATGAGTCAACCCATGTAGGTATGTGTCGACTCATGCTGCAATTTTTTGCTTTAAACATTGTTTTATTTTCTGTACAGGTCAATTTACAACATATGATTGATAAACATAAACAACAATTAAATGGTTAGCTCAAAGGGGCAATTATTACTATATTTTATCTTAAAAAATAAATCATTAATTATGTATGAAAAATGCAAAGTCAAGAAGACTTACCTTGAGACGACACTTGGTGTTTTAAGTTTGAATACTTTTTGAGATGTTGTGATGCCTCCAATGAATCTTCAGGTAGTTATTCCAAACTATTGAATCACACTAACTCAGTCAAGTTGTACAATACTATTTTTATGTTTGGAGGGTGAAGATAATGGCACTACAGACACTGTTCTTGTGTTTGAACAATCTCTATGTGATAAGGTGTTTGGTTTATGGGAGAGTTTGTAATATTGAATAATGGATTGAGGTTCTGTTTTGAATGAAAGTAGAGCTGGTTTTTTGAATGAGTAAAGGTTACAAAGAATGCTGTTTTTTTCTGGTCAAAAACTCTCTATTCTCTCTCTAAAAACCAACCCCTTGTGTGTTGTGAAAACAGTCTATTTGTAGATGAGTTTTTGCTGGGATTTTGGGAGGGAAACAAATAATAATTTGAACTGTTTGGGTATACTGTTCCATTTCTTTTTGATGCAGCTCTTATGTGCTAATTTTGTGCAAATGTGGGGCTGAGATAATGCAAGCTTGGACTGGATTAGGAGCAGCATATCAGGGCTATTTTGCAGCAGTTTTGGAGTGTTGTGGCAGCTTGGTGCAAGGTTGTTTCATAGCAATACAGCAGACTATTTTTGACATGGTTTTGGGCTATTATGTAGACAGTATAGTAGGCTAGGGCTAGGAAACATATAGGGCTTTGTTCAGCAGTAGTTTGGATAGCATTGTTTGTAGCATGACACTAGTTTAGTTTTGTGGACAGCATAGTGGCAAGGTTTGAGTCAAAGGGAAAAGTTCAACCAAGACAAAGTTTAGAACTTATAATCTTGCAAAAATTCCACTTTGTAATAACTTGAATTATTTGTAACATCTTGAATTATTTGAATTGTAGTGAAAAGATGTCATGAAGCAATGAAATTAACAAGTATAAAAAATACTTAGAAAAATTTTCAAGTCTTGCAAAGTTGGATTTTTTACTCTCTTGATCTTTGATGATCAAATTTCATATTTTGGATGTCTTGATGAAATATGATTTTTAGGACTCAATTTTGGTCAAAAAGTCAAAGTTTGACTTTTTAGTGTACAGTTGACTTTTTCCACCAGTTGACTGAATTTCGTCTACCAATCCACTGATCTTAGGAGAGGAATCATAATATGCGATTAGGTCAAAACGACGCGCTCGAATCCTTGAGATCATGCTTCCAACCAATAAGTCAGGTACTAGGTCAAAAATCAAAGTTCGGTTATTTCTAGTCAAAACCCTAATTTTGCCCATTTTTCCTTTTTGATAATTTGAATGACTTTCTTGGAAAATTGTGATCCAAGACTTGAAACTTGACAATAGTAATCCCGAGGGTCCATAATGATCCATGAAAGTCATTTGAAATGTTCCTGAAAGTGAAGGATTGTGATGAACCATTACCTGAGGAAGGTCCTGACCCTGAATCTCGTTGGAGTATGATATTTGATAGAGTTGTGAATGCTTATGGTAAAGGAATTGGTGATGTGATTGTCACTCCTCATGGATCGCACATTACTTTTACTACAAGGTTAACATTTGATTGCACTAATAATATGGCAGATATGAGACTTGCATCATGGGTCTCGAGGAAGCTATTGATCTCAGAATCAAAAATCTAGATATGTATGGTGATTCAGCTTTGGTAATAAATCAGATTAAAGGAGAATGGGACACTCGTCACCCTGGCTTGATCCTTTACAAAGACTATGCTAGAAGATTATTACCCTTCTTCAATAAAGTTGAATTCCATCACATCCCTAGAGTTGAAAATCAAATGGCGGATGCCCTGGCAACTCTGGCTTCTATGTACCAAGTGAATACTTGGAATGATATATCCCGAATTACGGTTCGATGGCTGGATAGGCCCGCTCATGTGTTTACAACAGAGGAGGTAGCAGATGAAAACCCCTGGTATTATGATATCAAGCACTTTCTTCAGACTCAAGAATACCTGATTGGTGCGTCAAGGAAATATAGAAAGACACTGAGAAGATTGGCAGGCAGTTTCTTCCTCAGTGAAAATGTGTTATACAAGAGAAATTATGACAAGGTCTTGCTCAGATGTGTGGATACACTAGAAGTAGACATGTTGATGCATGAGATTTATAAAGGTTCAATTGGCACTCAAGCCAATGGACATTCGATGGCTAAAAAGATGCTAAGGGCAGGTTATTATTGGCTGACCATGGAATCTGACTGTTACAAATTTGCAAAGAAGTGCCATAAATTCCATATTTATGCAGACAAGGTCCATGTGCCTCCGACGCATCTCAATGTGATTTCCTACCCGTGGCCTTTCTCTATATGGGGTATTGACATGATTGGGATGATAGAACCCAAAGCTTCGAATGGGCACCATTTTATCTTGGTAGAAATTGATTACTTCACCAAATGGGTGGAGGCTGCTTCATATGCTAATGTTACTAAGCAGGTGGTGGTGCGCTTCATTAAGAATAACCTTATATGTCGGTATGGTGTGCCGAGAAGAATCATCACTGACAATGGCTCGAATTTGAACTACAAGATGATAACAGAACTGTGAGAAGAATTCAGGATTGTCCATCATAATTCATCTCCATACAGGCCAAAGATGATTGGGGCTACTGAAGCTGCTAATAAGAATATCAAGAGAACTATCCAGAAGATGGTAATTACTTATAAGGATTGGCATGAAATGCTCCCTTTTGCTCTGCATGGATATCGAACATATGTCCGCACTTCAACGGGAGCAACCTCATTCTCCCTAGTGTATGGAATGGAAGCTGTACTCCCAGTCGAGGTAGAGATTCCCTCATTGCGTATGATAATGGAAACCAAGCTGACAGGGGCTGAATGGGTCCAGAACAGGTTTGACCATTTGAATTTGATTAAGGAGAAGAGGATGATAGCTTTGTATCATGGCCAGTTATATCATAGAAGAATGAAGAAAGCTTTTGATAAAAAGGTCAAACCTCGTGAATTTAGAGAAGGCGATCTCGTTCTCAGGAAGATCACGTCTTTCAATACTGGTTCTAGGGGCAAGTGGACTCCCAATTTTTAAGGCTCATATGTTGTCAAGAAAGCCTTCTCTGTTGGTACATTAATTCTTGAAACTATGTATGGCGAGGAGTTCCCACGTCCCATAAATGTTGACGCGGTCAAGAAATACTTCGCCTAAAGAAATAAAAGAACAACTCACTAAGTTGAAAACCCGAAAGGGCGGCTTAGGCAAAAAAGGAGCGTCTCGGTAGGCCAAAAACCCGAAAGGGCGGTCTAGGAAAAAATTAGAGACCTAAACAGAATAAATTTCCCGCTAAGTTGAAAACCCGCAAGGGCAGCTTAGGTAAAAGTTAGGGATTTTCTTGGCAAGTAACTACGTCAGACAAGACTTGATTGTTGAAGCAACAATCTTCTCAGATCCTCGCCATACTTCAATAGAAGCTGTTGCTCAGGATTTCAAAAGTTGTTAGGGGGGATAGTGGTCATTGTATCTCAATGTATCTTTTACATTATGTATTGTCATTTCCCAAACTTTGTAATGATCTATGGAGTCTCTCCATTCGCAGACTACCATTCTATTAATGAAATTCAAACTTTTACCCAATTCTTTGTATTTCTTATGTTATTTAGCTTGCAAAGTGTTGTACCCCAAAATTTTCCCTCCCATATTCTTCAAGATTTGTCAAGATCAATCTTCAAATGGCTCAAGATTTCTCAAGGGGTTGCACAGTCAAACCATCCTCTAAGCCAGTCAAAATTAGGGTTTTGGTTCCTTCAATGAATTTGGGGTTTTCAATGGCTCAATCAAGTCTCATGTGCCTATATACATTGTCAAGCATCTACATGCCAAGTCTCAAGACTCACAGAGGCAAATTGCACAATCAAAAGTCCTATTTTGTTCACAATCAACTGCAGGGGCAAATGGTCATTTTACAGTCAAAAGTCAGAATTTTTGGTCAACATCTTATTTTGAGCTCACAATCATCATTTGATCAAGTCTTGATCATGATTCCTCAAGCATGGCTCAAAAATCATCAAAGATGCAAAAGTTGCTATTTTTGGACAGTAGAAAAGTCAACTGTAACTTGACCAGGGCATAACTTTTTCATGGTTCATCAGAAAAATGCCATCCAATGCTCATTTTGAAGGGGATGACATTTCCTACAACTCATCTTAACATTCCAAGTCCAAGAAATTCTCTCACAAAAAGTTATCAATTTCTACATTATAGGTCCATTTTAAAAGTCAACAAAAATGCACTTTAAGTCAAAGACCATAACTTGAGATTGGTAAATCCAAATGACATGGCACCAAAGGCATTGGTTAGAAGACTTCAAGACCTTTCCAAAATGTCCAAGAACATGTTCATATGATCAAAATTGAGCAAGATATGCATTGGAGAAGTTGGGAAATTTTCATGAATTTGCAAAAGTCAACTATCCTTAAAACTTCAATTTTTGACAAAAGGGCCCACTTTCTTCCACTTGATTCAGCCTTGTCATGCCACACACGTGTCCCATGATTAATTTCAAGATCAAACATTTATTTTTCTATTTTATTTTTCTATTTTATTGATTTAATTCATTTTAAATCTTTAATAATTCAAATAAAATCTAAAAATCAATGAAATAGTATCTTTTTGATTTATACAACTTTCATATATCATGTGTTGAACAAACAATTCATGCTAGGGCTTATGTGTACACAAAATCTTAAGATTTGATTCAAATATGTAAAGGTTGACAATGGAGGAAAGTGTAAACCTAATTCTCTCCTATAGATGGATTAAGGCCCAACTACTGACCTAATTCTATTGCCATATATGCAAGCAAGCTAACCCTAATGTGAGACACGTGAAAAAGCTGATGTAAGAGCCATTACCACATTGAAAAAATTCAAAGAAAACTTGAAACTGATCTTCATACTCCAGGCCCTTTCAAAACGATTTAAGGATTCTAACACATTGCTAGCATTCCCAGGAACACATTGCAATCAAAAACAAGCCTCAAAGCTCAAGAAATGCGCAAGAACAGATTCACGATTTACCACCTTTTTTCCAGAAACACATATCATTATTCATGCATATTTAACATCTTTTGTGGATTGTTTTGTGTTAATAGGACTCACAGGAAGCTAATGGTGTGGTTCAATTGCCTTGAAACGTCCTGAATCATAAACTACCATTAACGAATTCTAGGGTTTCCAAGCTCTTGATTTGGGGCTTTGCTATATAGGAAAAATCAGGACCCCTAATGCCCATGGTTGAAACCGTCTAAACAAGACGAGCAAGATGGAACCCTCGCGATGAATTTATATTGCGCATAGACCTAATCGCTATTTTTCCTTTTTCAGTTTGTGGGGGTTAAAAACCCCCGCTATTTGATTTATTTTACAGGTATTCAGGGAGGAAGACGAAGGACGTGGAAGCGTGCCATTGGACGATTCAAAAAATAACGCGCACTTGTTTCTCTTTCCAGCACAGGCGTTATGTTTTTATATTATATTTATTGGTTATTATACTAACAGAAGCAAGCGCGTGGTGGAGTGGTTAGTGACCTGGATGATCATCATTGGGACCTGGGTTCGATTCCCAGGTCCACCCAAAATCCTCATATTATTTTTCATAATGTATTCTCATGCAGCGCTTTAGGAGGTGTCCATCATACACCTTGCTCATCCAGACGCCAAGTGTCTTCAAGCACAAATCCAATGGTCAGAATTGGATGTTCATGGTATGCTCAGGTCAATGCACATATAGATAATCCCCAGAAGTCAAACGTGGCCTGATTCTTAATGGGCCAGAATTTCTAAACTCACCTCATAATGGGTCCATCAACCCCCCTGGTTTCTATTTTCTCTTTTATTTTCTTTCTTTTTATTTTCTTTTAATTATAATCATTATCATTATTATTATTAACTAACAAATAATTATTTTTCACAATAAAAATTCAGAAAACCTAAAAATATTTTTATTAATTTCAATTACTTTTTGTAAATAAATTCATTAATTAATTTAGTCGTCTAATTAGGTTAATTGTAATCTTTTTCACATTAAATAAAAATCAATTTAGAATTAGGGTTTTCTTTTGACAATTTTAATTTCTTATTTTTATTTTCATTAAAAAACATAAAAAAAAACACAAAAACATTTTTTTCTTGTAAATATTAATTAATTAGCTATTAGGTTTAATTTTAATTGCAAAAAAGGACTAAAATTACTTTCTTTTCTCGAAAGGGTCAAAACCCTAAGGACGTCCCGATTTAATTCTTTCGCGCGTATATTTTTAATTCATTATATTTATGTATATGTTTCCAAGGATGTAATAGATGATTAGGACCCTTTTATCGCTTTATTTACTTTTCTCGCATTTATTTTCAAAACGGGTTGTGTTTTTGGCGATGTATATACCCGCGCCTTGTAATAGCGTAGATTCAAATTTCCGCAATTTATTTCCCGCACCCTTAACTGTTAAAAGTGCATGAAAGACTTGTATGAAAAATAAAATCAATCTGTAGCTCACAAATGCATGTTCAAAGATAAACATAAACTGAAACAACGCACATGCACATGCCACTCTTAGGGTACACCTCACTGGTTGCCTCGACGTGGTCATCAAGTATAGGGTGTTTTAGAGGTCGCCCTCCTGTCTAAAGATCCAGTTGCCTCGAAACGGTTGCCTCGGATAAAAAGGATCTAGGACATTAGGGTTACCGCTAAGGCGCCCTACCATTGCTTTGGTGACCACACATTGTCCCTTAATCGAATTGACCCGAACAACTCCAACGACGGTGCTACCTACTTCTCAATAGTGGGATAGTACTGTCTAAAGGACTCTTACACAGCCTAATTCCTTAGAGTAGGTAGATTTCTCCTGGGTACTTTCTCTTTCAAAAAACAAAAACAACTTTTCGCACCTACACTTTCAAAAAGTTTTCAAACAAACACTTCATACACTCTTGAGGACTGATACAAGAGTTACCTAGAAGTTTTTCAAAACAAACTTTTTCAAAACCCACACACACTTGAAAAGCAAACAATTTTTGAAAACATAGTGAGCAAGTACCTAAGAGCCCGTGGATAACCACGGATAGAAAGGGTGCTAACACCTTCCCTTTCTATAAATCTACCTCCCGAACCGAGAGACATCTCAAAGAAGGAATTTTGCTGTGCTTTTGTCCTTTCCATGTTGGAGAATATAAAAGACGGTGGCGACTCTTGCTTACCGTGACATTTCGCGAACCAGCTTAAAAAACAGTCAGTTCTATTTCCACCGATTGCCAGAACTGGCGACTCTGCTGGGGAGACTTAATAAGTGAGGTGTACCTTAGGATTAGACCACTCTTATGTTTTCAATTGCTTGTTTGTTTGCTTTAATATTGTGGGCCTATCTTGGAGCTTCATAAATCCTAACCCGGATCTGGGGGATACCTTTTAGAAGTAGCAACAAACTGTGAGGGAACTGTGCGGGGTATATCGACACGGTTGAAGCAGTTGCTACGTTGATGTGGAACTTTGGTGAGTACCGGTAACCCTTGAGTCAAGTCAAGGAGAGTACGGGGCCGCCGCGTGGTGTCGTGAAGCATCAACTGACCTTAGGAACCTTACTTGACCATCCTGGCCTCTTTAGGGGTAGTGAGATGACCGACTTTGGTGCAGTCCGAAGTTGGTAGATACTCGATACTACACTCATTGAGGGTTGTTTTCTTGGAATATTTTGATAGCCAGTTCAGTGGCTAAATCAAAACAATGAACATAGAAAACAATCCAATGATATTGAGCTCCTTAGAACCCGGTTACTTTTGATAGGACAGGTTTGAGCCCACCAACTTCAAGAGGGTAGTACCCAAAACTTCATGCTGGCCTGAACTCTAAGGGCTCTCTGTGTGACTTGTGTGCCTTCATACTTGAACTACTTGCATACTTGTTATCTAACAACACGAGTTCCTTGCAGGTTTTGTTTACGGTCCTTAATTGGGACTCATTACAGGGCCTACTTACATCACTCCATGCATAGCATAACATCATACCATCATACCATTGCATACATCTTGCATAAGGACTAACCCATTTCAAGGATCTCAAGGGTCTGTGATGCAGGTCATGATGAACCAATTGTCTAGCAAGGGGCAAAAGGGATTTATTTTCCTCTAGCCAAGGTTGATAACTTGAGTCAGGGGCTATGACCCACTCGATATGGTGAGCCTTGACTCTTGAAGAAGGACTCCCAACAACATGAAGTTCCTTCAATCAAGCAACCAGATTCGAATTCTAACAATTTTCTTGTTTACCCCGCGAGATCCTTGAAAACATTGCATGTATACATACACATCATTGCATAACAGGTACCCTTTTTACAGGTCACTTACCTTCTTCGCTGTTTATTTCAGCAATGGATTCCCAATCAGACAACCAGGATTTCCGTACTCAAGAGACTCAGTTCGGGGAAATCCTCCTAAACTTATCCAAGGGGCAGGAAGAGCTAAGAACACTCCTCATGGGGAACTTGGTCAGGGGCAGTCCTGAAGACAGTCAGGATGAACGGCTGAAACATCTGCAAGCTGAGGTAGAAGCAATGAGAACCCAGATGCTGGGGCAAATGGCTCTTACCCAAGGCTTGGCTCGGGAGCAAGAAAAGTTGAGAACCATGGTCAACCAGCTTCACCAAGAGAGATACAACATGAAGCAAACAGTCCAAGTCAGGGACCAGGTCATTGACCAGCTTCCAAGAGGACAAGAGTCTGGTATGGCGAAGAATAGACCTCTCCAAATTGCTACCACTTCACAGGTCCAACCACAACCTCGCCCAGAGCAACGGGTTGATCAGAGTAAGCCCCTAAGGCAATTTACCAAGCTCAACACGTCGCTGACTCAAGCTTTACAACACCTGTTGAGGTTGAATTTGGTAACTCTAAGGGCTCCTCCCCGGAATCCCAACATCTCTGCTCCTACTTATCATCCCAATAGAAAATGTGCATACCACTATGATGGTCCGGGACATGACACAAATGACTGCTGGTCTCTGAAGAACAAGATCCAGGATCTGATTGATGAAGGAGCAGTGGAATTCACCCAAGATGGCCAGGCTGAGTTCTTCTATTATCCCTGCAAGATTCACCATTTGAAGTGACAAGTCCTAGGATTGAAAAAAACTTTCGTTCATTCGAATGTTCAAGTTGTATTTTTCTTTGGTTGTTCAAACAATTATTGTCATAGCAAACTTTATTACTTTATCAATGCATCGCATATGTCTGTTTTGAATCAATATATTCGCATTCGCTATATTCAAACTGCTTTCATTTTTTGATGTTCAACTCTCGAAAAAATTCTAAACCTTTTGAGGGAGGATGACGAAAACGATACCACGATCTTTACAGTATGCTTTTGAATAGACCCTGCTGATGAAGTACAGGCATTGTTTCAAATCCTAAACAGTGGAGTTATAAGGAAGATAATCCCTCGTCAACCCCTTCGAGCCAAAGAAGTAGGAGTTTTTCTTTTCGAAAATTAAAACCCTTAACTATAACCTGGGGCAGGGTAGTTCTCTCAGTTAATTCAGGTGCACAACGAATGGCATCAAAGAAGTCCTTCCGAGACAAAAAGACAGTGATGGTTCCCTATAATCGTCAAGACAGGAAGTCGTTACCTTTCAAAAATAAAAGCCCAATAAGTCAAAACCTATGAAGGAGACTTACAAAAACTGGGGCATCCCGCTGACTGTAATCACAAAAGAAACAGTTCAGGCAAAAAAAACAGGGATAACAAAAAAAGAAAGAGGTCCTACAGACCCTTAACAAAAAAGAAATGACTGCCTATTCAAAATAAACTTTCAGTACCCGAACCATCACTGGTATGTCAGAGCAAAGACTCAAACAAGATCTAATGCACGATTAGCTGAGTTTAGGATCGAAGAACATCACGAAGAACGGGTGGGTACAAATAAAATTTGAGCCTTTGTCCTTTGTTTCTTAAACCGTGAACCAGGCCACGTTATAACCCTTAAAAGTCCTAGCTGAAGCATGGGTTAGTTCGAAAGCATACTGTTATAAAAGGTATCCTGACTCCTGTAGGGCTCGCTGTAAAATCTTGAGTTGACATTACGTTTTACAAAAAAATCACTTGTTTTATTAAAAAATGCATTTTCAAAAAATTCAAGACAGACATAAGCTTTGCATTCTTAGAATAACATTGTTTGCATATGGCTATTTGTTCGAACAGCAAAGAAATTCGCATGATGAATATCCAGTGAACAAGAATCTTCTCAACAAAAAGGTCATCTCAAATGGAAGAAACACTTCCAATCAAGGGGCACGGCATGATCATTGTTCGTCATCTGGGGCAGTTAAGTCAAGATTCAGAGAATCTCTCAAAAGCCCAATAGCAGGGGAAAATCTCCATCTGAATCACTTGGGGCATTGGGCATGAATTCCAGCAACGAATCTTGCACGATCAAACATCTTCTGGTGGTATGGCAACACAACACTACTAACGGTGACAACTCCCTGCACTCTGAGAGCATGGACATAGTCAGAAAAAAAATACTGCGCACAATCAAAGACCCGCTAGGTTGACACACCTAGGTAAAAATAAGGGCTTCCCGGCGAACCAAAAAGGTTCAGGCAAAAATAAGGGATGAAAATGAAAAATCTGTACACCCGGCAAGTCGAAAACCTGAAAAGGCGGCTTGGGCAAAAATGGGTATCCCGGTGGACTGAAAACCCGAAAGGGCGGTCCAGGCAAAAATTAGGGATCAAAAGCGTACGACTATGTCCCGTCATCTCGTCACTTGCATACCAGAAGAAGATCTGTCAATCGGCAGTTATCAAGCACCTCCACAGGTACCTTCTCCCACAGAAGTTGGGGCAATAGACATGGTCCACACTGTAAAAGCTGCTCTGTCCTCCAGGTACCAAGGTAGGTTTGGCTGAAAAATGTAACCAGGATACCTTCACTCCCCGCAGAGTAAGACAAGAGTCAGCCATACTCTCCCCTCAAGCAGAGTTGGTCTCCAATCAGCCCCAAAAAGGCACAGTATCTCCAACAAATCAGCAACACTCTCCCCAAGCAGAGTTAGTCTACTGTCAGCCTTAAGGAAGTTGGATACCCCTAGAAGATCTCAATATTCTCCAGCAGAGTATACAGATATTCCTCAAGCAAGCATCCCCGGCAGTCTTAGTATAAGATTGTTCCCTGGCGGAATACAGACATCCAGTGGAGCCACTTCCCCAGTACAGTTCAAAAGTTTCCCCAAGAGAGTTGAACCATCTCCCCGGTAGATTCTGGAAGCTCATCCCCAGTAGATTCTGGAAGCTTATCCCCAGTAGATTCTGGAAGTTTATCCCCAGTAGAGTCTGGAAGCTAGTCCCCTGCAGAGTACAAATATCTCTCCCCGACCATGTTCAGGAGGTTATTCCCCACCAGAACCTATAACTGGGTTATCCTCAGCTAATTACAACGGAAAGATCGTCCTCGGCGAAGTTCTTCCTATCCCTAGCAGAGTTCATCAAATTCCCCAACATAACTTATAAATGGAATCCCCAGCGGAGTTATCATCAAAATCTCAGTGAAGCATCTCTTCCCACAGAGTAATTCCCCGCAGAGTAATCTCTTCAAGTTTATTCCCCAACGGAATCATCTTCTCCTACCGGTTTATTCTTGCAAACAGCTTCGATCATCGTCCCCAGCGGAAATGAAGAATTCTACTCTTCAACATGAGCCCAGGATTAACAAGCTCCCGGCATTCGTCAAGGATTTATTTTCCCAGACAAAGATACATTCATAAGCATTTACATACATAATACATGCATATACGTATCACATCACACAATCTCATTTATTCTTAAGAACATCATGACATCATGCATTTCATACATCATGACGTTGCATACAACTAATGTTTGCCTTTTCAGGAAAAGGTCAATCAAAAGATATTACCATCAACTTTTGAAGTTCCGGATTCGATACCTGTATCTAGCCAGGGCATATCTGTGAGCGAGTAATTGTGGATTCGATACCTGTATCTAGCCAAGGCATATCTGCATGAAGAGTTTAGAGATTCGATACATGTATCCAGCCAGGGCATATCTGTAGATGACCAGTTCCAAATTCGATACCTGTATCTAGCCAGGGCATATCTGTGAGCGATTAATTGTGGATTCGATACCTGTATCTAGCCAAGGCATATCTGCATGAAGAGTTTAGAGATTCGATACCTGTATCCAGCCAGGGCTTATCTTTAAACGACTAATTCCGGATTCGATTCCTGTATCTAGCCAAGGCATATCTGTGAGTGATTGATTGTAGATTTGATACCTGTATCCAGCCAGGGCATATCTGCATGAAGAGTTTAGAGATTCGATACCTGTATCCATCCAGGGCATATATGTAGACGACCAGTTCCAGATTCGATACCTGTAACTAGCCAGGGCATGTCTGTGAATGATTGATTGTAGATTCGATACCTGTATCTAGCCAGGGCATATCTGCATGAAGAGTTTAGAGATTCGATACCTGTATCCAGCCAGGGCATATCTGTAGACGACTAATTCCAGATTCGATACCTGTAACTAGCCAGGGCATATCTGTGAGTGATTGATTATAGATTCGACACCTGTATCCAGCCAGGGCATATCTGCATGAAGAGTTTAGAGATTCGATACCTGTATCCAGCCAGGCCATATCTGTAGACGACTAATTCCAGATTCGATACCTGTATCTAGCCAGGGCATATCTGTGAGTGATTGATTGTAGATTCGATACCTGTATCCAGCCAGGGCATATCTGCATGAAGAGTTTAGAAATTCAATACCTGTATCCAGCCAGGGCATATCTGTAGACGACTAATTCCAGATTCGATACCTGTATCCAGCCAGGGCATATCTGTGAGTGATTGATTGTAGATTCGATACCTGTATCCAGCCAGGACATATCTGCATGAAGAGTTTAGAGATTCGATACCTGTATCCAGCCAGGGCATATCTGTAGACGACTAATTCCGGATTCGATTCCTGTATCTAGCCAGGGCATATCTGTGAGTGACTGATTGTAGATTCGATACCTGTATCCAGCCATGGCATGTCTGCATGAAGAGTTTAGAGATTCGATACCTGTATCCAGCAAGGGCATATCTGTAGACGACCTAATTCCAGATTCGATACCTGTATCCAGCCAGGGCATATCTGTGAGTGATTGATTATAGATTCGATACCTGTATCTAGCCAGGGCATATCTGCATGAAGAGTTGAGAGATTCGATTCCTGTATCCAGCCAGGGCATATCTGTAGACGACCAGTTCCAGATTCGATACCTGTATCTAGCCAGGGCATATCTGTGAGTGATTGATTGTAGATTCGATACCTGTATCCAGCCAGGGCATATCTGCATGAAGAGTTTAGAGATTCGATACCTGTATCTAGCCAGGGCATATCTGTAGACGACTAATTCCAGATTCGATACCTGTATCTAGCCAGGGCATATCTGTGAGTGATTGATTGTAGATTCGATACATGTATCTAGCCAGGGCATATCTGCATGAAGAGTTTGAAGATCAACCCCTGTAACAGGCCAGGAAATTATCTTTCTTTCTCAAGTACGCAAGTTCTCGCTAAGGAATCTCTTACGCGATCGACACCCCCGGATGGCATCTTTAAGCCCATCTCCTCCTATCCACATCTCCAAATGGCATCTATAAGCCCATTCCCGACAAGGTTCAATCACACCTCCATATGGCATCTATAAGCCCATCCTCCTATTCACCATATGTCCAAATGGCATCTGTAAGCCCATTCCCGACATCACATTGCTGATATTCCACTATGTGAGTGCAAATTTCTGGGCACTCTAGTGTTCAATCATCTTCCACCTTCGGATCACGAAAGGCACGCAAGCCAATCTACATCCTCAGGTCTAAGAAGATTGAACAGGGGCAACTGTTGTACCCCAAAATTTACCCTCCTATATTCTTCAAGATTTGTCAAGATCAATCTTCAAATGGCTCAAGATTTCTCAAGGGGTTGCACAGTCAAACCATCCTCTAAGCCAGTCAAAATTAGGGTTTTGGTTCCTTCAATGAATTTGGGGTTTTCAATGGCTCAATCAAGTCTCATGTGCCTATATACATTGTCAAGCATCTACATGCCAAGTCTCAAGACTCACAGAGGCAAATTGCACAGTCAAAAGTCCTATTTGGTTCACAATCAACTGCAGGGGCAAAATGGTCATTTTACAGTCAAAAGTCAGAATTTTTGGTCAACATCTTATTTTGAGCTCACAATCATCATTTGATCAATTCTTGATCATGATTCCTCAAGCATGGCTCAAAAATCATCAAAGATGCAAAAGTTGCTATTTTTGGACAGTAGAAAAGTCAACTGTAACTTGACCAGGGTATAACTTTTTCATGGTTCATCAGAAAAATCCCATCCAATGCTCATTTTGAAGGGGATGACATTTCCAACAACTCATCTTCACATTCCAAGTCCAAGAAATGCTCTCACAAAAAGTTATAAATTTCTACATTATAGGTCAATTTCAAAAGTCAACAAAAATGCACTTTAAGTCAAAGACCATAACTTGAGATTGGTAAATCCAAATGACACGGGACCAAAGGCATTGGTTAGAGGACTTCAAGACCTTTCCAAAATGTCCAAGAACATGTTCATATGATCAAAATTGAGCAAGATATGCATTGGAGAATTTGGGAAATTTTCATGAATTTGCAAAAGTTAACTATCCTTAAAACTTCAATTTTTGACAAAAGGGCCCACTTTCTTCCACTTGATTCAGCCTTGTCATGCCACACGCGTGTCCCATGATTAATTTCAAGATCAAACATTTATTTTTCTATTTTATTTTTCTATTTTATTGATTTAATTCATTTTAAATCTTTAATAATTCAAATAAAATCTAAAAATCAATGAAATAGTATCTTTTTTATTTATACAGCTTTCATATATCATGTGTTGACCAAACAATTCGTGCTAGGGCTTATGTGTACACAAAATCTTAAGATTTGATTCAAATATGGAAAGGTTGACAATGGAGGAAAGTGTAAACCTAATTCTCTCCTATAGATGGATTAAGGCCCAGCTGCTGACCTAATTCTATTGCCATATATGCAAGCAAGCTAACCCTAATGTGAGACACGTGAAAAAGCTGTTGTAAGAGCCATTACCACATTGAAAAAATTCAAAGAAAACTTGAAACTGATCTTCATACTCCAGGCCCTTTCAAAACGATTTAAGGATTCTAACACATTGCTAGCATTCCCAGGAACACATTGCAATAAAAAACAAGCCTCAAAGCTCAAGAAACGCGCAAGAACAGATTCACGGTTTACCACTTTTTTTCTGAAACGCATATCATTATTCATGCATATTTAACATCTTTTGTGGATTGTTTTGTGTTAATAGGACTCACATGAAGCTAATGGCGTGGTTCAATTGCCTTGAAACGTCCTGAATCATAAACTACCATTAACGAATTCTAGGGTTTCCAAGCTCTTGATTTGGGGCTTTGCTATATAGGAAAAATCAGGACCCCTAATGCCCATGGTTGAAACCGTCTGAACAAGACGAGCAAGATGGAACCCTCGCGATGAATTTATATTGCGCACAGACCTAATCGCTATTTTTCCTTTTTCAGTTTGTGGGGGTTAAAAACCCCCGCTATTTGATTTATTTTACAGGTATTCAGGGAGGAAGACGAAGGACGTGGAAGCGTGCCATTGGACGATTCAAAAAATAACGCGCGCTTGTTTCTCTTTCCAGCACAGGCGTTATGTTTTTATATTATATTTATTGGTTATTATACTAACAGAAGCAAGCGCGTGGTGGAGTGGTTAGTGACCTGGCTGATCATCATTGGGACCTGGGTTCGATTCCCAGGTCCACCTAAAATCCTCATATTATTTTTCATAATGTATTCTCATGCAGCGCTTTAGGAGGTGTCCATCATACACCTTGCTCATCCAGACGCCAAGTGTCTTCAAGCATAAATCCAGTGGTCAGAATTGGATATTCATGGTATGCTCAGGTCAATGCACGTACAGATAATCCCCAGAAGTCAAACGTGGCCTGATTCTTAATGGGCCAGAATTTCTAAACTCACCTCATAATGGGTCCATCAACCCCCCTGGTTTCTATTTTCTCTTTTATTTTCTTTCTTTTTATTTTCTTTTAATTATAATTATTATCATTATTATTATTAACTAACAAATAATTATTTTTCACAATAAAAATTCAGAAAACCTAAAAATATTTTTATTAATTTCAATTACTTTTTGTAAATAAATTCATTAATTAATTTAGTCGTCTAATTAGGTTAATTGTAATCTTTTTCACATTAAATAAATATCAATTTAGAATTAGGGTTTTCTTTTGACAATTTTAATTTCTTATTTTTATTTTCATTAAAAAACATTAAAAAAACACAAAAACATTTTTTTTCTTGTAAATATTAATTAATTAGCTATTAGGTTTAATTTTAATTGCAAAAAAGGACTAAAATTACTTTCTTTTCTCGAAAGGGTCAAAACCCTAAGGACGTCCCGATCTAATTCTTTCGCGCGCATATTTTTAATTCATTATATTTATGTATCTGTTTCCAAGGATGTAATAGATAATTAGGACCCTTTTATCGCTTTATTTACTTTTCTCGCATTTATTTTCAAAACGGGTTGTGTTTTTGGAGATGTATATATCCGCGCCTTGTAATAGCGTAGATTCAACTTTCCGCAATTTATTTCCCGCACTCTTAACTGTTAAAATGCATGAAAGACTTGTATGAAAAATAAAATCAATCTGTAGCTCACAAATGCATGTTCAAAGATAAACATAAACAGAAACAACGCACATGCACATGCCACTCTTAGGGTACGCCTCACTGGTTGCCTCGACGTGGTCATCAAGTATAGGGTGTTTTAGAGGTCGCCCTCCTGTCTAAAGATCCAGTTGCCTCGAAACGGTTGCCTCAGATAAAAAGGATCTAGGACATTAGGGTTACCGCTAAGGCGTCCTACCATTGCTTTGGTGACCACACATTGTCCTTTAATCGAATTGACCCGAACAACTCCAACGACGGTGCTACCTACTTCTCAATAGTGGGATAGTACTGTCTAAAGGACTCTTATACAGCCGAATTCCTTAGAGTAGGTAGATTTCTCCTGGGTACTTGCTCTTTCAAAAAACAAAAACAACTTTTCGCACCTACACTTTCAAAAAGTTTTCAAACAAACACTTCATACACTCTTGAGGACTGATACAAGAGTTACCTAGAAGTTTTTCAAAACAAACTTTTTCAAAACACACACACACTTGAAAAGAAAACAATTTTTGAAAACATAGTGAGCAAGTACCTAAGAGCCTGTGGATAACCACGAATAGAAAGGGTGCTAACACCTTCCCTTTCTATAAATCTACCTCCCGAACCGAGAGACATCTCAAAGAAGGAATTTTGCTGTGCTTTTGTCCTTTCCATGTTGGAGAACATAAAAGACGGTGGCGACTCTTGCTTACCGCGACATTTCGCGAACCAGCTTAAAAAACAGTCAGTTCTATTTCCACCGATCACACAAAGACTCCATTTATTGCTGATAATAACTTTCAAAGCAAAGAGATCAAATAACAAAATTGATTTTTCAAAAACAAATATTTTTACAATTTACTTTTACTTTGAGATTTATGATGAAACAATGACAACAAAAATGGTGATCCCAGGAATGGACAAACTCCAGTTGTTTTGAGAAGCTTTTGTTCCCCTCGAGAATGTCTACTCGTGATGTTTTCACCGCACGAGGTTTATAATTCTGGTATCCTCTATCAAGTTTGGATTCATTTCTCCCTTTTTCTTAGTTTTCATGTCGAGAAGTTTCAATCCGCATTTTCTCCAGTGAAGTGGGTCTGAATTACCTAGTGAATGTTTGGATGTTTCGGTGTCAGTCTTCTTTAGTTGAGACTGGTCTTGCAATCTCTAGTAGGCTTGTTACTTTTGAGAAACACTTGTTTCCCCGATGAAGTCGGAAGAAGGATGTTCTACCCCGGTATCTGTTTGATTTGTCTACCTCCGGATTATGTTTCTCCTCAGTAAAGTTAAAAGCAGACAATAGGTTTTGATTCCATAGTTGGCCTTTACCTTTCTTGGAATGATCATCTTGGTTAAAGTTTAGCCGAGCGTTGTAGTGTCCGAGGCGGTTTTGATTAGTTGTTCCCAATGTTGTGTATCTGTTTTGTCAGCATGCACACGATAACACTCATACATTCATACATGCATCATGCATAGCTAAAATTGACAAATCATTGTTCATTGACATTTGTTAATATTTTTGTTAACATATTACCTTGTTTTGCAGAGTTACGTTACCCTCTTTTCATTAGAGCGTTGGTCTTAAGCAAAAAATGTACATTCTTTCAAATTCCCTACTGAGTTGTCCCTCGTAGAAGATTTTTTGCTTTATCCTTCCGGTACAGTTCCTTGTTTGGATGGATCTTGTTTTCCCTCTTGAGTTTATTTCTCAAAAGATGTATTCTGGTTGACTGTTTCATTCCAGTTTATTTCTGGTTTGGATCTGTGGTCCCCCGATAATATTATTTACTTTGGAATCCTGAAAAACTCCAAGCTTTGTTTGGTGCATTTATTTTGCACAAGAAGACTTTATCCCCATAGAAAGAATATCATGGAATCTCCCCAAGAATTCATACCTCTTACCCAAAAAAAAAGTCATTTCCTTTTACAATCCATCGTGACATAGCAATTCTCTTTATTTGAGACAGCTTATATATTATCCTTTCCAAGCAGAGTGCCTTGGTTAAAGAATAAGTTGAGACCCGTTCTAGGCGAAAAACCAGAATATTGGGGAAACTTGTTATCTCTTTGCTATCTTCAGCAAACGTTGATAGTTCATCGTCAGTGAACAGCGGTGATATGATATTTTCTCTTTCTACCTTCAGTGAAAGTTGGTAGACCATCGGTAGTGAATGTCGATGTCTGTTATATTTTTGCTATCTTCAGTGAACGTTGATAGTTCATCGTCAGTGAACGGCGGTGATATGATATATTCTCTTTCTACCTTCAATGAAAGTTGGTAGACCATCGGCAATGAACATCGATGTCTGTTATCTTTTTGCTATCTTCAGTGAACATTGATAGTTCATCGTCAGTGAACGGCGGTGATATGATATTTTCTCTTTCTACCTTCAGTGAAAGTTGGTAGACCATCGGCAGTGAACATCGATGTTTGTTATCTTTTTGCTATCTTCAGTGAACGTTGATAGTTCATCGTCAGTGAACGGCGGTGATATGATATTTTCTCTTTCTACCTTCAGTGAAAGTTGGTAGACCATCGCCAGTGAACGTCGATGTTTGTTATCTTTTTGCTATCTTTAGTGAATGTTGATAGTTCATCGTCAGTGAATGGCAATGATATGATATATTCTCCTTCTACCTTCAGTGAAAATTGGTAGACCATCGATAGTGAACGTCGATGTTCGTTATCTTTCTCTCTGTCGCCAGTAAACGTCGGTAGCTTCGCCTTCGGTAGAAGTTAGTGTGTCCTTTGACCATTCTACCATCCTCTCTGATTCAGTTCTCTGGGTCCACCAGTGATTTATTTTCCTGATGGGGGTGCTCCTTGTTCCTTTTATTATTGTTACATCCCCAATGATGTTTTGCGTCTCTTTGGTCTTGATTCATATGCATTCATGATCATAAGCATTTGCATGGAATCTTAGGGCCAAAAATAGGGTTTATTTTATATTTAAGTATCTTTGATCGCGTCGACACGAATATTTTTAACCTTCATATCTCCGAATAGAAGAAAATTAAATAAGGGCAGCTATTGTACCTCAATTTTTGCCCCTAAGATCCCTTCATCATACCATGTTGATTCATTCACAACAAGATCACACTAGGATTCTTGGTTCCCCCCTACATTTAATTTTACCTTTTTGAGGGATTACCAAACACCTTGACTTATGTTCCTCTTGTGATCATGAATATTGTTTTGTTTAACTAATAAAATGCAATGTTGGTTTGTCTTGCTTGTTACCCATGTAGGTGAAGGAAATGAGATTTAACAAGCTACCCCATGGGTTCATGAGTTTATTTCCATGTCCTAGCCAATAAAAGCTTGAGAAGTTCAAACCTCACCATTAGAGTGGTTTTGGAATAATTGTCATGGCAAGGTTATTTTGATTCATCACATTTCAAGGTTATTAGATGTGACTCAAAAGTACAAGGGGTTGATTGGAGAAGTTGTTATGTTTGGACAACGCCTTGTTCCTATTGGTCACAAGAGCATATTTCTCTCAAATTTCAAGATATGGAAGTGGTTTTTGTGGCTATGGGTCCTCATTATCATCCTTAACAACTTCTATTCCCAAAACAAGAATATTGGTACAAGAAGTTTGCTCAAACTTGTCAAAGTTCCTCAAGGCATTTTCTTGATCTAGAAGCTAGGGTTTTGAACTTCAAAGGAGTATATCTTGCTCACCTTTTGGTATTTTTGAGTTATTCCAAAGAAATCATTCTCTTCAAAGGGTTATCAAAAAATCACTTCAAAATTTACAAGGAGTTTACATGTGGAAGAGCCTTGATGAATAAGAAAGATTACAAGTCATCCAGATGAATCCACAATTTTACATAAGTGACTTCAAATGATCATAAATTGGTCAATTTTTATCACCTTGAGTCCATTATTTTTCCATAATCATCTTGAAGAGGTGAACTTTATGCCTTCTTTTATGTGAAAAGTGGGAAAATGGATAGAAGTTGCCTTAAAGATGCAAAATATTATAGGTCATTTCATGATTTTTTTTCCAAATTCAAGAATTCATAACTCTCTCAATTTTTGGAGATTTTGAATGGTTCAAGTCCCAAAATGTGATTCAAGAGATCTACTTCATGCCATCTTTTTTGGTCAAGAGCAAATTCCAAGTGGAAGGCCATGTTTGGATGCAAGAATTATAGGTTATTTTTTGAAGAAGAATTTGAAATATTTCTAAGTATGGAAAGTCAACCCTTTTTCTTCAACTTTGACTCAATGCAACTTTCAGCTCAAGCATCCATTTGATTCCATTCTTTTTCCATTACAAAGCTTGTAACCTCATCTTTCTAAAGCATCAAGAATCATGCCCTAAGACCCCTTGGGTTGAAAATGCCATTGGTCAGAATTTGGAACTTTGAAATTGAATTTGTCACCAAGTCAGAATTTTGAAATCCATAATGTGGCCTCTAATCACAAGTTTTCCACGCGTTTTTTCCTCTAAACATGTTTAGTGAAGTTCCATATTTGTTTAGCACATCAAAACGCAAGAATTGGATGAGTTTTGATGAAGTTTGTATCACACTTCACTCGTGCATCAGGTGTGCACGATTTCCCTCCGAAACGCATCATTCACTCTTCCTTTTGATCCCATTCGCTTCTCCTATAAATACATGAACTATCCCATTCAATTTCCCAAGCTTGGATATCCAGAATCACCCTGCCAAACTTATTTCACAACTCAGAATTCAGCAACTTCAAAATCCATTCTCGACCCTTTTTCAATCCAATTTATCCCTCAATTCACCTTCCTTGATCTTCCCTGAAGCTAACCATATAATTACATTCAATAATCGTTCCCTATATTGTTCCATAGAAGTCCAATTTCAGAGCTCTACAACTCAACTTCAATAGGTAGATTCCTTCATCAATTCTTCAAAACTCTGATATCATTGTGTTGCTCTCATTGCCCTGGTTCTAGTCGCAACATTTACATTTCACTGGAAACACGTTTTGACCATGAAATTTCAAATCCCTTTTCAAAACTTTCCTTCCAAATTGCTTGAGCTACAGTTTATATAAATTTGGCGCGAGGGTGTGGTTGTTTTCGTCTTGAAGAGACGAAGCGATTGGCATAGGTCTGAGCTTCTGATTTTATAGTTTGAGAGACCTGTAAATCACATTAGCTGGAGGTTGAAGATGACCTACGTGTCATCTTCCAACCAATGATGGCACGCCACTTGTTATTTTTGAAAATCTGATTTATATTTGATTATGTACATTATTAGCTAATGACCATGATATGCACAACGCGCCAGATCCCTTGGATTTGATTACTAATGTGTTTTGACTCTCATCCAATAGTACACATATTTTACTTTTATTTTCTTTTTCTGATTTTTATATTTTAATTGTTTTAAATTTCAAAAAATCATAGAAAATTCATTTTTAGTCCAAAAAATCTGAAAAAATTATGAAAAATATTTTTGATTATTCTCTTTCTGATTTTTATTTTTTCATAATTTAATTTTGTGTTTTGGTATTTTTTATAAATTTTACACTTATTTGATTTGGTTTAACTGTTTAAAAATACTTTTATACATTTTTAAATTCTGGAAAAATTATGGAATAATCTAATGATATTGTGACAAATATGGGTGACCTTATTTTATTTTTGTTTTTGACTTTACTATTTTTTACCATTTTTTATTTATTTTACCCATTTATTTTAATTTTAAAAATAATTTCTGACTTTAAAAAATTACCAAAAAATTTGTAAAATTATTTGAGCCTTTTTCTGATTTTTCTATGGTCATACTTTTTATTTCTTGATTAATTTGAACATAGTTGATATTTTTATCTTTATTTTCTATTTTTAAACATTATTTTTAAACCCTTTTATGTATATTAAAATGTGATATTATTTTGTGACTATTTTCTGGCTGATCTTGGGTTAGATTTTGGATCATGAACTTTATTAACATCATTGGATCCATGGTGTTGAGTTTAACTCCACAAAAATGGATGAATGATTTTAATAATAGTTTGATTAAAATTTAATTCAAATGTGGTTTGTATATTTTGTTTCCCATCCCTCTTCATCTCATCCCCTTCTTATTGCACTAGATGTTGTTAGAGCATGATCTCTATATCATGTCTCAAAACAAATGGTGCATAGAATGCTATTGACCGGCCTCAAAATAGGTGTGACTTCTATATAAGTCCACTTACGATTGCTTAACATAGTGCTAAATTTTGCCCCGATTGAAATAAATGATCATTCGTGGCCCATACTTATGATTTCAAGCCCAAGTATGTTAATTTGATCTCTTTGATCCAATAACCTTGAGATTCATTATGTGGAGGCTTTGGTTCTACCAATCCTCTAATGGATCTACAACACCTTTGGTCAACGCGGATCACTTAAACATCGTTGATCATTAAATGGTACTTATGAGAATTCCAAATGGATGATATACTTGACAAAAAGAAAATGCAACTTGTTGTGTGGAGGCTTCGGTTCTACCAATCCTCTAATGAGTTCCAAATGCAAGCTTCAAGATTTTCATCCAACTAACCACTAATTATTGACTTGTTTTACCTTATGCTTTCATTCTTTTTTATGCCTTATGTACCATTTACTTTTAACATTTACATTTCACGCCATTTCATCTTTGCTCATTTGAGCATTTACTTTCTTGCCATTTTCACTTTGCTCACTTGAGCTTTTCTTTTCCTTTCTTAAGATACTTAATAATCAACATAAACCCTAAAAAATCTTTAATGGTACTTGGACTATTTGGTTACTATCCTTGGTATTATGGAGCATGAGACTTTTCTTAGACTTAGGATTAGAAACCTTGGCCTATCTTGGAAACCCTGTGATCTTATCTGATTATTTTGTCTGGAGTTCTTGAGGTTTACCTCAAGACATTGGGTTGTTTGTTTGTTTTTGTGTGCAGGTTTTTTTTATGATTACACCCCTTGTTTATAATTTGGGATTCACCCATATACAGCCGTTACTCTTCCCAATTTTTTATGAAGACTTAATACACTTGAATTTTGGTTCTCTCAAGAGGTCTAGTATTCCTTTTCTTGATTGGTTTCAACCCAGGGAATGGGAATTCTATCTTGACTCATAATGTCAAGTATTGGCTTCTTGTTGGTTAGATGGTTCTTATCCCTATCTTTTACCTTTTGCTTTAGGATAGTCCCATCTTCTCCTCCCATCTTCTTTAATTTCAAAAATCTTCTTTCCCTTTTTGAAAACTCTATTTGTTTTTGAACTAGAACCATTTTCATAACAAACTTGGACTTATGTCCACGCATTTTCAAAACATTTTCATAAATAAACTCCAATCAACTTAATAATACCTTGACATTTTTTGTAAGAAGACTAAAAGTCAATCAATCTCATTTCAAACCATTTTGCCACTTTGGCTTTTCATCTTTAAAACTTTTTTTAAAAAGATTAAACTCTTGTCAATCCTTGTAGTGATGCAAACAACTATACCTCTACAATATGTAGTGAAGAGAGATATTTTTCCACTTGGGTGTTGAGTTAGGAATTGTTGATTTTGAAATCCAAGCCATATCCTCCACTTTGAGATGATGCAAATTCTCCTTTCTCATGATCGTGGGTAGTAGGTGTGTTTTCCACACGGACAATGACGATGATGTTTTATCTTATAAAATTAACCAACACATTTGGGTTTTAAATTTTTGAAAGAGGAACTATGTGTACCCTGATCCCCTATTGCACGAAAAGGTGGTACGTAGGCACTAAAGGTTCACAACCGCGGCGGGTGAAAAATTATAAAATAAATATATTTCTTTCCTCGCCTCCACCATCCATTTTATATATATACAACATTTTTTATAACCAAAATATACAGATTTTTACAAAGAGGTTCCTGCAGAGTACCATAGATGTTTAGGGTGCTAATACCTTCCCTTTGCATAACCAACCCCCTTACCTTGAATCTTCCCCCCTCTTTTTGGGTTATTCGCTCTTTTCCCATTCCTTTGGAAATAATAAAGCGCGGTGGCGATTTTGATTTTGATTTGTATGAAGTCTAGTCAATCCAATGGCTTAGTCTTGAACATTTCTACTGCTACATAAGGCATTGAAGGAGAGTCTTCCTATAATGATGTTATAGGGTGAGACATTATTGATGATCAAGTACCTTACTCTGACTATTTTATCATTTGTGTTGCTTCCAAAGGTAGTGAGTATTGGGAGGTATCCCAATACTTGTACTTGCTCTCTAGAGAACCTGACCAAGGTTCCATTGAAAGGAAATAGCTCGTATGTATAAAATTCCATTCCTTTGAAGGCTTCCCAATAGAGTATATCGGTGGAGCTACCTGGGTCCACTAGCACCCTTTTCACGCTCCAGTCCTGAATTTGTACCTTGATAACCATAGGATCATTTTTGTGGTCCATAATTCCAACTGCATCTTTTATGGAGAAGCTAACCTGGTTGAGGTCTTGTTCCCAGACCTTAGCTATGTCTTCGAACACATGCATCATGGCTCAGACGTATTTCTTTCTGGCCGAACTGGTTTCACCGCCGCCAACGAACCCGTCGATGATAGTGTTGAGGGTGTGGCGAGTTGTCTTGGTCTCGTGCACTTCTTTAATACCCTTACCCTTCTTTTAGGAAGGTTCTTCCAGGTTTGTGTCTTTTTGCCGAGCGTCTCTTTTTCCAGCTAGGGTTTTACCATCCTTGACATAAGTCAACAGGTGACCCCTCTATATCAATTTCTCGATCTCTTTCTTCATCTAGAGGAAATCGTCAGTATGATGTCCCCAGAGCCGATGATAATTACACCAAGCCCCGACATCACTTCCTAGTATGGCATCGATTTTCCATTTACATGACGCTTCTGGGATCAGGTTCAGGTGTGCTACCTCCTGCAAGATTTCGCCTCTCCTTGTGTTTAAGGGTGTTCCTGCGTCGCTTGAATCAAAGGGACATCGGTTAGGTCTCTGAGTGGTACGTTCCCGGGGCCTATCTCTCGGGGTCTCCCGAGAAGATTCTTATTTCCTTCCCGACCCTTCCTTCTTGGTCTTTCTTCTCTCAGGGGCATCCCTGGATTGTTTTTCCAGGTTGCTCTCCTCACCCTTTATGTAGCATTTTGTTCCGGTAATGATTTTGTTCATGTCGGATACGGGCTTCTGAGCCAAGGATTCGTTAAACTATCCTGCTTGGAGGCCGTGTTGGAATGCTCCAACGAACAACTCTTGGTTTGAATGAGATACTTTGATGGTATCTCGTTGAACCGGGCTAGGTATCATTGAGAGGCTCTACTTGACCTTATCGTACATTGAACAAGGATGTCATGGACGCCTTGTGGTGCTTGTTGGCGGAGAAGTATTAGATTAACTTCTTCGTCAGTTCCGTGTAGCTTTCCACAGATAGTCATGGCAGGCTCATGTACCACTGCAAGGCCACGTCCTTGAAGGTGCCGACCATCAATTTACATTTCAATAAGTCAGTGGGGCCAATTATCACCATTTGGTTGTTGATGGTGATAACATGCTCCTAGGGGTCGGTTCTGCGGTCATATGCTGTCAATGATGGTGATTTGAAATTCTTAGGGACTTGGTCGTCCTAGATAGCTTGAGATAGAGGTTGAGGCTCCAGAAGCTCCTCTTCTGGACCATCGTCCCCTATGCTTCTTTGTTATAGGTTTGTGACGTTGTCCTGCAGAGTTTTGTTCTACTGCCTGAGGGCCTCCACCATGGCCAGTAGCTGCGCCATGTCTGGGGGTCTCTAGGTGACGACATTCTACATAAGGTAAATTGAGGTGTGGCCTAATAATAATTTTACAAAGGCCCCATGGTGGGCGTTGTAATACGGTGGGAGAACTGACTTAGGTGTTTTGCTTTTGATCGCAATTGTTACAGATAGCAAGAGTCGTCGCCAACTTTTCTTTTATTCAAAAAGGAAAGGTTGAAAAGAATGGGAAAGATCTTTCGAGATTATTTCTTGAGTTCAAGGGGTAGGTTATGAAAAGGGAAGGTGTTAACACCCTTTTCATCTGTAGTTATCTACGGACTCTTAGTTGCTTGCTAGATCACTTGCTTTTGTTTGAAAATGCGCTTGTGGTGTGGGTTTTGAAACTATTTTAAAAACGTCCTTGTAATGGCTCTGGTTTCTATAAGAACGCGTACAAAGTGTTGTTTGGAAAATAGTTCAAAGAAGTGTTAGTGGAATGTGTTTTTGAAAGTGATTTTAAAAAGGTGTCTTCGTAATGGCTCTCATTTCTATAAGAACGCGTACAAAGTGTTGTCTTTTGAAAATGTTTCAAAATGAGAGTGTTGGTGTATAAAATGTTTTTGTTGTAAGAAAGCGAGCAACTAGGAGTAACCTACCTACTCAAAAGGTCTTAAATGTTCTTTTCCTCCTCCTTTAGATGTTGCTATATTACCATTGATTTGGTAAGAAGCCCCATCGTTGGATGTGAAAGGACGGGCGTGGGACGTTTATATAGTCATAGAAGGTAACCTATGGGACGTTTTAGCAATGTCGTTTAGGGACTAGATCATTTACCGAAGGCAAAATTGACGGTCATCGAGGGATTACGATCTTTTATCAAGGGTCTTTGCTTAAAAGCCCATATTCGAGGGATATGACTATTTTTCTGAGGCAACAAGTGGAGTTACCCTAGGGGTGCATGTGTGAATAATGTGTTTGATTTGCATGCATTTAGTCTTTAATTAGGGTTTATCTACTTGTTGTTTTTATCTTGCCATATATACCCTATTTTACTAGCAATCAACAAAAGTAATAAAATGCAGAAGGATAAAATCCTACACTATTAAAACCATATTGAATTGCATGAAAATATAAAGGAAAAAATAAAATAAAAGCAAGAAAAATGGGTCTTTCGACTTAGGGCAGCAAACCCTTTGATTCTGCACTTTCTGGCTCTCTTCTATTTGTCCTGAAAAGGGTGAAGGCATGACTTTCGACTGAGGCCTGGGGGTCATCATGTTGAGCCTTTCGATTAGGCCTGAAACCAGTACAAGATGCAATCTGTCTTTCTGCCTCCTTCGACTGGGGGTTGAAAGCAGTGAGGGAGTGCCTTTCGTATGGGCTTGGACTCAGTGCAGGCGTGCCTTTTGTCTGGGCCTGAAAGTCAGCATGGTGTACCCTCTGGCTGTCTCTTTCATTTGACCTGGAGGTTAGTTTGGAAGCCAAAGGCTTCATTCCTTACTTCATGTTTCGTTCGTTTGAGATGTTAAATAGAAACATGGCCTAAGGCCATTCTAGCACTTTCTTAAGGCCATGTTAGTTCTTAAAACACTTGTAAGAAACCAAAGAACAAAACCAAAAGGAAAGTCAATAAAAACAAACTATAAGGGTGTAAACAAAAGGGGAACAAATGCTATGTATATGTTTGAAACGAAAAGGAATTTTATTTACATGTTGTGCTGGAAACAAAGGATCCAAGGTTAAGGATGACTTACCTTGCTTGAGGATGGGACGTGTGCTGGGCCTTTAGGCGGTTGCCTTGAGTGTCCCTGGAATCAAAGAGAAGGAGTAAGGGTAGCGTCTCTACTGTTGGATTCGAAAGATTAAAACAAGTGAAATGTCTTTCTTGCTGGATTCGAAGGGTAACAAGATGTAAGGATGTTTCAGATTCAAAGGAGACAAGTATTTGGATTATGGGTTTGTGTTTTCACAAGTGTTTAAGTGTTTGATAACTTTATGGTGTTTGAGAAATTTGAAGATTCGTCCCTCTGGCCAAAAAGTCCTCCCTTAATCATGTGTTGGGAGCCTCTTATTTATAGGCAAGGCTTCCTGAAGCTTTTGGAGGGAAAATAAAAGGTTTGAACAATTTGAGTAACCTGCTCCTTGTAGCTTTCAAGAGACAGTGCCTTGTATGATATTTTTGTTCAAGAATGGGGCAGTGTTTCAGGACTGTTGTGCAGCAGTTTTGGCCAGTGTGCCAAGCCTGAACTTGGCAGCAAGCATCTTTGAATATCATCCTTTCGTTTTGACCCTTCTTATACCATAATCTTCTCCAAACAATACTATTTGATTTTCCGCTAACAAGTGCCTTTCGATTGAATCACTTTTGTGCATCCTTCGAAGGAGCCAAAAGTGTGACCCTTGGATGGGTCACCAAAACATGCCTTAAAGTGGGCTTTGTAATTCCTTCAAAAGATGCTGATTTAAAGGGGACACAGTTACAAACGAAACCTTGTGAAGGTGGTTATGTTCAGTCAAAGGCTTGCCTTCCCCAAGGTCCATGTGACTAAACGAAGGAGTGTACATAGGGGGTCTCTGCTTTGTGAATTCATGTAAACATGCAAAAGATCTTTGTTCAAACGAAAGCTTGCATGAAGGGAAACATATGCCCAAAAGAAAGGTGTGACCAAATGCTTGTACTGACGGATTCATGTTCCCAAACGAAAGAAAGCATGAAGGGAGTCAAATGCCCAAATGAAGCTTGCAACAAAGGAACCACATGTCCAAATGAAAGGTGCATGCAGGAGGCCAAAATGTCCAGATTCGAAAGAGGCATATATGAGGCAAAAAGTGAAAATCGAAGGATGCCAAAAGGGAGCCTTTTACCTTGGAATTGAAGGAGGCTACAAGAGGCTTTGTGCCTTGTAAATCCAAGCCAGCGTGCCAGAGGCCCACGCCCAGTCGAAGGATGCAAGCCAAGCTTGCATCGAAAGAGGCCAAAATGCCAATCGAAGGAGCTGAATCGAAAAACACTTGTTTTTCTCTAAATTTGTCAAAATATTATTTTTATCTGTTTTCTCCCTTTTTGACAGTTTCCTTTAAATCTTGGTACTGAAAATCCCAATGTACTTGTGCGAGCTTGAACCTTGAGAATCCTTGTGAGAAATGCCTTAAAAAATGAGACGGCAAACTTTGGGGTACAACAACTTCCCCTGTTCAATTTTCTTAAATTTGAAGAGTTATATTGGCGAGTCTGCCATTCATGACTTGAAGGTGGAAGATGATTGAACACTAGAGTGCCCCAAAATTTGCACTTGATGATGTGGTGGTTGATTGTGTAGGGAATGGGCTTACAGATGCCATTTGGAGAGATGATGGAGAACTGTCGGAGATGGGCTTATAGATGCCATCCAAAGGTGATTGTTGACAGAAATTAGACTAAGTCAAAATTTGACTTCAACTGGAAAAGAATCAGAATAAATCTTTGGAGTGATTTATCTGAACCAGAGAAAACGTCTACCAGAAAGAATCAGGATAAACCATTGAGAGATTTAAACTAAACCAGCAGAGGTCTTGAATATTCTTTAACTAGAACGAATCAGAATAAATCTTGGAACGATCTATCTGAACCAGAGAAAATGTCTACAAGAAAGAATCAGGATAAACCATTGAGAGAGTTAAACTGAACCAGCAGAGGTCTGGAAAGAATCAAAACAAATCTTGAGGGGATTTATCTGAACCAGAGAAAATGTCTACGAGAAAGAATCAGGATAAACCATTAAGAGATATAAATTGAACCAGCTAAGGTCTTGAATATTCTTTAACTCGAAAGAATCAGAATAAATCCTGGAGCGATTTACCTGAACCAGAGAAAGTGTCTACGGGAAAGAATCGGGATAAACCATTGAGAGATTTAAGCTGAACCAACAGAAGTCTTGAATATTCATTAACTGGAAAGAATCAGAATAAATCTTGGAGCAATTTACCTGAACCAGAGAAAGTGTCTATGGGAAAGAATCAGGATAAACCATTGAGAGGTTTAAACTGAACCAACAGAGGTCTGGAAAGAAACAGAACAAATCTTGGGGTGATTTACCTAAACCAGATAAAAATGTCTACGGGAAAGTATCAGGATAAACCATTGAGAGATTTAAACTGAACCAGCAGAGGTCTGGAAAGAATCAGAACAAATCTTGGGGCGATTTATCTGAACCAGAGAAAAACGTCTACAGGGAAAAATCAGGATAAACCATTGAGAGATTTAAACTGAACCAACAGAGGTCTGGAAAGAATCAAAACAAATCTTGGGGTGATTTATCTGAAACAGAGAAAATGTCTACGGGAAAGAATCAGGATAAACCATTGAGAGACTTAAACTGAACCAGCAGAGGTCTTGAATATTCTTTAACTGGAAAGAATTAGAATAAATCTTGGAGAGATTTACCTGAACCAGAGAATATTTCTACGGGAAAGAATCAGGATAAACCATTGAGAGATTTCAACTGAACCAGCAGAAGTCTTGAATATTCTTTAACTGGAAAGAATCAGAATAAATCTTGGAGCGATTTACCTGAACCAGAGAAAGTGACTACGGGAAAGAATCAGGATAAACCATTGAGAGGTTTAAACTAAACCAACTGATGTCTGGAAAGAATTAGAACAAATCTTGGGGCGATTTATCTTAACCAAATAAAAATGTCTACGGAAAGAATTAGGATAAACCATTGAGATATTTAAACTGAACCAGCAGAGGTCTGGAAAGAATCAGAACAAACCTTTGGACGATTTATCTGAACCAGAGAAAAATGTTTACGGGGAAGAATCAGGATAAACCATTGAGAGATTTAAACTGAACCAGCAGAGGTCTGGAAATAATCAGAACTAATCTTGGGGCGATTTATCTGAACCAGATAAAATTTCTACGGGAAAGAATCAGGATAAACAATTGAGAGATTTAAACTGAACCAACATAGGTTTTGAATATTCTTTTAATTTATGATGGGCCTATGTAGGGCTGCTATAGGGGATGTATGAGAGGGAAGCCTGGATAGGGTTGCTTCAGGATGAGTCTGGGTAAAACTAGGGGTGTTCGCGGTGCGGTTTGGGCGGTTTTGAAGCAAAAAATCATCCGAACCGCAAGAGAAAAAAACATGCGGTTCAGTTTGGTTCGGTTGGCTTTTAAAAATAAATCTGAACCAAACCAAACCAAACTAATGCGGTTTGGATTGGTTCAGTTGTTTCGGTTTTTTACAAAAATAACTATTATGTCATACATACAAATATATAGGAAAATATAATTTTATATTTAATTGTTCATACATTACCATAAAAAATTTATAATTGTCAAAATAAATTTATAATTTGATACATAAAATTGCGTATTATAATTTTATCTAAATCTAAATAATGATATCAACAAAATTGCATTCTTAAATAAATATTATACAAAGAATATGATAAAATATATTTTGTGAAAATAGTATTTATAAATGAATAATATTTTATTTTTTATGATTTGTAAATTAAAATGAATATAATATAAAGTATGATAAAATATTCACATAATACATGTTGATTTCTCTAAAGAATTATAGAAATATATATTGGTTAGTAAGATTTTATAACATAATGCGGTTTTGTTTGGTTTGGTTCAGTTTGTAAAATACAAACCGCAAACCGAACCGAACCATGCGGTTCCACGAGAAAATGACCCAAACACATCCGAACCAAATGCGGTTTTTTGCGGTTTCGGTTTGGTTCGGTTCGGTTTTGCGGTTTTCTATTGGGCCGGTTTGGTTTTGAACACCCCTAGGTAAAACTGTATCTAGAAATGAGAAGGAACTTGGGTAGGGTTGCTTCCGGATGGTCGTGTAGATAGTTGTCCTGTCTTGTTTCAAGTATTTAATCTACCATCAGTCGTCCACAAATAGTTTTCCTGGCTAGTTACAGGTGTTAATCTGCAATCCTTCATCCACAAATAGTTTTCTTGGCTTGTTATAGGTGTTAATCTGGAATTTTGAAAATCTTGGTTGATAGTTATTTGTTGATTGATCTTTCCTAAAAAGGTAAAGAGTTAGCTGCATGCAATGTCATGATGGTGTAATGATGTTCTCAAAATAAATGAGATTATGCGGTATGCATTTATCATGTATGTAAATATGATGCATGAAATGTTGTTGGAATGTAATTTTGTCTTGGAAAATAAATCCTTGACAAGTGCTGGGGAGTTTTGGGAAGCTAAATCTCGGACGGCCGTTGGGAATGAAGAGTATGCACATTTTTCCAGAAATTGCTTTTATAATGTTTCCGCTGGGGATTCCTATTTTGTTATTTGAGCAGAACTCCGTTGGGGAATGTTGATTTTGCTTGAGAAGAAAAACTCTGTTGGAGAGTTTTTATTCTGCTTGGGAAAAAGAGTTTAGAAGTTTTCGTTGTCCGTTGCTCTACTGAGGAGCTGTTGGGGATTGTAGGAAAGTCTACTGGGTAAGAGGATTTGTGGTCCCTAGATTTTTGATAGTCTGAGAGGCAAATTCAAGTTGTGGAATCTTGTTATTTGTTGGGGAAATAAACCTTGTTGCCAGTCTGCTAGAGAGGCGTTTCTTTTTGGTAGAACACCTCAAAGATTCTTGAGATCAAACCCACTTGGGGAGAAGTTTTCAGAGATTGAAACTCTGGTTGGGGATCACCCTATGAAAAGAACTTTGTGAGAGATTTGTCACTGCCCCTAGTAGCAAGTGTTTGTAGTATTTCTAGGAAATGTTTGCTTGACTGTATACAACCATTTGTTGGGGTTCATATTCAATGCCCCAAGTGACTCAGATGCAAATATGCCCCTGGTTACTCAGCACTTCTCGAGATATTTCTTGAAATCTTGCCTTGATTGTACCCAAACGAATTGGATAGTGACATGTCATGCCCCATTGCTTACTAGGAGATTTGTCGTTGGGAATGTTATCCAATTTGAAGTGATTTTATTCACTGAGAGAGCTTTAGTTTGCTGAATATTCATCGTGTGAATTTCTCTGTTGTCAAATAATTAGCCATATGCAAACAGCGATATTCAAAATAATGCAAAGTTCATGCTTGTCTTGAAGTTTTTAAAATGCATTTTAGCAGATAAAAGAATTTTGCAAGTATGTGAATTCAAATTAGGATTTAGAGTAAGCCTTACAGGAGTCAGGATACCTTTTGTAACAATATGCTTTCGAACTAACCCATGCTTCAATTAGGACTTTGAAAGGTTGTATCGTGGTCTAGGTTCATGGTTTAAGAAACAAAGGATAAGGCTCAAAGTGTAATTGTACCCACCCGTTCTCCATGATGTTCTTCAGTCCTAAACTCAGTTAATTGTGCGTTTGAACTCTAATTGAGTCCGGAATGGCGTTTTGGTGATGGTTCATAAAAGTTAAGTTTGTTGGAAGACAGTCATTTTTGCCATATTTTCCATGTTGTTGGGGATTTGTAGTGACCTCTTTTTGATTTATTATCCCTGATTTTTCCTGACTGTTCTTGTTTTTGAGATTACAGTCAGCGGGATGCCACAGATTTTCTTAAGTCTCCTCCATAGGTTTTGATTGCCTATTTGATAGGGAACCATCGCCATCTTTTGGTTCAAAAGGAATGTTGTTTATGTCATTTGTTTTGTACGAAGTGAAAGTTTGCGACTGAACCCGCATTTGAATTAACTGAGAGACTACCCTGCCCCGGGTTTTGATTAAAGGTTTCAATTTGTGTAAAAAAAGAAAACTTCTACTTCTTAGGCTCAAAGGGGTTGACTAGGGATTATCTTCCTTATAACTCCAGTGTTTAGGGTTTGAAAGACATGCTTGTACATCGTCAGCAAAGCCTGTCCAAAAGCATATTGTATGAGATTCTGACATTGTTTTTGTTATCCTCCCTCTAAAGGCTTGTATCTTTTTAAAAAAAGAGTTGAATATCATAAAGGGAGTAAAAGCACAGTTTTAAGCATAATGAAAATGAATGGAATAATTTAAGACAAACATATGCAATGCATTAATGAAATGAAGTTTGACATTAATAGATAAGTGTTTAAGTAAACAAAGAAATTACAACTGAAAATTTGAATAAACAGAAAATTTCCTCGCCCAGATCGTCACTTCATATGGATGCCCTTGAGGGGTGATATAAAATCTCCAATTGACCGTCTTGTGCGAATTCTAACACTCCTTCATCGATCAGGTCTTGAATCTTGTTTTTCAATGTCCAACAACTATCAGTATCATGCCCCAGACTGTTGGAGTGATATGCACATCTTTCATTGGGATGATAGCTAGGAGTAGCAGTGTTAGGATTCCGAGGAGGATCTTTCAGTGTGACCAAATTTAGATTCAACATGTGTAGCAAGACTTGCGACATTGGCGTGTTGAGTCTGGTGTATTTCCTTTTGGGTGCGTTCCGTTTACGCCGATTACCCTGTCCTTGTTGATGAGGTGGTTGTTGGGCTCGTGACGTGGCAGCAAATTGGAAAGGTCTACTTTCCACCAAATCGGCTCCTTGTCTCATGGGAGGCTTAATGATGACTTGATCCCCAATCTCGACGGTTTGTTTCATATGGTTGCAATTGTCTTGATGAAGTTTGTTGACGAGGGTCCTTAGCTCCTCTTGTCCCCGAGCTAAGTTTTGGATAAGAGCCATATGGCCCACCAGTTTCCCCATCATCTGGACTTTCATTGTTTCCATTTCAGTTTGTAGCCGTTCCAACTGGTCATCCTTATTGTCCTCAGGATTCCCCATGATCATGCCCCTAGTGAGGAGTGCTTTCACCTCTTCTTGCCCCCTGGATAGGTTCAAGAACATTTCTTGAAGTTAAGCATTTTGAGTCTGAATGTTCTTTATAGTCTGTTCTAGAGCCATCTCTATTGAAATAAACAGTAAACAAATGAGATACATGTGTAAGAAAAACATGTCATGATATGATGCATGTTATGTGGATGCAATGTTTCCAAGGATCTCGCGGGGTAAGCACAAGAAGATGTTAGAAGTTGATATTTAATCAACAGCTTTGATTAGAGAACTTTGTATCGGTGGATGTCCTTCCACGAGAATCAATCTCACCATGTCAAGTGGGTCGTAGCCCTTGACTCAAGTTACCGTGCTTTGGTCTTTGATGGCATTTGATTATAGAATGAATCCTCTTGCTCCTTGATAGGCATTTGGTTCAATGTGTCCCTGCATTACAGACCCTTGAGATCCTTGAAATGGTTATTGAAATGCTATGGTATAATGTTATGTACAAATGATCAAAGCAAACAAGTTTTTATGTACAAATAATCATATACACACAGATAAATCCTTATGTTTAGGCTTGCATGGAGTTTGTAGGTAAGTACCCTCTTGAAGTTTAGTTGGCTCAACCTGTCCTAAAAAGTAACCGGGTTCTAAGGGATCTCAATATCACTGATCTTTCCCATAAGTTTCGTTCCGATCGACAACTGACTTACCACCAAACAAAGCTTGGGAGTCAAATCTCAATGAGTACAATATCGAGTATCAACCAACTTCAGACTGTACCAAATCCGGTTACCTCACTACTTCCTAATAGCCAAGTTGTTCAAGTAAGGTTCTAAAGTCAGTTAGTGCTTCATGACACCATACAGCGGCCCTGTATTCTCCTTGACTACTCAAGGGCTATCAGTACCAACAAATGTGTCACACTAATATAGCTATTGCTTAGACCATGTCGGTATACCCCACACAGTTTCCACAACTTATTGCTACTTACCTAAAAAGGTGCCCCAGATCCGGGTAGAGGATCAAAATAAGCCCAAACAAGGAACCATAATGTAAAGCAAGCAAGTCAAACAATGAAAAGCAAATAAAGGTAATCTAGCCCTAAGGTAACCCCACTTTTAGGAATCCCCAACAGAGTCGACATTTTTATAATACGGTGGGAGAACTGACTTGGGTGTTTTGCGTTTGATTGCAATTGTTGCAGATAGCAAGAGTCACCACTGACTTTTCTTTTATCCGAAAAGGAAAGGTTGAAAAGAACATGAAATACCTTTCGAGATTATTTCTTGAGTTTGGGGGGTAGGTTATGAAAAGGGAAGGTGATAGCACCCTTTTCATCCGTAGGTATCTACGGGCTCTTAGTTGCTTGCTAGATCACTTGCTTTTGTTTGAAAATGTGCTTGTGGTGTGTTTTGAAAGTATTTTGAAAACGTCTTTGTAATGGCTCTCGTTTCTATAAGAATGCGTACAAAGTGTTGTTTGGAAAATAGTTCAAAGAAGTGTTAGTGGAATGTGTTTTTGAAAGTGATTTTGAAAAGGTGTCTTTGTAATGGCTCTCGTTTCTATAAGAACGCGTACAAAGTGTTGTCTTTTGGAAATGTTTCAAAATGAGAGTGTTGGGGTATAAAATGTTTTTGTTGTGAGCAAGCGAGCAACTAGGAGCAACCTACCTACTCAAAAGGTCTTAAATGTTCTTTTCCTCCTCCTTTAGATGTTGCTATCTTACCATTGATTTGGTAAGAAGCCCCATCGTTGGATGTGAAAGGATGGGTGTGGGACGTTTCTATAGTCATAGAAGGCAACCTATGGGATGTTTTAGAAATGTTGTTTAGGAACTAGATCGTTTACCGAAGGCAACATTGAGGATCATCGAGGGACTACGATCTTTTATCAAGGGTCTTTGCTAAAACACCCATCATTGAGGGATATGACTATTTTTCCAAGGCAAAAGGTGTAATTACCCTAGGGGTTCATGTGTGGATGATGTGTTTGATTTGCAAGCATTTAGTCTATGATTATGGGTTATCTACTTGTTGTTTTTATCTTGCCATACATACCCTATTTTACTAGTAATCAACAAAAGTAATAAAATGCAAGAAGGATAAAATCCTACGTTATTACAACCATATTGAATTACATGAAAATATAAAGGAAAAAATAAAATAAAAACAAGAAAAATGGGTCTTTTGATTTAGGGCAGCAAACCCTTCTATTATGCACTTTCTGGCTCTCTTTGATTTGGCCTGAAAAGGGTGAAGGCGTGACTTTCAACTGAGGCATGGGGGTCAGCATGTTGTGCCTTTCGATTGGGCCTGGAACCAGTGCAAGATGCAATCTGCCTTTCTGCCTCTTCGACTGGGGGTTGAAAGCAGTGAGGGAGTGCCTTTCGTCTGGGCCTGGACTCAATGAAGGATTGCCTTTCGTCTGGGCCTGAAAGTCAGCATGGTGTACCCTCTGGCTGCCTCTTTCGTTTGACCTAGAGGTTAGTGTAGAAGCCAAATGCTTTGTTCCCTACTTCCTGTTTCCTGTTTCCTTCGTTTGATATGATAAATAGAAATATGGCCTAAGGCCATGCTAGCACTGCCTTAAGGCAGAGTTAGTTCTTAAAACATTTGCAAGAAACCAAAGAACAAAACCAAAAATAAAGGCAATAAAAACAAACTATAAGGGTGTAAACGAAAGGGGAACAAATGCTATGTATATGTTTGAAACAAAAAGGAATTTTATTTACATGTTGTGCTGGAAACAAAGGATCCAAGGTTAAGGATGGCTTACCTTGCTTGAGGATGAGACGTGTGCTGGGCCTTTAGGTGGTTTCCTTTAGTGTCCCTAGAATCAAAGAGAAGGAGCAAGGGTAGCGTCTCTACTGCTGGATTCGAAAGAGAAAAACAAGTAAAATGTCTTTCTTGCTGGATTTGAAGGGTAACAAGATGTAAGGATGTTTCAGATTTGAAGGAGACAAATATTTGGATTCTGGGTTTGTGTTTTCACAAGTGTTTAAGTGTTTGAGAACTTTATGGTGTTTGAGAAATTTGAAGATTCGTTCTTCTGGCCAAAAAGTCCTCCCTTAATCATGTGTTGGAAGCCTCTTATTTATAGGCAAGGTTGCCTAAAGCTTTTGGAGGGAAAACAAAAGGTTTAAACAATTTGAGTAACCTGCCCCTTGTAGCTTTCGAGAGACAGTGGCTTGTATGCTATTTTGGTGAAAGAATAGGGCAGTGTTTCAGGACTGCTGTGCAGAAGTTTTGGCCAGTGTGCCAGGCCTGAACTTGGTAGCAAGCATCTTTGAATATCATCCTTTCGTTTTGACCCTTCTTCGACCAGACTCTTCTCCAAGCAATACTATTTGATTTTCCTCTAACAAGTGTGTGATACGGTGGGAGAACTGACTTGAGGGTTTTGCGTTTGATCGCAAATGTTGCGGTTAGCAAGAGTCGCCACCGACTTTTCTTTTATTCAAAAGGAAAGGTGAAAAAGCACAGGAAAGACCTTTGAGATTATTTCTTGAGTTCGGGGGGAATATTATGATAAGGGAAGGTAATAGCACCCTTTTCATCCATGGTTATCCATGGGCTCTTAGTTACTTGCTAGATCACTTGCTTTTTTTTGAAATTGTGCTTTATGTGGTTTTTAAAAGTATTTTGTGAAGAGGTCATTGTTTATGCAATCTTTGTAATTATTCTCGTTTGTAAGAATGTATACAAAGATGTTAATCTTTTGAAAATGTTTTCAAGTTTGTAAGATGTTTGAAAGTGTAAGTGTTTGTTTTGAAAATAGCAAGGATGTTTGTTTGAAATTGAGCAAGCAATTAGGAGTATTCTACCTACTCAAAAGTCTTTCTTGTTCATTTTCCTTTTCCTTTGACATTGTTATCTTACCATTGATTTGGTAAGTAACCCTATCTTTGGATGTTAACGGGACGGGCGTGTGTCATCGTATAGTCGTGATAGCAATGTTGTGAGATATCTTAGCATTTCTCCTGAGGGACTAAGATCATTTGTAAGGCAATATTCGAAGCGTCATCGAGGGACTATGATCTCGCATTTTGATTGTTTTTGCTAAGACATCTCACGTGCATAACATGACCATTTTTTCGTAAGGCAACAAGTGGAGTTAACCCTAGGGGTGCTTGTGTACAAGTGTGTTTGATTGCATGCATTTTTGTCTTGAATTTAAGGTTTTCTAAGCATTGGTTTTAATCTTGCCATACACACCCTAATTACTAGCATTTATATGAAAGCGATAAATTGCGGAAAGTAAATTTACTATGCTATTACATCACTTGGGGATAGGGATACTTACAAATGGGGGTTGCAAGAAATAAAATTCTAATTATCTATTACAACCATATCAAATATGAATAAATGTACAAAATTAGAATGAAAAGAAGACGAACTTTGTTTTGACTTTTATTTATATGAAAGGTTTTGTTTAATTAAAATAAAATATTTTTTTTGTAACATTTTTATATATTCGTGAAATAAAACTTGTAAATAAATAGTGTGTAAAAAATCAACTCAAAAGGAGTTGTTTTGATTGGTTGAAAAAATGTTTGAAGTTTGTAAAAAAACAAAGAACACAAATAGAAAGGAAAAAACTATTTTTGGTCCTGCCAAGGTTCGAACTCAGGTCCCTATACAAAAATACTTTTCGCGCACGTTGTTGATACCACAAGGGTGGTCTGTTTCATCCGTTCATGAGGCAGCTTCAATTGGGTAAAAGGTAAACTTGTTTTTGAATATTTAAAGTGCCCAGTCCTCCCTTTCGATTACATGAGTGCAACTCTTCCTAGTTGAGATTCGAAAGGCTCCCTTGTTCAGCCAATCGAAGGATACATACAACCTACCTAAAGTTTGGATACGAGCCTAACAAACATAACCTTCGAAAGCTACAGGCCTAAGGGTTAACACAAATTTATTTGGCACCAAAATCCCAAGACTGAATGCACATGGCAGTGATAATCGAAAGCTAAAGCATGGTCAATTCCTTAGATGTGATATCTACACTTTCTCTTTTATTTATATGTACAAATGATGTTTTAAATAGAAAGTTCCAAGTTTAGAGGAACTTACCTCTTGAAGTGTCAATCGAAGGAGCTGTATATGACTTTCTTGGTGGTGGACCAAACTTTGTTGTAACCTTCCTTGAGCTACTGGGACCACTTCTCTGCTTGAATTGAAAGGCTGGTTTTTATGAGGGAATTGAAGGTTTTGTTATACTGCAGTTTGGGGGAGTAAATCGAAGGTGGTATTATACTACAGTTTAGGGGAAGTGAATCGAAAGTGGTGTTATACTACAGTTTAGGGGAAGTGAATCAAAAGGTACCCTACTGAGATTTTCTTGTGAAAAAAAAAGTCTTAGAGTTTTGAAGGTTTGAGAATGTTGGAGAGTTTGAAAATATTGGAGAGTTTGAGAATATTGAAGAGTTTGAGTGCTTGAGGATTTTTATGATTTTTCTCTCTAGCAAAAATCTGGCCCCTTTCTTTGTCAATGGTTTCTCTATTTACAGAGAAAAGGTTTGGGAGTTTGAACAAAGATGTGGCTTGGTTGAAACATGAATATTAAGCTATGTCAGATTTTCCAAGATCCCAAGGTGAAGTACTAAAGTTGTTGGTTAAAAGGGGCTTACTTCCCTGACTTACGGTGAAGTACAATCAGGATTTAAGCAAAGCATGGGTTGAGGAAAGGATTTGTACTAGCAAGTTTACTTTTATAAAAAATCTTTTGGACAAAGGCTTAATCACCTGGACAATAAGTTAAGCCATAATGTAAGCAATTAATTATGGAGTGAAATACAAGCATTAAGGCCTGTAAAGTAAGATCATGTATCATGGCCTATAGATTTGATCAGTTTTCTTTCAAAGTCCTATTTTCCACTTGCGTCGAAGAGTTCTAGAAATGTACTAAAGAAGACTGCTTCGAAGGGAGCAAAATGCCCAAACGAAGCTTATGGATTAAACTTGCATAGAAGGAGATTTCCTGCCCAAATGAAGTACATAACCCCAAATTTCATTCGAAGGAGGCTAAAGGAGGCTTTTTTCCTTGTGCGTGCTAGCATGGTGGGAGATATTTGTCCAATCAATACAAGCATGCAAGCATCAAATATCCAATCGAAGCAAACGCACGGTCCCATCGAAGCTTGTGGATTTGAAGAGTGCTCGGAGGGAGTCTTTTAACCATTCGAAACATGTAGGTCGAAGGAAGCCAGTGTCTAATCGAATTAAGAATCGAAGCATACTTGCTCTTCTTCAACCCAATCGAAGGGCACATTATCATCTTCATTTTCCTTTTCCTTCGACCAATCGAAGTAACAACTTGTCATCTTCAAAAAATTCATTTTTCTTTATTTCTTTAAACAGGTGTTTGTAACCACCTATACGAGAGGAATCTTGAAAAATTGAGAGGGAAAATTTTGGGGTACAACAGCTTCCCCTGTTCAATCTTCTTAAACCTGAAGAGTTAGATTGGCGAGTTTTGCCATTCGTGGCTCGAAGGTAGAAGAGGATTGGACGCTAGAGTGCCCAGAAATTTGCACTCGGCGAGGTGATGGTTGATGGTATAGGGAATAGGCTTAAAGATGCCATTTGGAGAGATTATAGAAAGTTGTTGGAGTTGGTCTTGTATATGCCATCCAGAAATGATTGTTGAACTGTATCTGTAGGCTGAAACTGAGTGAGTATCAAAATGGCGTCTGTGTCTGGAGCGTATCTGAACTGTATATGGAGATTGAATCTGAATGAGTGTCAGAATGGCATCCGTGTCTGGAGTGTATCTGAATTGTATCTGAGAAGTTGGATCTGAATGAGTATCAGAATGACATTCGTATTGGGAGCGTATCTGAACTGTATCTTGAAGGTTGAATTCTGAATGAGTATCAGAATGGCGTCCGTGTCTGGAGCGTATCTGAACTGTATCTTGAAGGTTGAATTTTGAATGAGTATCAGAATGGCATTCGTGTCTGGAGCGTATCTGAACTGTATCAAAAGGTTGAATTTTGAATGAGTATCAGAATGGCATCCGTGTCTGGAGCGTATCTGAACTGTATCAAAAGGTTGAATTTTGAATGAGTATTAGAATGGCATCCGTGTCTGGAGCGTATTTGAATTGTATCTGAAGGTTGAATTTTGAATGAGTATCATAATGGCATCCGTGTCTGGAGCGTATCTGAACTGTATCTAAAAACTCTGAACATTATTAATGGTAACTGTTTAATCTTATCCTGAAAAGGGTAAAATGTTAGCTAAAATGTAAAGTCATGTTGTATGAAATGTATGATATAATGCATTTGTTTTATCGATGTTTATGATATATGGATGCGATGTATGTGCATGCGAGCTAATCTGCCACACTACTGTTGGATTGGGGAAAATAAATCCCTGACCGCTGCTGAGGATATGGAGTATAAGCCTTCATGTTGTGAAGTCTAAGTGTTGACGAATTTCTGCTTAGAGAAATAAACTATGTTGTAAAGGAAATGCCATGTATTGCTTGTAAAACCCTGTTGTGAAATCCTGAGAAAATGAACGACTTCTACCGGGGATCGATAATTGGAAGCTTGTTCCACTGGGAATTAAACTGCAAACTGTGGGGTATTTATGGAAATAGCTTAGAGAGATTTCCCTACCTCTTAAAGCCATTAGTAATTGTCTTTTATTTTGTTTATTTGTAAACAGTAATTATGTTCAAATGCATATGTTCAACAATAAATCATCGGACATTTTTGTAAACAAAACACAAGAGTAAATAAAAATAGATAGTTTTGCGCTTTCAAAGGGATATCTTTGTATTGACTTTGAGTAAGTATTTGTACAATGAGACAAGCATTCCAGTAAGAGAATATTGTCGTAAAAAAATGAAAATTTTGATACAAACAAAAGATAGTTATGTATAATAATCCCATGGGGTTCCCATTTTGCTATAGCCTTTGTACCTCTGAGCATCTTGTATATTTGTTGCCTCGTCCAAAGATGATTGAATTGATCAGAACATCTGAGTTTGTCAGTTGAAGCCAAAGGTTGTCCGTAAGGTGACCCAACGGGACATAGTCATACGCTTTACATTCCCTAACTTTTTCCTGGACCGCCCTTTTGGATTTTCAGTCCACCGGGAAACCCTTTTTTCCCAAGTCTCCCTTTCGGGTTTTCAACTTGCCGGGTATACAGATTTTTGTGTTTTATCCCTAATTTTTGCCCGAACCTTTTGGTTCACCAGGATGCCCTTGTTTTGCCTAGATATGTCAACCTAGCGGGTCTCTTATGCGTAGCATCTTTTGACTATGTCTGTGTTCACAGGATGCGGCAGGTCATCGCCATCCATGGTGGTCAAGATCATTGCCCCACCAAAGAAAATGTTTTTGGTCCTTCGTAGGTAGGAGTCCATTTGCCTCTAGGGTAACCTTGTGGCAGTATGATGCATTTGATCACTAGATCCCCAACTTGATACACTTGGCGTCTGACCTTCTTGTTGAAAGCCTTGATCATCTGTTTTTGATACATTTGACCATGGCAAACAGCAGTAAGTTTTTTCTCATCAATCAAATTCAATTGATCAAGTCGAGTCTGGATCCAATCGTCTTAATTCAAACCTGCATCCTTCATAATTCTTAGAGAGGGGATCTAAACCTTAATAGGCAAGACGACTTCCATGTTGTATACCAAAGAATAGGGTGTTGCCCCGGTCGATGTACGAGTTGTAGTACAATACCCGTGGAGAGCGAATGGTAGCATCTCCTGCCAGTCTTTGTATGTGACTGTCATTTTCTGTATGATCTTTTTAATGTTCTTATTTGCAGCTTCGACAACACCATTCATCTTCGGCCGGTAAGGAGAATAATTGTGACGCTGAATCTTGAATTGTTTGCACAAAGTGGTAATCATAGTGTTGTTGAGATTAGTACCATTGTCAGTGATGATCCTTTCCGGGATACCGTACCGGCAAATGAGATTTTGTTTGATAAAACGGACAACAAAATTCTTGGTAACGGAAGCAAAGGAGGTTGCCTCAACCCACTTTGTAAAATAGTCAATGGCCACTAGGATGAAGCGATGTCCATTGGAGGTCGTCGGCTTGATTTCCCCAATCATATTAATTCCCCACATAGCAAAGGGCCAAGGAGCTGTCAAGACATTCAGAGGAACCAGAGGTACATGCACCTTGTCAGCATAAATCTGACACTTATGGCAAGTTCGAGAGTGTTGATAGCAATCTGCTTCCATGGTAGACCAGTAATAGCCTGCCCATAGGATTTTCTTTGCCATCGTATGCCCACTTGAATGGGTGCCAAAAGTGCCTTCATGCAATTCAGCCATGATCCTTTCAGCTTCAACCTTATCTATGCACCGAAGTAACAGAGTCATGGTTGCGTTTGTACAAAATGTCGTTACTAATGAAGAATTTAGCAGAGAATCTCCTTAAGAATTTCTTATCGTTGATTGAAGCTCCTTCTGGATATTCTTGAGCTTCGAGATACTTCTTGACTTCGTGAAACCAAGGTTGGTCCACTACTTCTTCAGTATTAATATCGTGACAGTGTGCTGGTTCCTCCATTTGTTCGATGGTGATCTGGGGAGCCTCGTTATCCCAATTAAGTTTAAACATAGATGACATTGTGGCTAGAGCGTCTGCTAGCTGAATTTCTTATCGCGAGAAATGCTCGAAGGTAATCTTCTCAAAATGTGGTAACAATGTCAAAACATGTTATTTATAAGGGATAAGGTTAGGGTGTTTGGTGTCCCACCCCTTTGATCTGACTGATAACCAAAGCTGAATCTCCGAATACATCCAAGGATTTGATCCCCAAGTCTTTGGCAGCTTTGAGACCAAAGATGCACGCTTCGTATTCTGCCATGTTGTTTGTAAAATTGAAGCAAAGTCTGGAAGCAAAGGGAATATGACACCCTTTCGGAGATATGAGTACAACATTGATACCACTGCCAAGTGCATTGGATTCTCCATCAAAGAACAGGGTCCATCAGGATCCTTGTTCAGGTCTGTCATATGGCCTGAATTCTTCACAGTTATTTACCGTCATGATGTCTTCATCTGGGAATTCAAACTTCATGGGCCGGTAGTCTTCTACAGCTTGGTGAGCAAGGTGATCAGCTAATATACTACCTTTTATTGCTTTCTAGGTAGTATATTGTATGTCATATTCTGTCAGGATCATCTTCCATCTCGCTATTCTCCCAGAGAGAGCATATTTCTCGAAGATGTATTTTATCGGATCCATTTTAGATATCAAAAGAGTAGTATGAGTTAGCATATACTGTCTTAACCGGAGAGCAGCCCATGCCAGAGCGCAATAAGTTTTCTCGAGCAGTGAATATCTGGTTTCACAGTCGGTAAACTTTTTGCTCATGTAGTAAATAGCATGCTCTTTTCGGCTAGACTCGTCATGCTTCCCCAATACACACCCCATTGAGTTTTCTAAAACAGTCAGATATATGATCAACGGTCTTCCGTCGACTGGTGGCATCAACACAGGAGGATCTTGTAGGTATTATTTGATTTTGTCAAAAGCAACTTAGCACTCGTCATTCCATTTGACTACTTGATCTTTCTTCAACAGTTTGAAGACTGGTTCATAAGTAGTTGTTAGGTGAGAGATGAATCTGACAATGTAGTTCAAACGCCCCAAGAATCCTCTGACTTCCTTCTCAGTACGAGGAGCAAGCATCTCTTGTATTGCTTTTACCTTGGCAAGATCTACTTCAATACCTTTGTTGTTGATGATAAAGCCTAGGAGTTTACCAGACCGTACCCCAAATGTGCACTTGTTTGGATTCAACCTCAGTTTATACTTCTTCAGTCTCTAAAACAGTTTTTGTAAGTGATCAAGATGCTCTTCTTCTGTTTGAGATCTGGCTATCATGTCGTCCATATAGACCTTTATTTCGTGATGTATTATGTCGTGAAATAGAGCTACCATGGCATGCTGATAGGTTGCCCCAGCATTCTTTAGTCCGAATGGCATCACCTTATAACAGAAAGTGCCCCACTGCGTGACAAACGTTGTTTTCTCCATGTCCTTAGGCGCCATTTTGATTTGGTTGTAGCCTGAGAAACCGTCCATGAAGGAAAACACTTTGTGTTGTGTTGTATTGTCAACTAGAATATCAATGTGGGGGAGTGGAAAATCATCCTTAGGGCTTTCCCTATTCAAATCTCTGTAGTCCACACACATTCTCACTTTGCCGTCTTTTTTGGGCACGGGAATAACATTGGAAACCCATTGCGGATAACAGGTGACGGCCAAGAATCCAGTGTTGAATTGCTTCATGACTGTTATACGGTGGGAGAACTGACTTGGGTGTTTTGCGTTTGTGTTCGCAAATGTTGCGGTTTAGCAAGAGTCGCCACCGACTTTTCTTTTATCCAAAAGGAAAGGTGAAAAAGCACAGGAAAGACCTTTGGAGATGTTTTCTTGGGTTAGGGGGGTAGATTATGAAAAGGGAAGGTGTTAGCACCCTTTTCATCCATGGTTTTCCATGGGCTCTTAGTTACTCGCTAGATCAACTTGCTTTTGTTTAAATGTGCTTTATGGTGTTGGCTTTGAAAGTGTTTTGAAAATATCTTTGTAATGATTCTCGTTTCTATAAGAACGTATACAAAGTTTTATTTCAAAATATAGTTCAAAGACGTGTTTGTGGAATATGTTTTGGAAGGTGATTTTCGAAAAGATATTTTGCAATGGTTCTCGTCTCTATAAGAATGCATACAAAATGTTTTATCTTTTTGAAAATGTTTTTGAAATAAAAGTTTTGGTGTGTAAAATGTTTTTGTTGTGAGCAAGCGAGTAACTAGGAGCGAACCTACCTACTCGAAAGGTCTTAAATGTGCTTTTCCATCTCCTTTAGATGTGACTATCTTACCATTGATTTGATAAGAAGCCCCATCGTTGGATGTAAAGGGACGGGCGTGGGACGTTTGGATAGTCATAGAAGGAAACTTATGAGACGCTTTAGCAATATCGTTTAGGGACTATATCGTTCACCGAAGGAAACATCGAGGGTCATCGAGGGTCATCAAGGGACTACGATCCTTTTTAATCAAAGGGTTTTTGCTAAAACGTCCCATATTCGAGGGACATGATTATCTTTCTGAAAGTCAACAAAGATGAGATTACCCTAGAGATGCTAGTGTGCAAGTGTGTTGGTTTGCATGCATTTTGTCTTGTATTTGAAAGTCATCTATTTATTGATTTTATCTTGCCATACATCCTATTTAATAACAATATATGAAAAGCAAGTAAAAATGCGGGAAATAAATCCTAAGTTATTACATCACTTTAGGGG